>OV121074.1:49700461-50377196 GCA_921293005.1 Nemoura dubitans | reverse complement strand
TATTGCTTGCATGTCTACTAAAGTTTTTCCCGTGATCAATTGTGTTAATGGCAGCTGTTGACAAGTCGATGTAGTGCGTGTAATTAGGCACTGGTTGCTATATATGAGTGAGGCATTGCGTTCTTTCAGTCGGCGTGCACAGACAAAGTGGGCATAAGTAAATCAGGTATTTTGACTTCTATTGAAATGTTAGGTTATGACTCGGCCCAAACTGTGAGGTTTCTGTCCTGTCCTGACCTGACATGTATAGGTACTTATCAACAACGGTCAAAAAGTAATGTCAATGTGTTTTCGAAGACGTAGATTATTTACAGCAAGTCTTATCAAAACCCAATATTGATTCTTACTTTGTTTGGGAGTCTGCTATACATCACCTAAGGTGCTACAGCTATTTTGTTGCGGGCTGTCACTATAACTGTTTGTCTGTAAGATATGTCTAAACGTATTTGTTAGATGTTCGAATGTGCCAAGAGGAACGTATTATACTTGAAAGCCTGAACGCATGTCAAAACGTGCATCGACCGAAGCTTGTCGTCCCGACCGACAGGCTCCAAAGGCTCGACGTCTCGCAGACCGTCAGCCCCAGCCCCGCGAGCCCGAGGGTTCGAAACCAGGCGCTGGCAAGCCCCCCTCCCTCCCTCCCTCCCGCCCTTCCGACCCAGGGTCCACGACGCGAACCCCCGGGCTGTCTCGGCCGAATTAGCCGGTGTACCTACTTGATAAATCATCCGCGGGCGGGCACTGGGAAAAGAGGTCCTGCCGATCTTGTTTTCGCCATACGCAAGCGAGCGCGCATGCCCAGTGGCTACACGCATAATGTATAAGAGTCGCTCTCCGCGAGGAGGTAACTTTCATAATGATTTGGGTGACACCTTCGGCCTTCGAGTCGCCGTCTTCCCCGGAGGCGCGACTCGTTCTGAGGCGGACCTCCTTATCGGGTGAGATGCCCGTTGAGCCACGGGACCGGCTTGGCTGGGTTTGGCTTGGCTTGGCTTGGCTTGGCTTGGCTGGGTTTGGTTTGGCTTGGCTTGGCTTGGATATGATAATATCTTCATAAAAGTTTTGACAACTAAATCTACTCATTTACCTAAATCTACTCATTTACCTATCACCATAAATGGTCTTATGGATGTAGCCATACTCTGGGAAAACTGTATGTGTTTGTATTTTTGCGTGGGAAGCGTCAATACCTTTATACAGGCACCGACGCGCGCTCTCCACGGCGTCTGGCTAATTAGTGTCCGCTTGAAGGAAATCGAGTCTACATTACCGACGGAGCATTGTTCTTCTTGAAGAAGACGTAACGCTATTTTAGACAAAACAATTGAACCCCCAATTCGGCAAATCATCGGCCGACTTGGGCCCATCTCGGGAGCGAGCGTCATCCATTGTAAGGACGTGGGGCGACGTCTGCTTTCCGCGTCCGCGTGGGGGCCCATTTCCCGCTTGGGGGCCCCGAAGAGGGCTCGGTGGGCCCCAGATTGGCGCCGGGCCATGTCCGGGTTCGCTAGAGGGGGCCCCGGCGAGCGACGCGATGACGCACGGCTCGTGGAGATCGCCCTCGGGTTTTGTGTCAACGCCGACCTCAAACAGAGCGCCTGTCTGCTTACTTGTACCCGGGCCACGGCCACCTTGGGCCGTCCTGTCACCGCTGGCTGGATCCCGTTCGGACGGGGAGCGGGCTTTAATGAGCACTTGCGCACGAGCCTCATTCTCGCAACGCAGCCGTGAGGTGTGGACTTAAGTTGAGACACATTACCTATGTGCTCATAGGCAGGGGTGCACCAAGGTTATTACAGCAATATCTTTGGGTGCACCTCCTGTTAATCAAACTCAGTTCTTGTAATGCGACCAACTTCGCCAATTTTCTTTGCTTGCTGGTATGCTCCATGGTGACATGTGGTCCACGAATGCATTTGGTAGAGAGCGTTTCGTCGCTTTGTCTATCTCTATGCTAAAGTGCGTGATGGATTGCTGTAGAGGAATAAGGGTCTCCTAAATCACCATCTGGTAAGTGGCGCCATTAAATGGATCCAACGCGCTGCAGCACTCTAACGTGTTCATTAGCAGCGAGAGGCGATTGAAAGACTCGCGACTGCGACGAGATTGCATCGGGCACGACGTCGTCGTCGAGGGGAGGCGTTGGATTGGAGGCGTTTCGTAGGCTGCAGTGACAAACCTATGGAACCTCTTAGAAATATTTTTTTCAAATACAAATATTTCTATCCGAGCACGCAACCACGGCTTTCTGGATGGAAGTGATTCCCATCGCGCTATTGGCTCCAATGTTGCCAGAAGGCTGTGGGAAATGGCATAGTAAAAAAATATTGGCGTTTGAATATCGTTCAAGGTCAAAGCCACCTAGATACATTTTTGCCAAACGAAGAAATCGCAACAAATCCATTCAGAGGGCGCTGGCAAGGTGCCTCTTGAGGAATGTCTTGAAGATGTCCAAATGCGAAAAAATGCAAAATACTCAAAACATGCAAAAGTCAAGCAAATGCACAGATGGATGCAGATATAAGAGCAGAGCAATAATGTTGTAAGGATTTCTTTGAAGAAATTTCATCCTCACTTCAACGTAAATCCGTGTATGTTTTCGATCGACTTTTCAATGATGCACAAGCCAGATTCGAGCTGGAATTAGGCCCAGAAGCCTAAACGTGTTCAGACTTTTATAGACATCATCACGGCTTGCCCACTTTGAAAGCCGGACCATCGATACTCGATCTCAATAAATCGCCGCTCTCCGAACCCAGAAGTCGGTTGGTAATAAGCGACGTCGATCGTTGGAAGCCGTGGCCTCCGCGCCGCGAAGCACTCTCGTCGCGGAGATCGCTGCGGCCGTAAATCGCCTGCTATCTTCGAGCTGTCACCGACGTGACATCCACGCGGTAAATCCTCTAATGAGCACGTGACACGCTGGTCCGGCAGTCGACCAGGAGCCGTCCATGACTCGATGATAGGGGGTGGCCGTCAATGACTTCTGTCCTCGACTGGTTGCTTAGCTACGGGCCAGAGCATAGTACTTGGATACTGAATGCTAAGTCTGACTGTTTTTTAATGCCGGAATACAATTGCGGGGCTCCCTTGTCTCGAGATTTCGCTGTGCCAATATCAACACAGACATGGACCGTCTGTGTAAATTCTGTCTGTGCCAATGTCAACACCGGCATGGACCGTCTATGTACGCTCATCTGTGCGTCTCCGAAGCCGACACACAAGTCGAAGGCGTCGCCCACGCTAAGAGTGCGACGGGCTGATGACATCTTCATTGTAGGCGTCGACGATGGACCGAGCTACTCTCGATTTCAGTTTGAATCGCACAAAAAATGGAGTGCGCACGCGCCTTACGGTGTCACGTGACTGCAATTGATTGGTTGGCCATCCTAGGCTTGAAACACAATAATCACTGACTGGGTGATGATATGTTTGGAGCCGTTAGATTCGAATAGCTATTGCCGTTTGCTCAATATGTGACTATTTATTCAATTAATGTGGCTGGTTAATTTAAACAGCCGCATAATGGTTTAATATTCCTACCTCCACTTATTCGACGGAGGACGTTGTAGTAAGAAAACAGGTTCTGTCTCATTTCAGAGAGGTAAATAAAGGTATTTTCATTTTTAATAACCGATACCTTGCCTTGAATTTGGCACGCAAATTAAGTCATCTGCCAGTTGGCGTGTAGAAGATTTTAAAATAGAGCATTTTGTAAGAAAACTCTAAACGAATGTAATAACATCTCTGGTAAAATGTCGTAATTTCTATTTCTATTAAGAAATTATTGATGAGCGTAGCGAGCGAAGCGAGCGAAGCGAAATCTTCAGTTTCACTACACCTAAAAAAAGTCACTCGTGTTTTTTTTTTTGTGTTTGTGCGCGCTCTACAGACCAAACGCCTGAACCGATTTTAATGAAAATTTCTGAGTACCTACCTTTGTTCTCAACTTAGACCCCCTGCGTTTTTCAAGAAAATCCTCCACACATCTTCCCTTCAAAGCAGAAAAAAAGCAAAATTTGACAATTGGGTAAGTTTGGAAAAGTACGGATATTTATTGAAAAGTTCGTTTTTTTTTCAAATTTTCCCAATTTTGATTGTTGCCTTTAGTAACCATCGAGACAAAATCGAAACATCACACCAGATTTTTTGACTTGAAGTTGACTTCAAGATTTGACAGATATTAGAAATTTTGTCAATTTCGTGCATGCAAGTTTTTGAAAGTAAGTCCGCGGCAGAAATATATCTCCAACCTAACAAAAACCCTTGGGCATGAGTTACATTTATGTATATTTACATGCAAATTGCTCAATGACCTCAAAATGAGCCTATTTCCGCTACCCGACAGCTCGGACAGAAACAAAGAAAGGTCAGAATCGTGTACATTTTGAAGTGATCAGAATTTTTGAGAAAGCTATGTTCCGGCTTGCCGCTCCATGATTTTCATATTATGCTTTTTGCCGCAATCTTTTTATGCGCTATATACAAACCGCTACGCTCATCTTCAACGCAACACAAATTGCGTTCGTGGAGCCCTAGTTTAAATAGAAGAATTTGTTTACTAAATACTAAAGCCAAAACTAAAACCACAATCATCCAAATCACTATAATTTTTAACCACGCGCACATGATCAGCTCGAACTGTGCACGGGGCTGATTTTGGTCAATCTCAGCGCGGTTTCCAATGTGAGGAGCATGCCTCTAGATTCTTACAGCGCTGTGTACAGTTTCAAAACGAAACCACCGGCACAATCAGCTCGAACTGTGCACGGGGCTGATTTTGGTCAATTTCAGCCGGGGCTTTAAAATGTAAACTCACCGTGTAGCTCTCACGTGCAGCCTTTCACGCAAACTCAAACCCCGTATCCCTCTCAGCCAGCCACCGAGTCTAGCTCCACCGCCTCGTGTATTATTACGCTACCACCGACCACCGCTACCGAGTTACCGAGCGAGCGGCCGCCGTTTTTTGCCGCGGCAAAGACCGGGAGTCGGCGGCGTGGGCACCTCACGTGCTCGGACCACGCGAGCGCCGAGCGTAGCTCGCACGCGCCTGCAATCGGCGTGCGCAGCGTGCTATTATAAACGCATCAGCGTTCGGACGCGCGCAAAGAGTCTGGCTGCCGGGCGGGCCCTTTTTGCGTGCACCGAGATGCAGGCGATGCACTTTGCCCAATGTATCGGCGACAAAAGCATCGGCGACAAGTGCATCTCGTACATGGTCGACTGGGCGAATGGCGCGTCTTGACAGGCTCCAGAGACCCTGACGTGATGCAGGGCCGATGGGTCGCGTCTTGATCTCCATGGGACAGTGGAACAAGGATGGTAACTAGGCTCTTTGATTACCTTTACGCTGTTACGAGACATTGGAGACAATATTAATATGCTCTTTACTCGATTGGCAGCTGCACGTCCGCTGGTGCTCTTCGACCAAAGAGGTTCTGCGTTTAAAAGTATTGATGCATGTCGGTTTCTTTTGGGGAACTCCTTGCACAATGTCAAACGCGTGGGTATTTAAATTGTCATTCAGATTGTCTTTGTGGCTTTGGAGTGCATTGTTTAGGGAGCTTAAGGGTACAGATCAGTTCGCCAGAATGTGGCTTTTCAGACCAAAAGTTGCTGAAATCTCAAGGCCACATCATTAAAGTTATCATTTCAATATTTAGGGGACAGATCAGTTCGCCAGAAAGTGGCTTTTCGGGCAAAAAGTTGCCGACATCTCAAGGCCACATCGTTGAAGTTATCATTTCAATATTTCAGTATATAAAAGACGTAAATAAGGGCGAACATGGCCTTTTTTTCGAAAAATTTCCCCTGGAATGTTAGAACATATCCCGAAACTCTTCATTTTTTACCCTTTTTAGAGCCATTGTATACGAAAGTGCAAAGAAATTTTTTGAAAAAGGACCATTTTCGCCCTTATTTACGTATTTTTTCCACAACATACTGAAATATTGGAACAATGGCTCTAATGGTGATCCCTTGAAATGCCGGCAACTTTTGGTCTGTTTCAAAAATTTTCATTGTTCATTTTTCGACTTTGGTCACCCCCTGTGAAAGAAATAAACACGAGGACTTGGATCATTTTACACTGATTCCATCTACTTATTGGTGATCCAGGTTTGAATCAACTCTTCAAAAAATTAACAATTAATAAACTGTTCAGTGTGTACCTCTATGTTACAAAACGTCGGGAAATCACGACTTTATTTCGCATTCAACTCCCAGTTTTGAAAAGTTGTATGTTGAATGCCTACTGTCAAAGTTGTTTCACGTTTTCCCCTTGCGCCAAAAACTTCTGAATACCCGTAAAATTCTTCGCATAGTGTTTTTAAACTTTCCTCGCAATGCCATCTGCGTCTTCCTATCTGCGTGGTCTACTGCGCATGTCTCCATTCCATCACAAGGCGCGTAGGATAGCAGACCTGCCTACCCATGGTGCACATGCCCTAAGCCCCGCAGGGTCGATTGCTTCACCTCCCGACCGTCGAAAGGCGACTCCAATTTGCCACACCAGCCCTCGGGGGCAGATGGCGATATTCCAAGAACTCCGCGTCGCCCCCCACCAGCCAGTCGAAGCCCGTTGAACGCCCCGGGGCCGCGACCGCGACGGCCGCGTCCACGACGAGCGCCGAACGCCCCGGGGCGCGCGGCGGCCGTGCGGTGCAGCCGCCCAATGCCAAACCAGGTCCGCGTCGACGGCACCCGCCCGCGGCCGAGTCATGCCCGGCGATCGGGCGAGAGTCGAGACCGCACTGGCTAATTAGTCGACGTCGCGCGGGGAAATCAGGCGCGCGCGGGCCTCGAAGGCTGGACTTTCTGCTGGCAGCCGACGGCTCTTGATAACAATGCAATGGAGTGCACAGATAGGGCAGCATATGGGGCAGCGGCTACGTGGGAAACATCGGTTGGGTAGGTGTGACTCGTGCCAAGTCGTGGGAGAGAGAACTGTGTAGCGATGATGGGCAGAGCGAGTGAAACAGATGTAGTAACAACAGTGCCGGCATCCCTTGACTGTATTCTCATCTACAATTGGCTTGTAGGCGAGGGGAATGCCTTGCCTCGAGATTTCGCTGTGCCAATGTCAGCACAGGCATGGACCGTCTGTGCAAGATCTGTCTGTGGCTCGATGGCAAGCATCGAACCAAGGGCCTTGGGCGAGTGGCGTGAGCAAAAAGAACAACGGCGTTGCTGAGATTTATCACCATGGCAACTGGCCGCTTGATCGTGTGCTAGCGTCGCTCTGGCGGCCGCCACTGACAACCTCGTCATGCGCTGCCAACGCATGACACACGGGCATGTGCGTTATCAGGGCAGCCGAGACGGGACGCCGTCGTATGTTTGTGTCCGCGATCTCGTCCTCGGTGCGTGATTGTTACACTTCCTGCAATCAGGACAAAGGATCGCGTGCTGTGATGCGCACGCGCGCCATGGTCGGATCGCCCCCATGTGGGTACATGGTGGGTACATGATCCACAACGCTTGGACTTGGAGTCAACACTCACCCCTCGGGGTGCAATGATGAACAACCAATCACAGACGGTGCTTGCTGATTTCAGGTGTATAGTCACCATGGCGATAACAAGCCTGCTCTTGTTTTTGCCCTAACCCAGCTTTGTGGATAAATGGTAAAGCTTGGTAAATGTGTTACCGATTTCTCAGCAAGGATCGAAGGCACTACTCTGCAAGAATCGAAGGCACTACTCAGCAAGGATCGAAGGCACTACTCTGCAAGGATCGAAGGCACTACTCAGCAAGGATCGAAGGCACTACTCAGCAAGGATCGAATGCACTACTCAGCAAGGATCGAAGGCACTACTCTGCAAAGATCGAAGGCACTACTCAGCAAGGATCGAAGGCACTACTCAGCAAGGATCGAAGGCACTACTCAGCAAGGATCGAAGGCACTACTCTGCAAGGATCAAAGGCACCAATCTGCAAAGATCGAATGCACTTCTCAGCAAGGATCGAAGGCACTACTCAGCAAGGATCGAAGGCACTACTCAGCAAGGATCGAATGCACTACTCAGCAAGGATCGAAGGCACTACTCTGCAAAGATCGAAGGCACTACTCAGCAAGGATCGAAGGCACTACTCAGCAAGGATCAAATGCACTACTCAGCAAGGATCGAAGGCACTACTCTGCAAAGATCGAAGGCACTACTCAGCAAGGATCGAAGGCACTACTCTGCAAGGATGAAAGGCACCAATCTGCAAAGATCGAATGTACTTCTCAGCAAGGATCGAAGGCACTACTCAGCAAGGATCGAAGGCACTACTCAGCAAGGATCGAAGGCACTACTCTGCAAGTTTCAAAGGCACCAATCTGCAAAGATCGAATGTACTTCTCAGCAAGGATCGAAGGCACTACTCAGCAATGATCGAAGGCACTACTCAGCAAGGATCGAATGCACTACTCAGCAAGGATCGAAGGCACTACTCTGCAAAGATCGAAGGCACTACTCAGCAAGGATCGAAGGCACTACTCAGCAAGGATCGAAGGCACTACTCAGCAAGGATCGAAGGCACTACTCTGCAAAGATCGAATGCACTACTCAGCAAGGATCGAAGGCACTACTCAGCAAGGATCGAAGGCACTACTCTGCAAGGATCAAAGGCACCAATCTGCAAAGATCGAATGCACTTCTCAGCAAGGATCGAAGGCACTACTCAGCAAGGATCGAAGGCACTACTCAGCAAGGATCGAATGCACTACTCAGCAAGGATCGAAGGCACTACTCTGCAAAGATCGAAGGCACTACTCAGCAAGGATCGAAGGCACCCGTCAACACGGTGGCTGCAGGTGACGATTGGAAGTGGAGGCTTTCGGGGCGAGCAGGCCCAAGTCACGCGGATCGCCGAGGGCTCCGATCCGACGATATGCAAATCGACGCAGAGGTCGCCGACGAGAAGGCGTGGGCGCATTCCTCGTCGACGCCCCCAGGCGCGGGAAACAAATCGGCTATCACTTAAGAAACGACGCACGACTTTGCGTTCTTGGCTCAGGCCTGGACGTTATTGGTATCTTGCAGATGTTGTACATCAAGCTGGCCGTTCCAATATGGCAAAATGCACTCACAGCCAATGCCCATGTCTGATTCTGACGACCCTTGCCCGACATTTCAGCCTGGCTCCTGGCGATTTCCCAGCCAGCCTCGGCCAAGAATAAGGCAACCCCTATGGTCGGATCGCCCTGTCCTAAAGGGATTGCAGTCGTGATTCTCGCGGGTCCTGTCAGCGACGCCGTCGACGTCGACGCCGGGCCATCCGTGCCCCGCGCGCCGTCTCGGTCCTCCCCCCCCCCCCCCCCACGTTTCTCTGTCAACACAATCTCGCCGAGGACGCCGAACGCAGCGCGCGCTGATTGAAAAACGCCGAGCGTTAAATCGCAGTTAATTGGAAAACCAGTCTGGCCAACTGGCGAACACACTTCTCTGTGGCGTGGTGCAGTCCCATGGTGGAACATGGCCCGTGGCTTCGAGCGTTTGGTGCAAGCCTCGTAGCGTGGAGGGCCCGGCGTGGAGGGCCCGAGCAAAGTGGGCTTGCCCAGCTCGCGGAATGGTAGAACTGTGATATTTTTTGAATTCATTAAAAACGACCCGGGTGGGCATTCTTGGCCGCGGCTGGCTGGTAAATTGCCAGTAGCCAGCCTGAAATGACGGGCAAGGGTCGTCAGAATCAGGCATGGGCTTTGGCTGTGTGTGTATTTTGCCATATTGGAACGGCCAGCGTGTTTGATGTCATCTGGATTCTGGAATGGACTTGCACGTAACTTGAGTTAATTCATTTGGGGAATCACACCTAATGCAAGAATTGGCCGGCAGAAGTCCGGGGGATGACAGAAAGCCATGATATTGTAGGAAGAGATCGAGGATGCTCACAGGAACAAACTTTTCGTAAATCAATCCCGTTAAAATTTCGCATCGCGAAAGGTTTGACTCGGTAAATACCGGTAATTTTGATTGCCGCATTTGAATGATGTTGCCGTTACACAGAGCCAGGGCGGGCATGAGACAGGGCAGACCAAGACCCTGTCCTGCCCTGCCCTGTCTGGGTGGGTGCGATCTCGTCTCCTCGACGACGACCATCTGCTCGGGACGCCTCGGGCCGGGGCGACCGGTCTTGCCAATCACGGGCCCGTCGGCGCCGAGGCTGAGGCACTGGCGGGGACCGAAGCCCTCATCGCGGGGCGCAGGGCTCAAACTGCGTTGGGCGCAGCAGCTATCTTGTGTGTCCGTTTGCAAGCCTGTCCTTCCCTGGCCATGTTGTGACATGGCTATAGTGTTCGTCACGTTAAGAAGGAAAGTACTGTTCATGGAGACTCCATACACTGCTCTGTCAACCATTCGATGCTCAGACCATTCAACCCATAAGCGGAACAAAAGGACGGCCTGCGAATGTTGACACCTTTGGATCTTCCAAGAGCAGGGGAGCCTCTTAAAGAGTGAAACACCGCTCTCCTTTTAAACGTGAAAAATAGTATAGGAGCCAGTGTCCAAAGAAAAAATAAATACTTTCCGCTGCAGAGACTTTCATCGCTTTTTGCATGCCTTTCGTCACAGGAGCTTGGCGAAAAGACGTGAAAAGACGTGACAAGACGTGACAAGACGTGACAAGACGTGACAAGATCTCGACGTCCGCCTACCTGATTTATAACTGCATGGATTTCTCGCGTGAAATCAGCTCGGTTCTAATTTGGTTGGCCTGACCAAACACAGTTTGTTGGTCTGCGCATGCGTCGAACACAGTTTCGATAGCAATCGACACCTGTCAGTCGAACATCGATCCGCTTCCAATTAGCCGCTCAATCAACGCGATCTACCGGAATCTACTTGAACTTGATTCTACTTGAACTTGATTCTACTTGAACTTGATTCTACTTGAACTTGATTCTACTTGAACTTGATTCTACTTGGACTTGATTCTACTTGGACTTGATTCTACTTGGACTCGATTCTACTTGGACTTGATTCTACTTGAACTTGATTCCATTTGATTCTTGACAGAGTGTCTACTTTGATTTTGGTGTATACCAAGGTGAATTAAAGTGATGTATATAAGGACCGTAACAGTTTTTGGCAAGATGTGTATTTCTCGATGTTTCTTTGAATTGGGAAGATATTGGAGGCCCTAAAACGGGCCTTTGATCTCGAAGTTTCGACCTGGCATGGCTCGTTATCTTCAGGAGACTGAGTCTAGGCATCTTCGGCCCCCCCCCCCCCCCCCCCCTGTTTGGCCCCGAGCGGCTGGCATGAGGACGGCGTCTAGAGGACGCGACGCCGAAGGGCAAAGTGACCCTCGACGTCGACGTCGCTGTCGAGGGTGCTCGTCGCACCGCGGCGCTAACAAGGGGTGGGGGAGGCTAGAAACAGGCATGTCATATTTTAGCTATTTTCTCCACACTGTACACAGCCGAAAGGTATGCATATTTTCTTACGAAACACGACAAAGATGCAAAACTTATACACTAAAGTGAATAATTTCAGTCAGTTCAGTATCAAGTCGGCGAATCTCTCCCATTCCTGCAGTGACTTTCGCCGTATGTGAGATGAGCAAGAAAAGAGCTCTTGGCTGTTGGAGAGCTCAAGCAAGAACCCCAAGCAAGATCGTCATCAGCAAAGCCTGTTTGACTGCACGTAGCGATATTGTTCCATTGAACATCTGCCGTCATAACAAACCCCGAGTAGCAGCGAGTTTGAACTGTAACTATGTGGTACCCACGAAGAAACAGTCCTCCACAACAGATTTACAATTACATATTATTACAAGTAAAAATGATCGTCTAT
Source organism: Nemoura dubitans (assembly GCA_921293005.1). NCBI lineage: Eukaryota > Metazoa > Arthropoda > Insecta > Plecoptera > Nemouridae > Nemoura > Nemoura dubitans. Next base: position 50,365,413 of record OV121074.1, on the reverse strand, counting down.
ACTGCATGTTTTTATACTCATTTACCATGTGCTGTGCTTGTGGGCAAACTAAGCAGCGTTAGGCCTGATGGCTTTTAATTGCCAACATAAGAGACTGACTCTGGTACCGTATGTAGTCGTCCGTTTGATATCATTTGGTACGTGATCATTTTAATAAAATATAATAATGAAATCAGGCCTAGGGAACCTACGTCAATTGTTTTCGAATCTGGACCCAAGGATCCAATACTTCAGGGCCCGGATTCACAAGGAATCTTAACTTTAATACCGTATTAGAGATAGTACGGTAATACTATTACCTCTCTAATACGGCATAACTTTACTACCGTATTAGCGCTATTGCGAATTCATAAACAAAATATTCGCGTGGTATTAAGAGAGAAGTAAACGGTTGTCGTTTTGGTCGATTTTCGCATAAATTTCACATCCGTAGGGAACGTCTCCTGGCTACAAATTATTTACAAAAATTTTGAAAAAAAATACACATGTTGTGAAAGAGCTGCTGAATGGCGGATACTATTTTTTTTCGTCGTTTTTTTAAAACTTCCAGCTGGGGGAATTTTCTAAAAGTGCCATTTTAGGCCATTTTAGGCACTTTTAGAAAATTCCCCCAGCTGCAAGTTTTAAAAAAACGACGAAAAAAAATAGTATCCGCCATTCAGCAGTTCCTAACCAGCACGTGTATTTTTTTTCAAAATTTGTGTAAATAATTTGAAGCCAGGAGACGTTCCCTATGAATGTGAAATTTATGCGAAAATCGACCAAAAAGATAACCGTTTACTTCTCTCTTAAGGTTCTAGTTGCAGTGCCAGGGTCAAGTTTCGCCTGTAGGGGTCTCTGTAGTCGGAGTTAAACCATTGCACGGGCAGGGTGTGCTCCTCCAATTTTTAGCTTATTAATCGTGGAATATGCCAAAAATAATTATTTAAACGTGTTGATTAAGTAATATATGTACAATTATACGATATAAAGTGATATTTTTACACTGAAAAGTTAGTTACAGATAAAAATATTGCATTTTAAAATTTGGGTTCAGCATTCAACTGTCCTGTCCTTTGGTCCTGTCAAAGTCAAAATGTCAAACTCATTGGGTGACATCGTTTTTTCACCAAATGTCTTCAAAATCAACAATAACTGTCAGGCTTACATCTAAACAATGTGAGTGCTTGTGAAATAGGTATATATATATATATATATATATATATATATATATATATATATATATATATATATATATATATATATATATATATATATATATATATATATATATATATATATATATATATATATATATATATATATATCGATTTAAACAGAATTCTATTACATGGTAGATGAATAATTTGCATATCAATTGGGTACCCATTCATCAAACAACTTCACTTGATCTTCACCATATTATTGAGTTGTGTTTTTTGGGTCCTGTCAATTGTGGCAGTATATAAATTCATACAAAACTTTGGTGTCTCTCCAGAAATTTCACAAGATTCAAATGAACATAATATGATAGCTGCTCCTGAAATCTGAAACGAACGCCTTTGAACGATATGAAATCTATATGTGGAACAGCAGGTAGATCAGTTAGGAGGATCAATAATTATTTTATGTAAAACTTGAAAATTATTTTAAACATTTCTGTAAATACATCCTTAAAAATTAAACCAGTGCCATAATAAAAAGTATGCCAATGGCTTTTATTTATCATATTTTAAATACCAACTACACTTTTATTAGATTTGAATGAGGAACTCTCAATGTCAATATCAAAAAAAGGTAGTGGTATGACCATATGGTCGAAATATTACAACTGATAAAGGAAAGCAGGGTGTAATAACTTATAACGACCGAGAGTCCAACCAATAATTCATAATCATTTTAGTGAAGTCTATATTTCTGTGTTCGATCGTCAGATTGATATTCTGAATCCAATTCTGGATAGGTACGCTTTCCTCTGAGACGAATGAGAACTACATTGAGAGCTGTAAAGGAAAACAAACAATGAGATTTATAAAATTAAATACCAAACCCGAACAGTATTTCATATAATATGTTGGAACACAGGTCCACATTACCACCTGGGTCAGTTTTTGGATGGGATGTCCATGACGATTGAGTGCAAAAGCTGTGTAGTGTACCTATACATTACTAAGTAGGTATAATGATTGGTTTTAAGTTGTACTATTTATCTTGAGAAGGATTTTTCGTAAGGGTAGGTATCTACGTGCAGGTAATGTTTTAATCTGCCTCCACCCGTTTGGTTAGGTTCATCATAAACATTGTCACCATCGACCAATAATAAATCAATCATATGAGTTGATATTTAATTCGATAGCTATCGGACATTGAAGACGTCTTTACTCTTTCTTACCCTAATAAGTTTTTCGACACTGGAGAGAAGAATTCATTTGAGTCGTTGACATTGACTGTGAAATCCTCTGGCGCAGACTTGCTGTACCGAGCTCCCTCTGCAGACAAACACATTAAAAAAACTCAAATTGTGTGTGTTAAACTGTAACTGTGAACACCAATTGCCAAAATTTATTCTCAAAAGTTCATAGAAGATTGAATGAACAAATTTATCATAACGAACTGGCTTTTGTGATTCAAACTCGATTGATTTTGCTGCAATATTGCTGTATTTTCCTAACTACAAACTTAACAACACATTTGAAAAACATTTCAATCTGTATGTAGGTATCAGTGTGTATGTATCATAAAATTATATAACTTTGCTCTGATCTGAATCTATTCAAGTAAATTGTAGTGTTTATGATAATCTATATTGTTGATGTTAGCACAAGCAATAGATTTATGGTACTAGCAATGATGACATCTTTCGAGACAAGTGGTGGCCCATTGTCGCAAGCTGCGATTTGAAACTGTCCATTGTTTTCACAAACACGGTTCAGAAATTATCGTTAGTTTTTGTTCATAGCATGCATGCTACACCTTCGTTTATACAGCCTATGGCACTACAACAATTGTCAATAATCGATTGCCAATCAATGATGATATTGCCATCTTATAATAAAAGATACAGTAAAATGGAATGATAGCGAACCAAAATATTGCTAACTATTCAGTCACTCGAAATACAATCAGAACACTGAAAAAGGATCTGTTCATCTCGGAGATTGCTTGAAGATCAAAATTGCTTGACTAACATCGATCGATTGTAATGCTTTAAAACATCGTTGGAAAACTTACCTTTGAAATCCATTTCTCACATCCAGCTCTTGATTACATTTTTCAATTATCTCTCACTGTCGCTATTATGACTCCGTTTCTTGGCTTAGGTCAACTGCTTCGTTTTCGTGCTCTTCTTGGAGTCCATTCCGTAATCAAATAAAACCTTATTATAATTAAACTATAAGTTAATTATAAGAACACTGATAATAATATATCTCCATCAAGACTGGACAAATCAGCAAGAAGTACAATTCCTTGCTTGGTGTCGACGTTGAACTGTCATTGTCAATCACATGTCTCGCGATTCTGCGCAGATCAAACATAACGCAGATCCATTGCTCGAAATCCATTTTTTGATGTCTCGGAGAAAACTTTCGCAGAGAGAGAGTCAGATAGTACTCAAGAGAGAGATAGCGGATGCGTTACTAAGATACCAAAATAAACAAGTATAGCTAGCGGGCGGGTATCGCCCCTGTAAGTTAGGCAATTTTAATCAGGTCGAAGAATAAAAATGTCGAAAATATTCCTTGTGCAGGTGTTCGTTCGAAGTTAGCTCCAAGAGTAAGCGGCAAAAATATCGCAATGAACCAAAAATATTCAGGCTCCTGAAGTTTCAGCGGGTGTTGTAATTACAAAAGATAGTTAATAAAGACACTATTTTAATATCAAATAATGGTCCCAAAATGAAAAATTTTTTTCAACGAAATTAACAGTCTTTTGTATTTTTTATCAATAGTGTTTGTCACTTCAAAAGGATGCCGAGGCCATTGAAACATTTCTACATATAGTAGGTACATGTATTTAAAAAATCAGACCTCTATCTTTTCCAGGAGCTCTGCGAGCTTACTTGGAAGATACACATTTTTGTGCTAGTTTTCCCAGCTTTTCCGGGAAATTTTTTGGGGATTTTCTTTTTTCATCACTCTCAGTATCATTAATAGACGACCTTATAACATCTGCGATTGAAATCAATGAAAATTCCCTTTGTTTGGCGTCACTAGGTTGACGTTAAGTATCATCACAAACTCAAAAGTGTTGTCAACTGTCATGACATTATTGAGATTTCGACCAAACAGTGCGGAGTGAGCATTTATTCAAATACCGTTTGTCTGCTCTGCTGTTCTTCTGTCGTCTGTCAGTTGGAGCTGTTAGAGGGAAGTGTGAAAGAGGTTTGAAGTGTCAAAGAAGTGTGAAATTTGTTCGTAATTCACCGGAATATCGAAAAATTTTCATATTGCTACCTCGAACTATACATTAAATGTTATTTGTGAACAGGCAAACAATAATCTCACAGAAAATAAGACATTAAAATTAAAATGTGATAGTCATAAATCACTAATACCAGTGGGGGTTGTTATTAGATTTAATACCGAATAGCGCTCTTAATACTGCTCAATATTATTTGTGAATTGGGACTAGTGTCCATTCTTTTATTAACTTGATTCGTCTTGAAGTATATACGGTATTAGGACTTAGGAGATAAAACCCTTTGTGAATCCGGGCCCGTAATTTACTTTTGCTTTTCATTGCATGTTCCGGAGAGCGTACCAAATATATTCGCACAATTTTGTAACGAAAGATATAGTGATGTGAAAGATGTCAATGAAGTAGAAATATTACTTGGGTACATATATAAAAGCAAGCTCAAACTAGAGTACCTATCTATACCTATCTATAGTGAATTCTATAAAGTTGAGAAGGCAGGCTCACAGTTTTCCCTGCGCTGGAAAATGTCGAATGTCTCGGAGGTTTCCAACGAGCGTGACCCACCAAAGTCCCACGTCGCCAAACCCACGCAGGCGCACACGACGGAGCAACAAGACGAGCGCCTCGGGGCCCCTCACCCGTTTCGATCCAGTCGGCCGTGTTCGGGGTCGGCCCGCGGGGCCCCTCGACATCTGCCGCGATCGGGGGCCCCGGGCCCCGACAAGGGCGTAGTCGTGGCGACCTAGGTGGGGGCCCCGGGCACGACGAGGGGTGGCCCGCATTCCAGAGTGGATGAAGCCCGCGGCGCGCCGCGTCGAGCGCGTGTGGCGCTCGCGGCGGTCGGCCTGGCGAACCAGTTTCATGCGACCCACGGGTAGGGCTGTGTCCCTAAGGTTGAGATACAAAGCTGCAGTCACTTAAGCAATGACACAACGACACTAGTTTGCATTCTTGACTGAGGCTTCGTTGCAATAGGCCGCTTTCAGATGACATAAAACACGCATGGCCGTTCCAATACGGCGAAATGCACACACAGCCAATGCCCATGCCTGATTTTGACAACCCTTGCCCTACATTTCAGACAGGCTACTGGCAATTTGTGTCGCCCTATTCTGAAGTGGTTGCTGCAGGTTCGTGGCTCGCTGTCCAGATATGCCATTGTTCCGAGCCAAGCGTCGCCGACGATGCCGAGTTCGTGTTTGAAGTTTGGAAGCGAACCCCCGAGGGGGCGGTGACGACGTTTTTGCAGCCACACCGGCTCAGTTCATCAAGATTTGCGTACCAGTCGCGGCGATGGCAAAAAATGCCGCACAAAATCCGTGGAAATTAATAACTGTAGCGCTTTGAAAGCTCAACAAACGTATTTTGTCGCATTGAACGGCTCTTGTGAAACACACGGACTTTCGCACAAGAGTTCACGAAGTTTTTGTAATCAGCCGAAATTGATCCATTTACTGATTGGCCACTTTCAGAATGATTCATCCAATTGAAACATGTGATAATGAACTTTGCAACCAAGGCCAGCACGTAATGATGTCCGACTCGAGTTCCGAATTAATATACTCTGATCATTGGGCGTTCAAACGGATTCATCCAATTGATTATTGATTTGTAAACCTCCAGTCAACGGCGACCCACGAATGCGTCGTCATGACGACCCAATCCCGTCGACTCTAATCCTCGGTTCGTATCTCGGTGCGATCTCCGCACGGCAGCAGGAGTCCGACATCATCGACATCGTCGACATCATATGAGAGCGCCACTGTCGCTATCAACCACGCGATCGACAAACTCCTAATCCTGACCAGACACGGACACGTCAAGTAAGGACCCTGGGCATGTCGCTTTTCTGCCACGCTTTGGCGATGCCTATGGGGTGACGCCCATGGGGTGATGCCCATGGGGTGATGCCCATGGGGTGACGCCCATGGGGTGATGCCCATGGGGTGATGCCCATGGGGTGATGCCCATGGGGCGATGCCTATGGGGTGACGCCCATGGGGTGATGCCCATGGGGTGATGCCCATGGGGTGATGCCCATGGGGTGATGCCCATGGGGTGACGCCCATGGGGTGATGCCCATGGGGTGATGCCCATGGGGTGACGCCCATGGGGTGACGCCCATAGGGTGATGCCCATGGGGTGATGCCCATGGGGTGGCGCCCATGGGGTGACGCCCATGGGGTGATGCCCATGGGGTGATGCCCATGGGGTGATGCCCATGGGGTGATGCCCATGGGGTGATGCCCATGGGGTGACGCCCATGGGGTGACGCCCATGGGGTGATGCCCATGGGGTGATGCCCATGGGGTGATGCCCATGGGGTGACGCCCATGGGGTGATGCCCATGGGGTGACGCCCATGGGGTGACGCCCATGGGGTGACGCCCATGGGGTGATGCCCATGGGGTGACGCCCATGGGGTGATGCCCATGGGGTGATGCCTCTACGTTAGGCGTGGTTAGTGCCAACATCGAGGGATTATCGAGGCTCGCACCCGACACTTCCCTGTCGACGCTCCGTGTCGTGCGACGACGGCGTCCTCTCATCGAAGCGTCGAACGATGCCGTCATCGCTGCAGCACAGTGGCAGAGTCTAGGCTCTGCGTGGGTACCCACCTTTCCCCGATGATCCAAGTTAAGCAACGCTGCGCCGAGTCTGTCGTTGGATGGGTGACCTAAGTTAAGCAACATTTCGCCAAGTCGGACGTTTGATGGGTGACCCAAGTTAAGCAATACTGCGTTGAGTCGGGTGTTGGATTGGTTTGCTCGATTTAAGCAACACTGCGCCGAGCCAGGCTTTGGACTGGTGACCCAAGTTAAGCAACACTGCGCCGAGTCGGCCAGCGGATGGGTGACCTTTTCAGAGCCACGAGTCTCAGGTTAGGCTGGGTTGGGTTGGGTAAGGTTGGGTTGGGTTGGGTTGGGTTGGGTTGGGTTGGGTTGGGTTGGGTTGGGTTGGGTTGGGTTGGGTTGGGTTGAGTTCATTTCCTGTCAGTTGGGTTAAGTGCAGAAGTTCATGATCCACGACGCAAAGTAGGGTGAAGGATTCAATCTGTTCCTGCCACTCGAAATCGAAACCAGAAGCGTCGGTCCACGGATTCCACTGGGCGAAAGTTGACCAGTACCCTGTTTACTGTGGTACAATATGCACTCTGGTATATGGGTATAGAGGTACCAGCATGCTGCCTATCCACGCATCGAAATCCGCGACCTCTGGCCGTCTCCCATCGCACCTTTCGGGCGTTCTCCCTTTTCCCGACCGTTCCCGACCTCGCCTCCCTTCGCCGCCTCCACCCACGCCCGTGTTGCCCATCCCCCCGTCCAACGACCGCCCCCGCCGCCCAGCCCCCCGTCGACGACGCCGTCGTTCGCACGTCGAGTGCACAGCTGAGCGTCGGCCGCTGCACGTGAACGCCCTCGGGCCCGACGAGGCAGACTGGGACGGCGAGGACATATTTACTGCGCGCGCCCGCGGGCGGTCGGCGCGGCGTGACGAGGTTGCCGAGCGCATGACACCGCGGCCGGCGTGGCTCGACGGCGACGGCTGGAGGTTGGCGCCGTGCCCGGGCTGGTCTAACGCCCTCGGGGCGTACAGTGCTGGGCATGGGGAGGCGCAGCAGCAGCAGCGGCGGCGGCGTCCCGATTTACAGGCATTCGGTGCTGTACTGCATGCCGTTTTGAGACGCTTGTCTCTAACTTAACCAGTCAGTGCAGACGCTGGTTCAAGAAGTGCATCCTCCAAGTGGGGCGTTGAACGTGATTCTGTCGTCCCGACAATTTTTCGTGTTCGCCGTTTGCTGTTGGAACGGCCTAGTGGGTCCCAGCCGCTATCCGCTGTTGAACCAGATGATCGCTCGATTGTTGCTTAATGGGTTTAGTGCCACTGATTTATTGATATGAATGGCGTTCAATGCCATGTTTTAAATAGGTTTTTGGAGCCCTGAAGGTATGCACTTCTACTCAGTACCACATAGCTTTAGGTATACCTACCTACCTTTACAAGTGGTTTATGGTGACTTCCAAAAAGGCGATCGGTGAAATTCCATCCCATGGCCGGACTTTGTGACATGAAACCGACTCTCACGAAAACCTCGTGATCATTAGCACTGCACACAGTTATACTATTCACAAACCATTGCTAATGTACTACATTTTGAGATAAGCCCGTAATTCGACAAGAAATCATATCTCTTCAACTTTGACACGAAGCTGGAGGACGGAAAGTCGCCGACAGTTTCCGAAGACCCTTCGGTGACATGCAAGGCGAGTCTGAGGTCCTCGTTTTGAGTGGTGCAATGAGGCAAAGGAGGACCGCGACTTGTACGTGACCAATCGAATGGTCGGGAATCCGACAACGGCAGTTCGCGACTAGGAAATCCGCGACCCGTCCCGAGGGTGAGCTTTCTGTCCGAAACGACGTACTCGCCGTCATTGTTTGCGTGTGCGTCGCTCGGGGAGAGGATGCCGTTGTGCCAATCTGGGGGGAGGGCGATCGAGAACGAGTTTTTCTGCGAATCGACATTTGTGGTCGCGTCGTGGCAATTAATTTGATTGTTGTGCACTGTGTCCCAGTGCGCAGTGACCGTCGTCTTTTGTTCGCCGCGCGCGCACATTTCTGTGTTCCACGTCTCCCGCGTTGACATTTCCGGCGCAACAGGCTCGAACGACGCGCGCATTCGACGCAGGTGTCGGCCTCTGGAGGCGCCGTCGAGTCAATCCACTCGATGTGAATGGGGCGGGTTTAGGTCGATTTATTTCAACACTACCTCCTTGTGTAGTGTACTTGTGCGGCTCGATTCGGCGGCCGTGGACCGAAAGGGATGCCGTAATTGTGTCAAAGTCCCTAGACACGCGCCAGTAAATGTTTCATGGAGTTGTTATCGTCGACATCATGACATTCAATGCTCGACAACATGCGTGCCCCCCCCCCCCCCCCAAATCGAGCCGAACAAAATCACTGACGTCCGAACGACATCGCCGTCGTGCGGCGTGAAACCCGGCGGTGTTCGGCGTCTCCATCGAACCTCCTTCCCACAGGAAGCGCGAGTATTTCACGAACCGGCGCGAGACGAGAGGTTCAGATCCAAGAGAAGATCCGTCGCCCCAAACTCGTCCCCCCCCCCCCCCCTCAGTGACCCACTGCCGCTATTGGAATGAGTTAGAGTCTCAAAACTTCCGAGAGCCTTTTGTCCGACTCAAGATATGGCTTGTAAGTTTTGAAACTCTGGGCTCGTGGCTAGCAGCAGTGGGTCCTCTAGGATTTAGGACGATGCAATTATCCACTCTCCTTCTCAACGTGAAATGGAGTTTATTGATGTAAAGATATTATAAAGGCATCTGCAATCTCCATGTTATAGTACCTTGTTTACTTCATATAGGTGTACACGACTTTCCTGTAAAACATGTACTGCAAACACATTGCAGCGAACCCCAAGCGAGATCCAATCGAATAAACTTCATGTGAACGCAGTCAGACAAAGCATGCAAACGAATGTCGTTTGCATCTCGGGCACGGTCCATCCGATCCAGTCCATCACGGCACACCAAAGCCGGCCAGCGCCACGTGGGTGTCTGCTCTCGCTGCATTCGAGAGATGAAATCGCTCCGTGGGCCGCCCGCGGCAGAGTCGCTGTAAAAGGCAGGGTCGCCGAACGATCCTCGCACAGTGCGAGGGTGGAGAGCCCGTTTCTCACGCTAGGCGGCCCCGAGGCGCTGCAGGCGTCTTTGTGTCGGCCGCCATCTTGGAATTAGCCCGCGTACAAAGAGTGCAGTGTGTGTAGTATGGACTGACTATGATGATGACGACGATGGGTCGGGGAGGAGGATGAGCCATCGGGCATGACATGGACCGATCACGATCTGAACCGGCCGCGGATCACACATCAATCTTGACGCCAGCGCGCGGGACGACGCCGATGTGAACTAGCACACGGTTGGCTGCGGACTGCAATCACTGTCTTGTGGGCGATAGATTGGTACTGTTGGCCCATAGGCTCTGAGTGCTATGCCTTGCACATGCGCAAGAGGAGTTTGTTGTGTTCATTATAGTGACAGCCCGGACTAAAATAACTTAGCACTATAGGTGCACCTAGGTATTTAAAAGGCTCCCAGGTATGAGACTGAGAGCTCCCTGACGGTACGGACATTCATAATTTCGCCTCATTTATAGAGTCATAAATCTCCCCGCGTTTTGTTGTTATTAGTTTCTTGCCAGCCTCATATCCACTCGCCCACACACATCAAATCGATTCTGTTTCAATCCTCCCGTCGATGCCCATCACTTTATTATGGGTGTCGGTTTCGACTCTCCTATGGATTATTCTCAATACAGCAATTTCTCAGACGAAGAGGATGGCTTGAACTTTCCGAGTAGGGACTTAGTGTGAATGCGAATGTGTTTAAAGTTATTCGAATTGCGTCTTTCGCTTGACAATCGGCAATTAGAGATTGGCAAGCAACCACGCGGCAATCTTCGGTCGTGCTCTTTGACCCTCTGGGCAATGAAGCCGGCAAGTTATTGCCTTGCAGGGAAGCAGTCTTGATTCCTCGGGTCGCTTCCTCGGAAGACGCGATCACCGCACGGACGGCTACAGTGGTAATCGTGGACATGCATCATGACGTCATGACCGTTCGGTACATGGTAGCATTCTCTGCAGAGGAGCGCGGACGGATGAGCGGATGATCGAAGACTTCAAGCTGATTTGAAATTCACCCAAATTAACACACCTAGTCAACGTTTGGTGAAAATTCAACCTATACACCGTACGAATGGACCAATTTGTATTTGCGATGATTCACCAAACTTTGTATACACATGTTGATCTTAGCGCAAAAAGCATACCTGAAAAATCATAAGGACGTGAGTCTTTCCGATCATTTTGTATTCGCATTTTTTTGCACTGACTGCTCGTGATTTCCGCGTTGGCTTTTACCCGAGATTCAACAGGTGTCGGTATTTAGCCTTTACCTACACCCATATTCCAGAGAAGTATCACTCACCAGTCCAGGGCTTAGCGATTGTGTAAAGTTATCGACGGGTTATCGATGTTTATCGGTAGTAGGGCCATTGGAATAAGCAGGCAACTTTTAGCTATCGATCTGTTGCCCTTGGCTACCGATCGATATATTTGTACACAATCGTTCCTCTGGGATGAGATTGTGTAACTTTTGTGGTTTTAAAATCACTCGTTTTCAATTTCACTGCCTAATGGTTTAACATGGGCGGTGATTTGAAATCGAGTGGTTTGTAGCCAAATCGAACAAAAAAAAGTTGCACAATCGCACCCCTGATCTGTATCTCTGTTGAAAGGGCATGGTGCAGAGTCTCCGACTCGCTCATCCTTTAACGCGGCAACGAGCACGGGGGGGGGGGGGGATGTGGGGCAAGTTCGTGGATCGGCCACCACGAGTGCAGCACACCGGAAGTAGTTCCGGCCGTGTTATTAGTTCGGGCCGTGCAAACAGAGGGCCGATCGTGCGGTTGGAGCAATTGCAACAAGTCCTTTTACATGCAGCAGTGTCGGTGCTACCTATAGTCCTTCCCACGTTTAGAAGGAGAGCGGTGGTTCATTTTCATTCCTCAAAGAGACTCCCCTGCTGTTGGAAGACCCAAAGGTGTCAACATTTGCAGGTCGTCCCATTGTTCCGCTAAAGGGTTGAATGGCCTGAGCATCGAATGATTGACAGCGCAATGTCTAGAGACTACAGAACAATACTATTCTTAACGTGAAAAATACTGTAGAATAGCAGAAACTACAGATATGGAAGAAGGAGGAACACGAGTCACGAGTGCTTCTCTCTTTCTCGGCTGCTGGCCGTTGTTTTCGGGCCGAGGCCTGGCGGATGATGATTGCTACCTGGAGGCGATCGTGCCCGCCGTGAGTCATGACGTCACGACGCAGGCGAGTGCCCGGTGGCGCTTCCTGGATTCGCTGCGAGGGAAACGCGACAGCCATATTGGATCTTGGCACCGCGTTCCTCCGTTTTTCCCACGAGCGAGACGGCAGATATTGGCATAGCTTCTACGGACAGTTCTTGCATGGGTTGATATTGGCACAGCGAAATCTCGAGGCAAGGGATCCCCGCAATTGTATTACGGCATTCTCTCGCCTGCAAGGCAAGCAGATGAGAATACAATCAAGGGATGCCTGTTAGCCCACCCCGATGTTTCCCACGTAGCCGTTGCTCCATGCGATGGACTGTCTGGTTGGTAGATCTTTGTTGAGAGGGGAGAAATTCTTTGTCGCGCAAACGAAGTCACGAACTTGAGACAACGAAGTCTCGGGTTTAATGTCCAAACATTCGCTCCGCCGTTTAGCCGTGTATGTCAACGCAATGCGTGATCTATAGTATTTTCCACGTTAAGAAGGAAATTTTAATGTGTCTAAACTCTGGACATTGGCGATGTCAATCATTCGATGCTCGGACTATTCAACCCTTTAGCGGAACAATTGGATGGCCTGCGAATGTTGACACTTTTCTCCCTTCTATGGCAGCAGGGGAGCCTCTTTGAGAGTGAAACAACTCTCTCCTTCCAAACGTGGACAAATATTTATAGCCTTAGTCCGTACAGATGAGCTTCATTCATCGACACTCGAGCGCTGCCATACTCCATGCTCCAGTCCTTCGTCGTCGAGCGTCCTTGGTCGATCCTGTCGGCGGCGGCGAATCAGCTCGACGTCGACATGTAAATCACTTGGGCGCGAATCGTAAATAAGCCCCCCCCCCCCCCCCCCCCCCCCCCGATTAATGCGTTCGACACAGCGTGGAGTTTTCATCGACGGTCGATCTGGTTCCTGGGCGCGGACGTGCGAGGCTACCGGCCGGCCTGTCGATGATTTATCTCACAGCGACCGCCGCTGCCGCAGTCGACTTTACGAAGCCCCCCTCCCCGCCTCACCAAGTCGTTGGCATAGCAACACACCAATTGCCTTTTTTAATTTCTTAGGCTCAAGTATGCTGTCCTAACTTTAGCACTACTGTTTTCAAACACAACTGTTATGGAAACTGGGTTTTGAATGCTCAAAAAAGTCGCACTGATTACCCGACGTTTCGTTACGTAAACTGGTTACTTCCTCGGGGGTGATGGCTCGACTGACATTCACAGCGTCAACAAAATAACCATGTAGTTTTTGTACCCTCCCAATTCTAATGATCCTGTCTAAGAAGACTTCCTAAATAATGAAACGAAAAACCAGTATGACAACTGTAGTACTACTATGACAGTACGTAGTGGTAGTACTACTACTACTACTACCACTATGACAAGTGTAGTAGGTACCGCATTTCAAAGTGCTATTTGCGGCCAGAAGAAAACGGGGAAGGAACAGCGGTCAACCTGAAGACAAATAATGGAAAAGCACGTATCAGCTAGATAAATCATGGAATAGCAGGCATCAGTCAGACAAATAATGGAACAGCAGGCATCAGTTAGACAAATCATGGAACAGCAGGCATCAGTCAGACAAATCATGGAACAGCAGGCATCAGTCAGACAAATCATGGAATAGCAGGCATCAGTCAGACAAATCATGGAACAGCAGGCATCAGTCAGACAAATCATGGAACAGCAGGCATCAGTCAGACAAATCATGGAACAGCAGGCATCAGTCAGACAAATAATATTAAGGCCATTCATTGATGGTTGTTGAGGTTAATTGAATTCAACTTTTTATGGATTCCCTAGAGATATTTCGAGGTTCTGAAATATTCAATTGGTTGTCAAAAGTGTGAGGATTCCATAGATATTTGTTTCGTTGCGATCGGATAACGGGTGTGGCCTGGAAAGTGTATACGGTAAGAGGTAAATTCTTAGCTGGAATTTACCCTCAAGTACATCTTTCAATGTACTGGCTAAACATGGTAATTTTAAAACTCTTGTAGGTAATTGACGAGTGAATCTTGCAAAATGAAAATGGTTCAATTGGTTGTCCGAAGTGTGAAGATTCCGAAACTATAGGTTTCGTCGCGATCCGACGAAAGGTGTGGCCTGGAAAGTGTATACCTTACGAGGTGAAGGAAACGGCTCGACTTCGGAGCTCATTGAACGGCCTTAATAGAATGGTGCATGTATCGGTGTGGGCAGTAGGTATTTCTTTCAACATCATGCGACTCTGTAAACTAAACGAGTGCACTTAACAGTTTGCTTGCATCAATTACTCACTCCATGTAACGATGGCTTTGTGTACTTATACATACATACTCGTGGAAGAGATCGCCATTCATAAATTACAAATACACAACTTATTTTATACTCAATTGAGTACAGTGTTGCAAATTGGCAAGACGTCTTTCAAAACCGTTCAGTTTTTTTATCAATCCGATTTGTCTGTCACCGCATGGCTTGCACGGCTTGCATGACTTGCATAACTTGCACGGCTTGCACGGCTTGCACGGCTTGCATAACTTGCATGGCTTGCACGGCTTGCATAACTTGCATGGCTTGCACGGCTTGCATGGCTTGCACGGCTTGCATAACTTGCATGGTTTGCATGGCTTGCACGGCTTGCACGGCTTGCATAACTTGCATGGCTTGCATGGCTTGCACGGCTTGCACGGCTTGCATAACTTGCATGGTTTCCACGGCTTGCACGGCTTGTATAACTTGCACGGCTTGCACGGCTTGCATGGCTTGCACGGCTTGCACGGCATGCATAACTTGCACGGCTTACACGGCTTGCATAACTTACATGGTTTGCATGGCTTGCATGGCTTGCACGGCGTGCACGGCTTGCATGGTGTGCACGACTTGCAAAGCTTTCA
Source organism: Nemoura dubitans (assembly GCA_921293005.1). NCBI lineage: Eukaryota > Metazoa > Arthropoda > Insecta > Plecoptera > Nemouridae > Nemoura > Nemoura dubitans. Next base: position 50,350,253 of record OV121074.1, on the reverse strand, counting down.
CGGCTTGCAATGATATTGAATGCGCGGCATGTCGTACCGAACGATCCGTGGGCGAGGATCGTTCCTGCTGGATCGTGTGGATGATGCTGGATCGTGTGGATGATGGTGGATCGTGTGAACGATGGTGGATCGTGTGGATGATGCTGGATCGTGTGGATGATGCTGGATCGTGTGGATGATGGATCGTGTGGATGATGCTGGATCGTGTGGATGATGGATGAGATGAGCAAACTTGGAACCATGGCACAACGTTCAAATCATGCGATATGACGACTGAGGCGACGAGCCTTTTGTACTGCAGCTGGTACTTCTGTATTTTTTTGGGTAAATTTCACAGCAAACAATGTTGATGTATACATTTCTGTTGTCATCAATAAAGCTTGAAATTAGCCTTCTTATTTTGGGATTTTGGATGGGAAGTCTAATTATATGCACACTCTCAATGTCAGTCTAGCCATCACCCTCGAGGAAGTAGGTACCTAACTAGTGTAAGTTACGAACCGTCGGGAAACCAGTGAGACTTTATTTAGCAACCGAATCCCAGCTTGTAATAAGTTTTAGAAACCAGGACGAGTGAGCCTCCCATACTCACTAGTCTTCTTTCCATGCGTCGCTTCCCGTGGCTCGGTCCGACCTCCACGGCGGCTACCCAGTGATTACCTTGCCCGGTTTTAATTGGGCAGCCGCGTGCGCAGGTCGCGTGCCCAGGTAGCACCGTGCGGCGAAGAGCTCGAGGAACGCGCGGGAGCCGCCACTACGCTTACACCACTTAGCCGCCACCGACCCGACATCTTCGGACCCGACCGTATGCCACCGTGCACCGGGGCGGGACGCTGTATGGCGAGCCCCGTCCTCCGTGCCCGTTGCCCTCGCGGGTGTTTGGCGGGAAAGCGTGCAGTCGCCGGCCAAGTGCTCACTGTCAGCTCAAATCGCGGCGCCCATTTCTAACGGTCGCGAAAACTGCTGTGTGTGCAAACCCGTATTCAAAGTGCTGTAAGAATCTTAAGGCATGTTCCTCCCATTTGAAACCTTGCTGAAATTGACCAAAACCAGCCCCGTGTACAGTTCGAGCTGATTGTGCCGGTGGTTTCGTTTTGAAACTGTACAAAGCGCTGTAAGAATCTAGAGGCATGTTCCTCCCATTTGAAACCGTGCTGAAATTGACATAAATCAGCCCCGTGTTTTGATTGGGTATATTATCGTCTCTGAATCGGCACCGGCTGGCTGCAGCTGCCCTTGGACGCTCGACACACGTTCGTGCCGCGACCATTTAGTTCGGAACTGGACACGCGTGTTTCACACGACGCAGACACAGAACCTCATTAACGACCTGCCCTAAGCAAACACACGAGATTTCCGATTCACCTGGCGAGCTTTTTATTCCGTCGACTGCTGTTGAGATAATTTGAGTTCCCGCTGCGAGTGGCAATGATAACTAAAACACATTCGACTCTCTTAACTTTGTGATTGAACGAGCGCTAAACCAACGTTGTGATTGCTCTGTGCCGGCCACCACGGGGTATCACTAGTGCCTACCTTGCCGTCGCCCCTGCGATGGTATTATTCTAATGGGCCTGACGTGCGGGCGTTAATTGGACGGGAGGCGATGGGCCAGTGTTGTTATTAATTCGGGCATGGCCGTCATGGGGAGGTTGCCGAGGGTGGCGTTACGTTAGCCTTCAGCGGGCATAAGGTGCCCGACTCCAACAATAGCAATGGTAGCCAACCGATGTAGGTGCACCTCAATGTTTTCTCAGCTTCTTCCTGAGTTTCACCGCGCAAAACCAAACAGAGGCATTCGAAGAAACGTGTTACGTAGAAATGCGGTTCCAATTCACAATTTGCCTGCACGTGACGTAGGGGGTCTTCGGAGACCACGAACCCCCAGCTACCAGCTTGCAACTAATCCACACTCGAAGCACTTGCCTATAAACCGTGCTAATTTCATGTGTATGATGAAAATTAATATTCATTCGACGTGGCGAGTATTGTTGGCGTTGTGTATATTTAGTGAGCGAACAAAATGTTACAGTACCGACGTATGGGCTAAGGGCTGACGTTAATGATTTAGTTTTGTACTGGTGAGTACAAAGCGTCCTCGCAAGTGCATGGTCTAGCCCAAGGTCTGATCATGGTCGATCTGCATGCTACGTCGAATAAGCAATGATTATCTCTATTAATAACAATTAAGTTATAGCCGCTAAACAAATTCCACTTCAAAATATGATGATAGTAATTAAATTATGCCATTAACCTTTGGTAAAATGCTCAATTATCTTTCCCCGAGGTATGGAAAGCAAAGAATTCGTGAATTTTTTTGGTATTTGGTGTAAGTCATCAAATATTCCGTTCTTGTCATCTCCGACCTGCCTGAGCGACCAGCCATAAAATGGTCGGATCTTGGTACGATCGGCTACCTTGATTGAGAGATAAGAGAAGCAATTAAAAGAAACCACATGAAATTGCGTTTGAAAACCATTTCCCCAAATAATCGTAAAATGATGATAGATTTGTGTTAGTAGTGGAGGCGAGACGCGAAAACGGTAGGTATTAATTTTCATTGTATCTTGAAAATTACGTGTTTAACTCCAGATTGAACCGAATTATGAGAATTTCTGATCCTCATTTGCCAGAGCAGAGCAGCTTCTGATAAGGAAACCGGTTTGTCAATCTAGATCCAGGCCCACAAAAGCACATGGCAAGTCAACTGTTCAGTATCCGGCCCATATCTAATGTTGTTTTCAACTGAACCTGAAATCTGACATTGATATTTCGATTGTGGCCAATAATAGCTCACAAAAGCTGCCAGCCTACTGCAGCCGTTGTCCTGCAGCCGTTGTCCTGCAGCCGTTGCAGCCTTTGTCCTGATCTGATCGATAAAATCCCCATTGCGTTGGTGTCAATGTAATTTGCTGACTTTGCACGGCTAAGTCATGGAGTCTGCGTCTTCATGACCGCACGAGGTACAGGAACTGACAAGATGCGACGGCGACAAGATGGCCGCGACTAAGTCGCACAAATGCGTGCAGCCCTCGCAGAATCGACTGAATCACGGCCGGGAAGATGCGTGCCGGTAACGAGGCGTCTTCTTAACGAGGCGTCGACTTAACGAGGCGTCGACTTAACGAGGCGTCCCTTTGACAATCAGCGTCGGCTTGGCCGGGTGACCTCCATGCAGAAGCGAGCACTGAGATTCACATGGCAAATGTGAAATGGCATAGTGCGAACTCGTGTGATTCGAATCGCAAGAATCGTGTGGGCCTTTTTCAAGGAGCACAAAAATCGAAATGAATTTCGGTGAACTTCGTAAAGCTAACGGGGGACTTTGCGTTCAACGTTCGGGTAGAATCTAGTCGAATTTTTGGCGAACGTAAACGTTGAATGCACGCACATCCACCGCTAGCTTTTCGACGTCGTTCACGCATGACGACGATGACGACGATGATGATAGCGCTGTGACCTGATCCTGACCGTGTCCTTGTTTGCGTTGCAGGAGGAAATGCGAGCCGAGGGATGTGGACGTCAAGGAGCCCAAGGACCTCACCTCGACCAGGGCGATGTTCCCTAGTGCGCAGGTCAAGATGAGGTGAGTGACAGCTTGTGACGTCATGGGAGTTTTCATTAACAACGTTTTCTAACTGAGCTTTTAGAATGCGAAATAGAGTCTCACTGATTTCCCGACGTTCAAAACACAGTTTGAAATGGCTGTGTTTGCCAACTCTAGTGCTAAAGCTAGAACACGCAGACATGAGTCTTGGGAAGTTGGCATTGTGAATGGACGCCATCGAATCTTGGCTCACGCTGACACCAGATCTGGACGTACGTGTTCGGGTGCCATTCTTTCGTTTCCATTTCTGTTTCGTTGCAATCTTTGAAAACAATGCTGGAAATCATGTCAGCTCGGGTCAAACACATTTCATAGGGTCAAAAGGAGTCTAGACATTCACAATGTTTAAAATAGAATCATTGCTTTGTTTTGGGACAGGCATACTGATGTGCAGCTTTGTTCACAATCTGCTTGCCGTTACCCGTTCGTTACCTCATCAAAGGAGAGTCCTCACACATTGGATACGAATTGTCTATATCGTCAAACTTCGAAATACCATGGTAGCGATTGTGTAAAAATATATCGATCTGTAGCTAAGAGTATCCGGTCGATAGCTGACAGCTGTTGCTTGCTTATTCCAATTGGCCGTGCTGCAATAAACATCAACAACTCGTCGATAACTTTACACAATCGATATATACCCATGGCTGAAGATCCAAAGAAAGCTTCATTCAATCTTCACCACCATTACAGCCATCAACCAACAGCCGTTCTGTCTGATCGCCCCCCGTAGACTGATGTCGCCGTCGAGTTCGCCCGCCACCTCGCCCACCATGTCCAACAACTCGTCGTCGCCCACGCCCCCGGCGCCCGCCTACAACCACAACCACAAGATGACCGGCATCCCGTGCGTCGCGGCGGCGTCGCGGTACACGGCGCCAGTGCACATCGACGTCGGCGGCACCATCTACACCTCCTCGCTGGAGACGCTCACCAAGTGAGTGCATGCCCTGCCCTGCCCTACCCTGTCCTGCTCTGCCCTGCCCTGCCCTGCCCTGCCCTGCCCTGCCCTGCCCTGCCCTGCCCTGCCCTGCCCTGCCCTGCCCTGCCCTGCCCTGCCCTGCCCTGCCCTGGCTTGCCCTACCCTGCCCTGCCCTGTCCTGCTCTGCCCTGCCCTGCCCTGTCCTGCTCTGTCCTGCCCTGCCCTGCCCTGCTCTGCCCTGCCCTGCTCTGCCCTGCCCTGCCCTGACCTGACCTGCCCTGCCCTGCCCTGCCTGCCCTGCCCTTGTCTTGCCCTGGCTAGCCCTGGCTTGCTTACTCGAAAATCCCATCAAATGTAATTGATTTTGTAAATAGCACTTTCCCCAAGTAGGCTTGTAGCTCCTCCACCTCTAGGCTATTTGTCATGGCAACTATGGAAAATTATGTTTACAATGAAAACTAAAACTAATACATCCCGTAGTCCCATATATATTATTCACCTAGGAGGTAAGCCACTTTGGTGGGGCTGTCACTAATAGTTTGCCTGTAAACAATTGTTTGGTAGATAATCGTTGCCCAAGGTGAGCATCCCACCTTCATTAAGTGTTCGATTCAGGAGCTGCTTAAGGTTAGTTGGCAAAAAGTCACTTCGGCTAACCCACCCCTTAACGCCCACGGTATAAGTATTGCCAGTACTAAACCTAACCCATCAGGCCGTATCGGTCCTGCACAGCATCATCACACTCGGCTGCAGCTCGTTGTCAGATCAGCACCGACCGAGCGACCTAGCACGCGGCGCTAAATAATGCACGAAAGTCTTGTTACAATGAATCGTTTGAGTGCGAGCCAGTTCATTAAAGTGCCGCGACGTCGGGCGAGCGTCGCCTCGGGCGTCGTTGCCTGCCTCACAGCCCCAGCCCGTTCGATGGCGGGGGGGGGAGGGACGGCGGCACAAATGTTATAATATTAAACCGAAATTACACGCACACACATACTGCATGCACACATAATCGAGGTATGTGTGTGTGTGTGTGTGTGTGTGTGTGTGTGTGTGTGTGTGTGTGTGTGTGTGTGTGTGTGTGTGTGTGTGTGTGTGTATTTGTAGAGATGTGATATACTCTTGTATGATATGGGTAAGTATATATGGCTGTGATATACCACCAGGGCCTTTTTTTATGCGGGCAAAACCCATAGGCACCCATAACGTTGAACACATGTATTGACTCAAACGAATTGGTATAAGGATTTGGAATTGATTTTATTATACTAACAACTTTTCAGGTGAAGGGGACATAGAACATATTTTAGACAATGTTTTCAGGACAAAATGGCAAGCACACGTAATTAAACTGACCATCTTAATACCTCGTTCACACTACACGAGATGATCATGATCAAGTCCTCAACTCGATCAAATATGACGTTGATTGGGTTTCAAAAATCAGTTGGTGTTCACACTTGTTTCCTTACTTGATCACGATCAACTCATTCGGACAAGTTCGGAATTATGCTCGGGATACGAACACAACCGGAAATCGCGACGAATCTAACCACACTTTGTCACCGAGCTCATAGCACACGGAACACGCTCCCAGGTTAATGTTGCAACGTTTCCGGTGGCGGATTTTGAAATAATCACGAACTCTTCCGAGCGTTCACGACGATTCCCGAATGATTTCATCACGATTAAATAGATAACTGAGTCGTGGAAACCCAATCAACGCCATCTTTGATGTCGAAGAGAGTTGATCTTGATCAAGTCTGTAGTGTGAACGAGGTATAACTGAATCATTAGTTCAATTAGGGGAATTTTACAACCATGAATTTTGTTCTTATGAGAGGAAAATTCATATTCATTCATAATGTTTGTTTTCGTGGGGTTTGTGCTCTATTTGATGGCTTTGATTACATGGATCCCCCCCCCCCCCCCCCCCCCATAAAAACAATTAACGAGTACATTTCCAGAGTCATTCACAAAGCTTTTCTCATGGCAATAATGTTCCCGATTAAGTCATCGACTCGTGACAACTGTGGCCGTTCCCATGTTGCCGATATTTGTAACGCATGTGAAGCCTCTGGACTCTGGAGTCTAGACCTAAGACCTGTCCCACTGGCTCTCTATGCGCAGACTTACAGCGTGCAGTCGAGTAAAGAGAGTCTGAAATCGAGCGATATTCCACGAGCCCGAGTGACCGCCTCGGGGCTCTGGATGATATTCCATCACGTGACCGCGCCGCTCACGCCGTCCTGCCCCGGGGGCGTCCTGCGCGGACCCCGTCAATGCGAGCCGCTCGACGGCACGACGGCGTCGCCCACACGCGGCCAGCGCCCGAGGGTGTCCGTCGTAGCGCACGGGGGGAGGCGACGATCGTGACGCGGGCCTCGGGTTCGAGTCCCTGTCTTGGTGGGAACGCGGTGTGAGAGGAATGTCTTCCGGCTTCACGACGCCCCCCCCCCCCCCCCCCCCCCCCCCCCCCCCACCTCCCCAACGGGTCGAAGGCCTGGAGAGGGGAAGCGATTCCCGATTCACATGGGGGGCACGAGGGAACGTCGCGGTACTGGATGGATGTTGCAAATGTCGTTCTGTTTGGCGTAGTGGCTTTGGATTTCATTATTCAAGAACAGGATCATTAGAATTTTAAGAGGCCTCTTGGCATATAATCCGCTTATCGTAGCTTATAAGATAAGGACCTCGCAAATAGGAAGTTGAAAAGAACAACATCTCCGAGATGAATGAAACAAAAGTGTTCGATGATTCACAATGTCAGCATAAACACATGCAGTCAAATTGAAATAACACACATTTTAAAGTTTTTGGTGTGAAAATTTATACAATCTGATTCGATATCGATAGCCGATTTTCATCGATGTTGAATCAAAGTTTTCGTGCATCAAATGGCCATTCTACAAGACTTTCTGACTTTCAAGAGTGGAGTCATACAAATTGATCCGATTCCGAACTTCATGCTCGGCTATCATCCTCTGCAACCGCCTCTAGAAGCAACTAACAAAAAGCTACAAATGATTCTTGTTGACAATTCCGTGGAGGGTGATCGCTAAAAATGATTGGCGTAGACCCTTATACCTCGTTCACACTACAGACTTGATCAAGATCAACTCTCTTCGCCATCAAAGATGGCGTTGATTGGGTTTCCACAACTCAGTTATCTATTTAATCGTGATGAAATCATTCGGGAATCGTCGAGAACGCTCGGAAGAGTTCGTGATTATTTCAAAATCCGCCACCGGAAACGTTGCAACGTTAACCTGGGAGCGTGTTCCGTTTGCTATGAGCTCGGTGATAAAGTGAGGTTAGATTCGTGCGATTTCCTGTTGTGTTCGTATCCCGAGCTATTCCGAACTTGTCCGAATGACTTGATCATGATCAAGTAAGGAAACAAGTGTGAACACCAACTGATTTTTGAAACCCAATCAACGCCATATTTGATCGAGTTGTGGACTTGATCATGATCAACTCGTGTAGTGTGAACGAGATATTACGCGAAGAGAAAAAAAAGGCCTGTGCTCCAAAATCGCTGAAAAAAAACTGTACATAGGGAAAGAGTGAGCGCTGTCATGGGTAACAACCTTTTTCCGAAAAGGAACTCATGTAATAAGATCACGGGCGTTCGGAGTGGCATGTCGCTTTCGGGACCGACCTTCGTCTGACTTCGGGCGGTAACGAGCGACGCCGATCTTCGCCGAAAGAAAGAATGTTAATGCGGCTCGAAACGCTGCGCTGCCCGCCGTGAGCGCTTCGAGCGGCGGGTTGATGCGATAATCGGGTGAGCCGTGGGTCATTGCGAGGACGTACTGGGGTCCGGGAGGCGATTCAGCGATCGCAGTGGCGCCCGCGTGTGTCACGCATTGGCGCATGGACATGTGCCGAGGCACGAGAAACAAATCTGCATTCGCTTTAGAGTAGGCGAATCGACGCGAGTGTCAACGAGCCACGAGTTAATTTCGCATCGAAACAAACGAGGTGTCTTTTACTAGCATCCAGTACGCACTGGGAACTAGCGTTGTGGAAGCCGTGACGAGCTTTCACTGCACATGGGTCCAAAAAAAACGATCACCTCTTCTCTAGAGATACGAAAACACGCGATTTCGATTGGAAATTCTTCGGATGTGAGGTATTTACGGGTGAGGGGAGAAATTCACCACATTTATTGCAGGTTTACACTGCACTTCTTTTAAAAATCAACGTGTAATAACGTATAAACTATAGGATTTATGTCAGTCCTCTAGAAATGTTGTATAGGTATGGCAGAGATAAACTCTTTCGTAACCATTATTCTGTAATTGTAACCCACTGAAAGGGCACAGGGTACACAGGGCCTACAGACACAGAAATATGAGATAGAAATTAAAGTGAACGCCAGCCCGTTCTACAACACATAGGCAAGCGACAACAAAAACCAAAACGCTTTCATATGTATATTATTATGATGCGAGAGCAGCTTTGGTCCGTTTTTCGCCCGCCAGGCGTCGCCGGCGTCGTCCCTCTGGCGGCCGGCGGTCCAATTAGACCTCGACCGAGTCCAGGTGCTCCCCCCTCCACTACCCCCCCCCCTACCCCCTCGAGGGGGTGAAGCGCCCCCGGCCGCACCGGGCTTGTTTGTTGTTCAAACCTAATGCTGGTAATGTTACTTCTGGCCTGGGGCGCGGCGAGCGCTAGTAGTCTCTGTAGCGAGCCATGGCGCCGTGTTTTCTGCCCTCTGGCGTCCGGCAATATCATGTTAATTTAGTTCACTTTGTTTTAGAAAATATGCGTACGTCTACACAAATCCGCCCTGCGCGCGGCTGCCCTCGGTCAAAATAAACTATATAACTAAATGTTGATCGAGATGTAGATTCCAAACTATGTACCTTCTGTGTACGTATATTTGCTACCCATACCCACCTGAGCATTACCACACGTGCTTGGTTAAATGCGTTTTAAGCCCCGGGGTTTCCTACGGGGGGTTTAAAGCCCTTCGCGACGAATGAACTTTATTTGTTATTTGAACTGCGCGCTTTTAGATTTTCTTTCCGCACTGCTACGAAACGTCGGTAACGGGAGCTGGACTTTGCGTAGGAAACCCCGACTTGAAATTAGTATTTTTAATTCTGAAAACTAATGCTAAGGCAATGACAAATAAGACATGGGCAAGGTCGAAATGTTGCAGCACGCATGCGCATAGACTGAATTATTAGTGTGTCATCTGGGGCAGGGGATCTTGCGGGGTGAGGTATTTCGCAAAGTTTGGCAAGCTTTCGCGTAGCCACGTTAACATTGGAGTGGACTATCTGGGTGACTTACGGGGTGAGGGCGTTTGCAAAGCTTGGCAAGCTTTCTCGTAGCCACGTTAACATTGGAGTGGACAATCTGGGTGACTCGACGATGTGCTTGTGACTAGCAAATGAACGTCGTGGCTGGATGCGGTGTGCGGTGCCGGAGGCACAGCTGCCCGAGGCCTCGTGGGCACCGAGTCGGAGTCGAACCCACAGACAGAGCTTGCACAGACGGTTCATGTCTGTTTTGATAAATTGGCACAGACAGAGCTTGCACGTACGGTCCAAGTCTGTGTTGATATTGGCACAGACAGAGCTTGCACAGATGGTCCATGCCTGTGTTGATATCGGCACAGACAGAGCTTGCACGTACGGTCCAAGTCTGTATTGATATTGGCACAGACAGAGCTTGCACAGACGGTCCAAGTCTGTGTTAATATTGGCACAGACAGAGCTTGCACGTACGGTCCAAGTCTGCATTGATATTGGCACTGACAGAGCTTGCACAGATGGTCCATGCCTGTGTTGATATTGGCACAGACAGAGCTTGCACAGACGGTCCAAGTCTGTGTTAATATTGGCACAGACAGAGCTTGCACGTACGGTCCAAGTCTGCATTGATATTGGCACTGACAGAGCTTGCACAGATGGTCCATGCCTGTGTTGATATTGGCACAGACAGAGCTTGCACGTACGGTCCAAGTCTGTATTGATATTGGCACAGACAGAGCTTGCACAGACGGTCCAAGTCTGTGTTGATATTGGCACAGACAGAGCTTGCACAGATGGTCCATGCCTGTGTTGATATTGGCACAGACAGAGCTTGCACAGACGGTCCATGTCTGTGATGATATTGTCACGGCTAGATCTCGAGACAAGGGAGGCATTCCCCTCGCCTACAAGCCAAGTAGATGAGAATGCAATCAAGGGATGCCGGCACATACTGTTATCACATCTGTTTCACTCGCTCTGCCATCTCTCTCCCATTACGATTAATGGGCTTAATACACACACACCTACTTATTTTAGCAACCATGACCCTTCTGGGATCTAGATCTGTGTTGTGACGTAATCACTCGCTTTGACGGACGCGTCTCGTCACTATAGAAACGCCCTCTGGAAAAGTATGATTTAGCTGCAGGCCTTTTTTGGTACAAAAAAGAAATCGATAATATTTCGAAAGAAACGAGTATCTTGGCGATAGGATGTTAGCATTGCAGATAGAAGTTGGCTATATCCACAAAGCTCCCCGAGAAGTTTTTTAATAATATTTATTACATGGATACGTTATTTTAAAATGATAAAATAGTATATTATTGAACATGCTCATCAACTTGGCTTGTAGTCTGTAGGTGAGATGAATGCTGGAATACAGTGTTCTAGTCGCGATCCTACGGTCCTACCACACTCCTCTCCCGGGCCTCATCAGGTCGTGGTCCCCGGCAGCTTGCGACGTGTTGCCCCGGCTATTTGGGCCGCACTTCTCCCTACCCGGCTTAACTTGACCATGGCGCTATCGGAGTCAGCCTTCACCTGGCCGCTCGCCGTCGTCGCAGCCCGGGGGCGTTTAGCGACGTCTGACACCTGTCCCCCATCTGCCAGCACTCGGGCCTCGACTACGCCGTCGGCTAGAGGGAGGCTGCGATGGCTGGAACCGTCGTCCGGCTAGCTGCCGCACTCTCGACGTGAATCCGCAGCTCGAGTGTCGAATCAAACCGCACAAGCAGAGTCGATGGACAACTCGGCACTGATAGCCGCGATGAAATACGTGGGATTCTGCTCGAGTTCGCCACATCTAGCTGGCTGAGTTCAGCTCAAATCGCAAATCGCCAAGCGCCCTTTCTAACGATCGCGAGAACTGCTGTGTTTAAAAAACTGTACATAGCGCCGTAAGAATCTAGAGGCATGTTCCTCCCATTTGAAACCGTGCTGAAATTGACCAAAATCAGCCCCGTGCACAGTTCGAGCTGATTGTGCCTGTGGCTTCGTTGTGAGATCTTTGCAACCCCGCGGTCCTCGCTGGGCATGCCATGTCACCAAGCTAGTCTAACGCCCCTGTGTCGTTGCAGGTACCCCGACTCTCGCCTGGCCAAGCTGTTCAACGGCAGCATCCCCATCGTGCTGGACTCGCTCAAGCAGCACTATTTCATCGACCGCGACGGCGGCATGTTCCGACACATCCTCAACTTCATGCGCAACTCGCGACTCCTGATACCTGACCACTTCAACGACCTCGACCTCTTGCTGGAGGAGGCCAAGTACTTCGACATCACGCGTAAGTCGTCAACACTCGTCAACATCAACATCATAATCATCATCAACAACATCCCGTTGCTATAGTAGGTAACCTTGCTATAGTGAGGTAATTTACTAAGGCCCAGTTTTACCAAAATTTTGAACTTCCAGTAGAGATCCCATCTAGGATGTTAAGCTGCCTTTACACGGTCAACTTTTTGCGTCAACATGTTGGCTCAACATGTTGACGCCGTGTTAACGAAATAGAACCATTTCCCGTAAATATTTTACCATGCTTATTGGATCGCTTTCCGATTATCAGCTGTTCTCATTTTTTAAGGCTGGGATATACTCTTTGGCTAGGATCATTCACATTTCAAAGGATTTGAATGCGGATTTTTGACAGCTGTAGTTAATTTTGACTAAAAGTGTGGAAACGTGGGCCGCTGAACACAAAGATCGTCTGATTCTTTTTTGAAATTCGTGTACTGATATCAGACTGACAGTTGAAAGTATACCAGAAACTACATGATAAAATGTAGACGCGTGATTGGCTGATTGCCGTTAATATTGACGATAAGTTAAACTGTTTCAACTTTCTGTCAACATTTCCCATCAATATTTCCTGAAACTTGATCGTGTGAACGCCGACGTATGCGCCGACGTACACGTTGCTTAACCTGGGCCAACTTGATGGCATTCGAATTCGAATACAGCTGAATTCGCAGCACAGCATGTGATTGGCTGAAATCAGTCGTAACTCCTATAGTTAGGATCTCAACTATAGGAGATGAAAGCTTGGTTAACCCGGGCCAAAATTTTGCTACACTATATGCAAGCAAAGCAAAGGCGTAACGATTGGGAAAACAGTTGAACTTGACTCGGCATTCAACATGCAAAACAAACCCCAGCTAGAAGTAGTACTCTGTTTTGCCGCGAGAATCTTGCGTGGATAAACACGTAGCCACAGCGAACACAGACATGGACTGTCTGTATAAACCATATCTGTGCGAGAGCCTCTCTTCCTCTCTCTCTCTCTGGACGGTGAGACGCCAGGAGTCCAGACTTCGACGGATCTTCCACGCTGCAGGGAGAAAAGTTTTGTCATTCCTTGGTTGTCATCGAGTCGGAATCCTCGTCTGTTCCTGTATCATCCGTGTGACGCAATGCAATGTCAGTGACACGATATCATCAACATTGGCTATGCACCAATCAGAGACTCTGGATGCGCATGACGTCATGTTCGCGACTCTGTCATGGAGTCTCTGATTGGTGGCAGAGCCCTTGTTAATGACATCGTGTCACTGACGTTGCCAGCTGTACACCCAGTTCCACGTGCAACTAGCAAACTCTGAGCCCAGTCATATAATGCGCGAGATTTATTCCATTTCTCGGCAATCCCGTTAGCACTCACACACTCACACAGATATCGCCGCCATCGCTATATCGTCGTGTACGTAGGCGACCGAAGAATGCACCAACCCGTTGCCGACGGCGACGACGTGATTCTAATGAAGTTTGACGCCCTCGGGGCAAACAGGAATAATTCCTTCTCTCCGCCGTCGACGGCGCATGCGTCGATCGGGCCGTCGGGCATCCAGGGTCTGCTGTGCTAGGGCTGTTGAAAGCGTGTTCAATGAATCTATCAGCCGATTCGATTCTGTAAGAGGTGACTCTTTCGATTTAATTCTTTCGGAGACGACAATCGATGCGATTACATCGATCTTTTTCAGACCTTGAAACGATACATCGGAAGATCGATTCATTTTCGGTTTTAGGTAAAATCAAATCTGATGTTGAAGGTAGGGTTTAAGGGTACTATAGGAAGTAAAGCACGTGCCCATGCCCTTGGTTGCCACGTGAAAGGTCGGTAAGATCCGATTCAAATAAATCAAAAAATTAAAAATCGAATCGATTGAAAATGTCGATATATCGCAAGGAAATAATCGATGTATCAAAAGATAGCTTCTTCTTGTCCATCCCTACACAGTGTGTAGTGCGTGGGCCGCGCTGGCAGAGTGCTGCACGCGGGCGACTGCCCCGGAGGTCGGAAAGTTTCCGCACCCTTATCGTGTATGGAGCCCTGGGGGACGCCCGACGTCGAAGCCGAGCAACTCGGAGGCGGCCGTCGCGACGCTCGGCGCCTCGGGCGGCGCGACGCGCGCAGATCGAAGCGTCGGCCCCGAAGTGTGCATGTGTGTGTGTGCGCGGAACCCCGCGGGACGCACGGCGTTATCGGGGCCGTCAAAGGGGATTTCGGGGAAGGGGAGTTAAAAAGTCGATATTCCATAATTAATTACGTGTCATGGTGTATAAAGGCATACGGCGAGTGACTGAATTTGCCGACGGCCGTCTGCGGGTCTTTGCGGGTCTTTGCGGGCTCAGTCGGTACCCGAAGGGTCTTGGCCTCGCCCTTACCTCAGGTGCTTCGGCAGGACGCAGTGGGACCCGTGGGTATAAGTACCTATATAGTAGTACCTATCCTTGTACCATGGGTCCCGTCCATACAAAGACTTAATCGTCAGACGAATTCTGCAATAACTTTAGCATTTGGAGTTTTGAAAAACCGACACGAGTTTACATTCTTGGCTAAGACTCTGCTGCTCTTGGCTGGCTCTCTCGTGGCACATGGGCTCTATTGGGACTGGCTGCTATTGGCTGGCTCTCTCGTGGCACATGGGCTCTATTAGGACTGGCTGCTATTGGCTGGATCTCTCGTGGCATGGGCTCTATTGGGACTTGCTGGGTGTCTACTTTCTCATAGTTGCTTCTGACATAGTTATTGGCACGAGTGACATCCACCCAGCTGGCACCGATGTTTCCAAAGCCGTTGCTCCGTGCGCTGGATTCACTCGTTCGTGGATCTGCCGTCAAGCCAGACATTAGCGAGCTAGGCCCCTCAGGATCCGATGTAATGCTGTGAGAACCCGTCAAACACCCGCGAGCTCGCGTCGTTGGCAAACAACCCCGGGGTTAGGGTCGGTTGTTACAGGATTGCGTTGTTGCATCAGCTCGCTGTTTGCGCACCTGACGTGACCAAACAGGGCTCCGTCTGCCGTTCGGTGTTCACAGACCGGCGGCGTATCGCATTAAGCCCTGCTAACGCCCCCGTGGCGGGCTAGAGTTGCGTTCTAAAACCAAATTAGCTCGAACTGTGCACAGGGCTGATTTTGGTCAATTTCAACACGGCTTCAAATGGGAGGAACATGCCTCTAGATTCTTACAGCGCTTTGTGCAGTTTTGCAAACAGCAGTTTTCGCGACCGTTATAAATGGCGCTTGGCGACGCGATTTGAGCTGAACTCAGCCAGCTAGATGTGGCGAACTCGAGCAGACTGCAGAATTACACATATTTCATCGCGGCTGTCAGTGCCGAGTTGTCCGTCGACTCCGCTCTGTTAGTGCGCTTTGATTCGGCACTCGAGCTCCCGTTGTAAAATGTCCCCCCTGCATTCACAAGCTCGTACAAAGACAGTAAAACGCCTCCTTTCCCACAGCCATGTGCCGACAACTCGAGCAGCTGAAGAAAGAGCGCGGCAAATCCGGCGGCGGCGGCGGCAACACTGCCTCCTCCTCGCCGAACAACGGCGTCCCCACCGCGTCGGGCGGGCGTCGCGACGCGCACGACGCCGTCGACCAGCTGCACACGCGCACACACGAGGGCTACGAGTGCGTGGCGCTGCACGTGAGTCCCGACCTCGGCGAGCGCATCATGCTGTCGGGCGAGCGCTCGCTGCTCGACGAGGTCTTCCCCGAGACGAACCAGGCGCTGATGGACGCGCGCTCGAGCATCGCCTGGAACCAGCACGACGCGCGCCACGTGATCCGATTCCCCCTCAACGGCTACTGCAAGCTCAACTCGGTGCAGGCCATCACGCGGCTACTCAACTCGGGCTTCCGCGTCGGCGCCAGCAACGGCGGGGGCGTCGAGGGCCAGCAGTTCTCCGAGTACCTCTTCGTCCGGAAGGTGTTTCCGGTCTGATGTGGCGCGGGCAATTGGTCTTTGTTAGAACGGCGTGCGCGCGGGAAATGGATTTGCAATCCGTTGAGACTGGGACGTAGACGTCACGGGTTTGTGTTCTTGGCTGGGATTCACTGCAGCAGTCTACTTTCATGTGGTTAATGTTTTCCACTGCCTTCTGGCAACATGATGGCAGCCGATGTGTAACAGCTCCAGTTAGAAGGCTGTGACATGTTACACTCATAATTTATCATTTTGTTGTTGCTGGATCTCTCGTGGCATGGGCTCTATTGAGACTGGCTGCTATTGGCTGGATCTCTCGTGGCATAAGCTCTATGAGGCTGGTTGTCGGCACAATTGGTCTTTTGCAGAGATTCAAAACGCCCATTCAAGTTTGAAGAAAACACGCTGGCCGTTCCAATATGGCAAAATGTACACATAGCCAATGCCCATGCCTGATTCTGACTACCCCTGCCCGTCATTTCAGGCTGGCTACTGGCGATTTTCCAGCCAGCCTCGGCAGCCAAGAATGCAAACCCGAGTCGCGTGTCATGCTAAAGTCTTTGCCTATTTGTCTCCCGCCCGTCGTTCACGGCCTCCAGGTTCCCACTCGTGCCATAACTCGTCCCACGTCGTTTAGTTTTAGTTTTCTTTAGTTCAAGCGTCGTTTTACTTTCAAGCCCGATGTTTGTACAAAGTTGTCGCGCTGCGGCGTTTGTCGATTTTTCGACGGCTAGGACCACTAAAAATGTCGTCTCTTCGATTTGAAGCAAATCCATTGGTCGATTGCTATTGTTCTAATAATTGTGCACACTTATTGTCCGTTTGACCTTCAGAGCTCGCTTCGGGCGCGTTCGGCCAAGTTCGGGTGTTTTTTTTTTGTACTTCGAGTTGTCGATTGTAATGCTTAAAAACGACGTTACACAAAATGACGTCACAGATGTAAATAATCTCTCGTGAATCTCCCTGGATCAATTCTGACGTCGCGGTCTGAGCTTTTGTAATAATATTAATAATGATAATCGACTGCGACTGCGTAAAATCGTCTCGATGTGACTTTTCATTCTCTGTCCAATTGTTGATCTCACGTTTTTCATTGCTTAGATCCACTTGCATTCTCTCGCCAAGTGTTCAGATTATTATTGTGTACTTGAACAAAATACATTCTTAACAACGAAACACGAAAGTACTAATGTCATATTAACAAACTTTTCGTTGCTAAAATTTAACTCGAAATTTTGCATTTTGGAAAATTCTTTGTGTTGTACACGACAATTTATCGCTATTTATAGAATATGAAACAAAATGATAACGAAAACACGTTATTTTACTATTAAAAAAATGTTAGTTATATATTATACGAGTGCCAAGTTGTATTTAATGCTTTTCACGAAGTATATAATTATTATATTAACAAAACTGATGTTTGATTTTAAATGGGCACAAGGCTCTAAACAGTGAATACCACAAAACAATCCTCCTGTCCTATCCCCTGTCCAACTTGCTAGATGAACGAGCGAAGTGAGCGAAGGCTTTGGGTTTCCTTCCCAGAGAAAAAGATACGTCCGGTGTATTTGTGTATGGTTGTTTTCTCTCTACCTGCCAAACGGTTTAACCGATTTTGATGAAATTTGCAGGACGAACTGCATCTATTCTAATAGTCCAAGGCTAGGGTTCCCGGGTTCGTATCCCGGTTCGGGTGCACATCCAGCTTCGCCTCCCTTCGCCTCCCTTTTTCGGATTTATCATGATGAGATTCTTTTTTTGTGGGGCTTGAAGCCTTTAAGGCTGTTCAACAATTGTCTTTATTTTCGGTTGTACTGGTCTCAGCAATGGGTAACAAAAGGCATCACGACAACAGTGCCAACCCCCTAGCGACCACAGATCGCAGTTCCCGCCACCACAACCCCCAAAGTCCACGGTCGATGCAACCGACTAGCCGATTGGCCAAACCACCGGACGAAACTCACCCCGCGGGCTGAAATCTTGGCCGTCTTCTCGTACGCATCCACCACGGCCGAGACGCGGGAGGGAAACAATTAGCTTTTTTCAGCGCCCCGATTTGCGCCCCCGGGCGACGACGGCGAGCTTTGCTACGCGCCGTGCAACAACTCAAAGTTAACGAAATCCAATATTTGCACGCGCTGCGAAAGAAACTCGATATTTTCCCTCGGAAAATAATCGCGCAAGATAATTAAAAGTTTTTTCGCGCTCTGCTCTCGAGTATCGCGTGCAGATTTCCCGGTATCCAGGAAGCCGGCCTTTCGCGTGAGTATCAAGATGGCGTTGCCAACACCCATTGTTTCAGGACAGGGCGATGCGCGACTCGGGTTTTCCTTCTTGGCTGCCGAGGCTGGCTGGGAAATCGCCAGTAGCCAGCCTGAAATGACGGGCAAGGGTCGTCAGAATCAGACATGGTCATTTGACCACCCCTCAGCAGTTTCGGGAAGCACCAAACATCAGTCAGAAACAGCGTCGTTTGCATCGCATGCTTTCGACCAACTGGTGCAGACCAATTTCCGAAGGCCACACGACAGTCTACACTATGTCTATTATACGGTGGTACAAACACGTTTCACAGGGATCACAGTGGGTTCAGGGTTGGGGGGGGGGGGGGCATTAATGGCGGGAAACAAATGAGCTAGCACCAAATATGAGCAAGAAACTCGAAGACAGTAACTCCCTCTAGGTATTTCAGCACTGCGATTTCGTAACTCTGATTTCGCCGTTCTCGGTTACAAAGTTAAAAACTTAACATGAACAACAATAGGGATTTTATCTTCAGACCCGATAACGGCATAACGTAAAAGTAACAAAATCACTACCCTGGGCCAAATTACCAGGCCCATAGGGTCTACACGCTACCCCCAATGAGAATCCGTCTGTCGTTTTCACTCCCGGGTCAACGACGCCGATCGTCCATCGAGACGTCTCCGCGTCTCCTGTCCACGAGTGTACCTCTCTCTTTCTCCTCTCTCAGCCTCTGATCCAGCCGGACGTTTATCAACCCGAGCCCGCCGAAGGCGCAGATAGGAAACAAAGAATAACACAGCTTTTTACTGTATAGAATTTCCTCTCGGGCTGCTCGCCTCGCATAAATACGCGCTCCGTGCTCCACGTCGCGCATAGGAGCGCTGTTCTTCGCCGCTCGCCGACGGCGACGTTTCTATGGTTACGGTGAACTCAATATAGCCGACATGGAACCAATTGGGAGTCGGCCGCCGCGGGCGCTGCCGTCGCAGCGAGCGAGCGAGAGAGAGAGAGAACGACGCCCCCCCCCCCTGAGGGGTGCGCGGGGAGGGGGAGGGGATAGGGTGCCCGCGGCGCTCGGGGCTCGACGAGGACCCGGGAGGCTGGAGGCGATGCGGCGAGAGGACGGCGACGTCGGGCTTGGGATTGCTTGCGAGGTATGGCGTCGACGTGCTGGCCAGAGAGCAGGAGGGTAGGTCTCATTCAGTCTCCGAGGTGCCTACCGGCAGTTACTATTCGTGCATCGTGTAAATATCGGCGGATAATTACAATAATACTGGTACCATGGGTACTAGTCAGTCCTGTCCAGCCTGAGAAGACCAATGTCCCCCCTTTGTGCCCGGCTCAAACATCTCGATCCCAACACGCAGCCAAAAGACCGAGAGTTCGGTGATGTTTCCCGAACTGACATGCGAATGGAACCCAGCCAGAGAAGACCAATGTCCCCCCTTTGTGCCCGGCTCAAACATCTCGGTCCCAGCACGCTGCCGAAAGGCCGAGGGTTCTGTGCTGATTCCAGAACTGACATGAGAATGGAAATTAACACCCAAGATCAAGAATATGATAGCGTTTGTCCCAACGACCTGTTACCGATAACTTCCTCATGTTCTTCTCAGGCTGGAACGTATTTTAGGTATGCTGGTAGGTTTTCCAAAGGAATTGTAATTTCAATTCTTTTGCTAATTGCGAGAAAATATATTTCATCTGTATGCTGTAATAGATTAAAAAAGTACTTCCATTTTGATTTGCATTTTGCTACATGAAAATATTTTCATCTTTGATAACGACTGCCACTCCACGTTTCATTATATCTACCTGAATCGGTTTATTCTCTTTGCGCCGCAAAGCTTTTGAATTTCGAGTTTGAAACCCCACACAGCAAGAATGCGGGCTTCAACCTCTGAACAGAGTCAACTTAACAATGGACTGCGTTTGAAAGCAGTACCAATTTCACTGCACCTCAGAATTGGACGATGTTTCGGCTTTTATGATCTAAACTCTGCGTGGCCAACGGCTGATTAAGAAATTAACTGTCCGCTTACTATAATATAACATGTCCAGCCATCAGAATGCAGTAGATCGAAATATCAAGCAGTGAATTTATTATCCAGCCATTTGTCAAGATAGAACATCTGCGCTAACAATATTATAATAGGCAATCCATAACACAATCATCAAAACATCATGAAGTGATTCCACGGACTGGATTTCTCTGCGCGTGCATCCACCACGAGCTTGTCGCCGTCTCGATAGCGTAAGTTCGCCGCCTCCAGCGCAGCCCGTCACCGCCACGACGCCGTTCACGACCCTGTCACGACGGCCACCTCTCTCTGCATTAGATCGTAACAGCGTGCCTGTTGCCTAATTATCACATACACGTCCACATATACACGATATACAAGCCAATTAACTTTTTCATTAAAGCCCAATTTTCCCCGCGTGCTCGCACGGGCTTGATCGTACGTTTAGCGGTTCAGCCAATCGCAGTCGGTGCTCGCAACAGCACCGTGGCCAAGTGGAGCGTGAAAATTTGTGTTAATTGTCTTGGGCAAACGTCAGATCGAGATCGCTATCTCGGGCTATCAGCTCAGCACACGATTCGCGCAGGTCACGATTCTCATGTTACAGGTAGGTAAAGGTACATACGCAAGTCGAGATTCGATTTGTTGTTTAATATTTTTAACGCTTATTACAAATGTTGTACGCCTACATGACAGTGGATATCGCCCGATCTGTGGAGCTGCGTTTGGGTTCAAGAACCAGGCAAGAACGGGAATCATTTTCTTGAGCCCGCCCTTGCTCCAATTTTCAACAATGTCATTGAATTTAGGAAATTCTCAATTAATTGAAGTGCCCATTGAACCATTAGCTTGCGATCTACGGGAAAAATTGCTTCTTTGGCAATCAAAACTGAGGATGAACATCATTTTATAGAACATTTTATTTAAAAAATTCCAAGAAACCAAGATCCCACTAAAATAAACGCAGTTCACGTTATGTATCTAGCGGCAATTAGATGAGGATAATGGCTGGAGATGGGGGAACCAAAATTCTACACCACCTAGCTGGCACCTTGCTCTTTGTCACTGTCCAAAAAAACATTCATTTTGGGCGAAGGGCTGTGTCCTGGATTTATTTTTGTCATCCCATGCATTGTGTATTCACAAAAAACATGTCGTTGAAACATCTCAGGTGAAATTTGCATGCAGCACGAAAGGTGAAATGTTTCGGTTAATTGGTGGTCCGATTTTCAATTATCTGCTAATAGTAGTTATAGGGCTATATGTCTCTGTCTTCGCCATTGTGTTTAACCCGCAACATCCCATCCCTAGGTCTCATGCACACCATAAAGTGACTTGACGGCCGAGCACAACGAGCTCGAATCTTATCGCATCTGATGCAGTGGTTAATTTGTACCAGAAAAGGTGGGTAAACCCTTAACCGTGAAGTCAAAAATTTACAAAACCCCATTGTAGCCGTGGGGGGGGGGGGGGGGGGGGGCTATTTTTGTTATTTTTCAGTATTCAGTAATTGACTTGAATTGTATGAAAACTAATACTGAGGATAGAAATTAAGTAGCAGATAATAAATAAAAGTGTACATATTTGCATTGATTATTTTGTAAGTAATAAAGGGATAAATGAAGCCATAATTTGGCAAACAATACAAAACAGGAGAAAACATATATCTTTTCTTCTGGGGGAATTTTCAAAACGTGCCATTTTAGGCACTTTTAGAAAATTCCCCCAGCTGCAAGTTTAAAAAAAACGACGAAAAAAATAGTATCCGCCATTCAGCAGCTCTTTAACTACACGTGTATTTTTTTTCAAAATTTTTGTAAATAATTTGTAGCCAGGAGACGTTCCGTTTGAATGAGAAATTTCTGCGAAAATCGATCAAAACGAGAACCGTTTTCTTCCGTCTTATGCCCGCTCTGTTTTGTCGGCGCTGCCACACATAGGGTTGCAGCTTCGACCATTGCTAGCCGGGATACGCAACTAGCTCAACGCTGTATGTTTCCCATGCAACGTTAAAGCTTCGATCACTGCTCCGGTACGGGATAGGCAACTAGTGCGCCGCAGTGGTTAATTTGGGCATAAGCTCACGTAAGCCAGCTTACCCACCTATTTTCTGTGGGTAAGCGCGCTTACGCACCTCTTCTTATCTATGTACCAAACGCATGTCTCATTTTGCAGTCTGGCAACTTCTTCTACGGTTTGCATCGGTGATTGAGAAATATTTAAAATTTTCTGAATAAAACTCAAACTGCAAGAGTTGTGACCTGTAAGGATAGTTTGGCTTACAGCGTAATCGTAGATTCTCTGGAATATCTGCTCAACCAAAGTCTATCGCATAACCCGCACTACCCTATTGTCGGGAAGCGCAGAAAGAGTAATGCGACAATAGGTAATTGGAATAAATACATTCTAGATTTTGAGTGGATTGTTTCTAGTTACTCAATGAATGAGACATGGTAAATGTAGAAAATTTATGATTTTGCACTGCTAGACAGACGCTGATTACGCCCTCTGGTACCAATCATGCAATAAAAAATCGTAGTCCAGCCCGGCTTTTTGGTTGCAACACGAAACTCCCACAGTTGACGAAAATACTTTCCCAAAGGTGGGACCCATATCAAAAAGTGAAATTTATAGATAAATATTCATGACTTGAGTAAATTTTTTGTATTTGGCACTCGTAATAAACATAATAAATGTAATAAACAATGTCAACTATAGGCATAGTGACGTAAAGATAAGTGTATTTTCTGCTAATAAATGTTGTTTGTATGATTTCACATTATTTTCCATGGTTTTTGGAAATGATAAATCTTTTTTAAATTTATGAGGGCTTACCCACCTATTTTGTTACAAATTAACCACTGGTATGCCGTGCCAGCTCTTACTGCTTTCAACATGTATGTTGCCGTTTTAACCTTCTCTTAAAACTCGATAAACATTAAAACAAACAAACAAGGGGATTATTTTACTACTTCTAAAATTCAATTTACTTATTTAGAATGGACTACTAAATATGTAATCTTTTAAATAGAAATACATAACGACATGATCATGGTTATAGAGTATATCTGACCGATGATCACAGCTGGTAAGGCCTATACTTTAACGTTGCATGGGAAACATACAGAGTTGAGCTAGTTGCGTATCCCGGCTAGCAATGGTCGAAGGTTAAAGTATAGGCCTTACCAGCTGTGATCAGCGGTCAGATCAACTCTATAACCATGATTATGTCGTGATGTATTGCTATTAAAAAGATTAAATATTTACTAGAACTTTCTAAATAAGTAAATTGAATTTTAGAAGTAGCTAAATAACCCCCTTGTTTGTTTGTTTTAATGTTTATTCAGTTTTAAGATAACGGAAAAACGGCAACTTACATGTTGAACGCAGTAAGAGCTGGCACAGCATGCTAGTTGCCTATCCGCCCGTACCGGAGCAGTGATCGAAGGTTGCAGCTTGCGCTGCTAGTAAAGAGACCCTGCGAAAGTTCGATGAATTCGCGTAAATTCTAAAATATTGCTGCGAGCCTTCGGAGTAACGTAACTTTCTACGTTCCTTATACAGTTGGACAGGCAAATAGCTCGATCCTCGAAATAATAACTGCATATCACGAGAAACGGATAAGAAATGTTGAGAAAACGGAGTTTACGCATGAAACGGGGTTTACGTGAGTTTACGCACAAATTAACCACTGATCTGATGTAATCTGCTTACTCATATATGCTCGTAAATTTGCAAAATGATTAGCAGCCGAGATTGTTTTCAAAATTTATTACTCAATCGCAGCCTTTTGAGTGTCCCATAAATTCAGTATAGAGATGCGATTAAGCAGAGTAGGTACTGATCAATTTTCAGAGAGGAATGGACTGGTGTTATTGAGAACTTCGAATTTGAAAAAATACACACGTTTATTATTTGAATTAAGATGTTTACTGTGAAAAAACTCTAATAAATCGTAAAACTCTAATCAGTTACTAATTGGACATCAAGGCGGCCAATCGGCTACTAGCTACTAGCAACCAGCGCCATCTCACACAGTGCGTGCTCTGACAGACGAGTACGAGAGCGAGTATATACCCGGAGTGAGTCATGTGATTGTGAGCATTTGTCGGTGTCAAGTGGTCATTTGGTAGACCTCGCAAAATTAATTACGGATCAGTGTCTATGAACTATTTTAGACTCGACTCGACAAAAAGAAACGTGTTCTTCACTCTTGATTTTGTGTTGCTCGCACTTATAGCGTTTTAATTTCCCCACAAGACCAGTGTTGGCCGTTTACGCACGTCCAACACTGCGAAGTGTCAGAGTGCGGGCGATCAGCTCACACCCAGCGTTGCCCTCTTGCGAGCCTCCCTGACCGCTATCGCTTTGAAAATATATGCCAGCTTTCTCGAGTTTACAATATAATTCTGTTTTGCCAATGCTGAGAACAAAATAAACCCGGATATTTGATGAGCGTAGCGATCGAAGTGAGCGGAGCGAAATCTTCAATTTCACTACCCCCCAAAAAAAGTCACTTGTGTGTGTGTGTGTGTGTGTGTGTTTTTTTTTGTGCGCGCTCTACAGACCAAACGCCTGAACCGATTTGAATGAAAATTACTGAGTACCTACCTTTGTTCTTAACTTAGACTCCCTGCGTTTTTGGAAAAGATCGGTTCAGAATATTTTTAAGTAATCAATTTTAACGAAATTTTTCGATTTTTTCAAAATTTTGAATCTCTGTAAATTTAAAAGTTCTTAACATAACTTCACAATATTTTCTAAACATGTTGACTCTATAAATATGTATCATTCCTGTAAATCTTAGGTCGGTAGGTCTTTCCAGTTGTTGTTTATTAGCGTTTTTGTAGTGTTTTTTCGTGATTTTCGGTACTTTTTGACCCCTGAATCAATTTCCTTCGTCACCTTGGTGACCAAGCTTTGTTGACTTAAAGTTTGTCCAAGGCAATGATTTGACAGATGTATCAGAAATAAGTAATTCTCATTTATGGAAGTAATTGAAGTAAATTCGCATTAGATATATTATACCTATCCCCCTTATAATAAGAATCCACGGGCGTAATTCACATCTATGTATATGTGTTCAAATTACTCAATTAGCTTTTACTACTAGCACTAGCACATTTTGGCTATCTGACATGTTTAGAGAGAAACAAAGGAAGGTCATAATTGTCTAAATTTTGGAGTGATCAGAGTTTTCGAGAGGGCAATGGTCTGGCTTGGTGCTCCATGGTTTTCATAGGCCTTCGGCCTCCACCTTTTTATCCGCTGTAATAGGTACAAATCGCTACCTACGCTCATCTTCAACGCAACACAAATTGCGTTCGCGAAGCCGTAGTAAGTAAAAATGAATAAGTGAGTATAAAGCTTTTCAGGTATAAAATATTTTAATACGTTAGATAAGACAAATCATTAATTAATCAATTATTAATCAATGGTCACATGCTTTCTTTAGAGGTTACACTTTCAACATAATAATATTATCAAGTTCGTTTTTTAAAAATTTCTTTCCATTCATGACCGCGTAGAAGAATTAGACAAATAAAATAAAATACTTCTCAATGCATTATGTTCTAAAAACGTGTCCCTTATTGAAAACAAGTGCTCTCAAATCGCGCTCTCGCTAGATACGAACACTTCGAAATGTCTGTCACTTCTGTCGCATTCGAGCGTCGCCATGTTGTTGTGCAAATAGCAACTCCCGTGTTCGAAATTGTCGAGTAATTAATTCAAATGATTGAGTTCCTAAAATATTACAAATTACAGGAGTGGATATTTTTGTTAACATCTGTTCCGGGAACAGCATCTGTTTTTGTTTTGTTTTGGGGGCAGATACATCTTTTGCACATTTTATTGTGTGGTGGCTTAAGCTGGGTTTACAGCTAGCAATGTCAGTGACACGATGTCATTAACGTTAGCTCTGTCACCCAGCTTAAGAGAC
This sequence comes from Nemoura dubitans, assembly GCA_921293005.1. NCBI lineage: Eukaryota > Metazoa > Arthropoda > Insecta > Plecoptera > Nemouridae > Nemoura > Nemoura dubitans. The sequence continues at coordinate 50,324,044 of OV121074.1, read as the reverse complement.
TCTGCCTCCACCCCGCCCGTATGGGGGCAACGAGTACTTCCATCAGAGAGGCTGTGGCCCGTGCCTCTGACGCGACATCGAGGGATCCCACCCTGACACAGACGCCGATGGACCGAGCCGACGTCTCCTCCGAGTTGACAAGTAGGTCCTCGGAGTCCATCCTTTGGAGGCGACACGTCGTGGCACTCGCCTCAGATTCACTCGGCTACCGCCATGGAGGTCAGTTCGGGCTTGAGCTCGCGTACTCCACCTGTTTGCAAACTAGGGTTGGGCATCTTAATTGTTTATAAAGGGTGCCTTGCACGTTTGTAATAAAACGCTGTGAAGAGGACAAGACATGAATATTTTGGGGAAATCAGAGTGATGTATTTTGCTTAATTGAGCTGATAAACTGATGATAATACTGGGGGGGGGGGGGGGAGACTAGGGAATCTCTAAATGTGAGCTGGTGTGCGGCTAACTATTGTGCTTTAAATCAACCCGCTGATCCAGCTGCTATTGAAGGATGCGACGAGTTGCCTCTGTACGGCACCTCCACCACTAGCTCGCAGTCTCGGCTCCTCCACCTGTCTTTAGAAGCTGGTTATCGGGAGAAATCCAGCCCCTTGCAAGTATGCAACGTGTGATGCACTTCTGAGCGAAGGGCAGTCTATCTGCCAGGCGTCGTTCGTCGCAATCTACTAGGCTTGAGTGCGGGAATACAATTTCCAGGACTCCCTTGCCTAGAGGTTTCGCTGTACAGAAATTAAAGAAGACATTTTCGCTACAAGTCGGTTGTCTTCCCGTCACTTTACCTCATTCTCTGCCGACCCAAGTCATTTTGGGACTAAACAAATGTCAAAAGAACCGGGTTCTACCCGGATTCGAACCCTGGCCGTCCTTGCTCCTAGCCTCGCTCAGTTTCGCTATGTCAAAGCGTCAAGTCACCGCAGGTGACGTCATATCAGCGAACCTTAACACTCGAGACGGTTCCACTCGTCCAGGCAAGGAGCCGGCTGGTCGAGCGGCTGGATGGAGCGGAGGTCGAGCTCGAATCTGGCCGTGCCTTGGGGCTCCTGCCTGCCCTGTGCGTGTGACGCAGGCATCGGGCACCATCCCGTTTTTTGGAAGCCCCGGATGGCGAGGATCCTCTTCGGGGTCCCGGACATGGTTCGACGCGGTGCCGGTCGCGGCACTTTGGTTCACTTTGGTCGATGGCCTGGACGACATCGATGTACCCGGCTGTGACTTCTGTGCTTCAGACCAGACAAGACTTGGTCGTGCTATCGTCTTGCTGGCCGACAGAGTGCTCTTGGGTTCCGTCGCCACGCACTCGAATCGCACTCTGCACTCGCCAAACACAGAGCTCTCAGCGTCCCCATTGCGGTGCCCGACCCCTCCCGGTCTCGGACTTCTTAAGAGTCCCAAGGAACCCAAGCACCAGGGAGCGCTCACTGCCAAACCAGGAACCTGGCAGTCTTTTGGCTGAGTATCATAGACCGACTCTTCCGCGAGATGGGAGACTCCCGAACCCCAATGGAACGTGACGAATAGGTCGCAGTTCTAAGCCATCGTCGGTAACCAAGAGCACTCTGCCGGATATCAAAGTGTATCAGCCGACCAATCAATCGATTAAAATGTCGATAGCGTATCGGTCAAGTCGGTAACGGTGATTACCCTATTGTTCATCCCTGTGAGACAGACTGTCCCGCAGTGCAGCTACGTAGCATGGTTTGCCTTTGGCCCAAGTCTGCAAGACAAAAGAAACTGTTTTCTCCCAGTGTTGATCCTGTTTAGGTATAGAAACGCAAATGTAACTTTTCGTGAAATGTTTTACGAAAACATGCCGCTGGTTCCGTGCAAACCGGAAGTAATTTACTCCCGAACTTCCGCCAATGCAAAACGTATCCCCGACCTGCAATCGACAAAGTCACCCATCTCCACGTCACCGTCGTGCACCTGCTTGGAGCGCGAAAACGACGACGACGACAAACTCCGTTTTGCGCACCGAGGTCGCCGCCGACAAAAAGCCTCGACGTCGACGTCGCCTAGGGGCCAGCACTAGCCCGCCGACGACGACGCCTCCGCCGCCGACAGAACAAAGCTGGGCGCCCGGCCGGGGGCGTCAGACTCGCCGCACAATGGTTACTTTCAGTCGGGCATGAATGATAAATGGACGTAATTGGAGCTGTTCGCATATATACCCGAGCGGGCTGGGTCGGCGCTCGAGTGCGGTGCGGGCCACATAATTGAGATCTTTATACAATCCATATAATATCCTACACTATACACGAGTACGGATCCAGGCAACTCGAGCTCTCTCAGTTTCGCTGTAGTCGCGAACGCTCTCGCTCGCTCGCTCGCTCGCTCGCTCGCTCGCTCTGTATACATGTGTGTGTGTGTGTGTGTGTGTGTGTGTGTGTGTGTGTGTGTGTGTGTGTGTGTGTGTGTGTGTGTGTGTGTGTGTGTGTGTGTGTGTGTTTGGTATATAGCAGGACTCGTATTACCTCGAGGCAACATCATTATCTATGCAGATGGACCCTCGGGACTCGAGCGCGGGACTCTTTTGTCTATCCCTTTTCCCCGCCGCCCGCGCCCGCCGCGGTTCGGGCCGTCACGACTTTGCCCCCGAGGCGGGGATCAATAGGTCACACAACCCGGCACGGTCGTCATGCGAGCCGTGCAGACGCACAGGGCCACCCTGTCCTGTCGGGGCAACGAGGCAGGGACTCTCGGCGCCCTCGGGCGTCGGGGTCTTCCGAGGGACGCTGGACGCGACGGCGTCTTCGGGCTGCTTTGCTCGCAGCGTCCAACCGCAGCTCGAGTGCCGAAGCAAACCGCACAAGCAGAGTCGATGGACAACTCGGCACTGACAGCCGCGATGAAAGCGATAAGCTGATTGTGTCGCTGGTTTCGTTTTTAAACTGTACAATGCGCTGTAAGAATCTAGAGGCATGTTCCTCCCATTTGAACCGTGCTGAAATTTACCAAAATCAGCCCCGTGCACAGTTCGAGCTGATTGTGCCGGTGGTTTCGTTTTGAAACTGTACAAAGCGCTGTAAGAATCTAGAGGCATGTTCCTCCCATTTGAAACCTTGCTGAAATTGACCAAAATCAGCCCCGTGCACAGATCGAGATTGTGCCGGTGGTTTCGTTTTTAAAGTAGAGTGCATGGGCCGATTATCACTCTATACGAGTAAAGTCTGGCGTTTTGCAGCGCGGAGCGAGCGAGCGAGCGCGCGCGGCGCAAAACTCAAAACTGTTTGAAGAGTTCAAAATCGCCGGCGGCGTCGTCTTCAATAATCTATACTCGCGAGTTCTGAGCTAGTTTCAAGCGGCGGCCGGGGCATAACAAAAAAGCCTGTGTAGTCGCAAACACCTTTTACATCGCTAAAGCGGCTATGCGCTGCATGCTAAAGGTATAGGTACCAAAGCTCCGACGCTCATATTTACATAAATCTAAATTACTCAAACGCAAGGTACGAGGTTTACCATAGAGAGCGTCTATCAAAGGTATTCCCAACATTATAAATGCATAGAATTCCTTAATTCTTATATGAGAAACCAATATTAATATTAAAATGAACGCGAAATTCCCTCTGGTATCGCTGATAATATCATATTTCGGGCTCGGTGTTCTTGGTATGGATAGGTATGATGGTTTTAGAGGTACGTTACGTACCTGTTGGCGATCCCGAGCGAAATTATCGAGCGTCCCGAAAGTTTTTGACACATGTAGGGAATAATTTGAGATCGCGGCGGCGGGCTGCTGTTTTCATGCAAGACTCTAACGGGCGTGGGGTGTGCGTCTGACGTCTGCCAGTGCCTCGGGCGGTGATCCAGCCCGCCGTGCCATCGGTAGTACGGACACACGCCACGAGCAGCGCTAGTCTCGCGCGCGCTCCGAATTTATAAAACGCTGAACCGAATTTAAATCGGGAAAACAAAATTCGAACGCTCTATCTACGTGTATACGTGAACTGACAGACGCAGATATTACCTTAACGCGGGCCCCACTCAGCTATCCCCTGTCAAAATGCCACTTACAATTTCGTTAAATACACATGCACATATACACACACCACACTGTGGTTATTCTTCTTGGCGGAATTGATATAATTGCGAGCAGCAGGGTAATTTGCAGGCACAACTTTCTATCAAATAATTAACCGAGTTAATGTGACCACCACCCCTATTTGAAATGCCCTATCGCATTGTTTTGTAGAAGAGAAAAACTTTGCCAAACTCTATACTAGATTAGCCTAGAGGCAACCAGGGGCGCATTTCGGATCTGTGAGGCCCCTAGGCGCAGTTGGATTTTGGGGCCCCAAACTTCCATGGCTTTTGAAAAACCCACGAAGTAACAGAAAAGGCGATACGATAATGGCTTTCCATTGTCGCATCCACAGATTTTTTTGTAATTTGTGGTTATTCTTCTTGGTGAAAATCTACGCGTTTGTGAGCAAATTTCATTCGGCGATTGAGGCAGTGGCCAGTGTGTAATCATAATCGAGTGATTTCGAGCCAAATAGAAAGAGAAAAAGTTACACAATCGCACCCCTGTATTGTAAATTGATGAGAGTAAGAGTAATGAACGAACGAGGCGAGCGCAGCGAAATCTTCAATTTCACTCTCCGAAATCATTTCTGTCGCAACCTCGCACTGTGGAAACTCCACCCGCTCGGGCTCCTCCTGAACCGCGGTCTCGAAGACTTGGGACTCGCTTGGCAATGAGAGGTCACTTAATTCCAAGTCTTCACAGTTCATTGCGACCGCCTGATGACAATTTACCTCCAGATCCTTTTCCTCCGCGAGCTTCAGTGTTTGATGTTCTCAGAACACACACAGTCTCGACCAGTGCCGGCGCCTTGACTCCCCAAGAAGCGGTTGTCGTCTTCACGGTTCGGTGAGCCTCGGGCGAACATTGGGCCCCTCTCCAAGTCATCCTGGCCTCCAACGAAGTCCAGCTCCTCGAACGAAATGCACTCCTGTCTGACATGGCCAATATACGAACAGGTTGGGCGATCCCTGCACTGCTGCGCTGGCTTCGCTTTTCCTTGACCATGGGTTTAATTTCATGGAGTGTTCGAATTTTCCTTCTTGAAACGCCTCTAGAAACAAAGCGCCGAAATTTCAGCCACGAAAGATTAGTATGATCCGAAACTTTCCTTTGGACCACTTGTCTTAGCACTTTCCATCAGTGCAACTGGTCCCCTTTCAAGAATGATATACAAATGATCACAACGTCAGCCGTTCAGAGCAACCATTTGCCTTTGCACACGTCAACTCGAAGGTTTCCAACCATTCTCCACACGTCGAACGTTTCAATCCCTCCCCAATCACCCATCACGACCACCAAAACACCGAAAAATCACTCAACACTCCAGAAGACTCGTGGACCTCGCACCGATAATACAACACTTGTATAACAACAGGAATTCACGGCATCTCTGGAGACGGAAGTGTCGAGTGGATTTCGCACCAAAACACCGACTCATCAAACAAAACAAACCACTCATCCCGAAGGCCGGGTGCCAACTCTCCTCTGCCAGTCAGACCGATACCGTATCGTTCGGTCGGTGCACGCTAGGCCTCTCAAGTCTCAGGGTCGAGTCGGCGATTCAGCACCAACGCAATGATTGCTGATTCGATTGCACACGTTACAATATTAAGCAAAGGTCCGAGTTTCCACAAAGTTGACAACATTCTAGATGGGTTTGTTGGGTATACCTGGACATTTTGTTTCCGAGCGCTGCAGGCCGAAAAATTTGGTTTTTTGCCGAACCTGGCGAAGGACCTCCGCAAATTTTATCAAAATGGGAGCAGCCCTTGACCCCTTTGGCCGGCACTGACGGCGAAACACAAACAAAACAAAACAGACACGCTCCAGTTACTTTTTTTGGGGCTAGTGAACTTGAGGAACTTGATCAATATATATATATATATATATATATATATATATATATATATATATATATATATATATATATATATATATATATATATATATATATATATATATATATATATATATATATATTTATCATATATATATATATGAGTGATTGAAAGTTTTGGCAGTTCATTTTATGTGATAAAAAGGCTTTACGGTTAAAAACTGCAACGATAATAAAGATATAATAATAACGATAGAAGAATGGAAATCATCAATCAACCAACAAGAACTGTATCGTCGAAGAAACCACGAAAACCCGTCCCTACAACAAGAGAAACAAGAAGCAGAACAAGAAACGTTTCGTAGAAATTTTATATGTGTTTTTTTTAAATTTTTGGTTTTTAGATTTTCTGGTTTTTTGACTCTGTTTCTTGTAGGTTTTGTTGATTTATATCCTAGGGACCCTGTGTTTTTTGGTATCTACCTTGTTTTTTCGTTTGTACTCTCAGAAAACTTTCCTGAAGATGCCAAGACATTTCCTTGGCGAAACGTCGAATAAATAAATATTCATAAACGTTTATTATCGTTGCAGTTTTTAACCGTAAAGCCTTTTTATCACATAAACTGAACATCACATGACCAAATTGTTTGGTCTTTCTCAAGGGTCAATCATTGATTGACCCTTGAGAAAGACCAAACAATTTGGTCGAAACGTTGGGAAAATGAAAAATAAAACACCACAGTTTATCCAAAAGTCTTAAAAAAAAAAAAAAAAAAAAAAAAAAAAAAAAATATATATATATATATATATATATATATATATATATATATATATATATATATATATATATATATATATATATATATATATATATATATATATATATATATATATATATATATTATTTCTAATTATTATTCATCAAGTTCCTCTGACTTTTACTCTGACTTTTTACAGATTTTCTTTTAGGCCCTTCGACCACCGGGGCCCGTAAGCGCGCGTCTAGAGCGCATCAGCCTATAGTACGTCTCGGGGCACTGGGCCTATACCAAAACATTGTAGAAAACCGGTTTGTTGCTGCCGTCAGAACCTGAGACGATCTATAATTGCGCCACTGTAGGCACCAGATATATTTATCCTTGTCTGATGAAGAGCCATTTCAACGAGTTTCTACGAGTTGAAGGGCTAGGGCACCCTTCAGAATACTAGGCTAGAGGCCCTTTAGCCCTAAGAGCCTAGGGCCCTAGACTGGAGGGAGGGGGTAAGCCTCTGCCTAGAGGTGAAAGGTCGGAGAGCACAAACGCGCTGGTTCCTTCTCGTGATGGTATTTCAATAAAATATTATGGAGTACAAAGTGGGTTTGCAATTATAATGTTAAAATTACAAGGGAGTCTAATGCACAAATTAAATTTTCAGTACCTACGATGAAAATCGTCGGCGTTTCTTTTAAGCTTTTATTCTCAAAGAAGGAAAATTACGGAACCATTGACCGTGATTAGTCTGCGAGTTATGCAGCTTTGCTTACTGGTTTGCCACACCGGTTGCCTACCTTCGAGGCGTTAGCAAGCGGCTTGTCGAGCACTTCGGAATCAAGTTGATTTTATGTTGAGATAATTGACACTTTAATAGAATGGATTAAGTTAGAGGGTATAGCTAGTCTACCCTACGAAGTCTAAAACACATTTTTATCGCCCCTTTTCGGAATGGGACAATATTATGTGGAATATTATGTATATTAGGAAGATATGACATTAGCATGTGACAATGACTGTGACAGGAGTCAACTACAAAGCTTGTAAGTAAACCAAGCCTACCTATTATATTATATTTTGACCTAAACAGTATCAACCAAAGATATAGCAACTATTTTGCTAAGTGCTTATTACTTACCTTTCAGCTCCACCTACCTCCTCCTACCTTGGCCAAAGAGCGTCCCAAGAAGCCGCTGGTTCTGTGTGCAGTTTTCGACTCCAGCAAACATCGAAGGCAGGACTACCTATCGTCGACTGTGCGAAAAAAACTTCGCGACAGGAGATTAGGCGGGAACATAACGTTATTTATGAGCTCAAAGCGAAAGTGTCTGAGGATGAAGTAATCGCATTGCTTTGATCTCAGAAGAACGTCTCGCTAGTCGCATCTCTCAAGCAACCCTCCCAGCGCCGATAATATGCTTAGAATTTCATTACTTCTTGGCAGAAACATTTTAAGGAAACCTGGGGTAACTAACAGTATTACGACTTATTATGGCACACAAAATTCTATTACAAATTAGTTCAGCCAGGGAATATGGAAAATAAAATGCTGGCACACCCAAAGTTTTAAACCTTGTTTGGCATGCCATGTAATTTTGAAAGGCATGTTTGAAATTGCGTATTTCAGAAAATGATCTGGCTTAAGCATTAAAAAAAATATATATATAGGTATAGCATTTAAAATGTAGATAGATGGCAAATATTAACCAAGCATTCAGCCCTATTTACAAGTTTAATAACAGTCGCTGTCTTCTACGTTTCCTTTCACAGAATTAACGAAACACCTCCCAAATTACCAACAAATTTACATTCGAGCCCTATACAAAAACATAACTTGTCTGACAAAAAACTACGGCCCCAGTAAAATACACTGTGATTTATTATACAAAATACAAGGATCTATCATTGATCAAAATTCATCAGGTCTAGCTATATATAATATATTAATTTCTGCCGAACATATTAATTTAACTACAATAGAAGTGTAACAATAAAATTATGTAAATTAATCACTAGATCTGTTTGTAATACTGTACACTGATTTTGCCGTCAAAATTTGTACCAAATATCAAATCCACGACGAAACAAACGCGCTGTTGTCAGCAGCCCGAGCTTGTTTTGTTCTAATTTGAAATTTATTTTTACAATAGGCACTGAAATAGCTCGTGTTTGCTCGGAAACGGAATCCTGCCTCGCCGACTAGTGACTAACTATAGAATAATTTAGAATTGCAAGCGCATTTCGTGAGACGTAACGAATTATTTACATTATCTCTTCGCCTGGAGTTTATTTCACATCATAACAAACATACAAAATAGTGGCAGGCCGCCGTTAGAACGGCAAATTGCATCAAAGAAGTCATAAAAAAAAAAAAAAACAATCTTTACAGCATATCGATTTATATTTTGAAGTCAATGCAGATTGAAAACTTAACAGTGGTAAAATGATATAAAGTTAAGGCTAAATCTAAAACTCATTTGTGTGAGCGTCCGATTAGCCTCGAAAAACGCCACAGTCCTTGCAAAGCGTCGAACGCGAGCGCTTCGAAAGCCGTCGTCGTCTGCGGCCGCTTCGCCCGCGATGCAGCGACTCTGGCGTTTCGGCCGAACGAAGCGACCGTTGCACTACGCTGGTCGACGGACGGAGGGTGAAAGCCGCGAGCCTCCGTCGCCCGGACTTGCCGATCCAGAGGGCCGCGAGCGGCGGGTTAAAATGCAGGCCTTCGTTACTTGCGTGTTATCGGGGTTTAGCGAAAGTTAAACGTGAGTAGAAATAAATATGATTTTATTTTAGATCATAGTCGACAATCTAGAGTGATGGTAATTTAGAAAACTATGAAAATGTTCCCGGCATCGTCGAAGGTTTGTTGAAGGTTTGTTGAAAGTTTGTCGAAGTCGGGGTGAAAATGCGTAGGCTCGAGTCTTGCGCGCCGTTAACAAGCCCAGAAAGTCGACGACACTGCGGAAACGTAAACGCAAAAAAAACCCGGAAAAATTGGAAACGATTGTCGAAATCTCGCCGACCTTTCACCGCCTTCCGACGCTAAAACGCAAACCGCTCTCATCGTTCTTCGTCTCGACGGAAGCGGCACCGACACGAAAACGGCGCTGCCTCCGATTGTCCACGCGGGCCGAGAGAAACCCGCGCTCGTTACGAGATAGATATCACTTTTGATCGTCGCACTGGCACTCGCGGCGAAGAGCGTCCAAGGGACCGCGCGCCAAAGCGTCTCTACGCCCGCGCACGGTCGGCGGGCAAGCGACCGCCGCGTCGCGTGCCTTTCGGTTATTTCAGGAACGACTTGTAGAGCAGCGTCGAGCGACACGAGTCCTTCTCCTGTTCGAGCAGGAAGAGCAGGTCGCGCAGGCTGACGCGCTTCACGCGCGGCCGCGAGGGGAACTGCGGGCGGAACAGAGTCAGTAGGCTGGGTCACACACGGTGCTACGGTTTACAGCGGTTTTAAGGTCAATGTTTTAGCTAGCTGATTTGGACTTTGCTAAACTCCGTTTCACGTTAGGAAGGACTTCGATCCTCGAGTACCCCCTGCGGCTAGACATGAGCTAAGAGTTTCAAAACTGTTCATAGAGCCTTGAGTCCAGCTCAAGACATGGATGGTGAGTTTTGAAACTCTTAGCTCGTGTCTGGCAGCATTGGGTCCTCGAGGAAGATGCAAATCTTCTCTCCTTCTCAAAGTGGAATGGAGTGTAACTGCAACCCCAGTGTAAGGCTCGACAAAAATGGAACACACGGGATTTGTGTGTATGGCGTTTATGATACAGCAAGCAGACATCAGCCAGCTCTAAGGCAACATTCCAGTTTTACATTGTTACACCTAGGGATGTCAAACGATTATTTTTTTCAAATCGATTAGTGAATCAAAATGAAAACTGATAAACGATTAAAAATCAACTAATTGATTTTTTCAGAAAAAATCTTGAAATTGAGGCAGAAAATGATGTATTCTGTAAATTGGAGGTATTGGACAAGCTCTGTGGTGAGCACAGTAAAACCGCACGGCATACTTACAGGCGTTCTGCTCGTTCCGCTCGTACCTGACGAACTGCCCGCCGCCGGCTGAAAGAGAGAATGGAACGTTGGCACCAGGGCACGGCAAAAGAACGAGTTGCTGCTTGGCTTCGTATCGGAATGATCTGGTTCGGAATCGGAAAGTTCCGAGTCCCGTTCACTCGGAGATATTGTTTGCAAAACATCTGCCACGAAAGCTTTTAGCATCATCCGAAGTGAAAGGGTTTGTAAGTGGGGGAAGAAAATGGGATGATGAACAATAACTACCAAGATATTGGAACAAAATCGACGTTTGTGGGCATGAATTACGTGTGAGGACTATTTGACATGGGCATTGGGATTCGATTTCCTCCTGTGACCGTCTGTAAATACAGCGATCACGTCCTTGCAATATCAACATTTGAAATCGATGACAATTTTATAACTTTATTTAGAAATTGGAAGATTAGACAAGACATCTATTGGATTTTCAAAAAATTGTTTTAGTTGCTTCTGCCATGGGTTATAAAAGGCTAACAACTTTGACCAGAGCAAAACTTGCATCAAGATGTCTAGACCTTTCAGCCTTGGTTATTGATTATAAAAAAGCCTAATGCTTTTATCTAGCACAATTTAAATCAAGGAGACACTATTTAAGGCACCTCCTCTATTGATAACTTGTAACAGTCTCTGTCCATCCAGCCCCATTCTACCCCTGGGACCGTGCCCCTCGCTTCTCCCCTGGAATCGTGTCCCTTGCTTCTCCCCTGGACCGTGTCCCTTGCTTCTCCCCTGGGCCGTGCCCGGACTCACCTGTCCGGGAGCGCTGGTGCCGGGTCCGGACTCGACTCGCGGCCGCTTGGTCCGGCTGCCGATGGCTTGCAGCGCTGTCAGGTTGGCCTCACGTTGCCGTACCTCCTCCATCTCTGCTCTTTGGATCTGCAACCACAGAGAGACAACACAGCCTTAGCACTCACGTCTACGGAAATACCGTTCCAAACTCGGTAGGTACGGACCACCAAGTCCCATGGTTTTCCCGATGTTTCGTAGCCTGCAAGTTTACGGTGCAGATTACAGGGAAATAGTTAGTACATAGGCTTTCTAAAAGTCAATTTAAAATTCCTTTCTTCAGCCTGCTAAATGCCTTTGCAGCTTAGCATCAAAGGGTTCCTTAAAAAGCAGGGCCCAAAATAAATCATATATAAATAAATGATTGCACCTTTATAATTCTAAGCCCTAAAAGTCAGTGTGCCCTAACAATTTGAAGCCCTAAAAATCAGTGCACCCTTACAATTCTAAACCCTAAAAATAAGTAAGTGCACCCTCACAATTCTAAGCCCTAAAAATAAGTGCACTTTTACAATTCTAAGCCCTAAAAACCAGTGAGCCTTTACAATTCTAGGCCCTAAAAATAAGTGCACTTTTACAATTCTAAGCCCTAAAAACCAGTGAGCCCTTACAATTATAAGCCCTAAAAATCAGTGCACCCTATCTTGAAAATTTGGAAAGGTGTTTCAGAGGGACTGCACTACTCGGCAGCTTTGCAGTAAAGGATCTAGATGTGGGTACGAACTTCTTTGGCTTTGGCCTTGAGTTTGGCTTGCTCGGGGTCATCGGATTTCGAGCGCGACTTTGCCGCCCGCAGCAGCAGTTCGCGCTCTTGCTCCTCGTGCCGCTTCATCTCGACGCGGTCCAGCTCCTCGAGGAACTTGAGCTGGCCCTTGATGTCCTGCGTCACCTCGTACCGGCCGTCGGTCTGGGGGCGAGAACCGCACGCTTGTTAGAGACGACACGTTAGAGAAGACACGTTAAAGACAACACGTTAGAGTCGACAAGAGACATTGTTGCAGTTGGATTTTGTATAGAAACTTATCCTATGGGGAATTTGAAATATTATTTTAAAAGCATTATTTTAATAGGGTATATTAACAAAATGGGGATACAAAAATTGTGGGACTAAAATAGGGGTAAAATTTTTTTCAGGCAATCAGATCTAATTTTCAGCAAGTTTGTGTGGTCATCACCATGGTAGTAACAACCCCCCCCCCCCCCCCCCCAGGGTTATTCGTGGACAAGGGTCCCCCAGAGTAAAAAAGGGTCAACACCATCTCCATCCATCCTTACCTTGCTAACCTGTAACCTTGCCTTGACATGTCTGCAAATTCGTGTAAGTAAATATTGAAAAAATATTTTTTTAATGAAGTGACCTCCCCCCCCCCATGTTTGTCACAATCTTGTCATGGACTGTCTTGTCAGCTCAAAGTATGTGGCCAAGCCCAAATGTCTTAAATTATTCAAAGAGGAATGTCAATAATAAATCTCTAATGATTATAAAAAGCTAAGTCTAGCAGAGGAAAAGCATATTATGTCAAGTGCAATTCTGAATCTGAGATTTATGTCAGGATGAAGACAGCAGATGATTGAAGCACCATGGACATAAACCTTTCTGGAGCTGATTGAATGTGTCAAATCAATGTATGAGTCAGAAATGAAACTCAATTGTACAAAACTAATAATAAGCAGCAAGTGTGCCTGGACCTTGAGTAAGGGGAGAATTCCAAGAAGTGGTGAATGGAATAGTCATACCTGGACCTTTAGCAGTATGGAGGGGGGAAGAGTATTAGCACAAAGGGAAGTTTGCAGATGGTGATGACTCATGTATCACTGAGAATTCTTGGAAGTAAATAGCATGTTCTTGTCAGGACTTTCAAGCATTTCAGCTGATGTTATCACTATGAATTCCTAGAAGTGAATAATATTTGATTTGTATCTAGGGTCTGAATTTTTACCTTCTATTATCATGTTGGTATAATACTATTTTTTAAGGGGAAATATATGGGGAATTTTATGGGGAAATGGCAGCGACTTCTAAGAATCTTCCTATCATGGAATAATGTGTAACTGAAGTTCCACTGTATTAGCAACCAGTGTATTTCTAACCCAGTGGTTCTCAAAATTATTGAATCCATGACTCCCTTAAAGAGGGAACGAATTTTTACTGCCCCCTTGTACCCTCTAATATCACCAACCCAACCTCCACTTATCTTCACCTTTTTGCAAGATACATCTTAAGTGGTCGACTCAAAGTGAATAAATAATGAATACCTATACATTTCTGATATCTGTTATTTGACTAGAAAAGGGTTTTTGTCAACCATAATCATGTCAATTTTTGGTTATATGGGGAATCCGAATAAATTTTATTTCTATAGACAAATTTCGATGCATGGAATCTTGTGACAATGATGAATTGCGCAACGCCCCAGGGAGCGCGACCCACAGTTTGAGAACCAAGGCTCATAATTGGGGATGTCAAACGAGTATTTTTTCAAATCGATTATCGAATTGATTAAAACTGATCAATTCTGAATTCAGAAAAAAATCGTGGAATTGAAGCAGAAAATGATGTACTCTGTAAATGGGACGTATTTTCACTTTTGAAGTTCACATTTGCACTGTAATTAATATCTAAAACGGCACTTTTTCAATTTATCTGAAAAGACGCACTCTCTCAAATTTGAGGTTCGAGTCACAAGAATATTACCCTCCATTGCTACAAAGCTAAAGATAAGCCAGCGCTACACAGCTGTGTGGGATTTTGTGCAACCAAAATTTGAAAAAGTACGCCTTCAGCAAACTTACGGGTTTCTGACGATTTTGTTGGAATTTCGATTTTTTCGATTATTTTAGTAAAATCGATTGATAGTTTCTACTCATAATTGATTAATCAAATCGATTAATCGTAATCGATTGACACCCCTACTAAAAATAAATGAAACAAATAAAAGCCCTTTGCACCTTGTTGAAGTCTATCCGATGCTCTGCGGTGATGCCAAGCTTCTCGACGACGTTCTTCAGCCGCTCCTGCGCCGCGTGCGAAACCAGCGCCGTCACCTCTGGCGGAGGCTCCTCCAATCCGTGCCGCGCTGCTGCAAGCCAAGACAACCCAGGTTTAGGCCCCTTTCTTTCGGCTGCCTGAATGTCCGTCCGCTATCGTGATGCCAACCCTTGTGTCGTGCTCCGAAATATGTCTAGGCCTTGATTACAGCCCTGATTTCATAGTTCTATGTAAGCTTTTCCAGTTGCAAATTACTAGCATAGGATTAGGGTCCAATTTTATCACGTTTATCAACTCTAAGTTGAGATCCCAATCACATGCAGCGAGTTCAGCTATAACTCCTAGTTGGGATCTCAACTAGGAGTTGAAAATCTAGGTAAAACCGGGTCTGAGACCTAGAAGCAACAGAATCTAGACTGGGCCTAAACTAGAAATGTCAAAGAACTTGTTAAGCTAAGGCAGAAACGAAATGCGAATGTACTTCGCTGTCTGATTGTCAATTCAAATAAGTCCTACTGTAGCTAACATTAGCAACTTAACTGCCCAAAAACAAAACAATATAAAAAATAAAAATAAATATAGCCATGCTGTCTTGACAGCACAACACTGCTGTGGCTGACTTTTGACGGAAATGCTTGGATGTAATTTAGGCTTTAGAATTTTAAAAAATGTTCCTGCCTTTGCTCAATACTTGATGTCATCTCTAATACTAATGTAGACTTATTGAAATTCATTTAGCTAAAAACCTGGAGCAAGTTAAACAACCATTGGCAACTTAAAAGCCCCATCGTTTCCCTGCGATGTTAGATATATGTCCTGTTTTGTAGACATATACTTAAATATAGAAAGTAGGTAGTGCTCAATTGATTGCAGACGAGACATAGGAGGCCCTGGCCACAGATCGAAGCCTGCCGTTTCCCCTTGCTCACCGATCTCCCGGATCTTGAGCTGCAGCGGTGTCGAGTGCAGGAAGATCTCGTCCTTGCACGACCGGATCTGTCGGCCGACGAACTCCGTCGAGCCCAGGATGCGCTGCGTCTCCTCGGCCAGGTTGACTCCGCCCATCGCCGCCACGTCATTGATGTCGTCGTCGCCCCTGGCAACGCAACACCAACGGGTTAGGCCCACATTCCATGGAGACGTCGCAAGACATCGCCATCGTTTTGCCCGCAGTCGTGTAGAAATGTTTCAGCCCGAAGGACACCAAGTCTGGTTAGCTGGGTAGCGATCGCGTGAGACTTGCTAGAAGACTTGAAAGTGCTTGGGTCGTCATTGGGTGATAAGAGCATTCATACGTTACAAAACTGTCACAACGGTGGTTAAAGTAAAGGGACATGGCAGAGACTATTCTGCCATGTTTTGCAGAATTTGTTCTTGCCAATTTTGCTAATTAGCAATTAGCAAAATTGCTAATTTTGCTAATTTCTAATTGTAAGAGCGATTCACTATTTTGATAGGTATTACGATGTCACCACCGTAAAGCACTCCCGGAAGTTTGAAGCGTGATTACGAGAACGTGATTACAGCCGGAAAACAAAACCCAGTGCCGTCATCTAGGGCTCTACATAAAAGTAGTTTGCAGACTCAATAAAATTTAAATTTGTTTTGCTTACATGTCATGGGTCGTAAAAAGACCAAAACCTTCTCCCTAAGCACAACTTTTGTGAAGATAAGATGAGACCTTTAATAAAACGGAATCTTGAAATTTAGTCAACGGGAAATAATATTATAAATACTAGGTACTGTAGCATGGGGACCATCTCGATCATCATTTAAATTCTATTGCAATTCCAGTCCCGACAACTCACGTGTATCCCGCCGAGTGAAACGTCTTCTTCTCCTTCTCTTTGGGCGCCAGCTTGGGCATCAACGCCGGCGCTGGCGGCTTGTTAAGTGACGCTGCCTTGGCCGCGGCCGCCGCTTTCGCGTGCAGCACGGCGTTGACCTTGGCCTGGGCCGCGGCGGGCAGCGTCTTGACGGGTTGGCGCACGTGGAGCGGGGGGGCGGGCACGGCTAGCCGCGCGGTCGTTGCCATCGCCGGCGTCTGCGCCGTCTGCGGCCGGAGGGTCGGGGCGGGGGCGCGGGCCGGGGCCGTCGGCGCTCGGATCGGCTGCGGAATCGCGGCACGGTTGGGAAACGTAGTCTAGAGGGAGGTCCGTGCGCTTATTAAATGTCCAAAACTGATGTCTGCTTGTCCTATCATTCAGCATTGCTAGGTTTCACACACAAGCATTTCACACTTTCCACGTCGGTCAACCTAACACCCTTGAGTGAGTAACTAGTATGATATACTAGTTACTTCACATTACGAAACGTTGGGAAATCAATGACACTTTAGAATGTACTATTTAGCAATCAAAACACAGTTTGAAATAGTTGCCTTTGAAGTTCTTTCTTCCTTGTACACCTGACTGCAGGGTCGGCCCAAAGAAACCCACGTGAAAAAATCTCCAGGGCTGTTTTGAAATTCTACCAGTCAGCCTAATCTAGGTGAAGCGGGCCTTTTTTCAGCCACCACCGACGGCGAATTGGTATTGATAATCGCTACAAAACCGAGAATTTCAATATTTTGACCGTCTCTCGAGGGAAAATGCAAACACAGCCTTTAACTGTGCGTTTCTACCCCAGGGAATGATTGGTGCCGTGGAAACACTTACAAGGAACGGCTGGAACTATTTCCCGTGACGTCTAAGCCCCGGCTGTCCTTTACCGGGTTAAGGGATTAACTGTCCGTTTACTGGCAGTCAAAGCATCTGATTGGCTTTAGGTACAAAAATACAGCGAACCATATTTTCTTCAAGCAGCTATTGGACAACCTACGCTTCGCATGATGTAATTGAACGAAGGTTTGGACAGAGGGAAAATTTTGACGGTGTCGTTAGACTCACCGACACGATGCGATGCTGCAGCGCCTGACCGAGCCTCGGCGCCAACGCCTGCGCCGGACTCATCACCCGCACCTGCGTCGACATCGTCATCTGCGCTCTCAGCTGCGGCTGTCGGGGAAAACCACGCCACGTCAGGCACTTGCACTTCAGCGAGGAGATCGGGCCGTTCTGCATAGTGGGTCTTGCCTTACTACTGTTTCAAGTTTTTAAAAAAGTTTTAAGAACCGGTTCCTGCCGTCAGGAACATGGTTCCAAACATGGAATTGAAGCCACTCTTTTCCATCCCATCTTCGTCGGAACACAAATTACGTCCGCCCCTAGAAACTGTCACAGGGGCCATCCATCTGCCATGGCAGGCAGTAAGCTCACTTATTCAGTAGGAATTGTCTTTATCAAAGCAATCCTATCAAACTTGATTACAAGAAAGCGACCCTTTGATGCCAAATCTCTTGGCTGGAGCCGGCAGAGCAAGCATGGTCCAGGCCTGCAAAGTTACGGCACCAAACCCGAGACAAGGAAGCATAGTTAGAAGGGCCATGAAGCTGGTCTCTAGTCTACCTTGTAGGGCCACCCCGCTAAGAGGGAGAATGTTTGCCCGAATCAGGAGACCCCGGGTTTGCAATTTGGTCCCGGTTTCACTTTCCCAGCTTTGTGACCCATCCCTCCATTGCGACCCAGGGTCTGCTTGAACCAGTAACAATGTCCTCCTCAAGTGCAGCCATCGTCGAGTGGCCCTCCGTTCGTCGCGCACCGTACCTGCATCTGTCCCTGCGCGACGGCAACGGCGTTGGCCTGCGAGAAGACGACCGTGTGCGGCGGCGGTCGGATGCCGTCGATCACGAGCTCCTTGGTGACCAGCGACTGGCGCAGCAGTGGCAGGCTTTTCTGCGCGGGGCACACAACAGGCGTTAGGCGGTGCATTGCACTTGCTTCGGTCATCGGTTGTAAGCCAAAATCTCCGGCCTGAGCACGGCTTGTGTCGAGACCAGGGGGGGGGGGGGATTGTGTAACTTTGTGGTTTCAAAACCATTCGTTTTCAATATCACTGCCTATGGTTTAACACGGAAGTAATATAAAGTCGAGTGATTTCGAGGCAAATCGAACGGAATAAAGTTGCACAATCGCACCCCAGAGCGGTGGTCTCGCAAGTTACCTTGAGGAATCCGATAAGGCAGGGCTGGGGCGACGCGTTCAGCAGCCTCTCCAGCCGGTCGCAGAACTCCTCGGGCTCCACCTTGGTGTCGATCAGCTCCTGGATCAGCGTCCGCACGTTGCGTTCCACCGTCTTGGGTTCCCGACTCGACAGCTCCAGCAGGTTGGCCAGGAACTTACGGCACTTCTCCTTGGTCGTGTCCACTGTGTGCCGCTGACAGGACAAGAGGACAAAGTCAGCGCACGGATGAGGGTGCGTTAGCGCCGGGAGCAGCAAGAACAGGCGGGTACGGTTGGAACTTCCATCGTTGCTAGCTGTAGGGGATTTTTTAGGGAAATGCAGGAATACGATTGCCTGCAAGCTTTTACGTGTTTGGTTGGCTTGGTTGGTTATTTGTTGGTCCAGTTGGTTTGGTTGGTACTTCATCGTTACCTGCTGTGGGGGATAGGCAATTTCATACCAAATTCAATCAAAATAGATGCGAATTAACAATTCCCAAGTGGTTCTATCGCTTGGTCTTCACACCGATGGAAAAGCAATTTAATTCTATGCAAAAAGTTGGTAGGGTCCATGATTCCAGCATTTATACCAAGAACTATTGCAAGCCAAAAGAATACGTTTTTCAATACTAAGTCTACCTCGCTCTTCAACATGCTTCAATACATGCTTTTTGCCGCAAGTTTTGCATTCCTTGAGCAGACATCACAGGAGGCCAATTCGGTGGTGGAATTGAATTGTAGCCAGGGAAAACCTCTACACCACTGGTGCAGAAAACCTCCTTGTTTCCCTTTCTTGAACATTGCTTGGTTTACTTTTTCGGCCTGCGAAACTTGCGGTTGCAATGGAGGTTCTACTTCTAAAGCAGCAGTCTCAACCGGCAACTGTTCGGTTCTATTAGTCACATTCACTTGCACTTCGATACTAGCCTTTTTTAAAAACGAAGATATGTTCGATTGCTTCATTTTTACGAATAAACACAGCGTAAACACCGAGCACCCGACACTTTCCACGCGGCACTGAGCCTGGGGTTGTTTGATACACCACGAGGGCGCACACGCGCTGACATTCAAACGCATCAGAGTTCGTATCAGAGATCGGCTGACGCTCCGGAATTACGCGATTGCAACCCGCGCGAAATTTGAAATAGGCAGCTGGCACCACGGAGGAAGTTTTGACATGGAAGAAAACACCTTGCGAGCGGATTTTACTGACTCGCAAGGACCTAGTTTTCACTCGCAAATTGCGAGCTTGCGAGTGGGATTTTCGAGGGTTGATAATTGTAATTATAAGTCTGTACATTTCACTGTCTCGCACAGTAATGGGAATTTCTAAGACTAAAATAATAAATAAAATAAATCAATCAAGGCCTCCTTGAAGCGATCACCCAACTGCATTCGCATCTTAGGTTATGTTCTAGAGACACAAGTCGCAGGAGGCCCGCGTGGAACGCTACGTAGCGTGCGACGAGTGCTCACCTGCACGGCGGTCGTGTTCTGCGTCGTCAGCGCCGGCGGCTGCGACTGAATCACCGTCTGCGCGGCCGTCGTCGTTGCCACCGTCACCGCGGAATGCTGAAACGCAAACGTCGCGGCTTGTACAGGGGCCAAGGCAAGCCAAGCAAAAATAACATTTGTTTAGTTCAAAATGTATGTAAACCAAAATGTGCCGGGCACGAAACAGGGACAACAACGATGATGCAACTGTAGGTACATTGTCTGCTATCGGTTCCGAATCGTAATGGCGAAATTCCTTTGTTTTCAACGCCACTTTCTGCTCATTGTAATCCGTCAAGAATGTCGAAACCAGATTGATGTAATCCCCACCTTGAGGTACAATAGCTACTCAAGCTTAGAGTTGTGGGAAATTTAAAAGCCAGGTTACTCAATCACTTGATGGCACCCACTGTACCTACATTCTATGTAGTAACAAACACAAAGGGAGAATAAATTTCTTAGGGTCAAAATTTTCCCCTGGAATGATGGAACATAACCCAAAACTCTTCATTCACCCCCCCCCCCCCTCCTTTTAGAGCCATTGTATATTGAAAGCGCAAAGAAAATTTTGGAAAAAGGGCCATGTTTGCCCTTATTTACGTTTTTTGTCTAAAACATACTGAAATACTAATACTCTAATGGTAATGATAACTCTAATGGTGTGGCCCTGAGATGTCGGGAACCTTTAATATGTTTCAAAAATTTTAATTGAAAAATTTTCGACTTTGGTCACCCCATGTGAAAGAAATAAGACACGAGGACTTAGGTTCTAATGCTCTGATTCCATCTACTTAGGGATGTACCATGTTTGAATCAACAATCGGAACTGTGCTTGAGCCTTAAGCTGAAAGCTTACAGATTCATATTCTCCACTTTGTTAAAAAGAAACAACTTCAAACTAGATAGGTTGTGAATGCTAAAAAAACAAAAAGCTGGGAGATCAGCAAGACTTTTATTTAGCATTCAAACCCCAGTTTGATAAAGTTGTTTGAAACCTAGTGCTAATTGCTAAAATTAGGTCAAGCAGACCTGACCCTAAGAAATTTACTCTCCCCCTGTGTTTGTGACTAGAATGTAACTACAGTGGGTGCCATTACGTGATTGCAAAATCATTCGATTTCAATTTATCTGCCTACTAGTAGGAAATTATCACAGGCAGTGACCTGCAATCGGGTGATCTGGAGCCAAATCGAACGAAGAAGTCACACGATTCGGCTGCGCAAACGCCACGACGCTTACCGCCGGTATTGTCTGTAGACGGAATGAGTTGGTGGCGCCGCCGCCTGCGGCGTTGTTCTGCGCCATGCCGGGCTGCGCGGTCGGAGACGGCCCGACCCGCAGCAGCTGGTACTGCCCGTTCTCGGTCTTCAGCAGCAGATGGCCCTGCGAGCCGGCCTGCAGGCCTTGCAGTGTTTGCAACGTGATTTGCTGCAAGCATCGGAGAGCGGTTAGGACGGCCAGACCAGTGGCAGGCTGCGTCTTGGCAGCCGGCGCTTAGGTGGAGCTGGCATGGACGGTCCCACGTTGAAATTGGCTACCATTCAAATAGGTCTACTTTGTCTAGATAAATGTTTGATAATATATCAAACAGCAAGGCAAAGGCCACTTCTGAAATGTTGTAGGTAGGTAGTGACTCTTGAAATGGGTGTACTTGCCCCAGGGGGTCACTGGGTAGGTTAGGTCAATTCTACAGGGCCTTTTTATAAACAATACTAGCAGTATGGGCCCGTGCTACGCACGTATAGTGCACTGCATGGGAGGGCATGTTAGTACTTTCCAGTTCATGGCTTGAAATATTTATAATGTATTAAAATTAATATTTATTTAGGGCTCATATCAGTGGTGGAGAGCAAAACCGCCACCCGTCCACAAAGTGAAATGTTTTTCACTGAAAGAACCCGATGAAATAACCGGAACAAACTCACAATCACCAAGAACATGAAGAAAATGTTAAGATCATTCAGTTTTAAGCTCCAGCTGTAGGATGAAGCCCTTTCCTTCGGCGCTAGTACCCTATGCCCTGCGGGCATACCCGATAGCCAGGTTATGACTAATATATGGCCCTAGGCCATAACCTAGGTCCTAGGACTTGGGACCAAAACGTAACAACATTTTGTTGCTCGTAAATCATGTCATTATCGCAATCCAGCTTGCCGGAAAAAACTTCAAGTTTAATTTGCAAAGTTGCATTTGAAAATGTCCAACGCCAAAAGGTGTAGCAAATGTCAAAACTCATATTTCAACACAAATTTCATTAATCAATTAAATTTATTTTGATATACTATCCAAAAGTATTATAATGCACAGATAAATAAATAAATAAATAAATAAATAAATAAATAAATATATATATATATATACGTCGTTTGTTAAAAACGTAATTGATAGCATCAATTACATAGATCTGGCAAGACTGCGCAAAACTTATCTCGCTGACTACACATAAATAGTGTATTGAGCATTTTAGAATCTACTCGGTATATAACTCCGCCTGAAATTTGTCCGCAATCAATTCCTTACATTTTATGCAAATCAAAATCTTTTATAAGTGTTTCTAGTCGGTTTTGGATGTTTTTCTAAAGAGTTTTGCTTTCTGTACCCGATGACATGTAAATAGCAACATTCACTGCGTAAAAGATAAATTCGTGGATTCATTCACCTTGCTGTGGTATGAAAACAAAACAAAAGAATTCATCTGTCACTCTGAATGCCAAATCATTTCAATGCCACGTAATATGATCGCAAATAGGAGCGTTTTGACAAAATTTCTTCAATAACTTCACAATGCATGCGATAATAGTCACCTAGACGAAGCGGATCAGTAAAAAGGTAAGATTTGAACGATTTAAAAATCGAGCTGGGCTGCAAGGTGCTACTCAATCATGCCAGCCAAATTCAATCAGTTTTTTCAATATTTCACCGAAAAAACACTTTCAAATCGCTGCTAAAATGTCGTCTCTGGATGTAAACCAATATTTTGAACATTTATAATCCATTTCCACCCGTTTTCAACCAATTTCCGCGATTTCTATTAAGAATGAAGCTCGGTGAAAAATGCATCCCAGCCAGCCAGCACAAACTAAAAAGCTGAACGTCCCCAAATTAGAGCTTTTATATAAGGTTAATTTTAACATGCGCACAGCCTGTAGGGTTACGACAGTATGACGGTACAGGCCATTAGACGGTATGCATAACCGCTAATATGCTTAGCCTACCAAACTCTTCCACAAGGCTTGTGAATACAAACAATATAACAGCATTTAGGCCTTGGCTACATACGGACCATTTTTCTTACAAAACACGGCAGTAAAAAAGGGCCACGAAGGAGCTGAAAAAACGAGACTAAAACAATGGCAGCGACAAATAACGCTGCCGCAAATAAGGTGCAATGGTGTAGGGGTAAATTCTCTCAGAAAAGTAGAAATTTCACCGGTAGGATTCCATAAACGCAACAGAAAATTGTGGAACTGGCTAGGTAGGTTCTTTATGATAGCTGGTGCATTGTGAAGAGAGAAGTAAACGGTTGTCGTTTTGGTCGATTTTCGCATAAATTTCACATTCATAGGGAACGTCTCCTGGCTACAAATTATTTACAAAAATTTTGAAAAAAAATACACGCGTTGTTAAAGAGCTGCTGAATGGCGGATACTATTTTTTTTCGTCGTTTCTTTGAAACTTGCAGCTGGGGGAATTTTCTAAAAGTGCCTAAAATGGCCTAAAATGGCACTTTTAGAAAATTCCCCCAGCTGAAAGTTTTAGAAAAACGAAAAAAAATAGTATCCGCCATTCAGCAGCTCTTTAACAACGCGTGTTTTTTTTTCAAAATTTTTGTAAATAATTTGTAGCCAGGAGACGTTCCCTATGAATGTGAAATTTATGCGAAAATCGACCAAAACGACAACCGTTTACTTCTCTCTTAATTGACACCTACCTACCTGTTGCCTCTTTATTTTTAATAAGTCAAAAGCCAAAACATTATTACATACAGCTGTCAAATATTGCTTTTAAACTGTCAACAGTGCCAATGCTCCAAATTGTAGGAAACCTAGAATTTTAATTTATTGTAGGGAAGACGATCGTTGCCCACGGGCTTTAAAAATCTGTCAAAGAAGAGAAAACAGAGTAGGAAGGCAAGAGACATTCCAAGCAACACAAGCTTTGAACTGTCAGACGGATGACAGCTGATCGTTCCAAAGCGACGTCAACTCCGCGTTTCTCACCCCCGGTGTTCCCGGCCGCGCGCCGACGATCCCCTGCGACCCCAGCACAACCCGCGGCTGCACCATTGTCTTGGGCACGATGTTGGCGCCCTGCGGCCGCACGGCGTTGACGTTGACGATCTGCACGTTGGCCGGCAACATGCCCGGACTGCCGGCGTGCGAGATCGGCTTGGCCAGAGTCACCACGCTCTGCATGCTGCCCGTGGCGGTTGTGTTGACGTGCGTCATCGTCGTGTTGATCGTCATCGGTATCGACACCAGCGGCTGGTTACCACTCGTCTTGATCACCAGAGTCTGTTTGCTCGGATCCACCGCAACGAGGTTGCCCAGTTGCTTGTTGTGATTCACTATTCCCGCCGAACTGGTCGTCACCGCGTTTAAAATGTTCTGCGACGTGATCGGCACGAGTCCGAGGTTGCCGTTGGGCAAAGGACCCGTTTGGAAAGTGGTTACCCTACTATTATTAAAACTAGTTACACCAGAAGAATTTAATTGTTGACTCCCTGCGGGATAAACTAACTTGACAGCTTCCTGAGCTTTGGTTAACTGTGTATAATTTGGCTGGCTTGCAGTGTTTGTGGTGGCAGTTTGATTGACATATCCACTTGCTGGGCCCGCACCTTGCAAGGTTGCTGCTACTGTATGTACAATGTTCGAATGTGTAACACCTGTGCCTGGAAACGTGCTCGCCACTATCGTCTTGTTCGCGTCAGCGTTTATAATTATATTATTGTTTATGGAGCCCGAGCCACCGTTAGTAACACCATGTTTAAGTGTAGAGAGAGTGCCCCCATTAGCTATTGCACTGTTTGAGTGATTCAGATTCACTGCGGATGCTGAACTTTGTTGGTTTGCGACGGCTGGTGTTGATGTGACGAGTTGATTCTCCAGCGAGCCCACGATCGCATTCACTGCCGATTCATCGACGTCTGTGCTGAGAGCCTCCTCGAGAAACTTAGCTGACGCCATTTTCTGACGAGATCCAACCGAGAACTGAATTGCGCATGCTCACAGTACAAAACCGTCCCGTGGTGCATTGCCCTTCAGCGAGTAAATAACAGATGAGGGGGCATTTGAGGGGGGTAATGGCGTTGTATGTTTGCGTCGTTGGGAATAATATGCATTTGTCGAGAGACCCTCCCACTTCCTTAGAGCTCGGTAGAGCGTGGAATTTACTCAAACTTTCTCGTGAATAGTTGCAAAATTCGAAGACATCATCAACAGGTTTCATCGAGTGCAAATTCGACATGGATTCTATCCCGTCGCTACGTTTGAATCAGTTTTTATTTGTACAACAGCAAAGCGCTCGTTGGCGCTCCACGTCAACCTCGTCCGCCGTCGTGCCCCCTCCAGGCGAAACCCAGGGCCCCTTCCTGACGAAGTTACCCTCCCTCCCACGCCGCCAAATCCACCGACCGCCACCGGGAAAGTTTCAAACAAAGGTTTCAAACGTCAGATGAGATCCCTTTATTCAACAAAGCAGTCAATAAATTAACACGTCAGTAATATTTTGTTTAAATAAAATAAAAATACACTCTAAAACAAGGTAAAAGATCTGTGCTTATCACAAAGTGGGTTGCACTTCGTCGGTCGGGCTGCTCTTGTTGCTCCCCTCTCGCTCTTTTAGCCTGACGCACTTCGGACACTGTTGGTTCTTATTCGCCCAGCACGTTCTGTGGAACACTGCCGTGCAGTTTTGACAGCTCATCGCGGCAGAGTCAAACGGGAAGATGACGTCGCGCTCTTCGTCGCAGAGCTCGCAAATGTAGCCGTGACCAAAGCACAGCTGGGAAAGGAAAACAACGTCGGAACGTTGATAATATCTGATGCACTGCGGTTTTACTGAAGAATCAATTCGTGACCCAACACATTATTTTCGTTAGGGAAAACCTATGGCAAGCCTACTAGTATTTTTCAAATTATTTTTTACTCACATTAAAAGCTATCAGTGAAATCCCAAAACAGAATAGCTTTCGGTAGGGTCCCAAGAAAGACTTGTAAATAAATTATGATTTTTTTGAGTAATGACTTATGATTAGCTGATCTTGCTGAAACTTGTCCAAAACTTTAAAAAAGTATTAAAAACAAATTTTCCTTAGCTTAGGAATTAGGATACCTAGCTGTCTTCATCAAACCTAATAATTGATGAGCGTAGCAAGCGAAGCGAGCGAAGCGAAATCATCAATTTCACTACTGCTAAAAAAAACACTTGGTGTGTGTTTGTTTGTTTGTTTGTTTTTTTGTATGTGTGTTTGCGCGCGCTCTACAGGCCAAACGCCTGCTTCGAGTGGGATGAAATTTTCAGGGTGTCTACTTTTGTTCTCAACTTAGACCCCCTGCGTTTTTCAAGAAAATCCTCCACACCCTTCACTTTCAAAGCAGAAAAAAGAGCAAAATTCGACAATTGGGCATGTTTGGAAAAGTACGGAAATTTATTTAAAAGTGCGTATTTTTTTCAAATGTTCCCAATTTCGATTTGCCTTTGGAAACCATCGAAACCAAATCGAAACATCACACCAGATTTTTCCCAAGAAAAACCAACCCAAGAAAACCCAATAAAAACCCGTGGGCATGAGTTACATCTATGCAAATTAACATGCACAATGCTCAATGATTTCAAAATGAGCATACTCCGCTACCCGACAGCTCGGACAGAAACAAAGAAAGGTCAGAATCGTGTACATTTTCAAGTGATCTGAATTTTTGAGAAAGCAATGTTCCGGCTTCCTGCTCCATGATTTTCATAGGCTTTTTGCCTCAATCTGTTTATGCGCTAAATACAAACCGCTACGCTCATCTTTAACGCAACACAAATTGCGTTCGCCCTAGTGAATAATAATACAAATATCTTTATACCTAGATGCGGTGGATTTGGGTACAAGAAATTTTTTAGAGAAAAAAAGCATTCAAAGGAATAAGGCAGAGAAAGAAGATAAATTGAAACTAGAAAGGCAACTAGGGCACAGGCAACACCAAAGTGCCATTGATAATGGGCAGAGCAACAGATGAAAAAGTGTAGTCTTAGTGCCTTAATTATATTCTGCACTTGATTTTACTTTTGAATGAGCAGAATGACTTATGAATGTCGTATGATGATTGATGACGTATGATATGATCTTTGATGACATATTTATTGATGAGCGAAGCAAAATCTTCAATTTCACTACTGGTAAAAAAAGCCCTTGTGTGTGTTTGTTTGTTTGTATGTGTGTTTGTGCGCGCTCTACAGACCAAACGCCAGCTTAGATTGCGATGCAATTTTCAGGGTGTCTACCTTTGTTCTCAACTTAGACCCCCAGCGTTTTTCAAGAAAATCCTCCATACACATCCCCTTCAAATCAGAAAAAATAGCAATATTCGAAATTGGGAAAATTAGGAAAAATACGGAAATTTATCTAAAAGAGCGTATTTTTGCTAAAATTTTGCAAATTTTGCTAAAAACTTTTTGTGATTTTGTGTGTTACCAAACTTAGAAATCCTTAAAGTTTAGTCTTCCTATGCATTCGAGCTAAAATTCGTAACATCGACTGTTTACGACATTCTGCATTCAAAAGATTTGCTATACTAGGGCTTTGCGAAAACGCTATTCAAACCGCTACGCTCATCTTCAACGCAACACAGATTGCGTTCGCAAAACCCTAGTTAATTATAATTAACTTATTTCTTGACTTGTTGCATCCCTGGATTGCATCCCTAGATTGTATCCTCATCTACTTAGCTGATAGGCAAGGATATGCCAGGACTCACTTACAGGATGAGGACTTTTGCAAGTTTTGCAAGCTTTTCATAGTCACTTTAGCATTGGAGTGGACAATCTGGGCAACTTCATCCGAGCGTAACGCTTAAACATTGCGTCCATTCCGCCACAAGCATCCATAGTTCCGAGCGCTGCCGTCCGCCTCGTCACTGACCTTGCATTCGTGCTTGATGTGTCTGACGAAGGCGGCCGTCACCGCCTCCAGGAAGTCCATCAGTCGGCCGTTGTTGACGTCCTCGAGGTCGCGCAGACTGTACGAGTCCGCGGACTCCATCATGTGTTGGCGCTCCTTCAGTCGCCAGAGCAGTCGCTGCTCCACCGCGGCCTTGCACGACACCAGGTACTTCTTCATCACCAGCAGGTCTTCCCGCGTTTTCTACCAGGACCAGATACAGGCACACGATGCTACAATAATTTCAAGAATGGAAGGGACGTGAAACTGGAGAAATCTGCAACCGTACCGGGTTACGGACCCGGGACCTTCTGATTGTCGGCCAGGTGCTGTCTCTACCGCCTGAGCTATCAGGGAACTCATTGGGTGAGATTTAATTAATTAATTAATTCTTTCTTTCAGGGTACGTAATAGGTATCAATTAACCAAGCGAGGTGAAAACCTACAGAGAGAAACCCGACAGGCTTTTCTGGGTTTATCTACCATGAAAAACTTGGTTCAAATACCCACTACAGGGATTTCAAAAGATATTACTGATTTTGGAGTTGTAGATAACCCATCCTGGCACGAGTTAAATATGAAAGACCTGGATTTTTGCCCACCCTCCTTTCATAATGGGACAACGGGAAGAGTTTTCTGCCCGCCGAAAGCGTGCGGGTTTGGAGCAAGACTCACCTTGACGGCCCCCAACTCGTTGACGAGGCCGAACAGCTGCGTGTTTGGAGCAGGACTCACCTTGACGGCCCCCAACTCGTTGACGAGGCCGAACAGCTGCGGGTTTGGAGCAGGACTCACCTTGACGGCCCCCAACTCGTTGACGAGGCCGAACAGCTGCGTGTTTGGAGCAGGACTCACCTTGATGGCCCCCAACTCGTTCACGAGGCCGAACAGCTGCGTGTTTGGAGCAGGACTCACCTTGACGGCCCCCAACTCGTTGACGAGGCCGAACAGCTGCGTGTTTGGAGCAGGACTCACCTTGACGGCCCCCAACTCGTTGACGAGGCCGAACAGCTGCGTGTTTGGAGCAGGACTCACCTTGACGGCCCCCAACTCGTTGACGAGGCCGAACAGCTGCGGGTTTGGAGCAGGACTCACCTTGACTACCCCCAACTCGTTGACGAGGCCGAACAGCTGCGGGTTTGGAGCAGGACTCACCTTGACGGCCCCCAACTCGTTGACGAGGCCGAACAGCTGCGTGTTTGGAGCAGGACTCACCTTGACGGCCCCCAACTCGTTGACGAGGCCGAACAGCTGCGTGTTTGGAGCAGGACTCACCTTGACGGCCCCCAACTCGTTGACGAGGCCGAACAGCTGCGTGTTTGGAGCAGGACTCACCTTGACGGCCCCCAACTCGTTGACGAGGCCGAACAGCTGCGGGTTTGGAGCAGGACTCACCTTGACGGCCCCCAACTCGTTGACGAGGCCGAACAGCTGCGGGTTTGGAGCAGGACTCACCTTGACGGCCCCCAACTCGTTGACGAGGCCGAACAGCTGCGTGTTTGGAGCAGGACTCACCTTGACGGCCCCCAACTCGTTGACGAGGCCGAACAGCTGCGTGTTTGGAGCAGGACTCACCTTGACGGCCCCCAACTCGTTGACGAGGCCGAACAGCTGCGTGTTTGGAGCAGGACTCACCTTGACGGCCCCCAACTCGTTGACGAGGCCGAACAGCTGCGTGTTTGGAGCAGGACTCACCTTGACGGCCCCCAACTCGTTGAAAAGGCCGAACAGCTGCGTGTTTGGAGCAGGACTCACCTTGACGGCCCCCAACTCGTTGACGAGGTCGAACAGCTGCGTGTTTGGAGCAGGACTCACCTTGACGGCCCCCAACTCGTTGACGAGGCCGAACAGCTGCGTGTTTGGAGCAGGACTCACCTTGACGGCCCCCAACTCGTTGACGAGGCCGAACAGCTGCGTGTTTGGAGCAGGACTCACCTTGACGGCCCCCAACTAGTTGACGAGGCCGAACAGCTGCGTGTTTGGAGCAGGACTCACCTTGACGGCCCCCAACTCGTTGACGAGGCCGAACAGCTGCGTGTTTGGAGCAGGACTCACCTTGACGGCCCCCAACTCGTTGACGAGGTCGAACAGCTGCGTGTTTGGAGCAGGACTCACCTTGACGGCCCCCAACTAGTTGACGAGGCCGAACAGCTGCGTGTTTGGAGCAGGACTCACCTTGACGGCCCCCAACTCGTTGACGAGGCCGAACAGCTGCGTGTTTGGAGCAGGACTCACCTTGACGGCCCCCAACTCGTTGACGAGGCCGAACAGCTGCGTGTTTGGAGCAGGACTCACCTTGACGGCCCCCAACTCGTTGACGAGGCCGAACAGCTGCGTGTTTGGAGCAGGACTCACCTTGACGGCCCCCAACTCGTTGACGAGGCCGAACAGCTGCGGGTTTGGAGCAGGACTCACCTTGACGGCCCCCAACTCGTTGACGAGGCCGAACAGCTGCGTGTTTGGAGCAGGACTCACCTTGACGGCCCCCAACTCGTTGACGAGGCCGAACAGCTGCGTGTTTGGAGCAGGACTCACCTTGACGGCCCCCAACTCGTTGACGAGGCCGAACAGCTGCGTGTTTGGAGCAGGACTCACCTTGACGGCCCCCAACTCGTTCACGAGGCCGAACAGCTGCGTGTTTGGAGCAGGACTCACCTTGACGGCCCCCAACTCGTTGACGAGGCCGAACAGCTGCGTGTTTGGAGCAGGACTCACCTTGACGGCCCCCAACTCGTTCACGAGGCCGAACAGCTGCGTGTTTGGAGCAGGACTCACCTTGACGGCCCCCAACTCGTTGACGAGGCCGAACAGCTGCGTGTTTGGAGCAGGACTCACCTTGACGGCCCCCAACTCGTTGACGAGGCCGAACAGCTGCGTGTTTGGAGCAGGACTCACCTTGACGGCCCCCAACTCGTTGACGAGGCCGAACAGCTGCGTGTTTGGAGCAGGACTCACCTTGACGGCCCCCAACTCGTTGACGAGGCCGAACAGCTGCGTGTTTGGAGCAGGACTCACCTTGACGGCCCCCAACTCGTTGACGAGGTCGAACAGCTGCGTGTTTGGAGCAGGACTCACCTTGACGGCCCCCAACTCGTTGACGAGGCCGAACAGCTGCGTGTTTGGAGCAGGACTCACCTTGACGGCCCCCAACTCGTTGACGAGGCCGAACAGCTGCGGGTTTGGAGCAGGACTCACCTTGACGGCCCCCAACTCGTTGACGAGGCCGAACAGCTGCGTGTTTGGAGCAGGACTCTCCTTGACGGCTCCCAACTCGTTGACGAGGCCGAACAGCTGCGTGTTTGGAGCAGGACTCACCTTGACGGCCCCCAACTCGTTGACGAGGCCGAACAGCTGCGTGTTTGGAGCAGGACTCACCTTGACGGCCCCCAACTCGTTGACGAGGCCGAACAGCTGCGTGTTTGGAGCAGGACTCACCTTGACGGCCCCCAACTCGTTGACGAGGCCGAACAGCTGCGTGTTTGGAGCAGGACTCACCTTGACGGCCCCCAACTCGTTGACGAGGCCGAACAGCTGCGTGTTTGGAGCAGGACTCACCTTGACGGCCCCCAACTCGTTGACGAGGCCGAACAGCTGCGGGTTTGGAGCAGGACTCACCTTGACGGCCCCCAACTCGTTGACGAGGCCGAACAGCTGCGGGTTTGGAGCAGGACTCACCTTGACGGCCCCCAACTCGTTGACGAGGCCGAACAGCTGCGTGTTTGGAGCAGGACTCACCTTGACGGCCCCCAACTCGTTGACGAGGTCGAACAGCTGCGTGTTTGGAGCAGGACTCACCTTGACGGCCCCCAACTCGTTGACGAGGCCGAACAGCTGCGTGTTTGGAGCAGGACTCACCTTGACGGCCCCCAACTCGTTGACGAGGCCGAACAGCTGCGTGTTTGGAGCAGGACTCACCTTGACGGCCCCCAACTAGTTGACGAGGCCGAACAGCTGCGTGTTTGGAGCAGGACTCACCTTGACGGCCCCCAACTCGTTGACGAGGCCGAACAGCTGCGTGTTTGGAGCAGGACTCACCTTGACGGCCCCCAACTCGTTGACGAGGTCGAACAGCTGCGTGTTTGGAGCAGGACTCACCTTGACGGCCCCCAACTCGTTGACGAGGCCGAACAGCTGCGTGTTTGGAGCAGGACTCACCTTGACGGCCCCCAACTCGTTGACGAGGCCGAACAGCTGCGTGTTTGGAGCAGGACTCACCTTGACGGCCCCCAACTCGTTGACGAGGCCGAACAGCTGCGTGTTTGGAGCAGGACTCACCTTGACGGCCCCCAACTCGTTGACGAGGCCGAACAGCTGCGTGTTTGGAGCAGGACTCACCTTGACGGCCCCCAACTCGTTGACGAGGCCGAACAGCTGCGGGTTGAGCCGGTGCAGCCGAATCGCCGGATGTCGCGCCATCAGCGCCAGCACCTGTCGGGAGGCTCGCGCCACCGGGCGCGGCGCAAAGTCCCAGTTGCGCACAACGCGCGCCGGCACCACTTCCAGGTCGTTCCAGTGGCACGCCGCGCAGTAGTAGCGGCCGTCGTAGTCGCAGCGCCGTGGCTCACTGAACGCGCGGTCTGGCGCGGGAATGTCTCACTCGTTTAACGACCTTTCGTTAAGTAAGCTAAATACTTCCTCCAGGGTTTATAGCCAAAACAACTCTCTGGTTTTGAGTAGGGATGGAGAAACTTTGAAATTTGATATCTATATTCGATGTCATAAATATATCGATATATATATATATATATATATATATATATATATATATATATATATATATATCGTTACTTATACCGATACATTGAATATCAAAACATTGATTCATTGAATATCAAAATATTGACATATTTAATATCGATACATGTACTGTTGATATATTGATATATTGATTTATTGATTGTATTTATGTATCGATATTTCTATATATTTTTTATGTATCGATATTTTAGCATTGATATCATTGGTATTTAATTGCAATAGAATAACTTGGAAGTAAATATTGTATTTGCAAATTAAAGATCTAGAGGGAAATAACAAGAAAAAATGGAAAAAAATGCGTGGGTCACAAATTTAGGGATGCTAGAGTTGGACCATGCTCTCCATCTTTGCCACACTGGGCTCCATTGTGGTAGACAGGGGTATTATGATGCACCATCCCATCCCTCGCCATAAAACATGTTATACTGTTTGATGACTACCAGCCCAGAGTTTCTTAAAGAAAATAAATAATATACCTAGAATAAACATCAATATATATTGAGATATCGAGATATCAGTATAATCAATATATCGATACATTGATATTCAAAATATTGATATTTGATATTCACAAAAATATCGATATATCGCTATATCGATATTCGACATTAACAAAAGTATCGATTTAGGTAGGTTCATCAATATGTTGATATTTTCTCCATCCCTAGTTTTGAGCCCTCAACGTTGAGCCTGTCGGATTCAAAGTGCAGCGTGTATTGCGTTTCGGGCTCGGACGGGTTCAGCCCCAAATGCTCCAAAGCGTGCCACAAGCGTAACCAATGTGTAACCAATGTGCAACCAATGTGCAACCAATGTGCAACCAATGTGCAACCAATGTGCAACCAATGTGTAACCAATGTGTAACCAATGTGCAACCAATGTGCAACCAATGTGCAGAGTAATGGCTAGATGTGGCCCAGCCTCGAATGGAACCTCGATGGGGGGAAGGCAAAATGATAGCCACAAAAAGCATGCAGGTCGCAGGCACAGGGCCGGCCCTTTTCCATGGCTTCAATATTACCGCAAAGGTGAAGTTGTGGTCCAAAAATAACCTTGAACTCAAATTTTTCTCAAAATAAAACCCTGGTTGCATCCCTTTTGCCACAATCACCTAACCATGCCACAGTAGGTTAGACACTCTCCCCCGGCCCTATTCCCAAGTACAGAAATATTTCACACCTCCCTATTGCCCTGTTCCTAAGTAATCGGGATAGATCCTTCATTGGCCCATGGTATACTTATAGCGTGTTTCCAGATATATCATATATGTGAGGGGTGCCATCAAATATTTTGTGAGGGGGGGGGGACGCGCTTTATTCATTCTACGCTGCTAATAAAGTGTAAAAACAGCGTACATATGAACATTATATTCTGGTTTTAAATAAAAAATATTTTTTTCCAAAATTTTAAAAATCTTGGCACCCCAAAAATCTGGGCGCCCCGGGCATACGCACGGGGCGCCCTACCCACAGGCCGGCCCTGCGCAGGAAAACTAGTGTTCTTTGCCTGTAGGTGTTAATTTAGTCTCCCAGAGATGACTGATGAGTCTTTGAAACACTTGAAACAGTCGGCAAAGTTACCCCTACAGGCTAAGTATAATAATACAATCCGATGGACAGAACACGTTTTCAGTGCCCTTGATTGAAAAATGAAGTGTTGTAGCTGGTATGACAGCCATCAGTATGAGCTGGCTAGCTTTGCCCATTTTTTAATAAACACATAAGTAACTCGTAAACGTAACCAAAACTAATTGAATTGACAGACATTGAATTGACAATATATTAACATACATTTTACTCATTGAATTGACAATATTTGAATATACTATTAATTATTGAATAATTTTGGTACCTACATAGGTACTATTGAAAACCCTACTTATTGTGAAAAATAAATACATATTTAAATGTACCTAGTGCATGTAAATGGAAATTTTAGATTAAAAAGCCAAATGACCAGCCTGCCGAATTAAAAGTATGCGTCACAACAGCTAGAGTCTGTTTTTTGGCGACACTGAAGTTTGTAGTGATATTTTAAAATCGAGTCTTGCTTGGCTCTCGTGACCATTTCATTTCAGCAAATTGGACATAAGCACGTAATGCCTTACCTGCCGAAAACGGATGTCCGAAACACGACAATCCTTTAGTGACAGCTAGGGAAGAGACTACAATTAAACGAAATAAAGGTAATACTGGTCTAAAAAGAGCACTATTTTCAAGGAAGAAAGCGTAAAACACGGACTCACCGAAAGTGATCTGGGCCTTGCATTCGGCGCACTTGTAGGCCTGCCCCGAGAGTCCGATTTCCGGGCAGATGTCGAGGATGAACGTGGGATCCTCGGAGACTCGGACGTGGGCACACAATCGACACACCTTTGCGAGGCATTTCACGTGACAGTTGTAGCTGCAGTCTGCAAGTTTCAAGAAATTAAGTTGTACCTTCTAGCTTGTGTTGATAGTAACAACTAACAATACAATTCCTAACTTTCTTGTTATTGCAGGTTTAATTAGTAGTTAGCAAAGGCAGCAGGGAACATGATTTGATACGGCCACTGATACATAAAAAGAGGGATGTGCAAAATTATGGTTACAAAAATTGCACAGTTTTCTCTGTCCGTGACTGCGAAAGCAAGTGTTGTGACAAGGCATTGCAGCCATCGACAGCACACATTGCATTTCTATCCGAGCACACAACCAGGGCCTTCTGGATGGAGTTGTTTCCATTTGCTGTCCTGGCTCCAACGTTGCCAGAAGGCTGTGAGAAGTGGCAGAGTCGAAAAATGGTCAAAGCCACTTTGAGGTATTCTTGCAACTATTGCATTCAGAAGGCCCTGGTAAGGTTCCATTTAATTTATGAAAATGAGTTCTTGTCTCGAAGATGTCCGGATAGCAAAATGGCAACTGGATGGAAAATAATCAGTTCTCGAAGAAATTACAAAACCTAAAATAATTGAGTAGGTTTAGCTTCTATGTTTTGGGTAGGTATAGACTATAGTAGGTACCTACTAATATATATTTACATTCTAAAAGATGGTGAAATACCAAAAATATAATGAAAATGTTAATTAAATGCGAAATAAAGCTGGCTCCTAGTAGGTGGTGCCCCTAGTACTCCTAGTAGAGTACGGGTACTACTTATTTAGCGATGTACATTTGTGACTTTTTAACAGAGCCATAAATTAAACAAGGCTGTTTTATAATGAATACCTTTGTACCTAGGTCAGTGTTTAAATAGATAGGTAGCATGCAAATTTGAGATAAGATTAAGCCAACAGTTATTTTTTCACTACCTGTGCACTGGTACCATGAATGTAGAACGCTCCAAATTATTCCCGTACAGTTGTCGCAATGGAGTTTTGTAGTCACCGACGATTGGTTCTGCAAAACAAAGTGATGACCCACCACAACTTTGGTCTTGTGTTCATTGGATTCGGAAACTCCAATGGCATCGAGCAACTCTTGGAGCCTGAAACGTAGCTCTATTAGTCTTCGTACGAGCCACTTGCGTTCTTCAGAGCATTCCGCACTCTCCACAACCATTTGCTTGCATTGCTGAACGGCTCGCTCCAAGTCCTCAATGGACGAGAGAGCCGCTCCTTCCTGAAAGGCAGAGATTTGTCAGAAACAAATCAGTGAGTTGGCTGGTTAGATAATGTATGAAAATCACACCTCGCTGATGTTAAAGTAGTTCTCGGCATTTATCAGGCTAGGTGGGACGGAAGTTTTTCCATCTGACATATCGTCCCCTGATACACTCGAGGATGGAGTTGTTGATAAATGTGTATCATTTATAACGAAGTTGTCGTCCACATAGTTGTCATTCAAAATAAGCGTTCTGTTTACATTTTCCATGACTACTAGTTGCACTTTAAACCCTTTTTTAGGTCATCGTCAAAAAGTGGGTGTAACCCAAGTGTAACCTTTCTCAGCACACATGATCCAAGTCCAAGATGGTAGAAAATCTGGTTATTTAATCTGAAGGAAGCGACTTTTCTAGAAAAAATATAAACCTAGAATGATAATGCAACGACAAAATTGTTGTGAGTGCTGAGCTACGACTCATTGATTATTTCCTTTCAGGTTTTGACCCATTTTCACTTTTAACCCTAAAATACAGCATAGGATACAAAGGGATGTTTAACATGTGCTTATAATTTTTGTCCAAATGTTTTGCAGTGTTTGTTATCGACTCTCAAATGGAGAATTAACTCAAAGATCAGCTCAACCAAGTGTGCCATGACCAGACTATCGGCACTGCGACGATAAGAGTCGTCGTCTGCCCATCGCCACGATTCACGCGATGGCCGTCGGGCCGCGGACGCGACAGCTGCTGGTCAACAAATACTGCCGGGCGCAATGCAGGAACTTCCTGACCAACATTTCCCATGGAACATTTTACCCCCAAAAGCAAGGCACAGGATGGCTTGTCCAGTGTCTCAGCAGAAAACTGCACATCACTTCGTGTTCAGCTAGTGCCCACCCTCGGCTATCCCCTCAAGAGGTTTGTCATGAACTGTTTGTGAAAACAAAACAAACAACCCAAATGTCTCCCATTTTTCAGCCCAATTCATACCAAACCATTTGAAGCAGTGTTTTAAGTTAATACACTTTACTTTGCACTGCTAACTGTTCCACCATAGAATTTGAAGGCTTTAGAAGCTCAGAGCTTACGTAAGGTGGGTCACTTGGAATGTGCCGTAGTTGAGCCGAAAACGATCGTCATCAGTGGAGCGCTAGTAGAAGCGCTTCACAATTTTTCCGCATGGCATGTGGAAAAATTGTCGAGCACTACTACTAGCGCTCCACTGATGTCTATCGTTTTCGGCTCAACTACAGCACATTCCATGTGACCCACCTTACATAAGCGCAGAGCTTCTATAGCCTTCAAATTCACTGGTTCCACAAAACAAAACAAAACAAAATCTAATCAACTGTCAATTGACGTCACCAGGTCACCAACATACTACGCACCAACGAACACACGCAAGAAAACAACCTCCCAGAGTCGATAAAATCTTACGATTCCAACCAGCTCGCTTCCAACAACCCAATCGAAGACACTCGCTCTGAAGCTCGCTGCCTGCTCACAACAGGAATGCTGCTCGGCATCTTCGACGGCCATGCCGGTCCCTCTTGTGCCCAGGTCATCGCTGAGCGCATGCTGCAGTACATCACTGTCAGCCTCCTGCCGCCCGATCTGCTAGTCAAGTACCGGCAGTCGCTTGACGAGGGCCAGGACGAGATGAAACTGCTGCACCTCTTCAACAACAACCTCGAACTAGTCGACAAGCTGAAAACGCTTTACTCGAGCAGCCTGAAGAGCTTCGTTTCTGATCTGGCCGAAGCGGGGCCCAGGGAATTCAAGATGGCCGATGCTCTCGAGGGCGCGTTTCTGCGGCTGGACGCGGACTTGTCCAAGGTACGGCCGTACAGTTGAATGGAGGAGAGAATACACAAGAAATGTCAAAGCTAGGTGGGTGGGAAAACAAGCTTTTGTTGGCATGGATTCAGTCAAAGGAGAGAGAACTCTGTAGCGATGATGGGCAGAGCGCGTGAAACAGATGTGAGAACAGTAGTGCCGGCATCCCTTGATTGTATTCTCATCTACTTGGCTTGTAGGCGAGGGGAATGCAGGAACAATTGCAGGATCATTCAATTCAGATGAAAACATTTGAATGGCCAATATCAGCCTATACTCCATTTCAAATTAAGAAGGAGAGTAGATTTGCAACTACCAAGAGGACCCACGGCTACTAGACACAAGCCATGAGTTTCAAAATTGCCCCTAGATCCTTTTTTTCTGGCTCAAGACATGGCTTGTAGGTACACTTCTGAAATCATAAAGTGCGCCCGCAAAATTTTACAAGTCCCGACGCATGGGCTAGGCTGAAGAACAGTGTATTTTAAACTGGTTAGGGCTCGATGAAAGACCCATGTCCCAACAATTGCATGGTGGAGCCAAAAGGTAGAGGCTTATCTAGATTCAGCCCGTGACTGGTTTGGGTGAATCTGCTTTATCGAGTACCTACTAGGCAAAAAAAAAAAGCCGCCATACATATTCCGCATCGGAAATGATGATACTATTAAATGATGCAATTAACAATTGGTAAAATGGCCAACTTGACAGTCTATCCAATTAATCTTTTCCCGATGTATTGAAGTAGGTAATTAGTGTAATTGGCATAAATCATCAAATATCCTGTTCTTGTCATCTCCAAACTAATCCCAGGCCCACAAAAGCACATGTCTAGCCACGAGTTCAGTACCCCGCCTATACCTACATTGTTTTCAAACGAATCTGAAAATGACTTGTGTATTTTTTCGACAGGCGCACTTTATGTTTGCTCAAGTGTACATTTCGAAAATCTTAGCTCTAGTCTAGCAGCAGTAAGTCCTCTTGGAAGATGTAAATCCACTCCCCTTAACATGAAATGGAGTTTAGTATCAAACACCGGAGTAGCTAGATGTGCAGTGTAGCCAATGAAATAAACCGTGCCTTCTGCGTGCGCAGGAAGCGATGCCCGACTCGGGCGGCCGCCTCAACAAACGCACATTGTCGGTGGCTATGAGCGGCGCGGTGGCGTGCGTGGCGCACGTCGACGGACCGCACTTGCACGTCGCCAGTGCCGGCGACTGCCAGGCTGTCATCGGCGCGCTGGGCGACGGCACTGCGTGGACGCCTGTCAGACTCACGCGCGAGCACAACGTCGACAACCAGGTGCGGCCGCTTTGAGTTCGCCGTGGGAGCCTCTTCGCACTGGGATATGCATGGTTGCTTCTTCAAGGTGGCGGCCCTTACTGCGGCATTGCTTTCACGGGATGTGTCAAGTTTTACTGTTTTCCTATTGTTTTGTAGACTGAAACTCGTTACGTACCCTAGCGATAAAGCTCGATTAAGCTCTACCTCGTTGCTGCGAAGTATACCAGTCCAGGCTAACATTGAGATAAATGTGCTTTAAGAACTTTGAAAGAACCATTTCAAACTGTGCCTTTTGCATAGTTGCATCTCTGTGTAAAAGATGTAGGTATTTAGGTATAGTTATCACGGGATTTTCCCGGACATTGACTTTAGGGGGATGATCTTCTTCAGACCTCGTTCACGACTGGTTACTCGATTTACACAACAGATTTGACTGAGGGTTGATTGTTACAAATTACAATGGTTGTCATATGAATATATATCAGAATTACTTTTGCAATTGTTAAGTTAAATAAAATTAAGGAGACAGTTTGGTTCGCAGGAAAGAGGCCTTTCAGACCAAAGGCTGCCGACATCTCAAGGCCACAAGGTTAAAGTGATAATTTCAATATTCCAGTTTGTTGTAGACAAAAGACGTAAATAAGGGCGAACATGGCTCTTTTTTCGAAAATTCTAGAACATGTACCCCAAAACTCCTAATTTCTTACCCTTTTTAGAGCCATTGTATACAAAAGTGCAAAGAAAAATTGGGGAAAAGGGCCATGTTTGCCCTTATTTACGTATTGTGTCTAAAACATACTGAAATATTGGAATGATACCTTAAATGGTGTGGCCTTGCGATGTCGGCAACTTTTGGTCTGTTTCAAAAAATTTAATTGATACATTTTTGACTTTGGTCACCCCAAATAAGACACAAGGACTTGGATAATTTTACACTGACTGCATCTACTAATAGCCGGTACACACTACGCTTTCGAGCCCGTGGGCTGCAGTCCGTCTGATTATAAAGCGTAATGTGTATTGCGAATCCGTCTCGTTCTCGGCCTCTCAGAGCGTTTTGGGCTCCGACGGGCTCGGACGGGCCCAGTGGCGTAACTTCCAATCGGAGGCCCCCGGGCAAAATAAAATATGAGGCCCCCCCTCCCTCCCTCCCTCCCTCCACCCACCCAAACCAACTACACCAACTAATTTTTACTAGTTTACTAGTGCCTGTAGCTCCTTGCAACTTTTTCTTCCTCTTCTGGGACCCGCTTAAGAATACACGTTTGTTGGAGCTCATTGCACAAGCGCACACGGCATATCAAACTAAGTTACTAATCGGCAAATCAATCAGCGCATAGGCAAATCACGGCAAATCCACTAAAAAAATCGACAGTATAGGAGACTTAGGTACGCGCACACACCCGCACACGCCGATCGCAATCAGCTAACTGACTGCATTTGTTTACTTTCTGTTTCATGGCGCAAAATTTTTGGGAAAACTGGGAAAATCGTCTTTGACAATGTGCTTTTTTCAGTTGAAGTCAGCGGTATATATTTGAAATTTGAATCAAAATAGGTTTCTGGCAATGTTGCGTTCCTAGTAACGAGTTCATGTACCGAAACTCACCACAGCCGGCTAACCCCCTCTCGCTGATACCCAAAGCCAAAGAATACTGACCAGAAGACATCTTTTCCATCTAAAAAATGTACCATTGCAATTTTGACGAGATTTGAAAATACCAAATCATGAGAACAGTAGTAAATCAGAAAATTCTCCGAAACTCAGGGGGCCTCTGCGAGGCCCCCCTGAGTCGGAGGCCCCCGGGCTTTGCCCGGTCCAGCCGGGTGGTAGTTACGCCTCTGGACGGGCCCAGCCCACGGGCTCGAAAGCGTGGAAAAAGCGTAGTGTGTACCGGCTATTAGGGGTTACTTAAGAGCTTAGGTTCAAACAACTCTTCAAAAAATTAACAATGAGAACTGTGCTGGAGCCTTAATACAATGTAAAAAGTCAACAAAGGCTTTGAGGTGATTAATTACAAAAGAATGTTTAGGTAGTATACTAAGGATGCGTCTGAATTGATTCGGTCTCGGTCTCGCGATTTGGTCTTGGTCTTGCCTACCTGGTCTTGCCTTGGTGACTTCATTTGTTTCATATTCGTACAGATCGCATCTACTACCAGTCATAATCACGTTCCGACCGATATTTGGTAACTGGTAAGTCACCGAGACCAAGTCTGCGAGGCTTTGCAAATCGGACAGTATTTGTGACGTCAGCTGTCAAGAACGAGTACGTGAGACCGCATGAAACAGCCAATCCAGACACGGCCTTGTCAGGTGGATACACACTGGCTAAAAATGCTGGTCACACTGATAATAACATAATGATAATGCACTGTTCTGACGGCAGAGTGAGCTGGCTCGTGTGCTGTCGGAGCATCCCGCCAACGAGGCCGACACTGCCATCCGCATGGAGCGTCTCCTCGGCCAGCTGGCTCCGCTCCGCGCCCTCGGAGATTTCAAGTACAAGTGGACTCGCGAGCAGCTCGAACAGTTGGTACGTTTGCCCGGCACAGGGGCACTTGTCTTCGCACTGATATGCGTTTCATTTTGCAAACCGAATGAAAAGGAACCAAAACTGTTTATTATTAATTTTCCATCAACCATATCTAAAAATCTCTAACAAACCGTTATCTCTCCATCTAAATTGTTGGTAAGTATTTTAACCCGCAGAGTCAGGCTAGTTCAGATTTTAACCCGTGTTTGGAGTGACAATAGGATGCAAATTGGGCTTCCCAGCTTTCCAGCGTAAAGCTTTACAGTTCTACTCTAGCCAGACTGTTTTAACAACTTAGAATGACTATTCTACTATTTATAATTGAATTTTAGAAGTACCAGGAATAAACTTCTGATTTTTTTTGTTGATTCTTTGATTTATGCTGTCAAATTACTTGAAATCGAACCCGAGTCCAGGCCAAAAAAAAATAGGGAAAAGTTACAAAAAGCAATTGCCCACACGATTCTCTAAACGCCAGCAATCTCCGCGGTCTGCCGCCAGGTTGTGCCGAACTTCGGAGAGCAGCACATGCCGCCCAACTACCACACGCCACCCTACCTGACGGCCCGGCCCGAAGTGATATCCCATCGCCTGCGGCCGCGGGACAAGTTCCTCGTGATGGCCAGCGACGGCCTGTGGGACCTGATCTCTCCGCTGCAAGTCGTGCGACTGGTGGGCGAGCACATGAGTGGCAAGGTCACGCTGAGTCCCCTGCACTTGCCGCGGAAGGACATGCGCATCGCCGACATCAACAAGTGAGTCGGTCGCAATATGATGGTCCGCTCTCTCAAGCCTTTCGCAAGGGTTGAGAAGCGTTCGACTGATCGCGCAGAGAACGATCCAATAGAGAAAAAGCTAAGAAAAGAATTCCAAAAGAACCAGTCATTCCAAAAGCTTATGGTTTACCCAAGATTCTCTGTAAAAAGATTAGGAAAAACAGAGAGATAGATCAGAAGACACAACATATTATGTACTTGTGTTTTCATGTCACCAAATATTCCCTTGTAATCACAGAGCTGAAAGCTGTAATTGCAATTTTCTGCAATAGATCTTCAAATCCCTGCTTTGAAAGCGAAGCCAGTAGTGTAGCCGCAAGTGCAAGCCTGGTCCGGTGTGGTTCGCAGGATGCTGCTCCAACGCAAGGAGGGTCTGAGCAAGAAGCCGATAGACTCAAATGCGGCCACTCACCTCATGCGGAACGCTCTCGGCGGCACGGAGTACGGCATCGACCACGGCAAGCTCTCGCGTCTGCTGTCGCTGCCCGAGGAGGTGGTCCGCTGTTTCCGCGACGACATCACCATCACCGTCGTCTACTTCGACTCGCAGTACTTGCGAAACTGCCCCTAGCCACGCGCCAGTCTGCTAGCTAGCTAGTCCATCCCAAAACGGAACCGCATTATGGTTTAGCTCGGAATATTACTCAACCCATCTACCTACCCCTGTTTGTTAGGCGGAGCTTAGCGGGCCGCAAAGTCTACTTGTGATATCTGTGAATGAGATCAAAATTTTGTTGAAAATACTTTTTTTTAAATGTTGTTATTTAACTGCGATTACGGTCGGGTGTAATTGTTGTGACAGACGGAGAATAAAACACGTTTTTTTAGCATGTTTTTACTTTTGGATTACTATTAACATGCTAGAAATGACAGCACTCTATAACCCATGGTCTTTTCAAAGATTTATGAGAAACTGTTTATACAGTTATTCACGAATGTGTTTTCCCCAATTACATTAATTAGTACCTACTACTACTAATTACTTCATAGCTGTAGGGAAGCTACCTCCATGGAAGGATTGATTTATTATGTTTGTTAAAGGTTTCAATCTGTATAGATTGATGATACTCTTCTAATAGTTATTACAATAGTAACACCAGGAACCTCCTCATAAGCAGCAGACGTTTTCTAGCACACGGTCCACAATTTCCAGGAATGCTTCCACGGAATGGTCCACGGGCGTCAGGAATGTGGTCTTCTCCATGTGATCTCCTTCCAAGTCGGCGATGC
This sequence comes from Nemoura dubitans, assembly GCA_921293005.1. Classification (NCBI taxonomy): domain Eukaryota; kingdom Metazoa; phylum Arthropoda; class Insecta; order Plecoptera; family Nemouridae; genus Nemoura; species Nemoura dubitans. The sequence goes on along the minus strand of OV121074.1, from coordinate 50,279,891 downwards.
TCCGAGACCATTCGTTGTATTTTCTCCACATCATTTGCGCAGTATTCCTTTGCCTACGCAGTTTGCATTTTCTTCAGCAGATTCCACATATTGTACTTGTAGTACCTATAATTTCAAACATGAGTTCTTGGCCACGTAAATTTCTTTCTCCTCTCTGCAGTTTTCTTGGACTTGTTCCTGTGATGCCATACCACACAGCCTTTGAACAGTCTATCTCACAGGGATGAGCAACCCCTATATCATATACTACAGGATTTAAATGTATCAGCAGTCACTGACCACGAGCAAAGCTTGCTTCTAGTCCGGGAATTCCAGCAATGATGACTTGGCATCGAATCCCTCTTAGTCCGCATTTCTGCGGACACAAACTGCCAGGAACGTACCTTAGCTTGACCTTCAATTAGATGACGAGGCCAGCCGTGCTTCCCCTCCCCAACACCACATCTCTGTGGCCGCTTGGGAAGCTCGCCTCTCGTCTGAAGCTTGCTACCCACGAGGGTCCAAGTTCACATCCTGCACGCTCTGCTTTTTGCTCTTCAGAAAATGCTATGATTGAATTTTTAATATGTCAAATTACACGCTATTTTTGCTGTATGCTGATATTGCCTGAGATTACCAGCAGTGTTAATGTTGAGACAGAATGAGAACAAAGTAAGTTTTTTTGTATATTTAATTTTTTTGATTAACTATGTTTAATATTAGTATACATATTTAATAAAATGTTGCGAAGTGAAAAGCAGAATATCTTTTAACTTCTAAGTAATCATTGCAAATTCTATGTCATAAAAAAATAAAGGCGGATGCACGAGAGGAAAAACGACTCTTGGTGAAACGAAAACCGGTTTGATTTGCAGCGGAAACGAAAGGTGCGGCTCGTAGATGCAGCGAAGTCGGGCAGCCGAGAGAGGAAGACCGTTTTGCAAACGCCTTTCGCTGACTGCCCGCGCCCTTCCGACTGGACCCTTTGGATGCCTAAAAACGGAGCTATACAGAGATAATAACGCGAGGGGTATGGGGGGGGGGCAAAACAAGGCCCGCCCCGTCCTAGCCTTCCATGCCGAAGTCGTCTTTAAACTTGTCGAGCTTGAGAAGGTCCTCGTCGTTGACGGTCGGTTTGGAGGTTGCCAGCGAGCGTAGCATGTCGCTCTGTGAACGCAAACGCAACGGACGTGAGGTTATTGCGGAGCTAAGAGTTGCAAAACTGCCCATAGAGCCTTTTGTCCGACTCGAGACATGGCTTAGGGAAGTCAAACGATTATTATTTTTTTTCGATTTTAATGAAAACTGTTAATCGATTAATAATTGATTACTAATCGGTTTTTGCGATTTCCCAAAAAAAAAAAAAAATCGTGGAATTGAGGCAGAAAATGATGTTTCTGTAAATAGGAGGTATTTTTACTTTTCAGGTTCACAATTATCCTGTAATAAATATCTAAAATAGCACTTTTCAATTTATCTGAAAAGACACTCTCAAATTTGAGGTTCGAGTCACGAGGATGATTCCCTCCATTGCTACAAAAAGCTACAGATAAGCCAAAGCTACACAGCTGTGTGGGATTTTGTGAAACTAACATTAAAAAAAGTGCGCCTTCAGCAAATTTTCGCGTTTCTTACGATTTTGTTGGAATTTCGATGTTTTTGATTATTTTAGTGAAATCGATTAACTGTTTTTTTCTCACAATCGATTGACACCCCTACTTGTAAGTTTAAATTCTTAGCTCGTGTCTAGCGGCAGTGGGTCCTCGAGGAAGATGCAGATCCCCTCTCCTTCTTAACGTGAAATGGAGTTTAGCTAGGTAGATGAGAATACAATCAAGAGAACAAAAAGTACCAAAGAAAGTTATAAATATAGTCTTCGATCATTGCTATATAGTGAGTATTGACAATAAATCATCTTTGAATCTATCTGCATACTCCTTGGGTCTTCCTGGGAAAATTTTTTTACTGTGTTTGAAACCCATGGTTTGCATTTTGCTACAGCAATAACCAGTTCAAGTTTTGAAAAAACAATTTTGAAAAATTAATGTTGATTTATTTCTCATGAACCAGCTAGATGTTAAATTCTCTATCTGCTGACATTTTCATTTTTTTCTATGAACCGTACAAATAAAAAATAGACATGGCCAGAGACAGGTATTAGTGGTGACAAAAAATGTCAAAATTCGTTTTTAAAGATTCCAAAAGCGGTAAATTGGTGGTGATAAAAATTTCAAAAAGCGGTGAACTGTCGGAAGGCAATTTAAATAATGCTAATTTTCGCGTTTCGTGGCTTAAACACGACTGGATGGGAACCGCTAATGCTTGTTTACAGCAATTAGCTTTGTGCGCAATGTGGTTTAGAGACGACATGTGCTTTTTGCACGAATCTATTGGCTTTTTCATTCCAATCTTGGACAGAAAAACTTATGTATATATAGGGATGCACCATGTCAATTGACCGGTCAAATATTATTGGTCAATTGACTGGTCAATTTACCAAATTATACACTTGACATTTTAAAATTATTTATGGTGTTTTCATTGATGTAACATGTAATTTGTGGCAGCAATAGCATAACTGCATCTTGCTGTCTTCCTGTAAGTTTACAATAGACTAGGCACTCCGCCCCTGAGGCCGCCAACCCCACACATGGTCCGTTGACTTTGCAAGAAACGTAGCTACCCGACGGTTTTGCCATGAAATTTGGGGAATGTGCCCCCTTATCTACTACGAGGGCTTTGCGAGAAATTTGACTTCACGGTGATATTCTGAGGTCATTTCGTTTCGAAACCCGTGTTAATAGCCACAGATTTGTGACCAGCCCTCCTACCCACACAAAAAAGAACCTACGTAGGAGGGCTCCTCCTACGACCCCGTGCACACAACAAAGAACCTAATGTCGCACGGGGTCGATAATTCAAGCCCCCTTTTTTTATAAAACCGCATAACAATATATAAATTTTTGTTGAAATTTGAATTTGACCGGTCAATTGACGTCAATTAACGTAAATTGCCCGGTCAATTGACCAAAAAAGTATTTGACCGGTCAATTCACATCCCTATATATATATATGATTGATTCTGCAGTAATCTGCTTTCCTTGATATCAATCGGGTGTGAAAATCAAAATATATCGTTTTATGTGACTACCAGGGTACCTGCGCCCAGGCCGGGTAGGTATAGTCCATTCGCGAATTTCTGGTCAAAACCACTTAAAAGGGCTTTCAACGATGCCATTGTTAACACAGACATGTGTTTTGACTAGAATCAAGAATTTCCACCAGCTATTCCTTCTCAGCCCTATGTTGCCAATTTTCAGGAAACCCCTTCATTGCCAATCATCAGGTAGACAAGCACACAAGAGGGACAAAAGTGACAACGCCGCTATTTGCAAGGAGATCCGTCAGTTGCCACTCTCAAAGAGAACACAATAGAGCTAAGCAGAGCTTACAAGGGTCGGCACACGTCTTCCTAACCCTAAATCTCTAGTGGTTTTGACCAGTAATTCGCTGGACTTGAATTAATATTTTTGGGTCGGTCTGTACAGCTGGAAGAGCAAGAAATGGCTCAAGGTCAAGCTGAAAGGGGTTAGGGTAGTTTGTTTACAACACTGCAATCACTTTAAATTATTGATTGCTGCTTTTATTAGGGTTATAAAGATTCAAATCAAAGTTTAACTCATGTCAGCAAGTGGTAAATCTTCATATTTTTGAGAACATCACAAAAAGAGATGGAACATTTACAATGCAAGCTGGCACTGTCTTTGTGATGTTTCATTTATCAAAAGAGTAGGTAATGGTCAAATTTTTTGAGTTCCAGAATAATTAATGTGGAAATACATAAGCACATCATTTTTATGTGAAAAATTATAAATTTTTCGTTAAATCGCTAATAATCGTAATTGTGAGAAAATGAAATTTGCAAAAATTCGCGGGGAAAAAAGCAATATATTTGGAATCACAAGAGCAATTTGCGTTTATCGAGATCACCTTAATTACCTGGCCCTGGACATGGCCGTTCTTTGGTCTACCTATGCTGATAAGAATCACAGACATCCTTTGGTCTGTGGCCCAGGTTGCGATTCCTTCTACAAGCAGGATTCGAGACTTTAGCTGTTCACAAGCATGATGTTTTTAGCAACTAGGGCTTCGCGAACGCAATTTGTGTTGCGTTGAAGATGAGCGTAGGTAGCGGTTTGTGTATAGCAGATAAAAAGAAGGAGGCCGAAGGCCTATGAAAACCATGGAGCACCACGCCAGACCATTGCCCTCTTGAAAACTCTGACCACTCGAAATTTTAGACGATTAAGACCTTCCTTTGTTTCTCTCTAAACCTGTCTGATAGCCAAAATGTGCTTCTTTTGAGCTAATTGAGTAATTTAAACATATATACATAGATGTGAATTATGCCCGTGGATTCTTATTATATTAGACTAGTATATATATCTAATGCGAACTTACTTCAATTACTTCCATAAATGAGAACTACTTATTTCTGATATATCTGTCAAATCATTGCCTTGGACAAACTTTAAGTCAACAAAGCTTGGTCACCAAGGTGACGAAGGAAATTGATTCAGGCATCAAAAAGTACCGAAAATCACGAAAAAACACAACAAAAATTCAAATGAACACCAATTGGAAAGACCTACCGACCTAAGATTTTCAGGCATGATAAATATTTATACAGTCAACATGTTTATAAGTTTTTGTGAAGTTATGTTAGGAACTTTGAAATTTACAGAGATTCAAAATTTTGAAAAAATCGAAAAATTTCGTAAAAAATGATTTCTTAAAAATATTCTCAACCGATCTTTTCCAAAAACGCAGGGGGTCTAAGTTAAGAACAGAGGTGGGTACTCAGAAATTTTCATTCAAATCGGTTCAGGCGTTTGGTCTGTAGAGCGCGCACAAACACACACACACACACAAAAAAAAAACATACACAAGCAACTTTTTTTTGGGGGTAGTGAAATTGAAGATTTCGCTCCGCTCGCTTCGCTTGCTACGCTCATCAACCAACTGGAAATGTGCTTAGACCAGAGAAAGAGGTTCGAAACGACTTCCCCTGGCGTGCCACTCACCATGGTGACGGGCGGCTCGTAGAGCTTCTCCCCCTGCACCTCCATCCAGGTCATCTCGATGGCTCCCGGGCAGCCGGGCGAGCACGGGGTCAGCAGGTCGTCCACGATCACGTTCTTGTCGGCAGGCGACGGGCCGGACACCTGGCGCAAGTCGCAACGCAAGACAACGTCTCAATCCGGTCTCGGATGCTTAACACAGTCTCACCGAAGGCCGCATTCTCTGGTTAGCCCACACTGGACCCAGGATCAAGTTCCGACTCACTTTCAAAATAAACTGTATCAAACTGGATTTTGAATGCTACCTAAATCAAGTCTCACTGAATTCAGTGATACATTGAGACTTGTATTTAGCATTCAAAACCCAGTTGGATTTAGTTTGAATGAAAACTACTGCTAAAGAGAGGGCAAGCAGGCATTAGTCTTAGAAATTGACACTGAACCACCCTCCTAGCCTGCATAATTCTGGTCTTCTGCATCTTCCAAAATATTATAATCTGCATTAAATCTTTGCTGCAAAATATGTCTTCCTCTTGCAGTCTTGCATAATCGGAGATATCTTTTAAAAAGCTCTGATTTTTGTCCCCTAAGCCTGGCATCTTTTCCTATAACCGCCAAAAAAATCATAATAGGAACATGCAGCTTTGAAGATATTTAAAAAAAAAGGCAAGCTGTTTACCTTGCCAATCACAGGGCCGTGTAATTATGCCAGCATACAATTACCGGGGCAGACTAGAGTCGAAAACGCTCGCTTGTGAATCGAGCCCTACGCGGCGTTGTACCTTGCCTTGTCGCCTTGAGCCTTGTGGCGTTGTACCTTGCCTTGTCGCCTTGTGCCTTGTGGCGTTGTACCTTGCCTTGTCGCCTTGTGGCGTTGTACCTTCTTGCCTTGTGCCTTGCGGCGTTGTACCATGCCTTGTCGCCTTGTGCCTTGCGGCGTTGTACCTTGCCTTGTCGCCTTGTGGCTTGAGGCGTTGTACCTTGCCTTGTCGCCTTGTGCCTTGCGGCGTTGTACCTTGCCTTGTGCCTTGCGGCGTTGTACCTTGCCTTGTGCCATGTGGCGTTGTACCTTGCATTGTGCCTTGCCTCGTCGCCTTGTGCCTTGCGGCGTTGTACCTTGCCTTGTCGCCTTGTGGTGTTGTACCTTGCCTTGTGCCTTGCGGCGTTGTACCTTGCCTTGTCGCCTTGTGCTTTGCGGCGTTGTACCTTGCCTTGTGGCGTTGTACCTTGCGTTGTCGCCTTGTGCCTTGCGGCGTTGTACCTTGCCTTGTGGCGTTGTAAATTGCCATGTCGCCTTGTGCCTTGTGGTGTTGTACCTTGCCTTGTGCCTTGTGGCGTTGTACCTTGCCTTGTCGCCTTGTGGCGTTGTACCTTGCCTTGTCGCCTTGTGCCTTGCCTTGTGCCTTGCGGCGTTGTACCTTGCCTTGTGCCTTGCGGCGTTGTACCTTGCCTTGTCGCTTTGTGCCTTGTGGCGTTGTACCTTGCCTTGTCGCCTTGTGCCGTGCGGCGTTGTACCTTGCCTTGTCGCCTTGTGCCTTGCGGCGTTGTACCTTACCTTGCCTTGTCGCCTTGTGGCGTTTTACCTTGCCTTGTCGCCTTGTGCCTTGTGGCGTTGTACCTTGCCTTGTGCCTTGTGGCGTTGTACCTTGCCTTGTGCATTGCGGCGTTGTACCTTGCCTTGTGCCTTGTGGCGTTGTACCTTGCCTTGTGCATTGCCGCGTTGTACCTTGCCTTGTGCCTTGTGGCGTTGTACCTTGCGGAAGTGTGTGGCGGTCTGCACTTTGCGCACGGGCTGCATCAGCGCGTCGCGCACCACGATGCTGATGTCGGCGCCGGAATAGCCGTCGGTCTTGCTCGCCAGGACCTTCATGTCGTCCTCGTTTAGCGAGGTGGCTGTGTTGCCCAGGTGGCTGCAAACAGGATCCGGTATTTTTATAAGCAAACGTTGGCACTAATGCCCGAAAATTATCGACCAAATTGATCGCCTTCTGTCAGCTGTTTTGGTACTCGTAATGTGACTGCAAGGCTGGCAAATGCATGGCTAGGAAATGTATGGCCAGGAAATGCATGGCTTGGAAATGCATGGCTAGAATAATAAACCGAGCACAGCCGCTCTGTATTACCAAGAGAAACTGAGCAGTGAAAGGGTTACGAGCGTTTGTCGTTGGCACTCACAGTTTGAACATGAGCAGCCGAGCGTGCTCCTCCGGCAAGGGGATGTAGATGCGCTTCTCGAAGCGTCTCCGGATGGCCGAGTCCAGCACCCACGGTATGTTGGTGGCGCCCAGCACGAGCACGCCTTCGTTGTCGTTGCCCACGCCTGCCAACCGCAAAAAGCCGATAGAGGCGGCACGGACGGAATGCGCCCACAGTCTCGGAAGCAAGTTACGGCATATATGAATAGAAGACGGTTCATTGAGCGATGCTCTCGAGCTGCTCCTCATAATGGGGTGCTGGGTCACTTTGCTTGCTAGTGCTGTGCAAATAAGACTGTGTTTCAAAGTTTCAATCAAATCTACCGAGAACCTAGCCTTCGTTACCTCTGTACATTGAAATTTAGAAAAAGACATGCACACTGATTTTAGAAGGCCTTTTAAACTCTATTTGCACAGCAGGCAAAGTGACCCCTATAGGCAGAGCAGACCCAGTTGACCTGCACACTTATTTGAGAGGGCCTTTTAAACACTATTTGCACAGCAGGCAAAGTGACCCCATATAGGGTCAGAACAAGCCCAATCGACCAAAAGTGTGCTCGTGGATTTTTAATTTTTTTAGGAAAATTTAGGGTGATTCCCCTACCTTTACTGAGTTCAGAACGTTTTTAAAAAAAAATTTGCGACGAACCGTTCTCCAGATAGAGCCCCTCAAAGTTCGGAGAAAAACGAATATTTGGCAGTTGCAGTGTGTCACAAAATCCAATGCCGATTCTAAACCGAAAATTCGAAATTCGAAAAAATCCGAAAATGGCTGTTTTCAGGGGTGTTTTTCGTCAACTGGGAGTGAACTTAAAAAATTGAAAATGTATGGATTATGTGCTTTACTATTTGAACTCAAATCCCTGAAATTCCCGATTCCCGTATTTTATTCGCTTAGAAGTTACAATTTTTTTTTTAAGGGTCTACTACCTTCAAATTTCATGCACAATTGCATGGCGAGTCGGCGAGTGGCTTACGTGCTGACGCGGATTTAAGGTTCAAAAAGTGGTCAGAACACACTATCGCAAGGGCCTCGGGGCCCCTGGAGTTTACGGATGAGGGGAGGGGGGGGGGGGGGGGGCATGCGCAAACAAATGAACTATTTAACTAAATAGTCAACTCAAAATACAAGATACACACTATGCGAGTTTCACGGGCTCGCATGCGGGGCCCCGCATCGATCAACTGCAGTTGATCGCTAAAGTTGAAAGAGTTTAAAGTTTAAACTTGCAGTTGAAAGTCAGGCTGAAAACAAACCACCACATAAGCAGGGGTGGATTTAACGGTCAGCAATCCCGCAAATGCGGACTAGGACCCTTTGGAGAGTATCTCGGAGGCCCAGGGACCTCGCTGGCGAGGCCCCTGAGCTTGCGCCTGGGGCCTCGGAGTCTGAGGCCCGCCTGGGAACGTGCGTCCATGGGGCACTGCATGCGAGCCCGTGGACCTCGCATAGTGTGTATCTTGTATTTTGAGTTGACTAATTAATGTTGTAAAAGTTGTAAAACTTCCTAGCTGTGTAGTTCATTTGTTTGCGAATGCCCCCCCCCTCTCCCCTCATCCGTAAACTCCAGGGGCCCCGAGGCCCTTGCGATAGTGTGTTCTGACCACTTTTTGAACATTAAATCCGTGTCTGCAGGTAAGCCACTCGCCGACTCGCCATGCAATTATGCATGAAATTTGAAGGTAGTAGGTAGACCCTTAAAAAAATTGTAATTTCTAAACGAATAAAATACGGGAATCGGGACTTTCAGGGATTTGAGTTCAAATAGTAAAGCACATAATCCATACATTTTCAATTTTTTAAGTTCACTCCCAGTTGACGAAAAACACCCCTGAAAACAGCCATTTTCGGATTTTTTCGAATTTCATGATTTTTTTAAGGGATGAAGGTGGTAGAAATTTTATCGAAACCAATATGTAAACATTTATTTACATGAAGGGTACCTACAAAAAAATTATCGTTTCCCGTTTTTCATCCCTTGCTGTTCAGAATGCACCCTGAAGTTGCAAAAATTCAAAAAATTTACCCTACGTTTTGACCTTCTAATTACCCTATAAAAAGTAAACATTCTGACTTTTGAGCTGCAGTTCATAGTATAACAAACTCTTCCGAACAAATGATCTCTCTGAAGTTTTTTGATATCTTTAACGGTTTAGAATCGGCATTGGATTTTGTGACACACTGCAACTGCCAAATATTCGTTTTTCTCCGAACTTTGAGGGGCTCTATCTGGAGAACGGTTCGTCGCAAATTAAAAAAAAAAAACGTTCTGAACTCAGGAAAGGTAGGGGAATCACCCTGAATTTTCCTAAAAAAATAAAAAATCCACGAGCACACTTTTGGTCGATTGGGCTTGTTCTGACCCTATAGGCAAAGCAGACCAAGTTGACCTGCACACTTATTTGAGAGGGCCTTTTAAACACTATTTGCACAGCAGACAAAGTGACCCCCTAGGCAAAGCAGACCCAGTTGACATGCACACTTACTGGAGAGGGCCTTTTAAACACTATTTACACAGCAGGCAAAGTTATCTGCTACCAATAGTTTTTTCAAAACTAGTGCTAAAGATAGGATATAGTAAACATGAGTCTAAGAAATTTAATAGTTTAGATTCCTGTTCAGATCTATGGAAAAATCATATTGAAACAACAAAAAAAGAACAAAAACTCCATGTTTATGAAACCTTTTGGAACCTTTATGGAACTACAAAAGAACCAATATTTTTCAATGTAAATAAATACCTACCTATTGGTTCTGATAACTGCTCTGGTTCTTGTGAAATTCTTAGCAACGGTTGGTTGCCCTGTCCCAGTCCATTCCCGCCACTCACCCTGCATCTGCACGAGGAACTCGGTCTTGATCCTCCGCGCCGACTCCGACTCGTTGTCCGAGCGCGACGAGCACAACGAGTCCACCTCGTCGATGAAGATGATGCTCGGCTTGTGCGAGCGCGCCAGCTCGAACAGGTTCTTGACGAGCTTCTCGGACTCACCCAGCCACTTGGAGACCAGGTCCGACGACGAGACAGAGAAGAACGTCGAGTTGTTGGCTTCGGTCGCGACAGCCTTGGCCAGGTACGACTTGCCGGTGCCGGGCGGCTGCGAAAATCCAACCGTTATAGTTATCCAAGCATATTCCACAGTACAGAATATGGAAGTAGGTAGACGGAAATGTAAGATTTCTCATAGAATCAGCAGGCTGCAACCCTAGTGGAATATGGCCTTTACAAAAGAGACGTCTAGCGGAGAAATTCGCTGTCTCACATTAGTGTTACCAATGCTTAAAGGGGGCCATGCCAAGAAATTGTAGGAGGCACGAGTATACCAACTTCAAGGTCAGATTAAAGATATTTCTGCTTAACAAATTAATTTTGCAAACAAACACGCACTCGTGATATCAACTTTTCATTTTCTGGAACACTCAAATACTGCAGGAATTTGCACAGGAAGTTTCAAAAGCCCCAGCGGCAGTGCCACTGACATTGAGAGTTCAACTACATCAGGTATAGAATTTTCAACAGCCTATTTGTTGCCTGTCATTAGCTTGACTGTCTCGATTTTGCCTACTCCAATTTGACTGTCTTTATAACATGATGTTGATCTAGACAATAAACTTATTATTTTATTATTATTATTATGTAACATAGCATAGTAATGCATCTATCTTTCATGTTACTCTCTTTAAAAGCTTTAATTCCTAAGTAAGTGCCTTCTTAATGGCAATCAGTCTCAGGCACACCACACAAATGCAATCTCGAAGTTTTTAAAAAACTATCCGGTTTTCAAGTAGCACAATAATCAACGTACCCCAAAGAGCAGGATTCCCTTCCAGGGCGTGCGCTTGCCCGTGAACAAGTGCGGGAAGCGGATTGGCAAGATAACCGCCTCTTTCAGAGCCTCCTTGGCTCCCTCTAGTCCAGCCACGTCCGACCACTTGACGTGTGGCTTTTCTACCACGATCGCTCCCTCGAGCTTGGCCAGCATCTTCTTCTTCTCAGGATCGTCGGAATCGCTGTCCGAGTCACTCTTTTTGTCGTCACTCCTGTCATTAGTAAACAGATCTTTTTAGCAAAATTGAACAACATTAAGTTGAATGAAGATAAAGATTGCTTCGATTCGTACTTGGATTCACCAGCTTTAACAGGTTTCTTAGTTTTTCCTTTCTTCAAATATTCCTTTAGCTTTTCAGCTCGGTCTAGATACTGGATACATTTTGCACGGATACTTTCTTTGGCTCTTTCCCCATTAGCCTCGTCTGGAACATAAAACAACAAAAGTCAATTTGACTTTCCATAGTACCAAGAACCTAATTTTTGAAAACTTTTAATTTGATATTTGCAGCACAGGAACTTACATTTTGTCGCATGCAAGAAATATTCAACACCATGTTCATACAATCTTAGAGCCTCCTCATAATTCTTATTTTTGTCTTCTTCAGTCGCTTTGGTGACCAAATCAATCGCTTTTTGCAACGTTCCTCCCGCTGCCATACTTAGAGTTAAGGCAAGACCAGGTTCTACAGACCAAACCTAAAACAAAAACTTAAAATTAAATTGCTGCTACGGAAATCAGGGTGTTGTCATTCACAGTATGCCGATGATTTCATAGTGCATTGGAGAAAAACTAAGCCACTGTGAGTCATGACAATTCTGGGAAGTTAAGGTAGAAAATCTAAGCTAAGATTGAGGGTGGTGTAGGTGCAGTTTCCTGAGGACAAAGGTATAATTTGGCTACACCTTCTTGTGTCATTGCCTCAGGTTCTGATGAGCCATGGCATACACTTCCTACAATGCATTTAATGCTTTATTATAAAATATAAAACATCAACGATTTACAGGTAACTTCATACAGAAACCAAATTATTTGCTAATGTCACGATACTTTAACTTGATGGGGAAACGTACCAAATAACAGTAAAATATAAGTTTTAATTGGGTTATTCGAAGCAAGCAAAGATGTCAGTTGTCAGATGAACCGTCATGGCCGAAGTCGGAACGTTCCCAAGGCCACCGAGATAATTTGAAAGTTTAGCTGGCGGTGAACGAAAAGCTCAGTGCGGCCAACGTGCATCTGACTTCCTCTCTGTATTTTCATCGTGACGCATGCGTATTTCATGGCCAGGAGCCGACATCGTCAGAGGGGATTGGATTGGACTTGAAGCCATTTCTGTTTTGTGAAAACCGTGTTATAAGAAAAAGATTTCAAAATCAATCGTTAGCGATGGCCAAACAAGATCAAGTATTACTCATCGAGCCACAAAATGAGTTGAAGTTCAGAGGTAAATGTTTACATTGCTTGTGCATTATGTCAAAATCTGACAAAACTGTCTAACTGCAATGTCTATTACAGGCAAATGGACAGTCCCCCTAGCTAGCCCTAGAATAGCCGCTGGAAAGACCCGCATTGGATAGGAAGCCTACCCCTGTAATCCGCAAAATTGACACTAAATAAGTGATGTAATCAACATATATTTCTAACAAACTTATTTTTCAGGACCCTTCACGTCGCCAGTAACATCTTATATGAAATTAATCAATCCCTCTGACAAAAGGGTGTGCTTCAAAATTAAAACAACTGCTCCAAAGAAATATTGTGTCCGGCCAAATTCTGGCCTTTTGGATGCTAAAGGGCTGATTGACATAGCAGGTTTGTAAATATTAGCAAAGTTTCTAAAAAATGTGATATTCTCTCAAATGGAAAAGTCAGTTGACACCTATTAGCTATCAGTAGTAAGAAAGATGACAGGTGAGGCCAGGGACACGAGCCATTAATTAATTAATTTTGATCTTCAACCTTTCAGTTAGTCTCCAACCCTTTGAATATGATCCAAATGAGAAGAACAAGCATAAATTCATGGTACAATCGATGGTGGCTCCTGATGGCGATGTTAATGCCGATTTGCTGGTATGTTTCTTATGGATGAATGTGATGATTCATCAGGGCAACTGCTGTCAGTGCATTTTCAATGTGCCAATATTTCCTGGCTAGTAACACAATTTTTCAAATATTTCAGTGGAAGGACATCAACCCAGATAGCTTAATGGATTCAAAACTAAAATGCGTGTTCGAAATGCCTGTTGATGCGGCCGATCTGAAACTGGAGTCCAACAGCAGCATTCCTTCGCCAGCCGTACACGAAGATAAGTTTAGGCCTGGCGGAGATTTGAAGGCAACTCCCAAAGTATGTATTCTTGATTTTAAGTTTACTTATATTTGCATTTAGGTAGGTACCGATGTTAGGTATCACTAACAGTTAGGTATATACCTATTCTAAAGGCCTCTGAACTGGCTAGGTGACCTTGCAATTTTACAAATATAGTGCAGATAAATCAACTGCAATACCTACACACTAGGTATGTACAATCTTATGCAGAAACAGAAAACCGTGTTATCCAGCAATTAATTGTCAGTTATAACTTATGAATTGCTAGATGTGTACATATTATGCAGAAAGGAATGTACCTATGCATTTTTGCTGCTTAGGTTTTTATCCTGATTCATATTCAAATACAATGCATCGACTTACGATCTATATAAAGTAATTTACATCCTACTATCCACCTAGTGATACAATTTCATTGCTTCCATTTTTAGAAAAGTAATGACCCAATCAACTTTATATATTCAGTATCTCTGTGATAATGAGTTCAAAATGAGCTAGGAGCTTCAAATTCTTGCCAAATATGAGTCAGCAATCAGCCACACTAGGATAATATCTGGCATTATGAAGATAGCATTTATAAGTTCAAAGATCAAGAGTGATTGTCGGCAAAATTGGAGCAGTCTCTGAAACAGCATTTTAGGGATGCTGTCAAAATTGCCAAATACTAATTATTGTTGCTCTAATGGTTGCCCCAGTTCCGAGTTGAATTTCATACTTTTCTATTAGTAAAACAGACTTCTTTCTGTTCCTTTTGTAACTCCTTTTGCTTTTACGGCCTGCTAGTTTCATCGAGCGACCTGGAGGTTCGGTATCACCTGGTTTCCGTAGGCCAAACATCCAGTCAGCTATATTATTTTTCACATTAAAAAGGAAATTGTTCTCCTGTGGACTCCAGACGTTGGGCGGTTGAATCATTTGATGCTCGGACCATTCAACCCTTTAGCGGAACAGGGGATGGTCTGCTAATGTCGATACCTTTGGCGCTTCTAACGGCTCTTTGAGAGTAGAACTCCGCTCTCCTTCGAAAAGTCAACAAATACAATAGGGTCAGAGGATCCCCAAGCAAAATACGCACCGTGTCATGACTCCGTTTCGCCCGCAGTCAAACGTGGTGGACGGCGAACTCCTGAAGGCTGCCGACGAGGTGAAGCTGTTGCGCGAGGGCGAGAGCAGCCTGCGACAGGAGAACCTCCAGCTCAAGGAGGAGCTGCTGCGGCTGAGCCGAGCAAATGCCACGAGCCGAATGCAGGCCAGCGCAGTCGGCGCTCAAGACGCGCCCAACCTGCCGATGATGTACCTGGCCATCGCCATCGTCATGGGCCTCGTGGGCATCGTCCTCGGCAAGTTCCTGCTCTGAATCTTGCCCCGCCCGAACACGTCCCCCTGCCCCCCTTTGGACTAACCCGTCGTCTAACTTGGCCCCATCTTCCGTTCCCGCGGCAAATCTCTCCGATACGGTTGGCAAAATTTCCCCGGCGAGAGTCGTTCGGTTTCCGTTTGTTGGTTCGATTGTAAGTTAGATACTTTTGCCGCTTCGCACCGTTTTCGAGGACCCTTTGGATCGTCGCCCTTTCTAGCCCCCCCCCCCCCCCCCTCTCCCGAAGAGAAA
Organism: Nemoura dubitans; assembly: GCA_921293005.1. Taxonomy (NCBI): domain Eukaryota; kingdom Metazoa; phylum Arthropoda; class Insecta; order Plecoptera; family Nemouridae; genus Nemoura; species Nemoura dubitans. Next base: position 50,264,864 of record OV121074.1, on the reverse strand, counting down.
ACAAGCGTTTGCTTTGAGTGCACCAGCCGTAGCATTGGGTAATAAACGACGCTGCCGTCGCATTTCCGACAGTTTTCACGAGTCGAAACACATTTTAATACATGTATTTTCTTGGAAACATTTAAAATTGGAAGTTATTTTGAATAGGCAGCTCAAAGCGAATGGAATCCTGGGAAGTTGTTTGTAAATAATATATGGTCTACTAACATGATATTGTATTGTATTTATGTAAATGGAGGAAAATAGCAGGGAACGTTGCTTCTTAGAAGGCAGCAAATATTTTCCGTTTCGGCATGCGAGGAAGAAACTGGAATCGCAAACAACGAGGAATCTGCCGTGGCCGCGATGACCTGAGAACCAGGGCCCGGGTTCGAGATCGCTTCGTCTCGTTAATCTGCGTTTTTACTGGACGATAGCTCGTCGGCCGTTAGTTCCACGTGAAACTTTAGTAGCGTCCCACGCTCCGGGTTCGGCAGATTGGTCGCTTCTAGGCGCAAAAAAGCCACTGCAAACGGGGGAAGAGGAACGATGGAATTACTCTTAACGATGAGCTACGTACCTACAATACAACGGACTTACGTTTACGAACATCTACTTTATTTGTTAGTTCTTAACCTTTACTACACGTGTAGACAATGCAATGCCTTATTATTCACCGGTGGTCAGTAGTTGTGATTCAAATTACGTTGTTTTCTTGTAAATTGTCGCGGCGTTTTGGGAGCGGCCGGCTGGCCAACCAATCGCGAGTGGCGGCGTCAATACTTCGCTAAGATATCGCCTAACGCATGTCTCGTAAGAAATACTACCTACCCTAGGGAGATAAATTCTTGTCAGCAACAAAAAATTGTCAGTCATATTTTAGAAAATCTCATTTTAATCGTGAGAGAAGTTATCCTATCTTTTAAGCTTTCCGCCTCATAGAGCAAAGTCTTATGATATCTACGTAGCTAGCGCTCGAAACGGGAGTGTTTGCACACGAGTTTGTTTGGCACCACTTCATTCCCGACGGCTCGCTGACGAGCGTTGCGTTCTTCCCGGCTCGCGACGACTCTGGAAGTGCGTTTGCGCTCGAGATGCCGAGGTCACGGGCCGCCGAACGCAACGCTCTGCTGCTCTGCTTATTATTTGTTCTCTGTGAACTGTACATTTCTTAAAACATGAACAGTCACTAAAATATTTAATAGTTTGTAAAACTTGTTTTTAATATTGAAAGTTGTGGTAATGTTGACAAGAGATGTAATAGTCAATCTGGTATTCAATAAATAAAGTCAAATCCCACGTTCGTCTCGACCTTTTGACGAAATGATACACTCCTCGACTTCCTTCTCTCACATCCGAAAATAAAGTTAATAATGTAATATCACATGGAAAATCATACGACACATTCCGCGGCCGGCGTCTAAAACTCGAAGGTCGCCGTCGTCGACATGATGGCGTCGTACATGAACGTGTTGTTGACGGGAACGTACTGGCGCGTGATGAACTTGATCACCTCCTGCGCAACGCACCCTCCTGAAACACAGTTCCCAGCGCTAGGGTATTTGCCTTGCCTTGCTTCGTTCCACTCCCGACCCTACCTAACCTAGCGGTATGCGAGGAAAGAAACCCATGTCTTACCAAAAAGTCTCGCTGATTTCGCGAAGTTTCGTAACATACCTAGTTGCTTACCCAAGGGTAATAGCCCGAAAAACAGAACCAATTGTTTCTTAATCTAGGCTTCCTATTATAATAATCCTTGATACTGAAGTCCAAAAACAACAGGACTACCTTAGGTACCCCGTACCTACCATATTTGAATTACCCATTCCAAAATTTCAAATAAAGATAACCTCAAGACATGGGTTTCTTCGATAGTTAAAACAGAAAATTTATTTCAAGCTATCTAATAACAAATATAAAGTTAACAATTACAAATTGAATGAAGAATGCAACGTTCCTTGCCTTGTGCCTTTCCCGACCCGACCCCTCACGCCCGTCCTCTCCCCTGCAGGCGTTTGCTACTACAACGGCGCACTCGCCGCCTTCCTGGACTCACCCATGAACGCCGAGACGGAGTGGACTTCGGCCGCGCCGTAGCGGCACATCTCGTGGACGTAGTCGTCTTTGGCGAGCGGCCCGGCGCCCCATTCCGCCAGCAGTCGACATACGAGGGCCTGGCAGGACACAATCCCCATCTCAATCACTATCTCAAACTCTATCCCAAACACTCCGTCTCTACCCTAAACCTTCGCAAACGAGGAGGGCTCATCAAGAATTTAACACAAAGATTTCAGTGCAAAACTGTTCTACGCATTTCAGATTTAATACTGTTTCTGGTTCGGAAATTTCGTCCATGTTTCGGTTGACAAGAAATATAACACAAAGATTTTAGTGCAATGTTGTTTTGGACATTAGGCACTGCTGTTTCTGGACTTGAGTCAACAATGGAACGACATCGGTAAGTTTGGTATGAACTATGAAGGTAGGTTTTTGATTTTAAGGTAGGTACAAAAAAATTACGTTGTCTCATTAGAGTAATGTTATTTGCCTGATCCAAGCTCATTTCCTTTCTGTTGCTAAAAACATCATACAAGCTGTGATGCTAGCAAACCATGGTACAGCCAACCGCCATATGGGCAGCTGCTGGCTCAAATGCTGCTTTTTGAAGGAATCGCAAACTAGACCACAGACCACAAGGTCGAAGGATGTCGAGGACGACCACTAGACCAGAGAATGAGGTCATCGGGCGAAGGTAATCAAGGCAAATAATTTGGGAACTGCAAACTAGATGCACAATTTTTAAAAAAGCTCACATCAGTCAACTTTCTTAAGGACCATTTACCACTTGAAATCTATTTTTATTTTTTACCATAGATTCGTAACTATAACATGAAAAGAAGTTAGCATTTTTAAAAGAATTTTCTGTAAAGATAGTCGTAATTATTTATCTAAGATTTCTGGCTTTTCGCGCGGCGCGATTTGCGAGATTAGTATGATTCTCTGTGTACAGTGACTCTCCTCTCCCTACCGAATCTCCTGTACGAGCGCTGTCGCTGCCGCTACGGCTCGGTCTGGCACGCTGAGAGCGGCACTGCACGAGAAATATGCAACTTGCTAATTACACACCTGCAGCAATCCGCTTACCGTGGCATATCGGATAATCTTATCAAAGTACCAAATTATTTTAACACAGAGGAAGGATGGAGGACTATGCTCAAATTATTGAATTTTATCTGATGAGAAGTTAATCTAGGTGCTAGGGGTCGAAAAAGCGCTATGGGTTAGGCCGACCTAGGCCTAGAAAAACGCGGACTTTGGGATTTTATGCACGGATGGCCGTAGACTCAAGAGGTTCTTTCTACTGTCCAAAGGTCATTACTAGATCCTAATCGATGGTAAAGTTAATATTAAGTGGTAAATGGTCCTTTACAGTGCCTCATTGTCAAAGTTTCATCTGGTAACTAGGTCCCTACTGGGAATTTTAAGAAGAGTGATATTTTGGGGATTGGAGAGGGTCTAGCCAAAAAAGTATCAAGCATTAATAGTTTGTATTTTAAAGTGTGTAACACAATTTTACTTTCATTCAAGAATGCACCAAAAATTGACTGCGATGTCATTGCCAATATTTGTCTTATAAAAAGTTAGTATGGTGATCCCAGTTTTTGCACACATGCCATTAAGGTGGGTTTACAGCTTGCAATGTCACCAACATTGTGTTGTAAACTTTTTTTCTGGACCAATCAGAGGCTCTGGCCAAATTCATGACATCATGTTCACAACTATTGTCACTGACATTCTAGACTTCAGCCAAGTTGAACTTTTGCGGCATGTTCACGACTTCTCACTGCCTTTGAAATGAACGAAGGGGGCTGTGCCGCCTGTGGGATGTGGCCCGTTTTATAGGATGCAGGGAACCCAGTTAAAAAAATCAATTCCAAAAGAATAGCTTCGCAGCGAATTGTGGCAATGGTGAGAAACGGCACTGGTAAGTTCGTGCACTTTCGGGTCCCGTCGGGGACTTCCGGAAAATATCGCCAACAACTGACAGAAGAGCAGTAACCGGATTCTGTCTCCAACATCATGTCAATGACTTTATGTTTGACTATTGTTGATGACATTGCGAGCTGTAAACACACCTTTAGTGTACATTTTATAGCTTGCCATGTTTGTGTGCTTGTTTTGACCTAAATTATTCTGCCGTCCATTTTAAGTTTCGGGTTTTCAAACCCTCACATCTGTTATTAGGACAGTTACCCCTCAATATCACTACACCGTTGGATGCAGCGTAACTTCACCGCAGAAATCAACAGATTTAGAGGTTTTTGTTCAAGACCTTTCAGTTTTCAGTGCAAGACTTTAAGAAAGTGTTTTCTGTTAAAATATAAACTTACTGGGTGTTGTTGAATACTTTCTCAGTGAAGTCCTGCTGTGAGTGTTTTCCTAGCATTTTGTAGCCTGTAATAGTTGCTCTTTTATGAGTTACCAGCTCAGCTAAAGCATTGTTAAGGAAAAATGAGAAGTGAATTGATTGACTCCAGTTGTCTGTGCCCAAGGTTCCCGTGTTTGCACCCACACTTTCTAGCCACGCCCACAGATCCAGTCTAGCGGTTGAGTAACTTTCACGTTTTTCCGCTGTCGGTGCAGACGAATTAACTCTCAATTGTTGTCGAAGTAACGTTTGTAACTTTGAAACCGGGAACTTACAAGTCAGAGTAGCTTAATCAGAGTGCTGTTCAGAGCCCGCGTGTTGTCAAAGTGACTGTACCTTGAGTTCGGCGATGTCGGGCTCGACGAGATCGGCCAGCTCGCCGGGGAACGTGTTGTGCTCAGCAAAGAAGCGGTCTGCGCCGCGCAGCATCACATAGTAGACCATCGGACTCTCAGCCTGCTCCAAGCCCAGCACTACAAACAGCAGACAAACAACCGTCAAAGAGACTGTTTTGAACGCTTCATTTCATTATGTATTTATTTTATTTATTACTCTTGAGCAATTTGAATTTTAACAAGGTACCAAGGTGTACATTTTTTATTAATTTAATTCTATATTCTATTATATTCTTTTGTCTTTAATCCTTATATTTTTCTTGTATACTCCTGTACTATTTTGGGCCATTCATCCATTCATCCATTATTCCATTCTTTTGCTCATTCCATTCTTTGTTCCAAAGAGTTCTCCTGTTCCAAAGAGAGTATTTTCCAACATCTCTCCTTTTTTGCTTTTCTTTCATTTTCTCATTGTGGTCATGCCTTCCCAAATATGTAATTACTTTTTTCTAATTTTTCTTCCAAGTCTTTCCATCCTGTCCACTTTCCTGATATTACTCTGTCTACTATTACTATTGTCTATACATATTATTTCAAAGTTAAGATGTCTTTCTTCTTTCCGCAAGCGGTTGCTACTAAAGTTTTTTTATCATTTGTGTAGGACTGTCAAATATTATTTCTCTTGCTCTATTTCTATCAAATTTGCCAATTTCATGTTCTCCAACTTTCAACACTTTTCTTGCAGCCATCCTTTGTACATCTTCAATTATTTGCATAGTATTTCATTTCAAGATATGGGTCCCAAATAGCCCCTGCGTAATCCAATATTGGTCTGATTCGATGTTTTTTCTTCAACTGATTTTTTGTATCTTTTAAATTTCTCACAACAAAGTTGAGGTTTTTCATAGCTTTTCTTGCTATTCTCTCCACATGTTGCATCCAATTCATCTTTTGGTAGAATGTTTATTTCTACACATTTGATGTGTTTTCTGGAGAAGCATTTCACTTAACATTTGTTTGCATTTAAATTCATTTTGTTATGTAACCCATGGCCGTACCCATGGACAAAATACAGTTTTGTACGGGCTCGGCAGTTTGTATTAATAGCCCTAGCACTGGTTCGAAAGAAATTTGACTGCGGTTAATAGAATGCAAACTGCATTTAATCAATGTGTCCTAAGTTTTGTCAAGGTTATCTTAAATGAAATCAGCATAGCTTTTTGACAATAACCACTATCAGTTTATTTTTATCTTGCACCCATAGGTATACCCTCATTAGTGCAGACATTTGACTATTAAAAGAAGGTACTTATCAGGCATTTAAATGACATACTTAATAGTAGAGTATTTCCTCCTTGGCTGCTAATCAATTCCATAACTGCTTGCAGTTAAATACCCTGCAAAGAGATTTGTGAATTGATTCATTAATTGATTGCTTGAAATAATGCTTTATCGCTTGAGAAAAGTATTTTTTTTTTGTACGAAAATTCAGCAAAATATGATTGCCTTTGTTTCCAAATTTATTCCCTATACTTAAAGGAGGAAACAACCCGTTTTGCGACTTTCCGGCTTCAGAAAGGCAGTTTCCAGGCGAAAACTATCGTACCCACACTTTTTTGCGCCGCTCAGCGTATACACGCCCGCAACGCGTTGAGCGAAAAGGCTGACGTCAGTAAATCACGAGCAGCTACGCGCAATATAGCAGGCAATAGCGCAGTTCGGTTGCTAATCGGACTAAATATGGTGAATTGCTCGGTCTTCGGGTGCAAAAGCTCCCACATAACCGTGCCAAAGATATCTTTTCATACGTTTCCGTCCCGCGATAAATCACCAAATCGGTATAACATTTGGCTACAAAGAACTAACCGCAAAAACTTTGTGCCCGGCCCGGGTACGGCTGTACGGCTGTATTACTTCCTCTGCCATAACTATTATACACTAGTACACTATAGGTGTGAACAAGTCTAAATCGTTGTTTCTACTGAGCTTGTACATTTTTTTCATGCAGTTGACACGGCAAATCTATTTTTGCCTCTCGCGTTAGTCATTCATCGAATCGCCTACTCTCCGCGACCACCAAGCTCGCTCGCGATTAGAGCTAGCTGGCGCCGCGGCAGTCGCGCGCTGCTGAGCCGCCGCACAGTGATGTAATGACATCGCGCGTAGGCTGCGCGCACAAGTAAAGTGTCAAAATTTGGTTAATAGGATTTTTTTTCACAGTTTCATAGATGCGAAACCTTATTTTAGCAACAGATAAATGCTTACCCTTAACGACCCTAGCCCCTAACAAACGTGTTTTCTTCATCTTTAAATGAAACAAATAGATGGCTTCCCATCTATTTCACTTCCTTGTTGTTTAGAGATAATCTAGTTTCAGTCCGTTAATAGCCAACTGTCCGAGCCGCCAGAACTGTAAGCTTTAGGTTCATTGAACATTTTCTCAATTCACCCAGCGCAGTTAAAGCCAGTAGTAGTACACACTTTATCTATGTAACATTGTCGCAGCCAAGCCAGCCAGTAGGAAGCCGTGAACCAAACATGAGCTGTGCACATACCGATGTTCTGGAAGTTGACCGATTTGAAGTCGTACTCGTCGGCGATGGCCGACCCCCGCTCCAGGTGAAGACTAGCGGCGTGTTTGCAGAACGTCCTCACGTCGGCCTCGGCCACCGTGTCGCTCGGCTGACTGAGCTCGTGCAGGAGTTGCTGCACTCGACGGAACACGGCGTCGGCGTCTCGAGACGCCTGCTGGTGGTAGCTGAGGGCGGCAGACAACCAGGGACTCAGAACACGGGTTGGATCGGTCACCGTGACGCCTGCTGGTGGTAGCTGAGGGCGGCAGACAACCAGGGACTCAGAACACGGGTTGGATGGGTCCGCTTTAGGCGACCAGGTAAATGCCTAAATTCCCAGCAGTTTTTTTTAACTAACTTGCAAAAGATAGGACATAGATGACACGTGTCGGTATTTCAGTGGCCCGTTACGCTACTAACGGTTCGTAAGCAAGAAAATTAAAGGCTCTGATTAGACGTTGCTAAGCAAATAACAAGTTAAGAGACCATTAGATGTTTAACGTGCCACTGAAAAACTAGGTCTAAGAAATTTAACGGCCAGCAACCATGGGCTTCACCGATTGTATATATATATAGTTGAAAGCCACTGTTTAAAGTACATTTCAAACTAACCACGTATTGCTGAAAACTTTAACTGCATAATGTTTTTTAAGGATGCTGAAAACAACCATGAGACAGAAAAACACTACAAGACCTACCTACTCGTAGACTGCAAAATTTGTAACCTGGTCCATCCTTTGCAGGAAAAAATGTTTTTTATTGTCAAAAGGATTGAGACAAATAAAAGGGCTTTATCTACTTAATTAAAATACTGGGTGTTAGAAAAAATGTTTATAGTGTTAAAGAATTTGTAGAATCTAGGTAGTTTCAGTTTTCAAGCAAAATTGACAGCCAGTGGAGGAGCTGGCGTGAGGCTTAAGTTTAAAAAAATACCATTTCAAACTGGAGTTTGAATGCTAAATAAAAGTCTCATAAATTACCCGACGTTTTGTAACGCAGGGTGGTAGATTTTGGTTTTGGATGGGTTCAAATGCGTTACTGTTTGTATAGGTACTGGTTTGGGTTTCATTATTTAGGAAGCCTACTTTGGCATGATCATCCAAATTTAGGAAGCCAGGTTAAAAGATGGTTCTTTGTTCACGCTGTCATCATCAGTAGAGCTATCATCTGCTATCATCCTTGAGGAAGTAGGTACCAACCCAACTGGCAACTAGTATATATACTTTTAAATCTAGCTTTCAAAACCCAGTCCAAACTAGCTGAGTTTGCCAACTAATACTAAAGCTAGGACAAGCTTTCTTAGGAGTCTTAGAAATGTAGCGCTCACATTTGCAGCAGCGCGACGTAGCTGTCAGTCTTGGCCGTCATGTCGGGCACGACCCCACGCAACGGCAGCCGCCCGTCGCCTTCGTTCTCCACGAAGTCCCGCACCGCCTTGGCCATCACCCAGAACGGCTTGCTGCGCGACGTCAGCCCGACGCAGCAGTCGTCGTCGAGGATCTTGCGCACCGCCGACGGTATCGCCGTCGGCATCACCGTCGCATTCACCGCTTTGATCGCCTCCTCGAAGTTCTCCTCCGCCTCCGGAACGCCGTCTTCGTTCCTTAAAATCCCGGCCCGGATCATCTCCCGTAGCCGCTCCTTCTCCTCATACGTCTTCGGAAAGGCGTTGTCGTTTTCGGCGCGGTACTTTTCGAGGTACTTGTAGAGAATGACGAGGTAGGGCACGTGCGAGTGGTCTTTGTACTCCATGCCGTCAAGGTCGATCGAGTCGATGTGTTTCCGGAGGCTGGGGAACGGGATGTCGAGACGGAGGTCCGGGTTTTGGTTGTCTGGATGTGTCTCGATGACCGTGTGCTCCGAGATCTGGACCCGCAGGTAGCCGATGAAGCCGTAACTCCGACAGACCAGGAAAGGGATATCCAGCAACCACAACTTTTTAGAGAGCGCAAGCATTACCCTGGAGAAAAGAAGATATAAGTGCTAACTGAGACCATTTTGTATAAAAAAACATGCATAGCTGCACAGCTAGGTACTTCGAAGTCTAATGAGTTATTTTTGGTCAACTGGTTCTACTTTTCCTTTAGAGGCCACTTTGCCTGGCACTGTAAAAGGGTTTAATAGGCCCTCTAAATTAGAGTTCAAGTTTCTTTTTCAAAACTAGGAAATCCATTGGTAACAAAGGGTAGGTTAAAACATTGGTCATTTAAAACATGTAATTACTTCTCTGGTAAAGCTGTAGCGACAACAACAGTAAAATTGTTGAAGAAATCTGGACTGTTTTCAAGCAATTGCTCGACATTTTCTTCGACATAATCTCCCCGGACAGCGTTGTTTAATTCTAAAAGGAGCTGTGTAGCTATTTGCGCTCGAGATTTCCCACATGAGTCTGCCTCTAAAAAGAAACTGCAACACAAACACAAAATTAGTGGTCCTGCAGTAATTCAAAGGAAAATGTCTCTACCAGAAATAGACTGCATTCATCAAATTTGGGCATTAGTGTCCACGAGAAAAATTACTTTGTCTTTCACGTGTACATACTTGCTGCCGATCTCATCCATCGTGACTTTGTTGCCATCCACGATCGTGAAGGCGCCGATCCCCGGTAAGACGAGTGCTTTGAGTATCTCCGTTCCTAGTGCCGTTGCATTGATGATACACACTTGGGCAGATTCGAGGGCAGACTGCCCGTGATCGCCCCAAAGTCTAGAAAAGGCAAGCAGGTCCTATAATTACAAACTAAAGCTTGATCAGTATGTCGGCAGATCATGATGATTTGGGGTTAAGGGTCTTCTGCTTGCAAGTATTATTTCACAAAACACCCCCAGAAACAGAATAAATAGTTAATTGGAAATAAGGCGGAAAGAGAGCACTTAAAACTACGGGAGTTACCTCAGCTGTCGATCATATTTCCTGTTTTTCTCAGTTTGTTCCGGAGATTTCGGAGCCGGAGATGCCATTTGAGATGAGATGACAGTTCGTAAAGGGCGGGAATCCGTGCATTTCTTTAAAAAATTATTAGTATTAACAAAATTACTAGAGGGTAACTTCACGCAAGGATTACTAACAAATATGATGTGTCGAAGCACCCCGAATAACGGAATTACTCGGTGGTTGGTACCAGAGTGCAGTAATGTGTTTTGAATTGAGGTATTTATTTTGGCCACATTCCAGCTCTGGGAGCTCCGTCAAAGCAAACATATTTTGATGCAAATCTAATTATAATTATGGATTAAAAATAGGTCAGTCATATCACATTTATATCCCCACAGCATAGAGCTTGTTTAGGATCAGATAGGTTTTAAGCCCGGCGTCATATTTCAATCTATAGAGTGTCACAAATATCATAACACAGCAATTAGGTATCTATTGTTTACTATCATATTTTCTGATATGGCCCCATCACACCATAATAAATCTTGTTGATATGTTTATTAAAAGCTAAATATTTTGAGATAGCTGGGCGAAATGTTGATCCCTTGATAAAAGCAAATACCCAAATTAGATCATAAACGGTGTTTTAGAAGGGTATAAAGACGTTGAAACTCCCTGCATGCTCGAATCGGCACCATTCTGCCGTCCACTCCTCTGTCGCGGTCATGTTTCTGTCGTTGTTCCTCGTCGGTCTAGTAGTGGTCTGCTCGGTCCTCGGGGAGCAGGCCAGGTTCGATCACTACGAGGTGCATCGTCTTGTGCCGAACTCGCCGGCCAAACTCGCCTCTCTGCGCTCGCTCCAACGCTCTCCCGACGGCGTGAGTACTTAGCGACTACTTAGGACTACTTAGCGTAAGAACAAGGGTTGGTTCGGGGGGGGGGGGGGGGGGTTGATATTGCAGAACTCTTTGTTAGGATCTCTACACTCAACATCTAGAGAACCCAATGTGTTGTGCTAGAAATGCCGAAATGCCAGCTTCAGAAGATGAAGAAGACTATACCAAAGAACAAATCCCCACAAACAGAATATTTTTTGTGCTTGGTAGAAAATGGGGCAAAGGTGGGTACACCCTAACACCCTGACATGTCTGACGTCCCTCCTCTTGCAGCTGAGCTTCTGGAGCGAGCCCCGTGGCGTGGGCGCCGCGGTGGACGTCATGGTGCCTCCCCACAAGAAGCCCGACTTCCTGGAGTTCGTGGCCGGCGAGGGGATCGACGCCTCGCTGCTGATGGGCAACGTTCAGGAGTGAGTCGAGCCTTGGGCCCTCGGCTGACCGGACAGGGAGCATGACATGGCATAGCACGCTCTTACAATATATTGTGTCTTGTGTTCTGTTGCCTCCCCCAGGTACGTGGACAACGTGAACCCCGTGGACGCGCCCAAGGCGATGGACTGGACCTCCTATCATCGCATCGATGAGGTCTGTGCTCATCACGGCTCTGGATGAGTGGAAATTCCTACTGCTTGATAACTATATAATATTTTGCATCCATTTTCTATTTGGACATCTACGAGATTCGAATTAATTTCCACTGAATGCACATTGCCAGCACCCTCTCAATGGATTTGTTTCGATTTGCTCGTGTGGCAAGAATGCTTCTGGGTTTGACATAAAGCGAGTTAACATTGCAATTATTTTTCGATTCTGACATTTATTTCCCACTGCCTTCTACCAACGTTGGAGCCACAAGGAAAAAATTCCACCCAGAGGGCCCTGGTTGTGTGCTCGGGTAGAAATTAATTTTACCATCGTCATTTGCCTATCCATGGTCAGACGCTCTTGAAAGGGCAGTCATTTCATTGGCTAGGACCCAAGGTTATTATATAGTATCTTTGGCTAGGACCTTGTTCATTCCGACGCTCGCTTGATCAAATTTATCGGGGCACTTCGACCACAGGTGTCCCTATAAGGGCGCGCCTAGTGGGCCTACCTAAACGCGCCACTGGAGAAGGGGCCTCAGGCATTGTCCGATGGACAACTACAACGTTCCAGAGGCGATCACGAGTAAGGGCAAATTAACGCCACAAGAAAAGCATTGCAATTATTTGTCCACGCTCGTGATTGACTCTGGAACTGTAGATGTCAGTCCTGCAGTGGTACCGTTATAGTCAATACACACTACGCTTTGTCAACGCTTTGGAGCCCTTAGGGCTGGGCCCGTCGGAGCCCGAAACGCTCTGAGAGGCCGAGAACGAGACGGATTCGCAATACACTGAAGACGGGCTCAGCCCAAAGGGCTCCAAAGCGTATAGATGTGTATTAGCTATTACACCTATCCCACGGTTTCTGAGAGACGACGCCGACATGGCATGCCGTCCCCAGATCAACGAGTGGCTGACGTCGCTGACGGAGTCCTACCCAGACGTGGTCGCCCCCCTAGTGGTCGGCGAGACATACGAGGGTCGACAGATCCACGGCGTGCGCGTCTCGTACGGCGCGGACAGGCCCGGCGTCTTCCTCGAGACAGGTCGGTGTCGGTGTCTGGCTCAGGCGGGGGCGTCTCGCACGCTCAAAGTCACTCCGCAGAGTTACATGGGCCTACTCATTGTGTGGAATCACATCGTCATGTCGATCCAAAGATATCTGGGAAAACTTGGTGCTCGGCTGGGCTACTCACTCAAGAAAGGGGGGGGGGGGGGCGTTTCACACGAACAGACTGACTCCGCAGAGTTACAGGCTTACACATTGTGTAGAATCACATCGTCATGCCGATCCAAAGATATCTGGGAAAACTTGGTGCTCGGCTGGGCTACTCACTCAAGACAGGGGGGGGGGGGGGGGGCGTTTCACACGAACAGACTGACTCCGCAGTGAGGCTTACACATTGTGTAGAATCACATCGTCATGTCGATCCAAAGATTTCTGGGAAAACTTGGTGCTTATAGGCTTTCCTTTCAAACACATGACTTCAAAATGGGATTTGAATGCTAAATAAAGTATCTCGACGTTTCCCGACGTTTCGTAACGTCTAGTTACTTCGTCCAAGGGTGACGGCTCGAGTGACGTTCACATCTTAAACCAGACAACCAATGATAGAACCTTGCCCGTCATTTCAGGCTGGCTACTTGCATCATCCCAGCCAGCCTCGGCCAACAATGCCAACCCGAGTCGCGTATCGCCCTATCCTAAAGTGATTACAGCCTTGTTTCCCCCTCCTCAGGCATCCACGCGCGTGAGTGGATCGCCCCCGCGACGGTGACCTTCATCCTGAACGAGGTCCTGACCAGCAACGACTCGGCCGTGAGGCGCGTGGTGGAGGCGTTCGACTGGTACGTCGTGCCCTCAGCCAACCCGGACGGCTACGAGTTCAGCCACACCACGGTAGGGGCGCCACCAGCGAAGGAACGGAAAAAACTATTTCTTACTGCGATCTGAATGCTAAATAAAAGTCCTGTTGGTTTCCCGACGTTTCGTAACATACGTTCACTTTATATGTTAATAAACTTCGGAAAACCAGTTAGACTTTTATTAAGCATTCAAACCCCAGTTTGAAATAGTTTTTTTCAAAACTATGTGCAGTATGCACATAGTGCATGTGCAGTATGTATGTCTAACTATGTGTAAAACTATGTGCAGTATGTCTACTTGATAGGACAAGTAGACATGAGTCTAAGAAATTTAATAGCGAAGGAACTATTCCGATTTCGCGGATGTATTCTTTAGGGGTTTAAATATTATTTAGATAAATCAGCAACTGCCTCGCTCCACGAATTGAGAATCGACACAGCTTTTTACATGAGTTATCACACGACGACGGGCACAAATGGCCTAAATGGATTTCGTTAGCGTAGACCTATGAGCATGACACATCAAAAGTGAAAGGTTTGACCATCAGAAGTCGATGCCTGGTCCAGATGCTCTTTTCAGACAACCACTTCAGCTGAGGAGCCGCATTTCCACTGGCTCACTTTCAAAGTACAGAAAGTATAACAACTACAACTTTAACTTTGAGCCGAGCACCAACCGTTGAGAACAGAGAAATAAAAAATAGTATCCAAGCGACGAAGTGAAAGTTCGACCACCCATGTTCATAGTATAGAGCCCTTCACGTTAACGCACCCTTAATTTGTGACACAGGACCGGCTTTGGCGCAAGACGCGGAGTCCCAACGGCGGCCTGTGTCGAGGCACCGATCCCAACCGGAACTGGGACTTCCATTGGGGTGGTAAGTAACCCCCCCCCTGCCCCCTCCCCCCACCTCACCCCTATACCACACCCATGGACGCCCTACTGTACCTACACAAGGCTTGCCAACAGGGAATAGAACAAACGGGTGGGTTTCGAATGGGAGCGAATAGGAAGACACATACATATTATGTAATATAAATATCGATTGACATCCTAATAATCCATGGGTACCTGAATCGAGATCTTATCACCACAGGTTTCAGGTTAGAGTCCGGAAAACCTCAAATATCTGCGCTCTAAGAAATTACCAAAACACCTCAAATTGGTGGGAAAGATGAACGTTCGAAATGCGCTTAGTGAAGTCGTCCAATTGTCTTACAGCCGGGCCGGCGTGGACTCATTTGTCCACGCACTTGTCCACTCACTTGTTCGCGATTTGTCCGCCAGAGAACGGGTCCAGCGACCTGCCGTGCGGCGAGACGTATCACGGCGCGGCGCCCTTCTCGGAGATCGAAACCAGGACCCTATCGGAGTTCATCACGGCGCTGGTCGAGCAGGACAAGCTCAACGTCTACCTGGCCATCCACAGCTACGGCCAACTCATTATGTACCCCTACGGACTGGACACCATCGAGATCCCTGACGTCGAACAGCATGTGAGCAGGTCGCCGATTGTGATTGTGTCGGTGGTCTCGTTTTGAAACTGTACAAAGCGCTGTAAGAATCTAGAGGCATGTTCCTCCCATTTCAAACCGTGCTGTAATCGGCCAAAATGAGCCCCGTGCACAGTTCGAGCTGATTGTGTCGGTGGTTTCGTTCGGCTAGTGCAAGCCTGCTGGTCATTGCTGTCGGCGTCGGTAGAATGTGCCATCACAGCAAGCGACTCGTCTGAGGTCTTCTCTGGGTTGCAGATGACCATCGGCACCAACGCGGCGACGGCCTTGGCGCAAAGGTTCGGCACGGAGTACGAGGTCGGCAGTCTCGTCGGCATCCTCTGTGAGTAGGGGGGTAGGGGGGGGGGGGGGGTCTGGTTGCAGACTTACAAAGCAACCCCATGTGACCAAGTCCTGGCTTTAGACTATAGCAAAGCAACCCCTGTGACCAAGTCCTGGCTTTAGACTATAGCAAAGCAACCCCTGTGACCAAGTCCTGGCTTTAGACTAGCAAAGCAACCCCTGTGACCAAGTCCTGGCTTTAGACTAGCAAAGCAACCCCTGTGACCAAGTCCTGGCTTTAGACTAGCAAAGCAACCCCTGTGACCAAGTCCTGGCTTTAGACTAGCAAAGCAACCCCTGTGACCAAGTCCTGGCTTTAGACTAGCAAAGCAACCCCTGTGACCAAGTCCTGGCTTTAGACTAGCAAAGCAGCCCCTGTGACCACGTCCTGGCTTTAGACTAGCAAAGCAACCCCTGTGACCAAGTCCTGGCTTTAGACTAGCAAAGCAGCCCCTGTGAGTGTGACCAAGTCCTGGCTTTAGACTATAGCAAAGCAACCCCTGTGACCAAGTCCTGGCTTTAGACTATAGCAAAGCAACCCCTGTGACCAAGTCCTGGCTTTAGACTAGCAAAGCAGCCCCTGTGAGTGCGACCAAGTCCATGTTCCTCCGCGCAGACGAGTCAAGCGGCGGCAGCATGGACTGGGTGAAAGGCACCTTCGACGTGGACGTGGTCTACACCATCGAGTTGCGCGACCTCGGCAGATACACGTTCCTGCTGCCGGCCGACCAGATCATCCCGTCGGGACAGGAGACGATGGACGCCGTCGTCAGCATCCTGCAGGACACGTTGGGACTCGTCGGGAACAAGCAGTGACAGGGCGAGAAACCTTGGCGACGAGCACAGCAGCTGCTGGCGTCCAAGGCTGGATAACAGTCTGGCAATCAAGTGCTCTGTGATCTTATCTGCAATAACAATATGTCAATAAAAAGATAACCTATACTTTGTGCACTTATCGTCTTTGATTTGTACTAAACACGAGGAGAGTGTTCATTTCGTATTGATATATTTGTACACCTTTTTTGACAAATAAAACTATTTGTAGTCTGGGATTTCAATTCAAAGTCGATTCCAACTATATTCACCAAAGTTTCGTAGTCTGGACTGGTTAGAATTACCTCTAGAGCTAGAATTCGACTGATTTGGCGTAAATGAAATAGGTATAAGTATAACCAAAGTAGTCACATTTTGTTGTTGCACTATTTTTACACGGTGTTCAGGGTTCATCGCCTACACTTCAATTGGACTATGCTGGGGGCACGTGACAGCAGTATAGACTAGACAGTTGGACGTTCGATTCAAAGTGCAACCAATCGCTCATAAATGCACTTGATTCAAATGAATCATCAGTAAATAGCACTAGTGCATGCTAGTGAAATACCCAGACGGTAAAAAAGCAAGGAAATAAAATTCCATTCTTCAATTACCTTCTCAAGAGGCCATACAAATGGTAGTCGAGTCAAAAATGCTCGGCACTTTCAAATTAATACACATTTTTTTGGGAATTCCTAGATTTCGACCGAGATATCATTGTGTGCTGTGAATTTCGTCGATAACCAATCATTGTTACACAACCAGGTGTCAAACGTGTATCAATCACATATCATTTTCATAAATACACATTTAATCTCTAAATCAATCATTTTAAGTAGTTGAAAGTTTCGCGATTGTCATCGAATTGTTGTAGTGATTTCCAGTATAAAACGAAGAGCAGCGCCTCATTCCGGCCAAACATCTTCCAGGTAAGACATTATACGCATAATACATTTTTTCAATTATATTACATCAACTTTTAGCACGAGGCAATTTCATTGGTGAAGGTAGTCTCATTCGAAATCTTTCCATGGTTTGCCAGGTTTACCCCCGATATTCACCCCGATATTCAATAAAATTCCTTCATGTGCTTTGTTAGTGGCTGTCATTACATGAGCGATCAAAAGTGTCTCTAAGTCTAGGACCTTGTGTACTGCCTTGACATTGCCAACCGATCAAATTGACACCCCTAACAGCCAGTACACACTACGCTAGTAGCACGCTTTGGAGCCCTCAGGGCTGGGCCCGTCTGAGCCCGAAACGCTCTGAGAGGCCGAGAACGAGACGGACGCTTTGGAATCCATCGGGCCCAGCCCTAAGGGCTCGAAACCGTGAACGCCCCCTAACGCCCCCTAACGCCCCCGCCTGCCCCAGGATGGTCCGTGTGCTCGCTCTGCTCGTCTGCCTCGTGGTGGCCGCGTCGGCCGAGAAGGCGCGATTCGACAACTACACGGTCTACCGCGTGGTGCCTCAGACGCATGCGCAGCTCGACATGCTGGTGCAGCTGATGGAGCAGCCCGACGGGGTAAGACGACCCTAGCCTAGCCCTAGCCTAGCTCTAGCCCTAGCCCTAGCAAGAACGCGAGCAGAATTCTACGTATTTCATCGGGGCTATGTCGGTGCCGAGTTGTCCATCGACTCTGCTTGTGCGGTTTGATTCGCCACTCGAGCTGAGGTTTGATTTGCCACTCGAGCTGCAGGCAAAAAAGTTGGTAAACATTTAACCTGGATGGCAACGCCGAGTGAAATCCAGATTGTTAAGTCGAGAAGTCCGAGGCGCAGCGTAGGACGTTGACAAGACCTCGACCACGTCTGACCGAGGGTCCCTGTGTCTCCAGGTGAGCTTCTGGAGCGAGCCGAGCCGCATCGGAGCCTCCGTTGACGTGATGGTGCCGCCGCACAAGAAGCCGGCGTTCCAGCAGCTCGCCGCCAGGATCGGCGTCGACGCCTCCGTCTTCATCGCCAACGTGCAGGAGTGAGTCACTAGTCGGCGCACAACTTGGGGCGATAGGCTCACAGCTACGAGCGCTTTGGAGGAGACGAAACGAAACGAGTTGCATTCTTGACCGAGGCTACTGCTATTGGCTGGATCTCTCGTGGCATGGGCGCTATTGGGACTGGTTGGGTGTCGCATGATCGCTTCTGGCCAATGGCCGCTTGTAAATGACGTGTAAATGGCAATATTCCAGCCAGCCTCTGCAGCCAAGTATGCAAACCCGAGTCGCGTATCGCCCGTCGCGCGTGCCTGGTTTACTATGCGGCCATACCCTGTCTCAAAGGGTGTAAAATGTCCTAGTATACCTGACCAATGTCCTTGTAAGTGCACGAATATGCTGGGTAGTCGGATCTGTTTGTTATAGATTTGTAGATTCGGATTGTTTCAGCGATTGCTACATTTTTCCTTAGGTCTCTGTCGTCTTATCACAAAAGTATTTTGCAAGCTGTTGATAGTGAGTAGTGTATTTATGAGATACTAGCAATCCGATACGTGATATCTTGAGCCTACTTGCTAGTAACAACAGGTGGACCCACTCGAGCCTAAATCTTGATGGACATTCGGTAGTATACCTGCAGGCTGACGTGGGTTAGATCACTGCTGTTGTGCAAAGATGCTAAGATAACCGCCGTCATATCGCTTTGCAGTGGAGAACATTGGTCCTCCTCGCAAAACCAAGCCCGGTCCACGCACTTCGAGTTTGACCCTCCCTTTGCACCCGTGTGACTTCATTAGGAGCACCTCTGAAACGAAATCACACAACACATCTAGATATTGTTAATAAAATGGCAGAAAAATGCCTGTACAGGTTCATTGTCAAGCACTGCAGTTCTCTGCCGCTGGCTATAGTTTAAACTTTTAACGGAATTCCAAATTTTGTTTGAAAATTCTACCCGAGCATACAACAATGGGGCCTTCTTATGGCTCCAATGTTGCCAGAAGGCTGTGGGAATCTGCGTTTGCAATCGAACTCTGCTTGTGTGGTTTGATTGGGCACTCGAGCTGCGATTTGCCGTTGACACTGACCGCGTCCTTCCTGTTTGTTCGCAGGAAGATCGACAACGAGAACCCGTTGGCCGGCAAGTCTGGCAAGGCGTTGAACTGGACTTCGTACGGACGCATCGCTGACGTAAGTAGCTTGGGGCACTCCTTCCGAGAGGGGGGTGGGGGGGGGGGGGTACTCTTCCGAAAGGAAGCGGGGGGGGGGAGGTCTTAAGTCACAACAGTCGGCACGTTAGCAAAGCCACCGACCCCATAATTCATCTCACATCATGACCCAAGTGGCACCACTCAGAAGAAAGAGCTTTAAGTTTTACAAGCAATGGCAGAAGCAAAACAATTTAGAAATATTATTTGACTTTGTAAGAAGTTTTATCGAGTTTTATTCTAGGTTTGTTCGAGGTTTGTTCGAGGTTCCGGGCGGTTTTAGCCACGCTGGCTCCTTTCAAATATTAACACGCCGTGCCACTTTGTTGCAGATCTACGCCTTCCTGGACGACCTGGTGGCTCAGTTCCCGAGCCAGGTGACCGCCCTGCTGGGAGGCACCACCTTCGAGGGCCGACAGATCCGAGGAGTCAAGGTCTCCTTCGGCGCCAACAAGCCCGGCGTCTTCATCGAAGGAGGTATGGACAGCTGCGTCTCGAACACCGAACCGTCGGCCTTTTGGCTGCGAGCTGGGACCGAGATGCTATGATCTCGACTAGCTTCCGCATTGCCTCACTATGATTATCAAACGCCTCTCCCTGCCTCAGGAATCCACGCGCGCGAGTGGATCGCCCCAGCCACCGTCACCTACATCCTGAACGAGGTGCTCACGAGCACGGACCCCGCCGTGCGCGCAATCGCCGAGGCCTACGACTGGTACGTCTTCCCCTCGGTCAACCCCGACGGCTACGAGTACACCCACACCGGAGTGAGTACAACCCTCTGGCGAGGAACACACCGGCAAACACTCGAGGATATAGGGCACCACGCGACTCGGGTTTGCATTTTTGGCTGAGGCTGGCTGGGAAATTCCCAGTAGCTGACTTGAAATGACGGGCAAGGGTCGTCAGAATCAGAAAAGGACATTGGCTGTGTGTGCGTTTTGCCGTATTGGAACGGCCAGCGTGTTTCGTGTCATCTGGAAAGGCTGCAAAAGGCGAGTTGTTAAAACCATTTGCGAGATGCAATAATGCGATACGATTAGTCTCAATAGAAAGATCCAGCTAACAGCAGCCATCCTCAGCCAAGATTGCAAACTCGTAGTGTTTTGTCTACTCCGAAGTGACTGTCGATTTTTCACTCGACATGCACACATCATAGTGAGATTGTGTTACGTTGGCAGTGAGTGAGTGAACGTCCCCGGTCCTCGATTCCAGGACCGACTTTGGCGCAAGACCAGGAGCACCGCGGGAGGACTCTGCTTCGGCGCTGACCCCAACAGGAACTGGGGCTTCCACTGGTTCGGTACGTGTCTGGCTTCTGTCTCAGTCTCGGTTGTCTCAGGGGCACATTTTGACGACGGACAGTTGACAGTCATGCTCGCAGCTTTTCGCATGGCTTCGCATGGCTTCGCATAGCTCCGCATGGCTTAGTTTTACACCGAACAGTGATTTGTATACAACTTGTCTGGTCTCTGATGAAAGACAAATCTGTTTTCGAACCCCCCAGATAAGTGCGTTTTACAGCAAGAAAATATGCATTCGCGCGCATCCCTAAAAATTATGGAGACTAAAATTGACCACTGGTAGTGAGCATGGAATTGTTAAGTGCGAACTCAACCATCTCAGAACTATGTCAAACAGATGAGTCCAACTTATATAGGTACGAACTTGTATCTGATTTCCAACGGATCCCGGTAAAATCGTACAAAACAACAACATGACGTCGTGTCCATGGGTCGGTTCCAGAGGGCGGCTCGAGCAACCAGCAGTGCTCCGACACGTACGCCGGCTCGGCTGCGTTCTCCGAAGTCGAAACGCGCACTCTGTCCCAGTACATCAGCACGATCGCCGACAAGCTGAACGTGTACCTCGCCTTCCACAGCTACAGCCAGCTTGTCCTGATCCCGTACGGCCTCAACTCGCCCACCATCCCTGACTTGGCCCAGCACGTGAGTTGCCGCGAGTTCGGACAAGACTATAGGCTGGGTTTATTACACAGTTCAATGTTTCACTCAATGCACTGAATCCAACCTTGAATCCAACCATTGAGTGGAAGGCGTTAGAAACCAAAATTGAATTCAATGTTTCATTGAATTCAAGCACGATATCAAGGTTGAATTCAATGTTTTCTCATTTAGGACGTGTTCTAAATATCGTTCAAGTTTCCTTTGAAAAGAAAGGAATGGTTTGTCAGCTGTCACTGCCTTCTAGAAACAACGCTTTTGGAAGGCTGTGCCACCGTTTTAAATGAATTAATATACACCCGAGTATAAACGGCTCCTGTCCAGGGCAATAAGTGTTGTGTCAAAGCATTGAAGTCAACCTTGAGTTCAATGCATTGGGCATTGAGCTAAACATTGAACCGTGTAAACCTAGCTTTAGGCAAGTTAGCAAATTCGGGACAAACGGGGATTGACATTTGTATGACTTGCTGTTTCCAGGAGGCCATCGGCGCCAGGGCCGCGGCCGCGCTTGCGCAGAAGTTCAACACCCGCTACCAAGTCGGCAACATCGTCGACCTGCTCTGTGAGTTCTCTCTCTACTTTCGCTACCCTCTTGGTACGCGGTAACAAAAGTCCTGGCACTGTTAGCAGAATCGAAATAGTCTTTCGCATGGAGCAACGGCTATACGTGGGAAACATCGGTGACATTTAGGTGGATGTGACTCGTGCCCAGTCCTGGGAGAGAGAACTGTGTAGCGTTGATGGGCAGAGCGAGTGAAACAGATGTAATATAACAGAAGTGCCGGCATCCCTTGATTTTATTCTCATCTACTGGGCCTGTATAGGCGAGGGACGAGGCGAGGGACGAGGGATAACTTTTCTCGAGATTTGAAGTCAAGATTTACAGGCATGAACCATCTTTGTAAGCTCTGTCTGTGGTAGTGTTAGATAATTCCATGCAAGCTCCCGATAGCCCCCGCGGTTTAGACAATGATCGTATTTTATGACAGATAAACTATCAGCAGCCGAATCCAAAGTAATCTCATGAGTCATGACAATGCGAGTTTGCCAGCTCTTTGCCAACAACTTGCATCGAAAGCCACACGACTGGGCGTCATTGACATTGATTTTATAGTGCACGACGACGGAATTCTCCCACTTTTATGTAACAACTTGCAATCGCAGGGTAACTTTGTCAGGCCTGAGCCAAACACAACTTGCAATCTCGGGGGAACTTTGTCAGGCCTGAGCCAAACACAACTTGCAATCGCAGAGGAACTTTGTCAGGCCTGATCCAAAGACAACTTGCAATCGCAGGGGAGCTTTGTCAGGCCTGAGCCAAACACAACTTGCAATCGCAGAGGAGCGTTGTCAGGCCTGAGCCAAACACAACTTGCAATCGCAGGGGAGCTTTGTCAGGCCTGAGCCAAACACAACTTGCAATCGCAGGGGAACTTTGTCAGGCCTGAGCCAAACACAACTTGCAATCGCAGGGGAGCTTTGTCAGGCCTGAGCCAAACACAACTTGCAATCGCAGGGGAACTTTGTCAGGCCTGAGCCAAACACAACTTGCATGCTGACACAAATTGCACAACTTGCAAGGCATAAGGATAACAATTCTTATACCATGGTGTCCACTGTCCACCCAATAGTTTTCGTTATAAAAAACTATTAACACCTGGGTATTGCAGAAACTAGTAATTAGCTACGGATAAAGCCCCCCCCCCCTCCACAGTCCACTATGTACTCTCCTTCACTGACGTCCTTCTGTTTCACCCCCCACCCTTTAGACGTGGCCAGCGGCGGCAGCATGGACTGGGTCAAGGGCACCTACGACACCGACGTGACCTTCACCTTCGAGCTGCGCGACACTGGCGCCAACGGCTTCATCCTGCCCGCCTCGCAGATCATCCCCACGGCCACGGAGACCTTGGACGCCGTCGTCAGCATCCTGAACGACGCCCTGCCCTAAGCGACCGGGACGAGCATCTACCTGTACCTTCCACACAAACGCCCTTGGCTTTCTAATAAAACGTTTCACAACACACTATTGTCATTGAATTTCTTACACCCACGTCTGCTTTTCCTGTCTTTAGTAATAGTTTTCAGCACACAATATTTCAAACTGGAGTTTAATGCTAAATAGACTCACTGGTTTCCCGACGTTTCGTAACATATGTAATAATGTACTAGACGTACTTCCTCGAGGGTGATGGCTCGACTGACGCATAGACATATATATATATATTGATCTTTTATTGTCTTTTACTATAAACATAGGTACAGACATTTATCACTTTAGGCCAACACAATCTACTGAAGCCGGCCAGCCACGCCTGACGCTTCTTGTCTCTTGTACACTTCTTCTATCTTTCATTCGTTAATTTCGCTTTCTTCTTCCTCTTCTTCTTCTTCTTCTTCTTCTTCTTCTTCTTCTTCTTCTTCTTCTTCTTCTTCTTCAAATTTAACTATCATCCCCCACAACATGACGCATAGACATATTGAACAAAATATCCAGTTGTTTTTTAACCTATGTTATAGGCTTCCTAACTTACAATGATCCTGCCACAGTAGACTTCCTAAATAACGTGTCCACAACCACAAAACAACATGTACCATGCATGGTACAGGATTAAGATTAGGATTTAATTTTTTAAATAAATAAATATATATATATATATATATATATATATATATATATATATAACATGGACACTGACAACACGAACTAGCAATAACACTGAAGGCAATAACAATAACACCGCTCTCCTTCTTAACGTAACAGCAGGGGAGCCTCTTTGAGAGAGAGATATATATATATATATATATATATATATATATATATATATATATATATATATATATATATATATCTGCAAACCAGCATCTTCTGTATGTATTGGTTTTTTATATGACAATAAGCAAATTATTATGTGAATGTGCTATTCAAAATCCCAACAATTGGTTAAAGGCATGGTTGATGTTGAAGGCATGGTTGATGTTGACGGCATGTTTGATGTTGAAGGCATGGTTTATGATGAAGGTATGGTTGATGTTGAAGGCATTGTTGATGCTGAAGGTATGGTTGATGCTGAAGGTATGGTTGATGTGGGCCGGTGCCCTATCTATGGTATTTGTAGGCGAGCACAGTATAATTGCACTTAAGAAGTCAACAATTTGATCTGAATTTAATCGCGAAAAGTTCATCTGTACACATATATCCAGCGATCATTTGATATATGGCTGCAGAAAAGATTACCGTACAAACAATACATTGGTACTTTGGCAATTAATGCTCGATCATGGCCGAACCGAGGATTTAGTAATCATTTTGACCGACATTTTTATGACAATGAAATGACAAACAATAATACTTGAATTTTTTAAACTGAGTTGTGACTGATGGATGATAAACGACGCTCGTTCATACTTTTGACATATCGAACTCTTACGCAGGCAGGTTTGTTATCTCTCCACTTGTTTCAAAGATAATAATAATAATACAAATCACAATTAATATAAAAGCCCGGTCCAGGATCCGGCTCGACACAAGCAGCTCTTGGATAACTCAGGTGAGTGTCATCAAATAACTCGGCTCGACAAGCGGACATTGTGCTCTCACAGAACTTTTAATATTACCGTTACACATTTACCATGATTGTTCTTCTGTCTAATTTGAGCATGTACATTTGGGCAGCTACGAATCCTCCAGACAGCCATCAGTTCGAATTGCCTTTTTTTCAAATCGACGAGATCTTCAATTTTAAACCCCGAAAAACCGTGACTACGAAAATTTGTCACCGATGTAACGACTGCTTAACAGTCAAAAGTTACCAATATTTTTTCATGAAACAGTTTGAAAACTATTGAAACGAAGCACGTCTGACGTTGCAGTTTGCGAACTTTCGTTCCTACGTGCTACTCGCAATTTCCAACATTTTAAATGTAGCATTGGCGGCTTTCGAGAAAAATTCAATCGAAATTGATTTGAATAAGGATTTTCTTCAATCACAATTGGATAAATAAATAGTTGTGTCACTGTTATGTCTTCTAAAAACCCTGCAACCCTACTGACATTGCATATAACGCTAGGTTGACATACGATGTCACCGCCATTAGCTCTGGACCAAACAGAGACTCCGTTGCAGAGTCGCAAACATGACGTCATGCACATCCAGAGTCTCTGATTGGTGCAGAGTCAATGTTGATGACATCGTGTCACTGACATTGTTAGTTGTAAGCCCAGCTTAATGTCGTGCTAGAGTCTATCCGCAATCCTGGCACTTACCGCGTATATCAATGACTCCTTGACAGGAAGATGTCCCGTCTCCTGATTTTGGTCCTGGCGCTGACGTGCTGGCTGAGCCTGACTGGAGCCGACAAGGCGCGGTTCGACCTGTACCACGTGTACACCGTGGTGCCTACCACCCAGGGGCAGCTGCAAGTGCTCAAACAGCTCGAGCAGGAACACTCTGTGCATGGGGTGGGTATTCTACTACAAGCCAAATGGCTGCTTCGATTTTGATGACGATTTTTGAATAGTTTTTTAATCAACTATAATTTACGAAACATTTTATTTTTTGTCGAAAATTTGTCGACACTGTAGAGCCAAAAGTTCGTAATATTATGTTAACGACACTGTGCAGGAATGTGAAGCGTTTATACTAAAATAAAGCATCCCTAAAAGTTTGAGCTCGCCAGTCTCTCGTTCTCTTTCGATTTTTCTTTGATTTCTTGAAGACAGCTTTGCCGTTTATATGGAAAATGTAAAACAATTTTTTTTTAAATTAAAGAAATAGGAATTCAACTATGACCTACTGCTAACGGCTTTCCGCTCTCACCTCTTGACCCGCTTCAAAGTTTGTAGCACAAACAGCTACGCTCATCTACGCAATTAAAATAATTGTGTTCGTGAAGCCCTTGTTGATAACATCTGAGATCGAGATTCGAGAGTGTGAAGCTTCCGAGCTCCGCACGCGACATCGGTATAACGTCTTGTCTGCACGTGTTTGTCCGCAGCTGAGCTTCTGGAAGGAGGTGAGCGGGGTGGGTGTCGAGGTGGACGTGATGGTTCCTCCTCACCAAGAGGCGTTCTTCACGCAGCTCATGGCCGACCACCAGATCGCCTCCAGACTCTTCATCGACAACGTGCAGCGGTGAGTCCCGCGCAGACTCGACCTATATCATCCCCTAGCGCCACAGTACTGGGTCTACGGTAGCCGCAAACTCTCAATGGCACTCGCCGACGACAGTCGGGGCGTGGGCGATCACGGTTACCCGGCCGCCGACCCTTACCTGCCCGCCAAACGCGTTGGCGTCCCCTGACACCGTGACTGCCAGTAAACAAGTTGTAGCTCACCTAGCCTTGAAGGCAGCCGAAGATTCACCGGTGCAGCATGGCCTTGACTGCCAGTGTACGCCAGACTGAAGACAAAGCTTGTCCAGCCTTGAAGGCAGCTGAGTGTGAGCCAGGTGCGCATGAATTCGACCAACATTGGATGCTAAATTGAAGACAAAGATAAATACGGCATCGTAACTTCGGAAGTGGATAATTGATCATGTTAAATCCTTGTTGAACCCTTTGCATGAAAATAGAAGTGAAGAGTTCACAGTGTAGCCCCGAGCAAGGTTCCTAACGGGTTGTCGCATTGCTTCCTTGCAGACTGATTGACCAGGAGAACCCGAACGCCGGACACAGCGTGGGCAAGGCCATCTCGTGGACAGAGTACTACAGACTCGCAGACGTAAGACATCGACACGCTTCGGTTCGGGACAATCGCCTCCTCCCAGATGTCATGCGGCTAAAGACATGTCCATGTCCGTGACTCTTGCAGATCCACGATTGGCTGGACTCGCTGGCAGAGACGTACCCCGAGGTGACCGTGGTGGTGGCCGGCCAGTCGTACGAGGGCCGCGACGTCAAGGGCGTCAAGGTGTCCTTCGGCGCGGGCAACCCGGCAGTCTTCATCGAAGGGGGTACGTGCGCAGACCATGAGGTCGACATTGTCTTAACTTGCAGAGCCTTGCACATGGGAAACTCGTTTTGGATTTGTGCATCCCGAGTTTAAGATATGGGGACTTCGCTGTTTTACTCGCTCTGCCCATCATCGCTATTCAGTTATCTCTCTCACAGAGTCCCACCCACTTAGATAGCACCGATGTTTCCCACGTAGCTGTTGCTCCATGTGGTGACCCATTGACCACGTCTTTCCCGCTGTTGTCGGCAGGCATCCACGCCCGTGAGTGGATCACGCCGGCGTTCGTGACGTACCTGTTGAACGAGTTGCTGACAAGCACTGACCCCGCCGTGCGCGCCATCGCTGAGGCCTACGACTGGCACATCTTCCCCTCTGTCAACCCCGACGGCTACGAGTACACACACACCACGGTACGAGTCAATATACACGATGCAGCTTCCCATCCCTTTGCATGGGCCCTAAGGGCTCCAACGCGCAGTGTGTATTGCGAGTCCGTCTCGGTCTCGGTCTCTCGGGCACAGAGGCACGAAGGGCCTCAGAGAAGGGCTCAGAGGGTCACCCTACCGACAGGACAATATGTCACACCAGCCCTGGCTCCAATCCGACATCTTCAAGGGATCGTGCAGAGACCACAGCCAACAGCTGCTAACAAAACACAAAACACAAACCGCCAAATACCACCCTTGGTTTTCAAACTGTATAAGTAATGAGTGTTAAACTTGGTTGCAAGTTTGGTGGTTCGTTGGTTCCCCAAAATTTCATAGTCTGTTCACTAGTAACTTCTTTTGAGGGGCTTATGTTCAAAACCCGATATAAAATAGGTTTAGCGAACGCAGATTTGAAACTGACAGAGTTCCCTTTGCTTACACAGGACCGGATGTGGAGGAAGACTCGCCGACCCAACGCAGGTAGCTCTTGCGTCGGCACTGACGCCAACCGGAACTTCCCCACCGAGTTCTGGGGAGGTAAGTGCCGCCTGCAAACACCACAGTACCTACAAGAATAACGGTCATTTTAAAACTGGACTACAATTTGACACGGTCTCCTGACATCCCTTCTCGCCTGCATTCCAGAGGCCCCCGGAGCGAGTTCTGACCCCTGCTCGGAGACCTACGGAGGCTCGGCCCCCTTCTCGGAGGTCGAGATGAAGTCGCTGTCCGAGTACATGCTGAGCGTGCCCAACCTCGACGTCTACCTCTCCTTCCATAGCTACTCGCAAGTCATCATCTACCCGCTGGGACACACCAACAACCCCGTCCCCAACCGCGACCAACTTGTGAGTGTCGACCCCTGGCCAGGACGGCGATCACGTGAAGTTGTCGCCGGTGATACAGGGACAAAATAACATTGAAAGGGTATTAGATATTTGGTCAGTAATTGGATGCTCATGTATCTTTTTCAATTGCATTAAAGGCCGGTAATATAATTGCCTCAACCTAGAGTTAAAGTAGGAATTAGGTTATGTGTCATGGCAACCACCTATAGGATGCCGTGGAATTCATCTGTTATGGGCTAGACGCGTAACCCAGAGTTGACAGACGTTGAAACAGCCAGACTTTAGAGTCATGATGACGTCACACTCTTGTGGCGGCCGCCCAGCTGCGCACACATGTGATTTCCTAACAACGCACGCGCATGTTTGTTTCCAGCAAACGATTGGCGACAAGGCGGTGGCCGCCATCCGCCAGAAGTACAACACCCGTTTCGACGCCGGCAACACGGTCGACCTCATGTGTGAGTGCACCCTCAACGCCTCCCCTCAACACCCTCCCTCAAATCCACTCCTTAACGCCTCCCTCAACACCTCAATCAACGCCACCGTCAACGCTCGAACAATGCTCGAACAACGCCTCCCCTCAACGCCTCCCCTCAACCCTCCCCTCAACGCCTCCCTCAACGTCTCCCTCAACGCCTCCCCTCATGTGATGGCTTCTCCCTTGCAGACGTGTGCAACGGGCTGACGATGGACTGGGCCTACCTGACGCTCAACATCCCCATCGTGTTCAGCTTCGAACTGCGCGACACTGGCGCGTTCGGCTTCCTGCTGCCTGCCGATCAGATCATCCCAGCCTCCGAGGAGACGCTCGACGGCGTCGTCAGCATCCTGGGGGACGCGCTGCAAGCCAGGAGGCACTGAGGTCGTCGAAGGAGCCGAGAAACGATTATGCAGTCACTTTAGAATAAGACAAAACGACGCGAGTTTGCATTTTTGGCCGAGACTTCAGGGTTATTGGCTGGATCACTCGTGACGTGGGCTCTATTGGAGCTGGCTGGGTGTTACATCGACATAATTGCTTCTGCCCAATGGCCGCCTGTAAATGCTTGTAATTGCTCGCCTTTTGCAGACATTTAAAACGGCGATTACAGATTTCATAAAACACGCTGGCCGTTCCAATATGGCAAAATGCACACTCAGTCAATGGCCATTTCTGATTCTGACGACCCTTGCCCGTCATTTCAGGCTGGCTACTGGCAAATTCCCAGCCAGCCTCATCCAAGAATGCAAACCCGAGTCTCGTATCGCCCTATTCGGAAGTGATTGCATGATTGTTTTGCGTGCGATAACTCAAGAAGAGAACCTTCATATTCCGAGACATCAGACTGCTGCTTGTTGATTGATGCCAAAATAATGTTTTCAATAAAAGAGTGTTCGTGTACGTAAATGGCATGCTTTATGTTTCTTGCGTCCCATCCTCAGTGCGTTGTTCAGGTCGACATTGGCCTTGCTAAGGTCACATCTTGTCGCACAAACTAGTTTTAATATGCCCAATCAAGGCGAACATCAGTATTTCAAAGTGCAAAACTGCATGGTGCATGGTGCATGTCATGCAACTTGGCAAAACTTTCGAGTCGTGCAAGAAAACGTATTTCTTTAGCTTAAAAACCAATATCAAAATACTGTGGCATCTGCTTAAACCAGTAACACAGTTCGTCTCAATTACGAATAAGTGATTTCCAGTCGAATTCAATTAGACTGGAGACAAAAATTAGCACTTGTGGCAACGTTGAGTGCTATAAATCGGAGCAGTGGCTGTCATAGTGCAAAAATGCAGTTCAAACGGCGATGTCACGATCTGGCGAAACATTTGAGTCTTTCCAGCCAACGCATTTCCAGCCTCGACCCATCCAGCAACGTTATGAGAATCCTCCAATCGCTATCAACAGAATCGGGTTTGACGACCTTCTGGAGCAAGTCGCGTCGGCGAGCAAACCAGTATCGTCTCTCAGGAAGCCAAACGTGTCAAATACACGGTTGATACATTTAGGATTTGTGCTCAAATGTTTTCTGTCTCGCTATTACAGTATTTGAAATGCGCTGGATGTTGTAATGGATGTTATTATACTAGGGCGAAAGCAATTTGTCTTGCGTTGAAGATGAGCGTAGCGGTTTGTATATATCGCAAAAAAAGATTAAGGCGAGAAGCCTATGCAAATCATGGAGCAGCAAGCCGGACCAATGCTTTCTCAAAAATTCTGATCACTTGAAAATGTAAACGATTCTGACCTTTCTTTGTTGCTGTCCGAGCTGTCGGGTAGCGGAAATATGCTCATTTTGAGATCATTGAGCAATGTGCATGCTAATACATAGATGTAACTCATGCACAAGGGTTTTTCTTGGGTTTTATTGGGAAAATTCTGGTGTGATGTTTCGATTTGGTTTTGATGGTTTCTAAAGGCAAATCGAAATAGGGAACATTTGAAAAAAATACGCACTTTTAAATAAATTTCCGTACTTTTCCAAACTTGCCCAATTGTATAATTTTGCTCTTTTCTCTGCTTTGAAAGTGAAGGGTGTGGAGGATTTTCTTGAAAAACGCAGGGGGTCTAAGTTGAGAACAAAAGTAGACACCCTGAAAATTTCATCCCGCTCGAAGCAGGAGTTTGGCCTGTAGAGCGCGCGCAAACACACATACAAAAAAAAAACAATCAAACAAACAAACAAACAAACACACATCAAGTGTTTTTTAGCAGTAGTGAAATTGATGATTTCGCTTCGCTCGCCTCGCTCGCTACGCTCATCAATCATTTCATTTCATTTTCATTTTATTTTGCCCTTTGACAAAATACAACTTCGTATCAGCTCGCCAGTTAAAGCATAAATAATACTAGGGCAAACGCAATTTGTGTTGCGTTGAAGATGAGCGTAGCGGTTTGTATTTAGCGCATAAAAAGATTGAGGCAAAAAGCCTAAATCATGGAGCAGCAAGCCGGAGCATTGCTTTTTCGAAAATTCTGATCACTTGAAATTGTAAACGATTCTGGCCTTTCTTTGTTTCTGTCCGCACTGTAGGGTAGCGGAAATATGCTCATTTTGAGGTCATAAAGCAATGTGCTTGTTAATACATAGATGTTACTCATGCCCAAGGGTTTTTATTGGTTTGGTTTTTATTGGAAAAAATCTGGTGTGATGTTTCGATTTGGTATCGATGGTTTCTAAAGGCAAATCGAAATTGGGACCATTTGAAAAAAATACCCACTTTTAAATAAATTTCCGTACTTTTCCAAACATGCCCAATTGTCGAATTTTGCTCTTTTTTCTGCTTTAAAAGTGAAGGGTGTGGAGGATTTTCTTGAAAAACTCAGGGGGTCTAAGTTGAGAACAAAAGTAGACACCCTGAAAATTTCATCCCACTCGAAGCAGGCGTTTGGCCTGTAGAGCGCGCGCAAACACACAAACAAACAAACAAACAAACAAACAAACAAACACACACCATGTGTTTTTTTTAGCAGTAGTGAAATTGATGATTTGGCTTCGCTCGCTTCGCTCTCTACGCTCATCAATCACATATAATAAACAATTTAATAACTAGGGCGAACGCAATTTGTGTTGCGTTGAAGATGAGCGTAGCGGTTTGTATTAAGCGCATAAAAATATTGAGGCAAAAAGCCTAACTACTGGAGCAGCAAGCCGGACCCTGGCTTTTTCGAAAATTCTGATCACTTGAAATTGTAGACGATTCTGGCCTTTCTTTGCTTCTGTCCGAGCTGTAGGGTAGCGGAAATATGCTCATTTTGAGCTCATAAAGCACTGTGCATGTTAATATATAGATGTAACTCATGCCTAAGGGTTTTTATTGGTTTGGTTTTTATTGGAAAAAATCTGGTGTGATGTTTCGATTTGGTATCGATGGTTTCTAAAGGCAAATCGAAATTGGGACCATTTGAAAAAAATACGCACTTTTAAATAAATTTCCGTACTTTTCCAAACATGCCCAATTGTCGAATTTTGCTCTTTTTTCTGCTTTGAAAGTGAAGGGTGTGGAGGATTTTCTTGAAAAAGTCAGGGGGTCTAAGTTGAGAACAAAAGTAGACACCCTGAAAATTTCATCCCACTCGAAGCAGGCGTTTGGCCTGTAGAGCGCGCGCAAACACACATACAAAAAAACAAACACACACCAAGTGTTTTTTTTAGCAGTAGTGAAATTGATGATTTCGCTTCGCTCGCTTCGCTCGCTTCGCTCGCTACGCTCATCAATGATTAAAAATAAATACTTACAATAAATATAATTGATGGATGATGACATAATCATCCCTAATAATCAATATATTCGTTTTAATTTGAATGACTGTCTACGGAGCATGCATTAATTGTATCTGCATTTAAAAAAAAATGGAATACCATTTTTAGAGCTCTGGTTGAAAAATGAGTTGCAACTGAACGATAATAATAGAAGTGCCATGTGCATGTAAGTGAGTCTTTGTTCCGTAAAAGACAGATTACAAGTGCGTTCACCCAGATTTCTTTCATTTGCATGTGATAATGTACTTGGAATGTGTGATATAAAAATAGCTGCATTTCATTCATTTAGACACGAGTCACTGTATTGCGAATATTTCAAGATCCTACCCCTGGGCGCCAATTGTAGTGCGAATATTTCAAGATCCCACCCCTGGGCGCCAATTGTAGTGCGAATATTTCAAGATCCCAACCCTGGGCGCCAATTTTAGTGCGAATATTTCAAGATACACTCCTGGGCACCAACTGTAGTGCGAATATTTGGTATGGTTCAATAATATCTTTTAGCTATCAAGCAATATTACAGAGAAATAAGATTTGTTTTTATTCAATTGTGCAACAAAATGAAAATGCAATGACGACTAAAGCCAGGTATTGCAAGCTCTGTTGCTTTACGAAACGCAATAAACAACAAACAAACAAACGAGATACGACCGGCGAGCGACCCCTGTACGTGCACGCCGAGAGTTGACTATCCTGGATGACCCACATTTTTATGCGGACAAGAATGCAACAATGCCCGGTGTACAATTTACGCAGCATCGCGATTAGCAGCGAGCCGATAAGCTCGGTAGCGCCAAGCCTGTCACATCGAACGCATTTTTACAAATTTAATTTGATAATATCTCAGCTCGAGTTTCAAAGATAATAATTTATATAGGTATAAAAGCCGGGCCCGGGATTCAAGATTCATACAGACCATTTGCATCGATCTTTCAGGTAAGTGACTTGCTTCCTCTTACTGTACTTCTTACTGTACTTCTTTATGTGTTGACTTTTAGAAAGAAAGCGGTGTTTAACTCTGAAAGAGCCTCCCCTGTTGTGACGTTTAGAAGGAGAGCGGTGTTGCACTCTGCAAGATGCTCCCCTGTTGTTACGTTTAGAAGGTGAGCGGTGTTTCACTCTCAAAGCTAGACTATCCCGCTGTTAGAAAAGCCTAAGGTGTCAACAGGCCCCTCGTTTTGCTAAATGGTTGAATGGTCTGAGCATCGAATGATTGACAGCGCTATGTCTGGAGTCACAAGAACAAATACTGCATGGCTTTTCCAGCGTTTAAGAAAGTAAGGTTATGTTCTACGATGGGCTAGGTTATGTCAAGACACGTCCGTAAGGCCACAACGCAATAAAGTACCTACCCTGCAAGTGATTGGCTTTCCAGTGTTTTCGCTCACCGTTCGTGGACTCCTTGACAGGATGATGTCCCGTCTCCTGATTTTGGTCCTGGCGCTGACGTGCTGGCTGAGCCTGACTGGAGCCGACAAGGCGCGGTTCGACCTGTACCACGTGTACACCGTGGTGCCTACCACCCAGGGGCAGCTGCAAGTGCTCAAACAGCTCGAGCAGGAACACTCTGTGCATGGGGTGGGTATTCTCGGATCGGGCGATACGTTGCATCTTGCATTCTTGGCTTAAGTGGGCTGGGAAGTTTGACTTAGATGGTAGTCAAGGGTATTCCGAATCACAAAATATGTTCGAATAGCTTCCAAATAACGGATTACAGACCAACACTATTAATGACAGCCCGAAACATAATTTTTTAATCATCATCAATCATTTCTGTGTTATGGACATGGTTACATTTGCTGAATTGTGTGCGCAACTATAGAAATCATTATTTTCAATAGTTTTACCACAGTGCTCCATAGTGACAAGTTAGCAAATCTAATCATAACACGAAAATGTGTCATTTTATTTGGAAGCCTTTTATATTACTATAGGAGCTGGGCTGTTTTGTTGAGGGTTGGACTTAGAAATTGCCTGGAAAAATAGATAGCACACTCCACATTTTGCCTTAAATTTGTCATAATTTTCATTTTCATTTTATTATATGTATATAATAAGCAAAATGTTCAAGAGGATAGAGAAGAGGATAACGAGTCACGAGACAAATAGATTGGCTGATAAACTACATTTCATAAATACACAATAAAGAGTGCGTGTTTGTCTGCAGCTGAGCTTCTGGACGGAGGTGAGCGGGGTGGGCATCGGGGTGGACGTGATGGTTCCTCCCCACCAAGAGGCGTTCTTCACGCAGCTCATGGCCGACCACCAGATCGCCTCCAGACTCTTCATCGACAACGTGCAGCGGTGAGTCCCGAGCATACACTGGCAAACTCATGGCCAATACAGTTTGCAATCACCGGCTCAATCGGCTCGATGCTGCTTGGGGTTGATTTTGGTCGACTGCAGTCAAATTGCGCTGCACAAGCACTAAGGGCTGACGACGCAATGCTTCCTTGCAGACTGATTGACCAGGAGAACCCGAACGCCGGACACAGCGTGGGCAAGGCCATCTCGTGGACAGAGTACTACAGACTCGCAGACGTAAGACATCGACACGCTTCGGTTCGGGACAATCGCCTCCTCCCAGACGTCATGCGGCTAAAGACATGTCCATGTCCGTGACTCTTGCAGATCCACGATTGGCTGGACTCGCTGGCAGAGACGTACCCCGAGGTGACCGTGGTGGTGGCCGGCCAGTCGTACGAGGGCCGCGACGTCAAGGGCGTCAAGGTGTCCTTCGGCGCGGGCAACCCGGCAGTCTTCATCGAAGGGGGTACGTGCGCAGACCTACGATACTCGGTACAGGGCTTCAACAACGTTGTGGATCAGCGTGTCTTCTTGTGTCGGGTAAGAAAGTCAAGGAGGAAAGTAGTAATGGCAGGCAGCTACGATAGTAATTGTACTTCACCGCGGAAAGGCGGAGAAAATTAAAATACTCTCAAAACTGCTTTGAAAAATGTTACGAGATTGACTGGAAAATGCGAATAAAAGGATAAGATATAGAGACATGCATGATTTACTAACATTAGACTCAGCATACGCTCTTCACACGCTTGTAAAGTTTGGTGCAAAATGATTTAGAACTTTTTGGCAAGGGCATGGTAAGAAAATGTGCGAAAATCGTGAAAAGTTCGTGGATTTCGCTTGGTAACGAAACTCTCACGTCTTCCATCTGTCGTCGGCAGGAATCCACGCGCGCGAGTGGATCGCCCCCGCGACGGTGACCTACATCCTGAACGAGGTGCTCACGAGCACGGACCCCGCCGTGCGCGCAATCGCCGAGGCCTACGACTGGCACGTCTTCCCCTCGGTCAACCCCGACGGCTACGAGTACACACACACCACGGTACGAGTCATTACACACTGCACGCTTCCCATCTGTTAGGGCCAATACACACCACGCTTCCCATCTGTTAGGGCCAATACACACCACGCTTCCCATCTGTTAGGGCCAATACACACCACGCTTCCCATCTGTTAGGGCCAATACACACCACGCTTCCCATCTGTTAGGGCCAATACACACCAGGCTTCCCATCTGTTAGGGCCAATACACACCACGCTTCCCATCTGTTAGGGCCAATACACACCACGCTTCCCATCTGTTAGGGCCAATACACACCACGCTTCCCATCTGTTAGGGCCAATACACACCACGCTTCCCATCTGTTAGGGCCAATACATACCACGCTTCCCATCTGTTAGGGCCAATACACACCAGGCTTCCCATCTGTTAGGGCCAATACACACCACGCTTCCCATCTGTTAGGGCCAATACACACCAGGCTTCCCATCTGTTAGTGCCAATACACACCCATGCACCACGGTGCGAGGAAACGGTTTCACAAGGGAGGTACATGCTTCCGGATTGTAAGGAAAGCGAAGCAGGAATAATGTTCCTCCCGCTTAGCCTTTCTGACATATTTTGCTTGCTGGTTGAAGATCCCAACCGGAGGAACCCAGAAAGCTGCATGCCCCTAGATTCCTACAGCGTTTTGTACAGTTTCAAAACCAAGCAGTTTTGGCGACCGTTAGAAATGGCGCTTGGCGACGCGATTTGAGCTGAACTCAGCCAGGTAGATGTGGCGAACTCAGCCAGGTAGATGTGGCGAACTCAGCCAGGTAGATGTGGCGAACTCAGCCAGGTAGAGGTGGCGAACTCAGCCAGGTAGATGTGGCGAACTCAGCCAGGTAGATGTGGCGAACTCAGCCAGGTAGATGTGGCGAACTCAGCCAGCTAGATGTGGCGAACTCAGCCAGGTAGAGGTGGCGAACTCAGCCAGGTAGAGGTGGCGAACTCAGCCAGGTAGATGTGGCGGACTCGAGCAGAATTGCGGTGTCTCGTTGAGAGTGACACCAAGACGTGTTCAGCCACTGGTTGCAAGGTGAACACAGGCCGGAAGTAATGTCCAATTTTCTTCCGCAGAACCGGATGTGGAGGAAGACGCTGTGTCCCAACGCAAACAGCGGCTGCGTGGGTACTGACGCCAACCGGAACTTCCCCACCGAGTTCTGGGGACGTGAGTGCCGTTCAGCAATCTGTCATATCGTATTGTTGCCACTTCCAAAACGAATAGGTCCTCGTCCTCTGCTTTATGGGATATGTCTTTACAGCATGGTAGTGTCCTCTTACTTTTTCACAAAACGTGTTCAATGATTAGTCAATGAAAAAACGAAACGTTGGGAAAAGAGTTAGATTTAATTTTGCATAAATGTCCAGTTTGAGGTAAGTTTGTTTCAATAGACGCTATATACACGTAAATATAGTTAAAGGAGACATGAATTTAAAAAGATTTATAGTATGTCTAGAATTGGGAAGTCCTGGCAAACCCGAATGAAACGATGTTTAAGTATATACGCCCAGTGTCCCTAGTCGCATGATCTTCGAACCTGAGACGCACTATAGCGCTGCGTTTGTTGAAATATTGTGTGGGATTGCGAGTTGTAGTTTCCAACGAAGATCTTTGCGGAGCGTCACTACATTAGCAAGCACAGCAAGTGCTCTAATTGCACTGATTGCAGAGCAGCCCGGTGCCAGCGCCAGTCCTTGCGGCGAGACCTACGGAGGCTCGGTCCCCTTCTCGGAGGTCGAGATGAAGGCGATGGCCGACTACATGCTGAGCGTGCCCAACCTCGACGTTTACCTCTCCTTCCACAGCTACGCGCAAGTCATCATCTACCCCATGGGACACGACAACAACCCGGTGCCCAACCAAGACCTGCTGGTGAGTGAACATGTCGGCAATGGGTTTGGAGTTGGCTCAGGTTTGCCTTATTCTTGGCCGAGGCTGGCTGGGAAACTGCCAGTAGCCAGCCTGAAATGACGGGAAAGGGTCGTCAGAATCAGAAATGGGCATTGGCTGTGTGTGCATTTTGCCATATTGGAACGGCCAGCATTTTTTATGTCATCTAGGATGGCCGTTGTAAATGGGTCGGGTTGTTAAGGCATTTACAGGCGGCCATTTGCCAGAAGTAATTATGCGACACCCAACCAGTCTCAATAGAGCCCACGCCACGAGAGATCCAGCCAATAGCAGCCAGTCCCTTAAGCACCAATGCCACGAGAGATTCAGAAGTGACCCAATAGAGCCCATGCCACGTGAGATCCAGCCAATTTCAGCCAGTCCCAATAGAGCTACGAGAGTTCCAGCTAATAGCAGCCATTCCAAATAGAGCCCGTGCCACGAGAGATCCAACCAGTAGCTGC
This sequence comes from Nemoura dubitans, assembly GCA_921293005.1. Lineage (NCBI taxonomy): Eukaryota > Metazoa > Arthropoda > Insecta > Plecoptera > Nemouridae > Nemoura > Nemoura dubitans. The sequence goes on along the minus strand of OV121074.1, from coordinate 50,226,385 downwards.
CAGTCCCAACAGACCCCATGCCTCGAGAGATTCAGCCAATTGCAGTCAGTCCCAATAGAGCCCATGCCACGAGAGATCTAGCCAGTAGCTGCCAGTCCCAACAGACCCCCTGCCATGAGAGATCCAGGTTCGAATCCGACGCACGCCACTGCAAACACTCCTCTTACTTCTGTCCCCTCAGCAAGCCATCGGCGAGAGGGCGGCGGCGGCCATCTTGCAGAAGTACCACACCTACTACCGCGCCGGCAACACGGTCGATCTCATGTGTGAGTTAGCCGCAGCTACGTGCTTTGTATAAGAGATATTTAGCTTGGAAACAACGCCACTGCATTCGCAGTGGTGATCAGTGGCGCAGCTACCGCTGGGTCAGTTGGTGCACCTGGACACTTAGTGCTAAACCTGTCTTCGCCACTGTCGTGTGACAGTCGGTGACAGTTCGTTCGGAGGTCGTTGGCAACACAATCCACATGCAGATGCTTGCTTGGCCGCTTCCAAGCTAGGACCTGGGGCCGAATTCCCGAAACTTTTTATACCTTTCTTTAAGATAAGTGAGCTATTTACGCCAAGATTTCGTTCTGTAATGAGGCCCCTGGCTCATAGGCCTATAAGGCCAAAAGAAGTATACCGTTTTCTGACACCATGTGCATAATGAACTCCATGTTTGTTCCAGCATTCACATTTCAATCCCCTAAGACTGTATTTTTGGACCTATCAATGCAGTATTACCTGATGTGGAAGCTGTTTTTGTAGTTGAAAAACCACGTCCATTCCCATTTATAACGGTCGCGAAACAAAGAAAGAAAAGTCACACTGACCTCAAATCTTCAGATATGCTTAAGTTTAGTATGCATCGCATCTTTACAAGGTTTGGTCAGAAAGATATCCAGAACTTTCGGCAGTTTTCGGAAAATATAAAAATTTTCGTGAATTTTGAAGTGTTTAAAAACAGCTATCTAATCGATTTTCTTGGTAAACGTAGCGAGTCTAAGTGTACTGGCGTGCCCGCCAGTGTCGACAGCCTCCCGTACTGCTATAAAGTCCATTCTACGGTGGACATGGCCAATGCCACCTAGTCGGTTAACGCAATTATATTCAAGGCTGAAGCTGAAGCTTACCAAGAGGCGCGAGGGTGAACCCAATGCCGCATGACCTTGACTGGCTTTGGATGCTCTACGAACGATAAGGTTACCGAGCCTTGAAGGTAGCCGAATATGAGCGCGGTGCCGAATGACCTTTAATGCAATTGAGTGCTAGGCTGACGACGAGGGTTTTCTCGTCTCGAAGGCAGTAGAGTATGAATCCGGTGTAGAATGAACTTGACTGCTATTTGATGCTAAAATCCATTTCACTTTAAGAAGAGAGATGGCGTGCATCTTCCTCGAGGACCCACTGCTGCTGGGCAAAAGCTTAAGATCCAAAACTGCTTTATAGCCTTATGTCTTGCTCAAGCCATGGCTTAGAAGTTTTGAAACTCTTAGCTCGTGTCTAGCAGCAGTGGGTTCTCTTATAGAAGATGCAAACCCACTCTCCTTCATAAAATCCGGTGCCGCATGATCATCATCCGTCATCGCCAGAAACTGCCGAGGTCAGCGCCCGGTGGAAACAAATTTCCAATTTTCCCCCGTTGGTCGCGTGTGTCGAGCTTCGACTTTCCCACAAGTCCCTGCCCCATCCCTGCGTGCCTCCTAGTGTCGCTTGCCTTGCAGACATTTCCCACAAGTCCCTGCCCCATCCCTGCGGCTTCTTGGTGTCGCTTGCCTTGCAGACATTCGCCACAAGTCCCTGCCCCTTCCCTGCGTGCCTCCTGGTATCGCTTGCCTTGCAGACATTCCCCACAAGTCCCTACCCCTTCCCTGCGTGCCTCCTGGTGTCGCTTGCCTTGCAGACATTCCCCACAAGTCCCTGCCCCAACCCTGCGTGCCTCCTGGTGTCGCTTGCCTTGCAGACATTCGCCACAAGTCCCTGCCCCTTCCCTGCGTGCCTCCTGGTGTCGCTTGCCTTGCAGACATTCGCCACAAGTCCCTGCCCCTTCCCTGCGTGCCTCCTGGTGTCGCTTGCCTTGCAGACATTCGCCACAAGTCCCTGCCCCTTCCCTGCGTGCCTCCTGGTGTCGCTTGCCTTGCAGACATTCCCCACAAGTCCCTGCCTCCATCCCTGCGTGTCTCCTGATGTCGCTTGCCTTGCAGACATTTGCAACGGCCTGACGATGGATTGGGCCTACAAGACCCTCGGCGTCCCGATCGTGTTCAGTCTGGAGCTCCGGGACACGGGGGAGTACGGCTTCCTGCTGCCCGCCTACCAGATCATTCCGACCTCCGAGGAGACCATGGACGGCGTCCTCAGCATCCTGGGGGACGCGCTTGAAGCCAGGGGGAACTGAGTCTGGTGGCTGCCATGCAAGGGTGCGGGCATGCAAGAGTGCGGGCATGCAAGGGTGCGGGCATGCAAGGGTGCGGGCATGCAAGGTTGCGGGCATGCAAGAGTGCGGCCATGCAAGGGTGCGGCCATGCAAGGGAGCGGGCTTGCAAGGGTGCGGGCAGCACCTGATATCTGTGCTGATATTGCCATTACAAATACAATATTAATAATTTTACGATGGTCTTAAGTTTCTCATTTTTCTAGCACAATTTAAATATGAACTGTTTTTTAAAACTTGCGTTAGAGTTTTTAAAAAATTATTTTTGTCGCTCTGTGTTATTGTAACTTCTGAAGTTCTTAATTGTATATTGAATATTATTGCATTGTTTTGAAGTTACAAATTGACATTAACTTTAATAAAACGTGGTTGGAACGCATTAACTGTTTGTTTTTGTTATTTCGATTGCCAGATTGAAGAACTGAATTCGTGCTTGTTCTGTCTGATCGATGACAATACTTATACATACTTTGTAGAAAGAATAACTTCAATTATCTCGATAGTCAATACAATAACATACTAATTACTTCTCGATTAAGATAAGGCAATTTATATGGGGCACGTACTAGAACACAATGATAGCCAATGATTTTTATTACATACGGTGCAGTTTATTCAACTATGATAAAGATTTCCTTTGGGGACTTTGACGTCGATGGCGACATTGTGATAAGAATGAGCTGTCACTTTCGAGCAGATTGTGGTTGTTGTCGTCGTCTCCTTCGGACAGGGGGACGTTTCATTGCACTGGAAATTGATCTTAAGATTTTGATCTTTCGATGAGATGCGTTTTTTCTGTTACTTCAATGTGTCGAACACTTTTATAAAAATTTGTATTCAGCTATACACTACCTCAGGTTCTGAATATTTGTTCATGATATCTTAACAAAATGTGCAGAATACTGGCATTTTGGCTGCGTGCAGGGACCTAGATTTTTGAGCCGCGCAAGCCGGAGTAAGTTGTTTCTGTACATTTCCTCGAGCTATCAGCAATGCTTCAACATTCCGGAACATTCGGACCACGAAAGATCGAAGGAAGGTAAACAATGCAAGACTCAAAGAAGTTATTTTTTTTCAACACTTTTGTATTTATTTCATTCAATACCTTCAATATTTATAAAAATAAAATAACAATCCTATTTACGATATAGACTCCATATATAAACGCACTCACAATGACAATAAACTCTACCGCTGAGAATAAACAGAATTAGAGACAATTTAAAAAATTCTCCTCAATATGGCAACCGCAAGAATGTGTACCCCAAATCACAACCAATCTCCCATGACCGCTTAGCCGTAATGATGTCCGCCATGATGTCCGCCATGATGTCCACCCCCGGGACGGCCGCCGTGATGACCGCCGTGATGACCCCCGTGATGTCCGCCGCCTCCATAATGTCCGCCGCCTCCGTAATGTCCGCCACCGCCGTAGTTTCCTCGCTGGGGCAGGGGCGCGGCGGCGGGGACAGGGACGGGGTCGGCGGACACGCACAAGAACATGGCCAGCGCCAGCACCAGCAGCATCTGCAAGGGAGGGGCGTTTAGAGAGATGCAGTCGACTAACTCTCCACGTGAATCCGCAGCTCGAGTGCCGAGTCAAACCGCACATTAGCAGAGTCAATGGACAACTCGGCACTGATAGCCGCGATGAAATACGTGGGACTCTGCTCGAGTTCGCCACATCTAGCTGGCTGAGTTCACCTCAAATCGGGTCGCCAAGCGCCATTTCTAGCGGTCGCCAAAACTGCTTGGTTTTGAAACTGTATACAAAGCGCTGTAAGATCATCTAGCGGCATGATCCTCCCATTTGAAACCGTGCTGAAATTGACCAAAATCAGCCCCGTGCACAGTTCGAGCTGTTTGTGCCGGTGGCTTCGTTTTGAAACTGTACAAAGCGCTGTAAGAATCTAGAGGCATGTTCCTCCCATTTGAAGCCGTGCTGAAATTTACCAAAATCAGCCCCGCGTGCACAGTTCGAGCTGATCGTGCCGGTGGTTTCGTTATGAAACTGTACAAAGCGCTGTAAGAATCTAGAGGCATGTTCCTCCCATTTGAAACCGTGCTGCGTTGGAACTGATTGCGTGGTCTCGTGACGACCACGGCAAGGAGCGCCAAGCCGACGGCACCTTCGGAGGGAGGGGGAAGTCGTTTAGCGGGTACCGAATGCCCGAGGCTCAAGATTGGCACAAGGAGTCAACGACTCTTGCCGCGGACCGGCTCTCAGCGACGGGTATACCTATACTTTCCCCTTGCCGCCGACCGAACGACCGAACGTGCGGACGACGTCGCGAATCGGAAACGCAATACACACGCAGTTAGGTTTGGGCAGAATTTCAAAGCGAAATGGAAAATGACTATTGTATCCTTAGCTCTAGAAAGGAAACAAATAAAGCGTGTAAACAGCAACTAAAAAGTATGCGGATTTGTTACATCAAATTGCTCTGAACAATTTTATTTTTCTGGAACGAAACTCCATTTCACGTTAAGGAGAGTTAATTTGCATCTTCCTCTGGACCCGTGCTATCTCGTGCTAGACACGAGATAAGAGTTTCAAAACTCACAAGCCATGTCTTGAGCCGGGCAAAAGTCTAATTGGCAGTTTTGAAACTTTTGGCTCGTGTCTAGCGGCAGTGGGTCCACGAGGAAGATGAATTTAGCCTTTTTATGGGACTTTGAGTGAAGCCCATGGTAATTTCCCAGCATCCCAAACAGACTTTTAAAAGACGTAATCGACTTACCATCGTCGCTTTCAACATGATAGCGTCGTCTTCGTTAACTCTCCTTTACAACTCTGTTGTGTGTTTGATGCGAATTCTTCTCTGCTCTCTGCCTTCGCTGATTGCAAACTGATGCCGCTCTGCCCGCGCCCCCACGCTTATATATCTGATTCGGCCGCGCTCGGCGAAAAACCCGCTCACATTAGCATTCAGCCCGAGCCTTCATCGGAGCCCCCCGGGGCGGAACGAGCGCCTCGGCAGCGGCCAGGTCAGCGTTTAGACTTGTTTACGTCGCGCAGAGGAAGCCGGGACTCGACTTGACCATCGCGGCTTCGCGGCGGTCGAGGCCTCGGCGACCAGGGCCGACCAGAGGCGCTCGAGCTAATTCATATCATCCTGCAGTCAATTTCGTTTTTTTAACGGGCAAATTCAAGACGTTTGTAAACAATCGAGAGTTGTTTACGATTGGAAAACGGCCGTCACGGCTTCTTCGAATAACGCGTTGTTAAAAAGAATACAACGCAGCTTTGGTTTTATGGGCAGGTATAGTAGTTTTCACGTTAAGAATTGACAGCGGTGTTTCCACTCACAAAGAGGCTCTCCCATGCTAGTAGAAGAGCCAAAAGTGTCAACATTCGCAGGCCGTCCCATTGCCCCGCTAAAGGGTTGCATGGTCTGAGCATCGAATGATTGACAGCGCAATGTCTGAAGTCTACAGAACAGTACTATCCTTTTTACCTTAAAAATAACTGTAGGTATATAGAGAAATATTGCGAAGTGGTCGATAAAATTTTCTGTAAAATCCAGTCCAAACTCGACTGTGCGTTCAAGGATTCGCAGTGTCTCCGGTGCTCTCGACGAAAGGCGCCATTACGCGCGTTGCATTGCGTTGCGCTGCGTTGCGTTGCGTGTTGCGATGCATGGCTTTGCGCTGCTTTGCGCTGCGTGTTGCGTCGCGCTGCGTGCGCAGGACGCAACGACGTCACGCAAACCTGTTCGCGCGCGTTATTTAACCGACGACCGGTGCTGCGAATGACGCGCGAATTGCGTGCCTCGGCGCGAACTAGATCGCGGCGGGCTGGACGCGACGCGAACCTCTCGCCGCGGTCACGCGCGCGTGAAATCGACGCGTCTGCTCGCCGATTCTTATCGAACAGGGAAAACACAGAGGATTCGACGTGTGACGTAGGCACTTGTTGATGCCAAGAAGAGATAGTTCGGCCGAAATGCCAAGGGTAGCAATTTATGTCACTGATTACTCTGACGCAGTATGAACGCCTTGCATTCGGGAGGTTCCAGGTTCTATCCTCGTGGCCGGCTATCCTGGTAGTGAGCGCGCCGTGTCTGCCTTGCATTCGGGAGGACCCAGGTTCGATTCTGGTGGCCGGCTATCCTGATAGTGAGAGCGCCTTGCATTCGGGAGGTCCCAGGTTCGATCCTGGTGGCCGGCTATCCTGGTAGTGAGAGCGCATTGCATTCGGGAGGTCCCAGGTTCGATCCTGGTGGCCGGCTATCCTGGTAGTGAGAGCGCATTGCATTCGGGAGGTCCCAGGTTCGATCCTGGTGGCCGGCTATCCTGGTAGTGAGAGCGCCTTGCATTCGGGAGGTCCCAGGTTCGATCCTGGTGGCCGGCTATCCTGATAGTGAGAGCGCCTTGCATTCGGGAGGTCCCAGGTTCGATCCTGGTGGCCGGCTATCCTGATAGTGAGAGCGCCTTGCATTCGGGAGGTCCCAGGTTCGATCCTGGTGGCCGGCTATCCTGGTAGTGAGAGCGCCTTGCATTCGGGAGGTCCCAGGTTCGATCCTGGTGGCCGGCTATCCTGGTAGTGAGAGCGCCTTGCATTCGGGAGGTCCCAGGTTCGATCCTGGTGGCCGGCTATCCTGATAGTGAGAGCGCCTTGCATTCGGGAGGTCCCAGGTTCGATCCTGGTGGCCGGCTATCCTGATAGTGAGAGCGCCTTGCATTCGGGAGGTCCCAGGTTCGATCCTGGTGGCCGGCTATCCTGGTAGTGAGAGCGCCTTGCATTCGGGAGGTCCCAGGTTCGATCCTGGTGGCCGGCTAGTGGCTTGGCTTGAGAGTTGACAGGTGCAGGAGTGGTGAAGCCTTGGTCCGCGAAACCGGTGGCGGTAGCAAGATTCGCAGAAGTCGTGTTGGAATAAGGAAAACCGGAGAGCTTTCCCTAGAAACAATTTGCCCCACCCTATTCCAAACAAAATAACTCAAGTTCGTTAAACAATTCTCTTCTCACAACTGAAACATGTTATAACGGAATCATGAAGACTTGAAAAAGATTCGAAAAAAAACGACATATTCTTTTAAGAACAAGGAAACTCATAGACCTTTCCACAAATAATTTAACTCCCGCCAGAATATAAAACCTACGTGCATTTACAACTTTCTAGCTCGTGAATGTATAGAATGTATAAAGAAAATATGAGGGTTTTCTGGGTTGATGAGGGGCGGGGGGGGGGGGGGGGTAATTCCCACAACCTCGAAAAAAGAAATACCTTTCACAAATGCCGATAAAGTGACAGATATCTGAAATAAAATGAAAATAATGAACAAGCGAATAAGGAAAGGCTGCACGTCATCCTCAAATTTATCGCCGCCACTAAAAATCAAGCGCGTTGAAACGTAATTACCATCGTGAATGATGCAACCTGAGTGAGAAGAAAAAGGAATATCGACTTCATTTTCCGAGTTTCATGAAACAATATAATGACGCTCGGCTGTTAAAACTTAAAAGTACGATCCTTGGGCTTGAAAAGTGCACTGCATGCATGCACTCGTGGGAGGTAAGTGCACTTCGCGCAGACATGCGGTGCAACCGTAAGATGACCTTGACAGTCACGGCCAAACAATAAACGAGGCGCTTGCGGTAACAACACCGTGCAAAGATACGTGTAAACGCGAAGGAAGTGTGCAACCTTTCACCTGACATCGAAGCAGTCACGGTTATACCCCGTTACTCGGTAACTCCGCCGTAACCCCGCCGTAACACGAGGACTTTGCAACACATGTACTTCGTAACGCGAGGACTTTGCAGCACGAGGACTTTGCAACACGAGGACTTCGCAACACAAGGACATCGTAACGCGAGGACTTTGCAGCACAAGGACTTCGTAACGCGAGGACTTTGCAGCACAAGGACTTCGTAACGCGAGGACTTTGCAACACGAGGACGTCGCAACGCGAGGACTTCGCAACGCGAGGACTTTGCAACACGAGAACGTCGCAACGCGAGGACTTTGCAGCACGAGGACTTTGCAACACGAAAACCTTGCAATACGAGGACTTCGCAACTCGAGGACTTTGCAACGCGAGGACATTGCAACACAAGAACTTCGCAACACAAGGATTTCGCAACGCGAGGACTTTGTAACGCGAGGACTTCGCAACGTAAGGACTTCGCAAAACGGAGAGAGGACTTTGCTACACGAGGACTTTGCCACATGAGGATTTCGCAACGCGAGGACTTTGCAACGCGAGGACTTCGCAACGTTAGGACTTCGCAAAACGGGGAGAGGACTTTGCTACACGAGGACTTTGCCACATGAGGATTTCGCAACGCGAGGACTTTGCAACGCGAGGACTTCGCAACACGAGGAGAGGACTTTGCAACACGGCCCGTTGCAACCGCCGAGTGCAGGAGTGCGATGCTAGCGCCGTGCAACGCGAGGTGGCCGACCTACATAAGACCGATGACGTGCATGTGAGAGATAATGACGTAGGTGCGACGTGCAGTCGCGTAATCATTGGAGCATCTCACGAGTTTGGGGGACAGAGATTGCTTTCTTGGACTCCAAGTATAACATCATATTAGGTAACACATCAACATGCATATAGTTCAGAGAATAGGGGTCGGACACTTAATTAAAGTAGTTTCATCGAATTGGTCTTCGAATCGATGATGCAATCCTGTGCGAAAATGTGTGTGAACTTGGACAAAAATGTTTAAATCATGTTTAACATCTTTTTAAATCATGACAAACATTGTTTTTGTTTCTTTTAATAGTACAACTTTACTTTCATGGAAAAAAATAAAAAATGCACCAAAAACTGCAACCTCAAACTACGGTGTCAACATTCAGATGCCATTATCTCAAAAATTCGTTCGGTGACCTCAGTTTTTCTTTAGTCGAGAATGTTTAGCAGAGATTCATCTTTTAAGTACCTGTAAAAAAATTTGTTTAATTGTCATTAGTATATTTCAGTGGGTCCTGGTTTATAGCATAGCTACTTTTGGCGTGATAATTCCTACGCCACCCGTGCTAAATTTCGAGTTTTCAAATCCTCATGTCTCCTTTATCAGTCCGGTGACCCCCCAATATTATTACGCTGTTGGATGCGGCGTAATTTTTACTGTATGTCACAAAAATTTGGTACAAATGGCAAATATAGAGGGTTTATAAATATAGAAAATATAGGAAAAATATAGGAAATATTCCTATACATGAATATATACATGAAACTTACATGTACATGAATACATACATAAACATACGCATGCATGAAAATACACATACATACATGAAAAGGACATAAATATAGGAAATTTTAGGTTTATCGTCTAATTCTTTCTCGTTTAAGACTAGGTCGGAATTCCCTTTAAATCACGAGTTTTTGAGTGACCTAAGGTGTTTTTTGAGCCCAAAAAAGCTGAACTTTTTGCTTGTCACGTGACTAAAACGTACGCGAATTGGCTGTAAATTCAGCGGCCCGTCTCGGTTCACAACGTGCTCGGGAGCGCCATTCGAAGTGATCTGTCACACATTAGGAGCTTCCCGAACACTCTAAGGCATTGTACGATGGGTTAGGGTTTGTAAGCGGGTGTTCGGTATACCTGCATAATTTGCTGCTTCGTTGTTTGGTATCAAATCATTAACAGATCTAAAAATGAACACAATCACACATTCTTCGTTCCCATATTTCTTATCCATCAGCCGTGATAACAAAACTGTTTTAATTACTGTTCTACGACATAAATAACTGCTTTTGATATGTCATGCGTTCGAGGCTGGATAAGTAATCATTCGACTAATTATTGCCGAAAAACAATTATTCAAAATGTGTTGATTTAAAATGACACTTAAGCGCTGCCAGCCAGTGACAGCAACTTGCACCGTGAAGGTGTACCTCTATTTGCATAGCGGAGGTCAAAACACACATCGCCTAAACAATTAGTGTCGTCGCGCGCTCCTTGTTCCCACGGCACGCACGGCACGCGATGAGTCAACCCCCCCCCCCCCAAATGGCACGTGCCCTCAGCCACTCGACCGGTGCCCAGGTGATACGCATTAAGGGGGGGGGGGTGGCTTGTTAATGGGACGCTGTGCGTGCTGTGCTGACTGCTGATGGGGGCTTTATTGGCTCTGTTCGATTTGCCGGCACGTGGCTGTCATGGCTGACATGGCTGTCATGGCTGTCATGGCTGTCATGGCTGTCATGGCTGGAGGTGGCTGTCATGGCTGTCATGGCTGTCATGGCTGTCATGGCTGTCATGGCTGTCATGGCTGTCATGGCTGTCATGGCTGTCATGGCTGTCATGGCTGTCATGGCTGTCATGGCTGTCATGGCTGTCATGGCTGTTATGGCTGTCATGGCTGTCATGGCTGTCATGGCTGTCATGGCTGTCATGGCTGGAGGTGGCTGTCATGGCTGTCATGGCTGTCTTGGCTGTCATGGCTGTCATGGCTGTCATGGCTGTCATGGCTGTCATGGCTGGCATGGCTGTCATGGCTGGAGGTGGCCGCTGGTCACCCGTCAAGGGGATTCCAGCTCGACACGGCGACAAACCTATCGGTAATTGACTTAAGTGACTCGTGTTTGCATTCTTGGCTGAGGCTGGCTGGGATATCGCCAGTAGCCAGCCTAAAATGACGGAATAGGGTCGTCAGTATAAGACATGGACGTTGGCTGTGTGTGCATTTTGCCATATTAAAGCCCTTCAGGCTGGGCCCGTCGGAGCCCGAAACGCTCTGAAAGGCCGAAAACTAGGCTAATTCGCTATACACACTGCGCTTTGGAATCCGACTGGCCCGATCCTAAAGGGTGGGAAGCGTGGGTGTGTATTGGCTATTAACAGACAACCTCAGCTGCAAAGTGTGTCAGTACCGAGTTGCACCACGACAGCGCTCGCGTACAGCTCCCTGATTCGTTCCCGCTCTCCCGATCCCGATCCCGGTCCCCTCGGTTCCCTTGATTCCCTTGCTCGTTATTTCTTTGCGCTTTGCCCTCGCCAGCTAATGATCGTGCCAATGAGGGGGGGGGGGGCGTTTCCCGTCACGTGCCCTCCCCCCCTCTCTCTCGAAGTATTGTCATTCCTCGCGACTCCAAGCGGCGTTCTCAGCCCCACAGCGCCACTGTCGCCATCACGCCGCTGCCTGCTAATTAATGTCCCCCCCCCCCCCCCCCCCCCCCCCCCAACGAATCCAAAGGACTCCGACTTTTGTGTCGACGCTTTTTTGTCGGCTTAATTACTTTGGTAATTAGCGTTGCTATAGGGGGGGGGGGGGGGGGGGCTCCAGGGAAATACTTATAATCACGTTTTTCTTTTTTCATTAAAAAAAACTTCGCGCCCTTGTTAAGATCAACGGGGGAGAAACTGTTTATTAAACCCACTCCATGTAATAAATGTTTGCAGCAAATGACATTTAAGTGCCATGTAAAGTACAATGTATATACTTGCAAGTTGCAAGCAAATGCTTAGGTGTAGAAAAATCCATCTTTAAAATGGATTTTGATGCCACGTTTCATAATTAAAAATACTAGCAATTTTTGGTTTTGAAGCTCAGAGAATCAACTTATCAGGGAAATCACCCGTTTGACTTCAAATTAATTCAAACCCTTTTGTTTTTTTTTGTCATTTGGAAACTACTTCCTCGTAAATAAAGTACGTACAAACCTACAGGTATCTCTTCGATCGCCAAATCGGATGATGGCAGTCCTCTACATCGAATTTTGACAAGCGGTGTCGAAATCTAAGGACATCATTGACAAAACTGGATGCGAAACTCCCCCCGATTACCGTCAACACTTCACTGCGCTCGACTTGGATGACTCGGACTCCGTTTCGAAACGGAGCGAAGCACCGAAACCAGGCCTAGGCCACCAGGACCGAAAAGCGTTGGTGGCAGCCACCAAGAAGACCAGCATCGAGGTGCGTTGGTGGCAGGCCACCAAGAAGACCAGCATCGAGGTGCGTTGGTGGCAGGCCACCAAGAAGACCAGCATCGAGGTGCGTTGGTGGCAGGCCACCAAGAAGACCAGCATCGAGGTGCGTTGGTGGCAGGCCACCAAGAAGACCAGCATCGAGGTGCGTTGGTGGCAGGCCACCAAGAAGACCAGCATCGAGGTGCGTTGGTGGCAGGCCACCAAGAAGACCAGCATCGAGGTGCGTTGGTGGCAGGCCACCAAGAAGACCAGCATCGTGGTGCGATGGTGGCAGGCCACCAAGAAGACCAGCATCGAGGTGCGTTGGTGGCAGGCCACCAAGAAGACCAGCATCGAGATGCGTAAATTCGGGCAGAGCGAATCACGCGGAGACTGGGTTTATTGTTGTTGCACAATTTCACTTTTTACGACCTTACAATAAAGATAACAAAAGATGTCAGGAAATTTCCATGAGAATCCCGTTCCAAATGTTATGTTTCCAAAAAAGAACTGTGTCTGCTCGCGCACTACGGGCCAAACTTCAAGTCCCGATTTTCGTCAAATTTTCAGGACACCCGTTTCTTTTGAGCCTAAATCCCTTGAACTTTCCAACGACTACCAATACCAAATACTTTCTTATATACAAATCAAAGTGTTCCAATTAAAGGCAAAAGTATTTTGTACAAACAAGTTGGCACGGACAAACATGAAACGCCTACTGAACCGAAACGAAACAATCTGTAGCTTTCAGGGTCGAAGCTGGTTTAGTTACGTGGTCGTTTTTCCGATAATAAAACGCCATCACACGCCATCACAAGCATCACACGCCATCACACGCCATCACACGCATTACACGCCATCACACGCCATCACACGCATTACACGCCATCACACGCATTACATGCCTACATACGCCATCACACTCCAACACACGCCAACGCACACCATCACAAGCCATCACAAGCCAACATACGCCAAAACACGCCAACACACGCCACCACATGCCAATGCACGCCATCACACGCAAACGCACGCCATCACAAGCCAACATACGCCAAAACACGCCAACACACTCTAACACACGCCATCACACACCATCACACGCCAACACACGCCAAAACACTCTAACACACGCCATCACACACCATCACACGCCAACACACGCCAAAACACTCTAACACACGCCATCACACACCATCACACGCCATCACACGCCAATGCACGCCACCGCAAACTCCAGTACCGCCGCACGCTTGATTTACGATACGCGCTCGGCGATGACATAGGGGATCGACTCTCAGGACAACGTTCTCTCAATTAGCATAGATCATCGGCACAAGGGCGGCCGGATCCGCTGATATTACATTACTAATGCAAATATGCAATCAGCGCTGTCCGCGTTCCCGCTACAGTGTGTGTGTGTGTGTGTCCCACACGATTTATTCACCGACGGCGACAGATTACGTCGGCGGACAGCCATCGCTATCTGGCCGGCAGAATATTATCATCATTAGCCGGGCTGCAGTGTTGACGCCGAGTGTCCAATTGGGGGTCGAATGTTGCTGCCATTGTTTCGCGTTGGTCGACGCGCATATTTTGATCGAAGGGTCACGCGTATTTAAAGCACTATTTATAAGCAAAATAATGCAGTATTCATAAACGGCTGGAAATATAATGACAGCGATTTGAGTATGAGTATGGAAATAATATTGTGAATGGGCATGTAGTTATTGTTGTTCGTATTTAATGAACTGACATGAAAATGCACTTCATTATCCGTGCACTTAACAATTGCGCATGCGTTCAATAAAATAGGCAAACACACAAACACACAATAGGCTCTTTATTCAAGAGGCACATTCGTAACATTCGATCCTAGGCCAATTGTTTTATAACCGTACATTCGTGTAACACTTTCTAGATATTGAAGGACTCAAAAATGGCGTAATTATTTTATAATGAAAGTACATGTTTTTTCAGTTCTGTTCCATGTCGTGTTATTGCAAAATGTTCGGGTCAGCCAAAGCTTGGCCCAGGTTCAAGTCGGATTCGCTGGTTTGGCGTATGGCAAGACTCTTTGGACTATCTTTTGCTGCCAGGGTCGAAGGGTTGTTCCTCATGGAGACTCGGACCGCATCGCAACGGTCACTTACGCTTCGAAAGCCAAGTGACTCCCGCAGATTGGCAGGACAGAGAAATAGGATTTCTGTATTCTCAAATATTTAGTTCTGCCGTTCTGTCTGGTACATAGTTTATAGTGGTGATAGTTTATAGGCATTCGGAAGTGACGAGGCCCAAGAATTCAATTTCCGCCTCGAAGACAACCGAAGTGTTTTGTAGTGGTCTGCGTTTTAGAGGCCGTTAAACAATAAGATACCTACGCGTTGACATTTAGTGTTGGTAAATAACAGAACTGCCTCGTTCGGGCATTTGTCTGATTTACGTCTATACCGTCACATGAATTGTGTTAAACTACCAGCATCCACTGGAGATTCGCTCAAATTTATTTGCCTGTGCCGCAAGATATGTGCGCGTTGAAAATATTATATGAATTTTACATGATGCAAAAAACGATGATGTTAAGATAATAACAACAAAAACTGGATTTTGTTGTTTCACATAAATAAATTGCAATGACAAATGTATACCTATAAACCATGGTATGTAAAGTATAATATGTATTGTATATACCTATACCGTGGGAGAATTTCTTGCTTACAAAAGTATCATTTAGCTTTCGATATATTTTTTGACATCGAGGAATTATGCAAAGCACAAAGGATATGTTCATTGATGAGCGTGGCGAGCGAAGCGAAATTTTCAATTTCACTATACTGGTAAACAAAGCACTTGTGTGTGTGTGTGTGTGTGTGTGTGTGTGTGTGTGTGTGTGTGTGTGTGTGTGTGTGTGTGTGTGTTTGTTTGTGTGTGTGTGTGTGTGTGTGTGTGTGTGTGTGTGTGTGTGTGTTGTGTGTGTGTGTTCCTTTTGTATGTGTGTTTTTGCGCGCTCTACAGACCAAAATTTTCCCAATTTCGAATAATGCTCTTCGAAACCATCGAAACCACATCGAGAAATCACATCAGCTTTGTTGACTTCAAGTTTGTCCAAGGCAAAGATTTTACAGATATAGGAAATTATGTCAATTTCGTGCATGCAAGTTATTGAAAAATAATTCGCGACAGAACAATTTCTCCAATCTAATAAAAATCCTTAGGTATGAGTTACGTATATATGTATTTACGTGCACATTGCTCAATGAGCTCAAAATGGGCATATTTTCGCTATCTGACAGCTCGGAGAAAAACAAAGAGGGGTCAGAATCGTATACATTTTCTAAGTGATTCGAATTTTTGAGATGGCAATGATCTGGCATGGGGCTCAGTGGTTTTCGTAGCAGGTCTTCTACCACCTTACCTTCTCACTTTTATCTGCTATACAAACCGCTACGCACATCTTCAACGCAACACAAATTGTCTTCGCGAAGTCCAAGTATAAATACAAATATATGAGGCGGCAAGTAGTGAGGCGGGCACTGTAGTGCCCGAAAAGTTTTCCAAGCGGAAGTTTTGGCAGCGCACGACTTTTCTTTGCAAAACTCGAGAGCAGTTAAAATACCAAAGCTCATGGGCATAGGAAAAGCGGCGACACAAAATTATAAGTTTGTAAGGTGTACAGTATACACTCATAAACCATGAGTTAAAATAAAATGACAGATGAACCATATTTACCATGGATGGAACCCATGGTAATACTCACCTAGGTAGTTCATGCAGCCAGGCAACAAAATTGGAAAATCGCAGAGATAGCAATCTTAATTTTCAATACTTTCCCCCCAACCGACCGGAACCGCACGCCCCCCCCCCCCCCCTCCATTCCAAAAAGTGCATTACAAAACCCGACCCATCTCGCATTCATCGTCGCAAGGGGTGGGACCCGCCCCCCCGCCCCCCCTCGGTCACGTCGATCACGTCGATCCCGACGCCGATAGTCCGCGTCGAGCGTCGATTGATTCCTGGCCGAGGGGCGTCGCGACGCCGAACAATATGACGTCGCCGTCGGTCGTCGGGCAGCGCGCGTCCATCGGCGATGCAGCGAGCACCCGGAAGTGCCATTGTGCAGAGCGGCTCCCGTCGGCCGGAAACGAAGGGCCGGCACGGACCGCCGAATTCAAATATTGTATTGCTGCTCGCGATGATCCGACCCACCCCCGTCGGAACCCACCCCCTGTATCAACGTGGCTACGGTCCGCGTCGATACGGGCTTGGGGATGGATGTCAACGGGAGCTAGAGTCAGAGAAGATGAGTGATCACGGACCAGTTATCAATAACACGTCGCTTTTGGGCATCAGTTACTAGAATATCAAATCAAGTCTGCTAATTTCCATTCGCATGTCAGTCCTGGAATCAGCACCGAACCCTCGGCCTTTTGGCTGCGTGCTGGGACCGATATGTTTGACTTTCAGTCTTTTTCTCTGCTGGCTGAACGCGGCTCGAGAAACAAATCTGCAGTCACTCTAGGACAGGGAAATACGCGACTCGGATTTTCCTTATTCTTGGCCGAGGATGGCTGGGAAATCGCCAGTAGCCAGCCTGAAATGTCGGGCAAGGGTCGTCAGAATCAGACATGGGCATTGGCTGCATGTATGTGCGTTTTGCCACATTGGAACGGACAGCGTGTTTTATGTCATCTGGATGGCCGTTGTAAATGGCTTTACTGTGTCAATGGGAGCATTGAACTAGGAAACCAAACCTTCAAAACTTGGACGATGCCTATATCAGCAAATTCCTTGTTTAGTGTGAACTTCAATGTAAATATTACAAGTGAATTTTAACCTCTGACAAATTTGATTCTCTGAGTCAAACCACCATCCGATTATCTATACCTAATAAATAGAACAATTATTAAATAGAACAATACTTAGGTAGCGATAAAATAAAGATGTTGCAATAATGTATTCCACGTTCTATTATCTTGCTTCACTGGTAGACAACGATCACTTGGAAATAGAACAGAATCCTCCTCTCCCCCCCCCCCCCCCTCAACGATGTGTGCAAGAAAACAAACTTCCGAAATGAGTTGGTATGCACTTAGCTGCCGGCAAATTGCAGTGACCCAAATATGCACGTCGAGCGACGGAGTTGCCGAACAAAAAGAGACAAGCCGCGGGAAGGGGCAAGGCCCCCCACCCCCACCCCCAGGTCATCATTCACCGGGGCTAATACATATTTATGGCACGATAGTCGCGTATTACTGCCAGTTTATGTACAGCAATTATCCTCCTTGCTCCTACCCCGTGTCTTCGGATATGGAAGAAAATGGTCAGCAAGAGAAACGGAATAACATGAATAAAATTACGTTTAATGACTTAAATAGCAGATTATTTATCTTTATTACTATCAGCAGTGTTCTCCCTGTGCATATTCCACGTGTGGTGGGGTTCCCGTTTGGCTTATTACTTCATATGAAGTACATGTATACGTCAAGGGTATTTGCCAGGCTGCAACTATAATGGAAATAACATTCAAATTTCGGTTTTAGTTAAATAACTCTTTGGGAATTAATTGCTGCGAGTGTACAGTGAGATTTTTTAGACACTTTTAATTGAATAAGATTTTGTCGGTGATAATATTAACTACAGGAGTACGTCAAGGTACAAACTCAATGCAGAGGTAAATGAGGTCGTCTCCATGCACGGCAAAGCAGTTCAGATGATCTTTGATCTTTGCTTGTATGTCCAGTATCATGTAACTTGTGATTGTATCATGTAACTTTGTAATTTAAAAATCACTCGTTTACAATTTCACTATTGGAAATCGAGTGATTTCGAACCAAATCGAATGAAAAAAGTAGCACGGTCGCTACCCTGCATTGTCATTGTCCTCGCCAAAGGAAAAGTTCTGTGGGAATCAAATCACAACGAAAATAATTTTGCTGCAAAGACTGCGCATAAGTAATTTCCCTTGCGGAAAAGCTTCAACATTTTCACCGAGTTTCACTAAAAGTAAAATCAACAAATGTATATTTATTATTTATTATTTATGCATATGCCGCTCTTGTCTGCTTGCCCTTTAACGTCATAACTGTAGTTTTCTACACACAACCATTTCACACTGGGGTTTGAATCTTGATAAAGTCTTGCTGATTTTACACATACTTTTAACATACTTTTATATATTTTAAGTTACTTCCTCATGGGACGTTGACAGAGTGAACCACTTAACCAGTTGTTACTTAACCTAGGTTTCCTGAAAATGTAATGCCCCTGCCAAAGTTGGCAATTCACTTCGCATCCAGTATGATAAATACATTTTAAAACATTTTTTCGGGGGAATCATTCATACCCTCAAGTGAGTCCGTCCAAACTCAAGTGCGCCCCCTTTCGCAGTGCATCAGTCAAGGTAGTCCATCAAGTCCACCAAGTCCATCAAGCTACAGGCGCGACGAATCGACGCCGCCGTATTCGCCCGCCATCGGAGTGTGGGAACCCGAGTGGCCGATCGGTCACGGCGTCGGCGTCGGCGTCGGCGTCGGCGTCGGCTGACTCCAGCACGGCAGCGTGCTACCAGCTCGGATCGAGAGCCCCGTGGATAATTGATATTTCTGTGCCATTTGATCGGTCCATATTTACTCGTATTAAAACTGCACCCTCTTTTCACCCCCCCCCCCCGACCACCCCACTCATCAGCTGGTTTCGCCACGCCCCCTCCCCTTCTCCCTAAAAGGGTCCTCGGCGATCGACGTGCTTTCGGGCAAGGTATCTAATCGGATACGCTCATCACAAAACGAGTGGTAGGCCGATGTCAGGGCTTCACTGGGGTTCGAACCAGGCCCCAAAAGTGCGTCCATAGTGACATTTAAACTCACGGGCCACCTAGTTTTCGTTGCCCCGGCTAGACTGGGAGTTGTGGCCGGGAGAATATTACAAGAAGCTTGGGAAATACAAGCTCTAGCTGTGATTTTGTGAAGAACTCGCCAACTTAATTAACACACTATTATTACACGAAATTAAACACTAAAGTCTTATTTCAACATCAATTAAAGTGATGAAATGAACGTCAGGAGTGCTGGTTCATTTTCTTCAATTTGTGAAATTGCTTTCTCTTTTTTTTTTCAATTTAAAAAGTAGAATTGCAGTATAGGTATCGACTATTTCTCCTGTTTTTCATTATAACTGCACGTACCTATATATATTTTTTAATGTATGGGGAAAGTGAAAATAGAAAGCCGTCGAAATAACCAAAGTTACATTAAAATAGGGAAAAGGTCCCAGTATAACCGATGATCACAAGGTTAATGGAATATTATAATGTACCTATAGAACGAAAGCATAAGCCACTTCGAGGGTGTGATACATAATGGAGCTGGATTCATAACGTGTGAAAGCTTTGGCCGGCCAAACGCGCAAGTCATCCCGATCAAACCCATCATCCCTAAACCAGCTCGGACCCACCCTTAGCATAAAGAGGAGATAAAAATCGGAATCAATTCATCCCTCATGCGTTGAAACTGTGCACTCCTCACTATCAGCGATGATGACTGCTTAAGTGATGGTGATGACAATTAATTTGTGTGTTCACAGGTCACACAACACCCTGCATCAACACCCGAAGCTCGGTGTTTACTCGTGAGGGGCGACCCCCCCCCCCCCATTCCCATGTGTCAGCGAAACCAGTCGACGGCGCCCACTGCCTTCTCGATCGATAGCCTGGAACCCGGCGGCCCGCAGCAACAAGCAGGCGGTGGGAACGGAGTGAAGAGCTTGGGGACCCGGGGGTATTTGTATTTAAAAACAAATATATTTGTTTTACCATTGTAAATAATCACTTTTACTATTTTGATGTATTATTTACTTGTTCGAATATGCCTCTACAATATGTTCAACTTTGAATGGTTTTGATAAAACACGTAAAATAGCATACTGTCTTGTGAAATAAAACTGTTAGCAATTTCACAACGAAAAACTGTCAGAACAATGGGGAAAGGTAAAACTGTCAGAAAAGTCAAAAGGTTAGACAGTCATCAGCCATTCAAAGGTAAGCCGTTACGGCCGTTTAATGAAGTTGTTCAGCGGTGAATTCGGCATCAGCATCTTGCTGAAATGATGGCCACAACATGCGACACACATTGCTAATTGCGGTTGGCGGCGGAGAAAATTGATTCACGTCTCAATCCCCCTTAGCTTAGGTACCTACTTGCGCACGAGATTGATCCCACGAATTTGCGCTTTGTAATTCGCCAATTATTGTCTGCTAGAATACCGACGTCGAGCACACAGTTTTGCCTTCGAGTGGCTACAAACGAGAGTCGATTGACGCTGCACATAATTACTTCGTAAACCGCGACTCCCCCAGGCGATGTTCGTCCCCAGTCAAGGGTCGTGAGTCGACCGCAGAATCTGTCTCTCGTGTCAGTCGTTCAATCGCCCCGCTAGATTGGTAATCGCACAACCCCAAACGCGAAACAATCGCACGTCGGCTTTAGCCACGGAGCGATGCACAACAGATGACACGACCCGCCCTCTTCACTATCGAGGAGGCCGTGACTGCTGTTGCGATTTGTTCGTCGATTGGCTTTTAAACGTTTGCATTATTGACAGCGACAAACAAGCTCTTGGCAATTATGCACTTGACAATTATGCACTTGGCCACGATGCACTTGGCCATCTGTGTCCTTCGTTCGCTTTCTAGATGCATTCGATGCACTCGCATCTATAGTGTTATTTTTCGACAGCAGGGGGCGTAAAATATGAAATAGGAAATCTATACAATTAGATATTGTGTGCCAGTGTGGAATTGGATACAAAGCTTGCCAGAGAACAATTCATGAGTTCTGTGAGGCAGGTACTGATAAATGACAAGAACACTGATTTGTAAAAACTATGATTGCGACCCATCAAAAACATGACGTTCTATTCCTCCATGTGCTCACCCACGAGGCCAGTATACCTGGGTCCTGATTCACAAAGGGTTTTATCTCTAATGTTAAGACTCTTTGTGAATCCGGGCCCAGGTCTTTTCCGATAAACCTTTCTGAGGACATCTAGCCTACATTTGACTGAGCGGATTTCAAAGCGATTTTGTAACTCCGACTTTGCCGTTCTCGGTTACAAAGTTTAAAAACTATCGTGGATAACTATAGGGATTTTATCCATCAGAACCCCTATTCTGTAACATTTCCGATGTGAGATGCAATGAAATGAGAGTGATAACCTTCATCTGTTCGTGATAACATAGGCGACCTTGGAGTGGTCACTCTCGTTTCATTTCATCTCACATCAGAAAAGTTACAGAATAGGGGTGTCCTCAGTCCTAGGTGTGCACAGCATGTGAATTGTGATCAGTGAGAGAAGCAAGCAGCCATCACACAAAAACTCCATTTCACGTTAAGAAGGAGAGTGGGTTTGCATCTTCCTCGAGGACCTACTGCTGCTAGACACGAGCGAAGAGTTTCAAAACTTACACATCATGTCTTGAGCCGTATACAAAATGCTGTATGGGCGGTTTTCAAACTCTTAGCTCGTGTCTAGCAGCAGTGGATCAGCTCGAGGATGATGCAGATCCACTTCCCCTCTTAAAGTGAAATGGAGTTTATGCGGTAATAGCTGGAACTAACGACTCGCCTGGCCCAGCGATAGATAGCACAGAGTTTTCCCAACCCAAGCCATGGCTTACCCGTCCCGAGGTGTCTAATGACCGAGCGAACGAACGAACGACGGCCGTTCGTCTCTCGACGGGAGTCAAACCAAGACGAGTCCCCATCCCAAAACAGGGGGTCTGGGGTCCATATCTCTTTGCAATCTCCGAGGCCATTAGCGATCCGCGGGCTTGGCGGGGCTTGGCGCGGGCTTGCGAGTCAATTGAGCGGGAATGATAACCCCTTCCGCGCCGATGACCCCCCCCCCCCCCCACCCGAATAGGAACACAATGGCGATGGCTGAGTGATTGCACCCCCCCCCCCGATCCCCAGGCAGTACACAGTCTTGTGGCCGCCAGAGGCAATTGACGATCTGACGATGAAGGCGATCCGCCGGAAGAAGCGCAACGCACAACACACGGAATTTCATATGTGCTTTTTCTTTGGAGGCTTAAGAAAACTATTCCCCAACTGGGTGCTAAATGCTATATTAAGCCCAGTTGTTTTGCCAGCTTTCCGTGGCCTTGCTGGACTCTATACTAGGCAATACTATTTTTTAAAGTAAATAGTTGATAGTTCTTCATATGTATTCAACTTGATAGAGTTTTAAGGTTTCAGTTCGGAAACATTTTGGGAATTGCAATTCAAATGGATATAACAGTAAAAGAAACACGGAACTTGAAAGAGATTTTTGCCTTCCGTTTTTAGCAAGCAGCAAACCACAGAACGCCCTCATATTGTCGCATGCTGTCTTATATAACCCATCCACACGCTTGACCTTGGGACACAAGCCCGGCGCCTCCACCTACAACAACGCCCGACTCGCTCAGAACCTCGTTGGAAACCCCCCCCCCCCTCCCGCCCGCCCGGTCGCCCGCCCTTCTGGG
Organism: Nemoura dubitans; assembly: GCA_921293005.1. Lineage (NCBI taxonomy): Eukaryota > Metazoa > Arthropoda > Insecta > Plecoptera > Nemouridae > Nemoura > Nemoura dubitans. The sequence continues at coordinate 50,203,574 of OV121074.1, read as the reverse complement.
CGCATGTCCCGAACTCGGTCCCCTCGGGAGAGATCAGAGTCGCTGAGACAAAGGACTTCCTTCGCAGCGCGCGGGTCGAAATCTAACTTTCGCCACGCGGACTTTGAAGCCGCTCGCCGCGGAAAGATCCGAGGGGCCGTGCTGCGATCGTCGAGCGCAGAGATAAAGGAGAGTCTGGTTTAATTGTCTGAAACAGCGAGAGACAAGGGAGGGAGTCTGAGAGCTGCCGAACTCGGTTCTCGCTTGGGGCAACGAAAGCTCAGACGTATCCGCACGGCACGGGACATTTGGTACAGCCCTTGCCGTCTCTGATGTTACACCAATCTGTCCCAATATCTTTGGTTGTAAGCTGACAGCATCTATGGACGACTACAGGTCACTGATCTCAAACATATTGAGATCAGTGCTGAGATCAGTGTATTGAGATCAGTGCTACAGGTCCAGAGTCAATCACTGATGTGGCAAACAAGCGCATGATGGCAATGATTTGCTCACATTAGCGATAGACTCTGCAACTGTAGTCGCCCAAACACCCTCTTCATGGAATCACTCGCAGACCAAGACAGGTAAAAACAGAAACGACGTGCTCAGAGGTTTTACTATATATGCACATGGAAAGTGTTCGCTAGGTACAGTCGTGTTAGCCTTGCTTTATGCCACAGCCTGGTGGACTCTGATTTATGGTACTCTTTGATTTGAGATCCCCAGAAAGTGGCAAGCTGAAATTAATTCTAGTTTACCAATATTTTAAAACAAATTCAGCGTCAACTGACGTTTCATTCCCGCAATTCCATGATCTTGTTGGGAACCGTAGAGCTAGGGCTGGCTAAAAGACAGTTCCAGCCAAGTTTCCACATACAGGTAGATCGGTGTAGACTTTCAGAGGCATGCGGCAAATCCTTTGGCAAGAGAGTTTCACCTTTAAGCCGTTCGCGCCGGGGCTTAAAGCTGGCCGCCTCCCGCTCCGGCGTCGGCGTCGGCGTCGGTCGGTGAGGAATGCCGCGTCTCCCGGAACGGCGAGGAAGGAACCGTCGAGTTAATCTAGGAAATCCTGAACGCGTCATATCGGCATAATTCGCCTATAAAAGTGTTCGTCGTTCGGTGCCGCGATCTCTCGCGCTCGGAGAGCGCCTCATGCAAAGCACACACACACACACACACACACACATACACACACACACACATATATATATATATATATATATATATATATATATATATATATATATATATATATATATATATATATATATATATATATATATATATATATACCCACACAGTCACGAGGCCGTAAATAAGGGGCAGCTCGCGACGCTGGCGCTGCACGTTAAAATGATGTACAATGGCGATTGAACGAAACAATAATGGCACACGGCCAAGTAAAAACGCCGGGAAATGAGGGAAAACGACGAGCGGGGAGTTTTCCAACTGGCGGTGGAGTTTCGTGCATATAAAGGTGGAAACAGTTGGAAAGCTTGGCGAAAAAAAAGGCCTAAATTCTGGGTCAAATTTTTCTAATGTTTGCTATGTTGAATATTATGTAATGTTGGGAATTTCGGATTTCAAATGGGCAAGTTGCACAGTCATTATATTTTGGTCAATTTCAGCACGGTTTGAAATGGGAGGAACATCCCGCAAGATGATCTTACAGCGCTCTGTACAGTTTCAAAACCAAGCAGTTTTGGCGACCGCTAGAAATGGCGCTTGGCGACGCGATTTGAGCTGAACTCAGCCAGCTAGATGTGGCGAACTCGAGCAGAATCCCACGTATTTCATCGTGGCTGTCAGTGCCGAGTTGTCCATCGACTCTGCTTGTCCGGTTTGATTCGGCACTCGAGCTGCAGATTCACGTTGAGCGTGATGTTATGATTGCAACTTTAGGCCAAGCCAAAGCTGCAAGTCACAGATCCGACCCGCTTAACGACAAGCAGTTGTGTATCGAGTGTGATAATTATTCGTGTCCCCCCTCCCCCCCACCACAAATCGTCGTTATCTGAGAGATACAAAGGCAAAGTTGCTGCCCTCCCCCAAGACCATATAACAAGTCCCTAAAGTGTGTAATTATCAGTTAGTAAATTAGCCGCCAAGGTGGCGTACTAAGTCTCGGCACTGCAGCCCTTTATCAGTTCCGCTAGGGTAGCAATCTGCAGTTCGATATTGTGCCACTGCATATTCAGCGCCGATCGTAGAGATTGCACCCAGTTCAGTATATACCGAAGTACCTACGCCCAAAGTTCTGTGCACGGGATTCGATTAATTCGTAGGAGGGAATTAATGAGCCAGAACAGAACCATCCCCTTTTGCACCTATAGTGCTTAATAAACCATTCCCAAACGCCACGACGTCATTTTTCCTCTTGCCTGCAGGAGAGTTTGAGAAATGTGATTTTCAGGCGCACAAAAGAGCACACCAAGAAAGAATCTGATATAAATAAATTTCCACGAAACGTAGCATTCATTTTCAATAATAACAATTTCTTCTTGTCACATAATTAAATCTCTTGGAGCCCGTTCTTCTTGCAAAGTTAGTTTACATAAAGTGGCTCGTCGTCGTCGCCGCCTGCAATGTTATCCCCAATCTTCGCAACCTTCCCGACTTTCCAAGCAGCGCCCCTGTCGGACTTGCCCGGCGCCTGATTCAGTTTCGGGTTCGAGTGTGCCTTTAGCGCACGGATCCACGCGGCGCAGACGATGATGAAAACAAAATGATTAATCTCAGTTTGGAGCGCGCTGGCAGCCCTCTTAGTATTCCAACGACGCGGCCGCGCGGACGCTTTAGGACCCTTATCAGACGCCAGAACAACGACGCCAAACTCCATTTAGCGACTCCAAAGACAATTCGCACATCTGTGTGTATGGAGTGGCAATAAATTACAGAACGCGTACGTAAATAAAAACGTGCGACTTTCGAAAGAAAAGCTCCACGAGCAAAGTGTTCAGCCGTCGAGATAAATTCGCGCGAGATTTCGACGTCCCCGTTCTGGGGCCAGCAAATTGGCGGCGGCTGAAGAAGTGGACGCGTGTTTCGTGTTTCGAGTCAGTTAGGACGCCGTCGACGCTCTGAGTCGACGCGGGGATTTCAGCTGCGTCCGACGCGCATCTGCCTATAGCGGCAGTCGGGGGCTGACATGTCGGGACTAGTAATACCCGATGCACACACCTTGATTAAAGGGTAGAGAACCACGTGATTTATGAAAAACCTCGCTGCATCGTCAATGGACGCCGCGTGATGATTAAGATCGAAGTGTAATTATTACTGACGCTTTAACTTTCAATCGTGGTCGATGTTCGTGTGCGGATCATCATGCCATTAATTCCGATTAGCCGCAAATTAGCCTCGACCGGGTGGGGGGGGGGGGGGGGGGGGGATGGCTTCGAGTCTCATGTCGCACATCGAGTTGCATCTGCCCCAAGGGTGGGCTTCGGGGGGGGGGGGGGGGGGGGGTATTACCCTTTAGGGCGGGGGGGGTCTGCCTGTGTTAGCGCCGTGCCGCGGACAGCACGTTTCACTCGCTAATAGAATGTGATTGGCCTTCGGGGGGGGGGGAGGGGGGTGATGGGCAGGGCGTGCCCCGAAAGGGAATCTTACAGCTCCCATGGATATTTCACGCCGCGGGGAGATTGCGTCCGCGAACGCTTCCAATACTCGGTTTCAAAACGAAACCACCGGCAAACCACGGCAGAGCCTCCTACCTATATACATGTAGGTAATTGATTCTCAGTTTATCTTTTGGGTTGAATTTAAAATGTTGCTACAGAAAGATGTCACAGTCGTCACATCGCGCAAATAAAGGTAGGTATACGAGGCTTCCCATCCTTTAGGTTCTGGCCGGTCGGAATCCAAAGCGCAGTGTGTATTGCGAATCCGTCTCGTTCTCGGCCTCTCAGAGCGTTTCGGGCTCCGACGGGCCCAGCCCTAAGGGCTCCAAAGCGTGCCTCAAGCGTAGTGTGTACTGGCTGCTAGAAAACTACGGGAAATGGTCAACATTCACATGAATACTGCCATGTGAGTAGCGGAAGCATGCAATGTTGAATGTGCACCTAAATTCCAACATGACAATTGCATTGAAACGAAACATCATTACGACGTTTGGGCCCGCCACGGCAAGCACCCTATTCCATCAATCCGTCCCGACCGAATTCACGGCCCTCCCTACGCCGATCACTCTCGTCTGTTGTTACGCTTTGATTGACAGGCGGCCAGGAGGCCGGGGAGAAACAAACTCCGCCAGAGTTGCGTGACTCCAGGCACTGACATAACCCCCCCCCCCTCCCCCCCCCCCTTCCCCCCGAGCCGAACGTTGTGTCAGATAGCCCCCCCCCCCCCCAAACACCCTCACCGTCAAAGGCCGACCAAACACGCGTGGGCAAGAACGATCGTATTTCCTTGGCTGGGCTCGATCCACGCTATTCCAGTGGCGAAAATAGCGGGGGATCCAAAGTCTAGTGTGTGTTGCGAGTCCGTCTCATTGTCGGCCTCTCAGAGCGTTTCGGGCTCCGACGAGCTCCAAAGCGAGCTACAAGCAGCAACTAAGTACCGATGTATGGTCCCGCGATGCTATATATGTTTCAATGGCCGTAGTGAAACAGTGTAGAACTTGGTTCCCCTACCTCGAATTCCGCGTGTACCCCAGGACTCCGACACTGTGAATCTCGCGTGATTCCTAATTTCACACAACGCCATATCGACGATGTGTGCCGAGCTTTTTAGGTTATCACATAAAAACACAATCGAACAAGAAAAGAGAAACACTCAAAGCCTTCCTTATACAAAACACTATAAGCGCACATAAAAAAGATTGCCTCACATTAATCTTGTGTGAAAGTTTTGATTGTGTTTTTTCGTTGAAAGCGCACGCTGCACGCCGGCCGGAAGTCGGTGGGAAATCGGCGACGGTGGCGCCGCGCTGCGTCCGTTTTCCGAGCGTTTAGCCCTTCGCGGCCCGTGATTGAGCTTCGAATCATGCTAATGCGTGGCCCCTGATTGAGCGTCGAATCATGCAGATGCGGGCGATCGCATCGAAGGGACCGTGACGGCAACAGGTATACGCGCGTGACCGACTGGTGTCACCTGGCCGTGGCCCGGACGCTGGCTTTTGTTTCGCCATCGGACCTGATGGCGGATTTCCGCAACGTGTGGCGTGGATAAGACGCAAGGAGGTTCGCAGGATTTTGTCAACTTCTTCATCACTTTCACGAAACGTAAGTGTAGCGGCATACGTTTTATTAAGTTGTAGTATTGTTTTCAAAGAACTATTTTAAATTTGGTTAGTTATTGAATGCTACAATAGTGTGTTTTCTCTTTGCTTCGTCAGGTTTCCCTCGCTAAGCTTGATTTCCTTTCCAGAACTTTGTGACATGAAATCAACTTTCACGAAATCCTCGTGATCACAAGCACTGCTGACTACATCTGCAGCACGTGTTTAAAAGATACACTCTAAGCTGAAAATAGCCAGATGCACTACATTTGAAACCTGAGAGCGATGGACGAGAACGAAAAATTGCCGGCATCGTTCAGAGAGTCTTCGGTAACTTGCGACTAGCAATAGGTGGAAGGACCTCGAATCGCACAGCAAATGGGAATCTGACACCGGACAATCCACGACACACAGCTTTTCGAAATCAGCTTCCCGACCACGGTCTCTTGGAAGCACAGCGGGCGCCGCACGGGCCGTGGCCGCATCGCACCGCACCGACGCCGACGCCGACCACGCCCCCCGACGCCACCGCGCCGACGCCGCCCCTTCGACCAATCCCCGCCCGGCAGTGGGTTACCGAAATGGCGATCCGATCCCCCGGCCGAGCCGCGCCAAAACCACCCTTAACGCAGCCCACCCTAAGGCCGACATTCGCGTGTAGCGCCGGGCGCCGAATCTAATTACCTCCCCGCTAATCAGACTCATTGGTCGCGGCCGGCGGACGCCGATCCTGGGTCGCCGTTCAGGATAACGGGAAGTCCTGTCGGCCCAGTAATGGGTTCCTCTCTCGAACAACACGACCGGGAGACGCCGGTTTCCGCCTGACGCCTCGCTAGGTGCCCGTCGTCGACGCCAGTGTCGCGTGCCGCGCGCTCTCTGATTTTATCGTCGTCGTCGTCGTCGTCGTCGTCGTCGTCAGGAGAGGAAGCTACCGGAAGGAAGGTGTTTGAGTGCCTCTGGCGGCGACTGTCCGACGGATAGACGGGCTAATCGGGCGCTTCCTCGAGGTGGTGGTCATCGTCGTCGTCGTCGTCGTCGTCGTGGTGGTGGAGTGCGCCGCGTTGGGCCGGAAGAGTGGAGGGTGGACGGTGGCGGAGTGACCAGGTCAGTGGTGGTAGTCGATTGCCGGACGGGGGCGTTTGCAGGGAGCGTTTCAAAACTGATTTTGTTGCGTCTGAATGTCAGAGTGTTTTGATGTGCCGTTCGGTTGTTGTTTGATTGTTGTGTCTATTTTGAGGCTGGCCAAAATGGCTCCTTTGCGAAACTGGGGTTTCCAGATAAATAAAAGTCTCGCGTGATTTCCCGACTTTTCGTAACAAGTAATAGTACTAGGACTTCGCGAACACAATTTGTGTTGCGTTGAAGATGAGCGTAGGTAGATGTTTGTATAAAGCGGATAAAAAGGTGCAGGCAGAAGTCCTATAAAACCATGGAGCACCAAGCCAGACCATGATGCTTCTCGAAAACTCTGATCACTCGAATAATTAGACGATTGTGACTTTTCTTTGTTTCTCTCTAGATCGGTCAGGTAGCAAAAATATACTTATTTTCAGCTAATTGAGTAATTTTTACATATATACATGGATGTACATTACGCCCGAGGGTTCTTATCATATTGGGGATAAATATATTTCTAGTGTGGATTTACTTCAATTACTTCATTAAATGAAAATGACTTATTTCTGATATATCTGTAAAATCTTTGCCTTGGACAAGTTTGAAGTCAACAAAGCTTGGTCACCAAGGTAACGAAGGAAATTGAATGATAGTACCGAATATCTCGAAAAAACACAAAAAATACGAATAAAACCCAATCGGAAAGTCTACCGACCTAAGGTATTCAAGCATAATAAACATGTACAAGTTGACATGTTAACAAGTTTTTGTGAAAATGTGTAAAGAACTTTGAAACTTACAGTAATTCAAAATTTTGAAAATATCGAAAAATTTCGTAAAGATTGATTAATGAACAAATTTATAACCTGATCTTTTCCAAATCGCAGGGGGTTTAAGTTGAGAACAAAGGTAGATCCTCTGAAATTTTCACCCAAATCGGTTCTGGCGTTTGGTCTGTAGAGCGCACACACACAAAATAAAACATACAGAAGTGACTTTTTTGGGGATAGTGAAATTGAAGATTTCGCTCCGCTTGCTTCGCTCGCTACGCTCATTAATTACTTCTTCGAACGTTCCATAACACAAGCAAGTAAATATATTCTAAACTCCTTATATTATTCGTTTGCCTTGCCTTGGCTTGTTGTTGTTGTTATCCCATCAGATTCATAAATTGTGTATGATACCACCTTTAGGACATTCCCTTCGCGGTTTGGGTAAATTGACAATGACCTTGGGCGGGACTATTTCGACCTATAACATTCTAGCACACATTCACGAAATGACTTTACCCAATTGGGTTTACCTTGTGATTATGGACCAAGCCTTCATTAGCTGATTCCTGTTTATCGGCAAGTTGGCAAGCTCGGTGACTGATTCACATGAAGGGTTCCTCGATTTTCAAATCACGGGCTACATCTCTTAACATTTGTATTTATATTTTATACGAGCAAAGAATTGTTGTATTCGACCTCACAAAGCCTTTTGTACCAGTAAATCGAACCACAATCCCAGATTTGATGACAATTTGTCGTAAAAGCACGGATGAAATGCATGGAATTCTGCTCAAGTTCGCCATATCTAGCTGGCTGCGTTCAGCTCAAATCGCGTCCCCAATCGCCATTTCTAACGGTCGCCTAAACTGCTGTTTGCAAAACTGTATAACGCGCTGCAAGAATCTAGAGGCATGTTCCTCCCATTTGAAACCGTGCTGAAATAGATCAAAGTCAGCCCCGTGCACAATTTGAGCTGATTTTGCCGGTGGTTTCGTTTTTAAACTGTACAAGGCGCTTTCAGAATCTAGATGCATGTTCCTCCCATTTGCAACCGTGTTGAAATTGACAAAAATCAGCCCCGTGCACAGTTCGAGCTGTTTGTGCCGGTGATTTCGTTTTGAAACTGTACAAAGCGCTTTCAGAATCAAGAGGCATGTTCCTCCCATTTGAAACCGTGCTGAAATTGATCAAAATCAGCCCCGTGCACAGTTCGAGCTGATTGTGCCGGTGGTTCCTAAATTCCTCGGCTTGAAGCGTGCTCTGGCTGGCGGCAGGAAACCCGGCTTGTTCCTGGCGCTAATTAAGTGCTTGCGTGCGACGAGTGTTTACTTGCGCTAATTGGCAAAGCGTGAGCCGAGCACGGGCGTGACGACTAGATCGAACCTAGGACTTCGAAGGGTTACAACTTTAATTGGTACGAAGGGTTGCAAGGGACGTAGGGTTACCGCCGTCGGGTGTGGTGGACGTTGTCGTGATTGCAGCGATGGGATGGGAATTGTGTGCCATTTCGCGTGCTGCAGCGATCTGTTAGAACGCATCCACTGAGCTGCAATTCCCACAGTGAGTATCTGATTTTGAAAGTGAGTGGTCTGGTCTTTATATTTTGATACACTTGTGCTAAACCACAATTGGTTTTAAAAACGACAAAAAGCAATCTTAAACTGAGTTTTAAATTGACTTGAAGTAAAAATGTTTTCCAACGTTTTATATAACGTAATGATATTATTTTATCAAGGATCAGAGCTCGTTGATCACCGCTGGTTTAATGCAGCCGTACATTTACTTTTTTGCACCGACGAAAATGTTAAGAAAAGAATAATTATTAGACATTGCATTCAGTAAATTGTAAGCAATGTTTGCCAAATTAAAGTCCTGTTTTCGAATTCCCTGCTTCAAATGTGCAGAGCACAAGACAAAAAAATAATCTCGGTCTTAAAAAAACTCGTGTGGGTACATAGAAAGTATACCGTTTTATGGTCATGTTCCTGTTACATTTCCTAACACTAGGGCGAACGCAATTTGTGTTGCGTTGAAGATGAGCGTAGCGGTTTGTATATAGCGCAAAAAAGATTAAGGCAAGAAGCCATGTGCAAATCATGGAGCAGCAAGCCGGACCAATGCTTTCTCAAAACTTCTGATCACTTGCAAATGTAAACGATACTGACCTTTCTTTGTTTCTACCCGAGCTGACGGGTAGCGGAAATATGCTCATTTTGAGATCATTGAGCATTGTGCATGTTAATAGATAGATGTAACTCATGCCCAAGGGTTTTTATTGGGTTTTATTGGGTTGGTTTTTATTGGGAAAAATCTGGTGTGATGTTTCGATTTGGTTTCGATGGTTTCTAAAGGCAAATCGAAATTGGGAACATTTGAAAAAAATACGCACTTTTAAATAAATTTCCGTACTTTTCCAAACTTGCCCAATTGTCGAATTTTGCTCTTTTTTCTGCTTTGAAAGTGAAGGGTGTGGAGGATTTTCTTGAAAAACGCAGGGGGTCTAAGGAGAACAAAAGTAGACACCCTGAAAATTTCATCCCACTCGAAGCAGGCGTTTGGCCTGTAGAGCGCGCGCAAACACACATCCAAAAAGAACAAAAAAACAAACAAAAAAACAAAAAAACAAACAAACACACACCAAGTGTTTTTTTTAAGCAGTAGTGAAATTGATGATTTCGCTTCGCTCGCTTCGCTCGCTACGCTCATCAATTAATCGTTTCACCAAACATTCTTTACAATGAACCATATCGCACTTGTAAGCTAGATGTTGCACCAAACAAAACGTGGCGTAGTCAAGAATCTCCGTCACATCGGGTTTCTACGCGCAGTGTTCAATTCGTTCGCCGTGTCCGGCCTTCCAAGCACAAATCCCTGGACCGGCTGAAAACCTTCGATCACTGCTCCGGCACGGGATAGTCAACTAGTATGCCGTGCCAGCTCTCACTGCTCTAGTACGGGATAGGCAACTAGTATGCCGTGCCAGCTCTCACTGCTCTAGTACGGGATAGGCAACTAGTTTGCCGTGCTAGCTCTCACTGCTCCGGTACGGGATAGGCAATTAGTATGCCGTACCAGCTCTCACTGCTCTAGTACGGGATAGGCAACTAGTTTGCCGTGCTAGCTCTCACTGCTCCGGTACGGGATAGGCAATTAGTATGCCGTACCAGCTCTCACTGCTCCGGCACGGGATAGGCAACTAGTCTGCCGTGCTAGCTCTCACTGCTCCGGTACGGGATAGGCAATTAGTATGCCGTACCAGCTCTCACTGCTCCGGCACGGGATAGGCAACTAGTCTGCCGTGCCAGCTCTCACTGCTCCAGTACGGGATAGGCAACTAGTATGCCGTGCTAGCTCTCACTGCTCCGGTACGGGATAGGCAACTCGTATGCCGTGCCAGCTCTTACTGCTCCGGTACGGGATAGGCAACTAGTCTGCCGTGCCAGCTCTTACTGCTCCGGTACGGGATAGGCTACTAATATGCCGTGCCAACTCTCACTGCTCCAGTACGGGATAGGCAAATAGTTTGCTGTGCCAGCTCTCACTTCATAAATTACGTGTTTGTCAGTTTCCACGTTATCTTAAAGGCGGGTAAAAAGAAAATCAAACAAGCTAGGGGATTATCAATTCCAAAAATTCTATATACTTGTTTTACATGAAATTGTATATATTTCAGCCTTCTAATAACAATACACAATGAAATGATCTTCGTTATAGAGTTGATCTGACTGAAGATGACAGCTGGCAAGGCATATATACTTTAACGTTGCACGGGACGGGATACATACAGCGCTGAGCTGTTGCATATCCCGGCTAGCTAGCAATGGTCGAAGTAAAAACAGGCCAATGGCATGCCTTGGAATGACCGACATGAGCTGCATTATCCGCGTGTCCACGGCATCGCCATACCGACTTCCGAGGAATATCGCCATGCAGTATTACCATGAGTTTCGTTCGGTGTCGTCACACAGGCGATCGACCAGATACTGCAGGTCGTCGGCACAGATTCACACGACGGATCGCGTGATACGAGGGAGTACAGGCCTCATTGGTGCATGCACCGTGCACGGGAAAATGCAAACTCTCGACTGGGGGGAAAATGTTTTAGGATAGGAACCTTATATGCCTTAATTAATTCAGCCGTGCATTAAATTAGGTGGGTAATTAATCTTGTCGGCGCCAGGTTGTAGGGGATGACAAGACGAACATAGGATTGCTGGCGCCAAAGTTTTTTACTTTATAAAGATGTGCATGTTTATTGCGAAGGTTTCTTTGGTGCATCTGATGTTTTATGCATTCAATTGAGCCGATTCAATTGAATCGTTGAGATATTGTACTGGCATTTAAAGTGTTAGAAAAGCATCGATCAAGAAAATGCATTTTACAGACTTTGTTTCTCCTGTAACTTGGGCACGAGTTTAAAAACCCCTATTTCAAAACTAGAAATTCAATTAACCATCGGAGAATGAAAAACGATCGAAACGATTATTGAGAAAACTTGCCGAGCGCAAAATATACTTGGAAAAATAAGAAATTAAATCGAGAGAGTGCAGCGCGCACGGTGACGATGTGCTGAACTAATTTGGTTTGCGGAAGAAACCCTATTTTCAGTGGAGAGACAATAATTTATGTTCTAGTTTGGAAAATTGCAACCATTTCTCGTGATTTGTTTTGCATATTTGAAGCTGGTAAAATTCAACCGAACACGCAAGGATTTCAGAAACTATAAATGTCTTGGTATTAAGAAACCTAAGAAACTCTTCTCTCTCGTATGCTTTCCTAACGAATCGCTCGGCCTTTGCTAGACCCAACACCAAAGACGTCACGTCAAATCCTTGACTTTTCTGAAACGTAAAAGACTCGCATTGTTTAAAAGTGTTCGTGAATTTGTTTGTACAAAAGCAAGCATGTTATTATATAAAAAGATAAATCGTGCAAATGGAGGTTTTTGAAATTGAAATCACGCACCCATATGCAGGTCTTTGGCAAGAAATCATTTCAGACGACAGCAGGAGCAAGCGTACCAACTGAAATTACCTGCACCATCAATTACATTACATGCCCCTTTTTATTTCACTTTATTTCTGTGCAGAGACGCGAAAAAAGCCAGCTCGTAATTCCCGACGCGTCGCAATTAAAACAACACGCCGCGTAATTTAATGTCCGACTCAAAGCAACGTTTCGCCACCCAACAAAAAACAAGCGCTGCCGACAAGCTGCGCATTTCCCCGCCGGGCTGCGGTGCGCGTCCGCGCGATTTCACAGGCGGGCCGTGCTTTTCACGCGACACCCGCCACTGCTTTGCGAAGAGGCGCGACATTCGGCGAACCGCGACGCGAAACGTTCGCCAAACGTTCGTAGTTCAGCCACTGAAAGAGCTTGCACAGACAGAGCTTGCACAGACGGTCCATGTCCGTGTTGATATTGGCACAGACAGAGCTTGCACAGACAGAGCTTGCACAGACGGTCCATGTCCGTGTTGATATTGGCACAGACAGAGCTTGCACAGACAGAGCTTGCACAGACAGAGCTTGCACAGACAGAGCTTGCACAGACGGTCCATGCCTGTGTTAATATTGGCACAGACAGAGCTTGCACAGACGGTCCATGTCTGTGTTGATTTTGGCACAGACAGAATTGCACAGACGGTCCATGTCTGTGTTGATATTGGCACAGACAGAGCTTGCACAGATGGTCCATGCCTGTGTTGATATTGGCACAGACAGAGCTTGCACAGACGGTCCATGTCTGTGTTGATTTTGGCACAGACAGAATTGCACAGACGGTCCATGTCTGTGTTGACATTGGCACAGACAGAATTGCACAGACGGTCCATGTCTGTGTTGATTTTGGCTCGGCGAAATCTCGATGCAAGGGAGCCTTCGCTTACAAGCAAAGTAGATGTGAATACAATCACATGGGATACCGGCACTACATATTATATTACCTATATCTGTTTAACTCGCTCTGCCCATCACCGCTATACATATAGTTCTCTCTCCCACGACTTGGCACGAGTCACACCCACCTAGCCGATGTTTCCCACGTAGCCGTTGCTCCATGCGATGTACCGTCTGTGTGGTAGATCTGTGATCTAAGGTTCACGTCGTACTACGGTGGTCAAATAGAGGTTACGTGCTAGACGAAATAAAAACACAACCCGCGGCCAAAAAGGCGACAAAATCTCTCAAATTCAAATCGCAGCCAAAGCAAGCAAAACCATGTTTCACACATGGCACATTTCACAGCACGGCGACAAAGAAACAACGCGTTGTTGCAAGCAGGGTAAAAACTTTCACACATCCCTTAGTTCACGTTATTCACACAGCAGCGTTCGCGGATAAAAATTGCTGCTAGGAAAACATAATTTGTAAACACGGCCCCCTTTAGGTAGCACCTTGTATCGCCTCGCCGTTCCCGCCACGTCATCTATCATCGTTTGCGTTTTCAATATGGCGTCGCGACGGCGGCGGCGGGCGTCGGCGTCAATACCTAGGTGTGTGTGTGTGTGTGTGTGTGTGTGTGTGTGTGTGTGTGTGTGTGTGTGTGTGTGTGTGTGTGTGTGTGTGTGTGTGTGTGTGTGTGTGTGTGTGTGTGTGTGTGTGTGTGTGTGTGTGTGTGTGTGTGTGTGTGAGTGAGTTCAGGTATCGAGCGTCGGTTTTCACTTTGCGTTATTGGGCGTCGCGGCGCCGGGCCTCGTGGCAGGAAGCCCGGCCGACGCATCTGTCATTTGCCGTCATTTGAGGGGGAGGGGGGGGGGGAAGCAGCATTTCGTCGGTGACCCGCGAACGCGGCCCGCATTTCGCGGCCGCTTGGTCGACGACGGACCCGCGAGTCGGGGGGGCGAAGTCCCGCACACTGTCTGCACAAAATGCGATGAATAAAACATGGACGTTCCGTATACGAATCCGATTAAAACTTTGAGGTCGGTGTTTTAACTTTGTTTGTGTGTGTGTTTTCCCACATGTTATGCGAACATATGAGCGAAAGGCCGTTACGTGTGTGGACGCCGTGGTGCGTTTCAAATGTGCGCTCAAGTTTTTTTTTTTTTTTTTGAGGGGGGGGGGGATCTCACGGGAAATAACCACGCATGTTGTGGGCGAGATTTGGGCGTCGTCGACACAATATGTCAACCCTGAACGGGACCCTAAACGGGAACCTGAACGGGACCCTGAACGGGACCCTGAACGGGAACCTGAACGGGAACCTGAACTGGACCCCCCATTGAAAGTCCCGGCGTAGATAACTGTCGGTGGCAATTCGGGCTTCTTGCGTTTGATTCAGATTGCGTTTGATTTCATTGCTTACGCATTTTGGTATTTATTCACTACCACCACTAACGCATAGCACTAACCAATGCAATAAAAATGTTAGTAGTGGCTTCGAGAGGAACTTGAGGGACTTATTTTCCGTGTACCTCCTGACTACCTTCCGTGTACCTTCTAATAGCTTTGTTAACATAGAAACTATTGCAAAATAAGTTTTTAATGCAGGCACTTGACGTACTTTTAGATTCCCTCCCCAGCGGCGGTTCCACATCGCGAATGCACATTTGGATCGTCCCGTGCTTTTTGCACAGACATACACAGACAGTAAAACGCCCTCCTCGACTGTGTCAGCGAACACCGACAATGTCAACATCGCCCCTCTGTTTCCAGGATGTACGAGAGTTCGTGCTCGTACCAGAGCGCGCTCGACCTGAAGCGCGCCACCTCGGGCGTCGGCGTCGGCGTCGGCGTCGGCGGCGGCGGCGGGTTGGCGTCGATCAAGAACGAAGAGTGCGGCGCGCTGGCGGCGGGCGGCGACTGGGCGGGCTGCGCCTACCGCTTCGCCTGCAACTCGTCGACCTTCGAGCAGCTCAAGCAGAGCGTGGAGAAGGCCAAGGCGGTGTTGCAAGACCGTGGCGGCTATCTGGCCGCGGGAAGCGCGTTCTCCGACCTCGCCGCGCCGTTCCCGCACCACGTGGCATCGCTGCCGCCCGAGACGCGCAGGGACGACATCGGCGCAGCCAGCGACAAGCGCAGCCATCACAGTGAGTCGAGCTTTGGACATCCTTGCGCGGGCGTTACTGCCAGTAGATCCCTGAGATTTCGTAGAAAGCATGTACATTCCATTTCACGTCAAGAAGGAGAATGGATTTGCATCTTCTTCGAGGACCCACTGCTGCTAGACACGACTAAGAGTTCCAAAATTTACTAGCCATGTCTTGAGTCGGACAAAAAGCTCTATGGGTAGTTTTGAGACTTGTCATTTCTAGCGCGGCAGTGGGTCATCAAGGAAGCTGCAAATGCACTTCCCTTATAAACGTGAAATTGAGTACAGACAGTCGGGCCGCTTCCCGCGCAGAATTCACCTCGTACTGGATGCCAGTCTTTCGCCACACCTTATGCCCGATCGCGACCAAACCTGTGTCCAAGGAATCCGTGAGGATACGTAAGGATTCCATGGGAGATGGCCATGGGAAATGGCAGACTCATTAAAACTATTGTCTAAAGAAGGAATCATTAAAGCCGGTGGTGTAGTGCTGGAAATAAAGGTGGGTATACAATAATATTTCGTCAACCGAGGAGTGGGGAGGGGGGGGGGGGGAAAGTAAAATTAAACTGAACTCTTATTTCCACACTTTTATCATTACTAACAGATCCTTTTTTCACATATCAAACATTGTTTGGCGCCTCCGGCTATTTTCGCTTGGGTTTCACTAAAACACGCCCACATATCTCGATTAGCGCCTCAAAGGTATAACTTCGCGTAGGTGCGCCAGTGCATACCAGGGTATTTGTTTAAAATAAAGGTGAGTATACGCTAATTTCAAAAATGAAAGGTGAGTGTACGCCTTATACCTGCTTATACCCTAGACTACGCCACTGATTAAAGCCATGTCCCCCAAACTGCACCATCTTTACATGAGAGATACTATTATATAAGTGCTCGAAGAACACTACAAAGACCCTTTTGACTCTGCCTCCTAAAACATGAATTGCAATCCCTGTATCTCACAAGCACAAAGCGAGCCAACACCTAATTGTGCAGTGCGTCAATGAAAAGTCACACTTTCCGCGTGAACTGCTCTCTAGGCTCCTTTATTTACAACGTTATCTCACAGTCGCCGCGTGCAGTATACTCGTTCCCTCGAGTCCACGCACTAGACAAACCAGCACCTTTACATGAAGATGACGAGCTCACCATATTATAGCACATGTATAGATGCATCCAATGGGGCTAAAGCTTATTGATACCCCATTCGGGCTGCTACGGCATCGATGGACTCCCAAGCACTTTTATTAGCACCGTGATAAATCGACTCCGCCACGCGATGCAGTAAACAGAGTCCTGGGCAGCCTCCGTGCAGCAATATCCACACACGGACCCCTCACAGTCGCATTGCTCGCTGCCGCATCTATACGCACCATACGCACACGGTAATGGTGATTGCACGCGCTGCACAAAGCACGCGTGATGATATATTATCATTACACGCGTAGCCAATCGAATTGTTTGCGTTGCGTGCTGCGTTGCGCTTTTCGAGTGCGTGTTCCCACGGGTTGCAGTCGAGGGTGGGGGGGATTCATTCCGAGACTGCTAAAGGGGCGACAATGGGCCCGATTGTTTGGGCGGGCACTCGAGTCGCAGATGAAGCCATTGTTGTCGACGATTTGGCGCGCGCGGGGAATAATGGAACTTGATGACGCGCGACTGCGCATTCGATGGCGCGACAACAGTGGCAAACAAACACTCGCTTTTTGCGAGCGCGTAATTTGCGTTTTAATAACGTGCTGTCTTAATTATTTTTTTGTGGCGCATTTGTGTTTGATGTAATTGTGTTTGCTTGTTTGGGAATTAAGTCGTTTTTTACGGTTTAAAATAGCAGTCTTTTATTAGTCCAGTGTTGTGTTTATAAAATTGATGTCATGGTTTTTGCTTGTTTGGAAATTTAGTCGTTTGTGTCATTGCCGTAGAATTGTATCTAGATTTGAAATCGGTCGTTAAAATTTCGTGGCGCTGTCTGATTTTTCTCGTCGTTCCAGCTCGTTTTTTCCATCCTCGTTTCGTTTTGCGCGTTTTTTTTGTATTTCTTGTGTAATTTACAATCTGCTGTTATCTGTTGGCGGCAATTTTTCAGTCCCGCATTTCCGGACCGCGTATCGCGACGCCGACGGATAATTATCGGCGCATGAGTTATCGGGCGTCGGCGTCGGCGTCGGCGTCGGCGTCGGAGTCGGCACGGACACTTGTTCCCTGCGAGGCGACGTCACGGTTGTCAATTTAGGGGCGTTTTTTAGCTCATTATAACGCAGTCAGGGTTCGAACGCAGGGGTTTTTTAATATTAAAATGTATTTCTTTAAAGTCTTTGTCAATATTTAAATGTTAAAACCAAGACTGTAATAAAGAAATGCGAAAGACCACACGCGGACTGGTAGATACGCGCATAATATGTCAATTTGTGCGCGAAAATCGAAAACTATTTGCAATTTTAAATGATTTCCAAAACGGTCGACTAGTCTCGGCTGGTTTCATTGAAAGAAGCATTCAATGTTTAACGTGAAATAATAAAGACAAGCTCTAAATTATCGCAAATCAATCGCAGACCCTGAACACATCTGGCCGTTTATCCTCTATATACCTTATGGCTCTGGGACTTTGGCTGCTGAAACTCGTCTAAAAATTGTATTCAGGAAATTTACTGAGATTGTAAGAAAACAATATTATAATACTCGTATAGGATTCCCATCATTATTTGAATGTGAAGTGATATCAACTGGGCTGGGGTTATTTTGCCTGCAATAATGTTTCTAACAAACATTGTTACCTTTGGCATCGATGCGAAGGGGTTAAGAAGCCTGTGTGCAAGGATGAACTTGGTTATCCTAAGATTGAGACTGCCTTTTTGAAACTATTTGCACAGCAGAACAACTAGTTAACCCCCTATCGACAAAGTAGACCCAGTTGACGGTATAGGTACCTATAGGTATTACCTTAGAGGTAATAGGTACAGGTATACACGAACACTAACGTCTTGGCGGTGTAAACTATATAGAGTCAATCATTGCTTGCACTGATACGAACCAAAACACGATTTAATCACTTTTCTAAACACCCAAACACCCAAACACACAACCCCTAAATCCTAATTCACTTAACGTTAGCACACAGCACAAATCACATCAGCTTACGGTTAGACCCTTGTAATCCGCGAGCGATAACCACCACCTCATCCCCAAGCAGTGTCAACGCCAGCTGGAACGACCTCATACCCCCCACCCCTGACTTGACCCCGCCACCCCTGGGCCCATGACGGCCCCAGTTCGACCCCCCGGGAGCGGGCAAGACGGCACATATCATCACCCACCCCCACACAAAGGGGTGGGGGGGGGGTGCATAAAGTGGGCAAGGCGTGAAGATATCCCGTGTATAAATGTGCCGACCTAATCAAGGGGTGGTCGGTAACTGGTAAGCCGACCCCCCCCCCCCCACCCAACCCACCGTACTGGTAGCACCCTCCTGATTAATAGCAGCCGACTCGCTATTGAATACCCCCGTCCCCCGCACCCCAAGCACCCTTCTCGCCCCTCTGTCCGATCTGATAGCGACACCCTCCGCATTTGCAGTCTCGGTCTAAGATCCAGCACAAGCCAACATGTTGTTACACCACGGCTTGTTTTCGGTAGGAGGACGGCGACTGGTGTAATCGCGACATGTGCTGGCCTGTGTTGGGTTGGATTAGCAGCCCCCGCGGGATTTCGGGAGCAGTCAATTGCGTCGAGTTGACTCTGAGCTGACATTATGGGCATGATTGAATCATTTGCATTGATCGAATGAGCTAATAATTATCCTGCATAAACGTTACATTATATTATATTATGTGAACGTTACGTACAAAAGTGATAAAAACATAATATATTTTTATGATTTAGGGCTATTTGTTTATGCTGATGTTTGCATGAACCTTTTTGAACATCCAACTAGTATTTGCAAATTTCAAGATAGGCTATTTCTTGCCTAGAGTGCAAGGATTCAGTAGACACAGGTTTGGTCGCTACCGGCCAAAAGGTGTGACTAAAAACTTCGTCAGTTGGGGACCCGGGTTTAAATCCCGGAATGGGCAACATTTTTGGGAGGCTAATTTGTGTACATAATACTAAAATGGCTGGCCAATTACGATCTTTCGTAATTTAAACAAGATTATAAAGAGAACTAGGGTCCAGTTCGAGGTGCATTCTTTGAGGGAAGTAGTTCTATAGTAATGAAACAGAAAATCTGCAGTAAGCATAGGGGTTTCTTAAAATGCATGCTAACTAATTAGGGTTAACCATGATTGTAAATTACTTTAAGTGCCGGTTTTTCAGTGACCCGTTAAGATACTAACGGTCAATTAGCAAGAAAATAATGGGCTCTGATTGGACGTTGCTAAGCAAATAACAATTGTTAACATTAGATATTTAACGTGACACTGAAAAACCGGGTATAAGGCCCTTTTCTTCGAATTCAGACCTATCAACACGGACCTTTTTAAGATGTACAGTATCGTTAACAAGTTGATTAAAAACTTGTCACTCTGTTAACTTGGTAGTTTAGCCTTTGTGCCTGACAATATAGCCATGTCGAATCGATGAACCAACAAAGGGCGTGCATCTATCAATCGCCTCCCGCCCTTGACGCAAAAACCGACCACCAAGCCTACGACAGTCTGCACCCCGAACAGAGTCCACCCCGAACAGAGTCCACCCCGCACAGAGTCCACCCCGCACATAGTCCACCCCGCACAGAGTCCACCCCGCACAGAGTCCACCTCGAACAGCACCCCGCACAGAGTCCACCCCGAACAGAGTCCACCCCGCACAGAGTCCACCCCGAACAGAGTCCACCCCGCACAGAGTCCACCCCGAACAGAGTCCACCCCGAACAGAGTCCACCCCGAACAGAGTCCACCCCGAACAGAGTCCACCCCGAACAGAGTCCACCCCGAACAGAGTCCACCCCGAACAGAGTCCACCCCGCACAGAGTCCACCCCGCACAGAGTCCACCCCGCACAGAGTCCACCCCGAACAGAGTCCACCCCGAACAGAGTCCACCCCGAACAGAGTCCACCCCGCACAGAGTCCACCCCGCACATAGTCCACCCCGCACAGAGTCCACCCCGCACAGAGTCCACCTCGAACAGCACCCCGCACAGAGTCCACCCCGAACAGAGTCCACCCCGCACAGAGTCCACCCCGAACATAGTCCACCCCGCACAGAGTCCACCCCGCACAGAGTCCACCCCGCACAGAGTCCACCCCGAACAGAGTCCACCCCGCACAGAGTCCACCCCAAACAGAGTCCACCCCGAACAGAGTCCACCCCGCACAGAGTCCACCCCAAACCGACCATCAGTATACCCAAGTCCCTTGCTGACGACGCTGACACGATTAGCGACATGATACCAACGCATACCGAGACACAAAGGCAGTCCCTGGTTATTAGCCGGGGAGCGATACTCCATAGTGTGACGCGTATACGCACAGTAATAGGCGGCTCCCATGAGCCAAGAGGGAGCGAAGATAAGGCCAAGGGGTGGGTGAAGCCAGCGCCCGCCCACACGATCAACATCCCGTTATAGCGTCGCGGCGAAAACCTCGGCGCAAATTACACCTCTCAAGCCGAAAAGACACAAAAAACGACGCGACTTAATGCGCCGCTAAGACGACGTAATTAAAAAAGTCTCTCGCTGATCGCGACACTGTCGCTGTGTAAATCACCGCCAGAGTTTTTTTTTTATTTTAATTAAAACACTTTTCACTTTATGTGCACTATATTCGGTGTGTGTGTGTGTGTGTGTGTGTGTGTGTGTGTGCGGCAAAAGTGCTAATGACGCCAGACATTAAGTCCTGACGCTCGGGAGTTTTTCTCTGGGCGCTTCACGCTCGAGAGGTCGGCTTTACAGCGTCGCCGGGGGAGGGTGAGACATTTTCCGGGTTTTCTTTAAGAAGACCGCGCGCTCTCGCTATGCCACAGGCATGGACGGCCGGGGACGGGGGGAAATCTCGGGAAAGTTTTTCTCGGTTGAGCGTCGGGGGGGGGGGGGCGCACTGCTAGCGATATGATAGATCGGCCCAACTTCCGCCCTCCCCCATCCCCCCTCGTGGTTGCCATAGCAACGCGATGCGATGCGCTGCGACGGCGTCGGGGCGAATGGCAGGGAAGCGCGTCCCCCCATTGGTCCATTCCGCCCCCCCCCCCCCCCCCCCAGAGGACGCCGAAACAAGATCACTTTCTTCGCACAGAAGCGAGATCATGGTGGCCCCGGGTCATGGCGACGGATAATCCATTATCAACGGCTTTGTGTTCGTCGACGGCGTCCTCTGTTTCCCGTCGCAGTCGACACTCGAGCTGGTAGGAAGCCCGGGCACCGAGTGGCGACCTGGGGGGAGGCGTTTGCCCGCAACGGGACAGGCCGTTCGGTGGGGTCCTCTTATAGACGCTTTGAACACGAAAAGGAAGATATGATTTGGGGCAATTTCAGCACGGTTTCAAATGGAAGAAACATGCCTCTAGATACTTACAGCGCTTTGAATAAACAGTTTCAAAACCAAGCAGTTTTGGCGACCGTTAGAATTATGGCGCTTGGCGTTGTCCATCGACTCTGCTTGTACGGCTTTTTGGAACGGCACATTTGAACCCGTCGATTTCCCTCACGCCGCCATCGACTTTGCTTTGTTTTCCTCGCCTTGTTTTCTTCCGACACTCGCTGACTCTAACAGGTGCTCGAAGAGTCGTGAATATTTATGCCACCCAGTTGGCCCAATACCCAGCCACAACCACAAACTTTGCCTACACTTTGAGACCGACGCCGCCCGTGTACAAGGCCAGCGGGCGATATCCATCTCTACCCCAGGCGACTTCACATTGCCAACAAGTTCTATAAGATTAAGTAATTTTGCCATTCAGCATTTTCCACGATTGTCTGGCTTGTATTTTTGTTCGCCGACGGTTTTTTTGCCCTCGCCCCCGAGCAATCTGTCATCGCCGGGCAAAAAGAAAGGGCGCCGCAGGTCGTTTCGCGAGACCGTGCCGCGCGACTTGCAGATTATTAGCCGAGAATTATCGTCTCGCGGCCACGGCTTTAGTAACACAGCGAGTAGAGGAGACTGCCATTGAATACATTACGCCACACGGCGCAAAGCCCGCAGTAGCGCTCGGTGCTAGATGCTAGAGAGGAAGTGGAAATGCATGGAAACTTGTTTATTCGAGGAGGAATTTTCATTACAGTAACGGCCGGGGGACCACGATGTTATCAAAGCAGAATCTTATATTGTCGACTTTCCCGTAGAGAAAAGATTGCGGGAAGACGACTTGTAATTTTCGTAGAATTTAGATATGTGTGTATATTATATACTATTAAAGCAAAAAGTGAGACAACATTGAGTTAGTGAAGTCATATAGTTTGAATGAGAAAATATGTATAATGTTTGTCTAATGTAAAATTGTTTAATTTTATATGTGTTAATTAACTGCTAAGTCTATAATATAGATGGTGTTTGGTCTATATACGTGTTAGTTTGTTCTGATAAAGATTGACTTGTAGTCCCAAAAATGGCCAATATTTCGACGTTTCGTCGCTGCATTGGAGCCAACATCGTCATTGGCAATTTCTATATAATTCACAAATTTTATGCGGTTTCTCTTGTTTCTTCCAGACCTAGATCAAATATCGCACAATCGCGTAGAGAAGAACCACAACCACCACTCCACTTCTGCCGGTGCGTACATCTGTCTCGTTTCATACCTTCCTTCATGACTGCAAATGCTTTGCCTCCAACGCTGACCTCATTTTGACTGCAGCAAGCCTCGACCTCGACGTAAATGCATGTTTACATCGACGAAGCATCATCATCATCAGTTTATAGTATATTATATCATCATGCTCTGCATGCCATGTAGATTAATAAGTTACCATTAATTCATCTGTATTGCTATATGATATTATGGAATAAATTTGCAGCGCGGCATTTGCCTTCAAAACACAGTCGCATAAAAATCATATAAACACAATAAAAATTTGTCGAAGAATCCGACAATCGTAACAATGCCTTCCCTTCATAAAAATGAGCCATTAACACACGGAAAAAAACAAATCGCACACTGACATTTCATAACTCAAATAAACAGGACAATTGCGCGCGACGGCCCCGTTGATAAATGCACGCATTGTTCAATTTTCATGTCACGAATTTCGCTCGCAAACAGAATACTGAGTTGCGTCTGTGTAAAAAACCGCAATGAATCTCTGTTATCAGTACCCTGGTGATAATATTGACTACGGCCCACTCATATGTGCTATAGCGTAATAACAAGCGTGCACAAAAAGGGCAACTGCTTTGACTGTGAATCATAAATTGCTGGGATTACGTCGCACTTGTGATTTATCCATGTGATGCCTAATAGGAAGTCCGATAAAAAAGCGGACAAAAAAGCCGCACCTTTGCCACCCCCAGTCAGCCACCCCTTTGACAAGGGGGTGGGGGTGGGCTGATAAACCGGCCTCTAAACCCAAATCCAATGCCCACTTCGGGTGGCGGTTCAAATATCAACGCGTTATTTATACGCCATGCTCGGGCCTTTGTTCGATCCCCGAGCGGGCCTAGAATTCCTCGAAATCATCGGGCCAATGAGGCAAGTGAGCTATACGTGGAATCACGTGTTTCTAACACCGGCCAGAGTTTTGTTTTC
The DNA here is from genome assembly GCA_921293005.1 of Nemoura dubitans. Lineage (NCBI taxonomy): Eukaryota > Metazoa > Arthropoda > Insecta > Plecoptera > Nemouridae > Nemoura > Nemoura dubitans. Next base: position 50,179,776 of record OV121074.1, on the reverse strand, counting down.
AATTTTTGGTGTCATGGTTTTTTTAAGGAAAAAGCTTCACGAAAATTTATTGAAAATTGGCCGCCACCAAAACCGTGTCATGAGCGACGCCAAGGGATCTAAGAATGGATGGATGGGATGGGATGGATGGAATGGATGGAATGGCGGGAATGGATCTGATTGCAGGCTACAGGTTTGCTTCCTTTAAGTCGGTTGTGAGCAGCAGGAAGTGACATGCAATATTATAGCAATACCAATCAATACCAGCACATTTAAAATGCGTATAATAAGTTCAGGATTCCAGGTATTCAAGGCATCAGCAAAACGACCTGGCAATATGACCAGTTTTAATACTTGCAATGCTACATAGCATTTGCTGCAGCCCAATGCTACATAGCATTGCTTACCTTGATAATGTCAGGTAATTATAGGTGTTAAACTATAAAGTGACATTGTAATCTGTTTATGCAAATAATACTTGCAATGCTACCTAGCATTTGTTGCAACAAATGTAACCCACACAATTTGCAACCCTTGCACTGCAACCCTTGCCACTCGTGCTAGAAACAAACTTGCAATCGCTTTAGTATAGAAACACGACACGGGTTTGCATTCTTGGCCGAGGCTGGCTGCTACTGGCCAAATCCTTCAAGGCATGGGCTCTATTGGGACTGGCTGCTATTGGCTGGATCTCTCGTGGCATGGGCTCTATTGGGACTTGCTGGATGTCGCATAATTGCTTCTGGCCAATGGCCGCCTATTTAAATGCATTCACAACTCGCCAATTTAGCCATATACAACGGCCAGTTCCTCTGCCCATATGTCAATTTCTGATTCTGACGTCAACCCTTGCCCACCATTTTGCATGGGCATTAGTCAACGTTACAGCCAGTTTCGCCCCAAAATGCAGCCCTTAGTCATATTTCCCATCCCAACCGATTGCAGATCTAAGTCTTATGTTCCCGCCGGTCGCCAAGTGTTCCACTAACGCCCCCCCCCCCTGCCGGTGTGTTCCAGGCGTGACCTCGTCGAAGGGCTACCACTCCACTAGCATATCGGACTCTCTCCGCATCTCCAGCAAGACTGGTGAGCGAACGAACACCTACAATTCACCTGTTCGCAAACCCCAATCATTAGCATTCTTCCTAGATTTCTAATCACGAGTCTGTCGAGCGTGAACGCCGTCCACTGCACCGAGAGACAAAGGGTGTAAAACAACAGCCTGTCGGCGTCAAACAATAGCGCCCCGTGGGGCAAACGTGGGCGCCACGCACGCTCTTGTCGTGGCGATAAGAAAAGAGTGTGTCACTTTGCGCCGAGCGTTGTCGGACCCTTCAAGTTGGGAGTCGTTCATTAAAAGGTCTCGGGCTCGAGTCCCAATTAAGTCGTTCGTTAGGCTTGAAACCAATGCAACTGGTAAGTGGCAGGCGGAATGGCGAAGGACAGTTTGAAGTGTGTACACTTGGAGCGCTGTTGTCGCAGTTAGGGGATATGGCCGATTAACAACTGCGGAGGCCCGTGACAAAGAGAAGGCGGTATTTTTTTGGTGGCTTTGGCTGACTAGCGAAGATAACCAAAATAAGAGTGAATTACACCAGTGAAATTCACTCCTATTTTAAATAAATACCGGCAGAGTTCATAATCACTTCATTTGGATGCTTTCATCTGTCAACGAAAGTCAAAAGCGAGATAATGCAAGGAATTCACGAAGATACATTTTCTTTCAATCGTTAGCCATTAATGTAACAATGTGGCCTTGCAAACAATTCGCCATTCCACTGTTAAATATTTTGACAATAAAATACATATGGCGAATTCGGTTGATGTTCGCTGGTGCAGTGGAACACCCGAATCGAATACGAAAACTGCACTCGGGGTACACTCACTCAGTGTACACCAGTGCAGCCAATCGAAAACGCCATGTGTCTGTTTGGGAAATCTAACAGAGAAACTAAAAATACGTGCATCTCCGATTTGACGTTTAGTTTTTCCGGAGCTGATTTGAAATCCGTTGTCCAAACGGATGGGTAGCTCAACTAACCAACTAATGTTTATAGTTGTCACGTTTGTTGACTCCTTTAAATTGGAAATGCTTTTCAATTAAAATGGTTCTGGCAAAAGAACTCGCTGAGAATTGTCTCAAATCTGTTGCTTGAAATCTGAGTGTGAAAAATCTGAAAAGAGTTTGAAATCTGAATAAAAAAAATATATATATATATTTCAAACTACATTTTGGGAAAGCTTCGGCACACAAGTAACTATTTGGTAAAGCTTTAAAAAGTTTTTTTCGAGTTTTTTTATTTCGCTTCATGTTCCACTGTCTCTCCACCAAATGCGTGCAGTGATTTCTGCGTCCCCATTCCGTCACAATAAGGAGATTTACCCCCAGCCCAAGTCCAGACCGTCGACGATAGATCGCAGCTCTCGGATGACTCCAGGCCAAACGGGCTGATATCGCCCCACGTGATTGACGATCAATGGACGCTGGCCGCGGGGATGATTCCGTCCATTAGCTCATTAACGCCCCCCCCCCCGCCCCCGCCCCCGCCCCAACCACCGGGGGCGGCGTCGCGACGACGTCTCGCCCTAATGGACGTCGGCAGCGTCGGTCGAACGCCGTCGATATTCGAGGAGCGCGGCGATCTGCAAAACAGAGGTCGACGCCGACTTACGTGGAGAGTCGATCAGCAATCGAGCAATCGAGCAATCGAGCAGTCAGAACACAGTTTCGGTTAGGGAATTGAATGCTTAACGGGTATCTTCCCTCCCACTGTACAATATATAAATTATAAAAAAATCCACGTTGTTGTGGGTTATTGAAATGTCCAATGAGTAAGAGATTAGAGTTTTATGAGTTCTTTGAATTTTTTCACAGTAAACATCTCCATTCTACTAATAACAGTGTGTCGTTATTCGAATTCGAAATTCCCAATAACACCAATCGATTCCTCTCTAAAAACTGATCAGAAATCAGCTTGAATTGCATCTCTAGATTGAATAGGAGACGCGCAAAAGGCTGCGATTGATTCACTAATTTTCAAAACAATCTCGGCTGCTAATCCGTCTCCAAGTTTACGAGCATTTTTTTGTAAGCAGATTGCGTCATATTCGATAAGATTCGAGCTCGTAGTGCTCGGCCGTCAAGACACATTCTAGACCAATGTATCCGTATCAGCTAGGGATGGCGTTTTACGGGTTAAACACAACGGCAATTAGATAGCCCAAACTACTGTTGGTAGATAATTGAAAATTGGACCACTTATATACTAACCGAAACATTTGACAAGTCGCAATCAAAATTCTCCTGCGATGTTTCTAAGGCGTATTTTTTCACCCCAAAAAATGCAGAGGGTGACAAAAATAATTCCAGGACACAGCCCTTAGCTCAAAATGAATATTTTTTTGAACAGTGACAAAGAGCAAGGCGCCAGCTAGGTGGTGTAGAATTTTGGTTTCCCCATCTTCAGCCAATATCCTCATCTAATTGCCGCTAGATACATAAGTTTAATTGCGTTTATCTCAGTGAGATCTTGGTTTCTTGGAATTTTTTTAAATATTAACCTTATATAAAACCGTTAAAATGGCGACGTTCAACTTTTTAGTCTGTGCTGGCTGGCTGGCTGGCTGGCTGGCTGGCTGGCTGGCTGGCTGGGGACATATGTTTCACCGAGTTTAACTCTTGATAGAATTCGCGAAAATTGGTTAAAAACGGGAGGAAATGGTTTATAAATGTTCAAAATATTGGTTTACATCCGGAGACGACATTCTTACAGCGAGTTGAAAGTGTTTTTTAGGTGAAATATTGATAAAACTGATTGCATTTGGCTGGCAAGATTGAGTAGCACCTTGCAGCCCAGCTCGATTTTTAAATCGTTCAAATCTTACCCTGTTACTGATCTGCTTCGTCTAGGTGACTATTTTCGCATGCATTATGAAGTTATTGAAGAAATTTAGTCAAAACGCTCCTATTTGCAATCATATGATACGTGAACTTGAAAAGATTTGGCATTCAGAGTGACAGGAGCATTAGCTTTTGTTTGGTTTTTATGCCACTGCAAGGTGAACGAAATCCTATTATATTCTCTTGGGCAGTGAATTGGGGATATTCACACGTCATCGGGTACAGAAAGGCAAACTGTTTTGAAACAAATTCTAAAACAGACTAGAAACTTATTTTAATGATCTGAATTTGCATAAAATGCAAAAAGTTGTCTAATGCGGACTAATCGATATTTTAATTTTTTTTAATCGATTTTTTAGAGTTTGGCATCAAAATTGTCCAAATTACTATTTTTGTGTTTTGGTTTATTGGTTTGTTGGTTTTGGTCCCCAAGTCCTAGGGCTTATAGGGCCATATATGAACCATAAACTGGCTATCGGGTATGCGCGCAGGGCATAGGGTATACACTAGCTTTAACCTATACAGCTAGAGACTGACACTGCATGTTCATAACAATTTCTTCGTGTTCTTGGTAATGGTGAGTTTGTTCCGGGTTGTATTAGAGGGCATTGTGCAGAAAAAGTTCTTGAATTCTTGAAAAAAATTTTTTTTTTAAAGTCTTCAATGGCACGGGTAGATTTTAGGGGGTGGGATCCCTTCTCCCTACAACTCTTGCTCTCACCCGCAGAACACTATACGTGCGTAGCACGGGCCCATACTGCTAGTAATGCTCTTTAAAATGATGTTAACTGTCAGGTGTGATTGTTAAATAAACAATTTTTCCCGTAGATTGCTCGTTATTGATTCAATGGTCCTTGTCTACAACACCCTTAACTCCATTCCACGTCAACAAGAAGAGTGGATTTGCATCTTCCTCGAGGACCCTCAGCTGCTAAACACGAGCTAAGAGTTTCAAAACTCACAAGCCCTGCCTTGAGCAGGACAAAAGGCTCTATGGGCGGTTTTGAAACTGTTAGCTCGTGTCGAGCAGCAGTGGGTCCTCGAGGAAGATGCAAATCCACTCTTCTTCTTAACGTGGAATGAAGTTTGGAAGTCTAGAACACTAGTTATACTGATTTCCAGCGTTAAAACTTAGGCTGGGCCACGTTAACAGAAGTGTGTGAAAAGAAATCTATTTGATTTGACAAACAAACGCGATCCACGATTGCAGAAAACCCAGGAGTGCGTCCACAGATTCCGATCCTCGGTCATGGAAAGACACCAACGCGAGCCCCTTGAAGGCGGAGAAGAGCACTCCGACGTCAGGGTTCTGTGAGACAAATGGACTTACACCACTCTGCCTTTTAGAGGCGCAGACACTGCACACTAAATATTCATGATGTCACCATTGTAAATCGTATAACGACCTGATCGCACAGATCCGAAACGAAACACCATGGAAACACCATGGAAACACGATAAACTCAGACTATCTCGGCACAGACTGCACACAAGATCCACAGTTAATTAAAGATAAGTTACACAATAAAATAAATATTTGTGTACCATGAATAAATACATATGACTAATCTCGAAATTTCCGCCCCAGAACGAGCAGTGGGCACGTCAGCCTCTTCCTGTTTTAGGGGTTGCAAGCACTTAGCTAAGGGGTGGGTGGGGTGGGGAGGAGGGGGGGGGGTTCCAGGGGGTTCTAACAATGCATCTCCGTCGAGTTCCGGCGGCCGCGGCGTTGCCTATAAGTCACTCGGCGGCCGCCAGAAAGCGCCAGCGTCGCCCCCCCCCCGAACCTAAGGCCGATCAAAAGCCTTTAATTGAGTGGAAGAAGCTTAATTCACGACTGGGCCGTGCCGATGATTTGTTGTCGCCACCCGCCGTCGACAGCGCTGCCGGCGGGCACGGCCCCGCAGATAAGATCGCCCCGCGCTCGCGTATTCTTGTGTTAATTCGGCGTCGGTCGCGCCCCGGTGAGTCACTTATCGCGGGGGGCGGGGGGGGGGGGGGGAGGGGGGGGGGGGGGCGTTGATGGGGCCTAGGAGCGGAGTGACAACTTGATCGTCGTGTTCTTACAACGTGTTTACTCACCGCACGGGCCGTGGGAACGGCGGTGGAGATCGTTTGGGCAAGATCTAGATCCCCGGTATCCGGGAGGCTTGGCCGGCAGCATCAAGATTTTGGTTTCGATTTAAAAGTGTCATTTCAATTTGCTGAATATTTCAGAAACTACTGGGGCTTAGCGAACGCATTTTGTGTTGCGTTTTAGATGAGCGTAGCTGCCTTTGTTGTGAATAAAAGGTGAATGCCGAATGTCGTGAACACTAGGCCATCTTGATGATCTATTCCACGAATTAAAGGTTTAGGAAATCCGATTTTCAAATTGATAAGTGTTATGCCGAAAGAACGCAGAACTGTGTTTGGAAGACCAAACGCGTAACTGTGGAGAAAACCAAGCAAAACGGCACAGCTATAGTGGTGGAGGTGCCGTGTTTTTAAAGCGTAGACTCGGCACCTCCACGGGAAAATGTGTTGCGCGGTCAAATGAGGCAATTCTCAAACTTTCAATGATAAAAATGTTTTCTCATCTGTCAAAAACATTGTTCTCATTGTCTGTCTACGTTCGAAAAGATGCTAAGCCATTTCCCACAGCCTCCTGGCAACATTGGAGCCATGAGAGCGATGGGACACAATTTCATCCAGAAGGCCCTGGTTGTGTGCTTGGATAAAAATGTCACTTTTACACTTTAGTATACTTTTGCTCATTAAATACTGCTCCTAGGTGCTTAAAGTCTAATTTCCTAGCCTACAAAGACAAACTTGCTTTACCGAGAGAGACAGTAAATTGGCAGATAAAAGAAAGAAAATGGCAATACAGATTGAGTAAAAGCAGACTAACAGACCAACTAAACATGGGTAAGCTGCATTCGCACAGGAAAATTTCGAAAAAATCTGCCACAGTAAGTTGATGTGTTTTCAAAATAACAGGGCTATCTTTACTTTTACATTGATGTGTTATAATATAAAATATTCATATTTTATAGTATACTTATATATTACCTATAGTAAAAATATAATATATTACATATAGTATAATAATATAGATATAATATAAAATATAATGCCATGTTATTTGAAGATCATATAAAACTGCTGTAGCAAGCTTGTGTCAAAAATGCTCCGAATCTTTGATCGCTCCCGTGAAAATTGAGTTTGTATTCAATGGCAGCGAAAACCAAGGAGGTCGCACAAAGCCTTGACGAAACCTCCTTGGACACCCCTGCAACATCCTTGGAGAGTCAGGAGCTTTCCAGCGCCCAGAGAAAACCCCTTTCCCGTGAGCTTGCCGCTTCTCCCGCTTCAAGCGCTGCCTGTCGACGTCGGTATCTCGACGGCGTCACAACGTCGACCTAGTTGCCAACGTCGCCGCTAGAGCGTCGGGCGTCGCCGAGCATCGGGCGTTGCTCGCTCTGTGGATGCCGTTGGGGGGGGGGGGGGGGGGAGTGAATCGATCGCGGTGGGCGTCGAGGGTGGGGACATCCACTGCGCAGAGATGGCGCTGGTGGCATTAACAGACAAAAGATTCGGACGATTTCAGGAGCCTTAGATCTGGGACCTTTTTTGGGATGTTTTTAAATATGCGATCGAATTACCATTAAATTTGCATAATTTAAAACGTCATATTCAGTCGGGTTCAGTCCGGGAAGATGTGTTTTACTCGGCTTTTCCGGCCCAAACATCTCGGTCCCAGACTGACATGAGAGTGGTAATTAGCAGACTTGAGTGAAGAATGTTATACCTGATTCCCAAACGACCTGTTAGCGATAACTGATGTCTGATAACACAATATATTCTCTGGTTGAACCCGACTATATGCGGAGACATAATCCGCAACTTCTAGCGACATTAATGTTAAAACAAGTTTCAGTTTGTCATTTGCCAAGAAAGTCCTGGAATTACGTTCAATCAATTAGCTGGCACCAAGCTGATCGAACGGTATTTTTCCGGTTTTTAGACACGAATTATTTTTCAACTTCCAAACATGTATTTTTGCATTAAAAATATTGCTGCGTAAATCATAATTTAAATTATAATTGTAAGGTGGCCACAACTTTGGCGCCCTAAGAACGATGTAAAACTATTCCATCCAGAAGGCCCTGGTTTTGTAAATTGCACAGATATGAAAATGAAAATAAATAATATGTAAAATAATGATAAATAAACAGTGGAAGAATAGATGGAAATGTGCTCGGATAGAATTTTGCATTTGAACGTTAGCACGTACATACAATCGTGCAAACTCGGTCGATTTTCCTAAATAAAACCATTCCAAACATGGGGTTTTAATGCTAAATACAGTCTCACTGGTTTCCCGACGTTTCGTGACATAATATGCTAGTTACTTCCTCGAGAGTGATAGCTCGACTTACATTGACGGCGTGAATAAAATAACCAATTGTTTTTTAACTTCCGCATCCTAAAATTCTAACGATTCTGCCAATGTAGACTTCCTTGATAATGAAATACAAAACCACTAGAGAGCCAGGCCTATCGTTTTTTTTTTAACTTTTACGTTTTGCCGTTATCGGTTCTTATGGATAAAATCCCTATGGTTGTCCATGTTATTTTTTCTTCTTTATAACCGAGAACGGTAAAGTCAGAGTAACGAAATCGCAGTGCATGTACCACATTAGCAATCCCCATTACTTTCATCCTGATTCAGATCGGCCTTCACTTTCGTCCCGAAACCCGTTCTGGCCGACAGATGCGCCTAATTGCCGCTCGACGGCAGCACTCGACACTAAGAGTGCATCCTTAAAGACCGCCACACATTGTCCCCGCATTACGCACTACGCACTACGCACTATACGCACTCCATTCCACGAGGCTGTGGCCACTCCACGCCACGCACTTGTCGCTGCGAGTGCGTAATGAGCCATTCACGGCCAACCCGATCCCAGGGCCAATTACACGGAAGAGCGTGGTGCGGTCTTGGGGTGCGTGCGGTGCTCGCACTACGCACTCAGGTGCGTACGCGCTAGGAGCGACTCACGTGGGGTGGCGGGATTTAGTATTAGATTGGGGTTTGTTGCGACTTAATCTGGGCGGTTGATTTTCAATTCGGCACTGCGACAGCCGCGATGGAATTCATGGAATACGTGGAATACCTGGAATAGGTGAAATTCGTGGAATACGTGGAATACGTGGAATACCTACGTGGAATACGTGGAATATCATGGCCGATCGAACGAATGCATCGGAGCAAAGCACGTTGAGAAGTGTTCCAAAGATTACTGCACAGATTTCTCTGTCATTCTCAGTGACGGTATTAACAGTGGTCTGCTAAGAGGCTAACGGTCTGTTTGCAAGACAAATCAGGCTCTGATTGGACGTTGCTAATCAAATAACAAGTTGACTGTTAACTATTTAACGGACCACTGTACACCCTTCGATCACTGCTAGCCCAAGTCTAAGCAAGCCACGGCCTACTTGATCACACGCGGATTTCATACTCTCAAATCGGGGAGCCATTCAAATGGGCGGATGATTTAAAAAATCCACGTTTTGAACACCGCAAATAAGAACAACCCGTGATTAGAGCATGGTGCACCTTCTGTGCCTGCACGTGAGAACCCTATGGACAGGATGCCATCCGGATCTACCTTCCGCCTCGCGACACCCCCGCCCCGGCAACCTCATCAACCGACCCATGTGGACGTCGATCCCTCCCCGTCCAAAGCGCGGACAGCGAACATCGACGTCGCCGTCGATAAGTCATCGCGTCGGACAAGGCGACATAATAAAAGTCGTTAGACACAATTGAACCGATTCGGTTCCCACCCAGATCCACCCCCCAAAAACCTCCCCCTCCCCCAAAACAGAGCACGCAATTCGCGTTCACGCTCAAGCGGGCAGCGACAGTAAGATGTGCCCGTCGCGCGAGGGGAGGCCATCGCCACCCTCCGTCGGCGTCCCGGCCCTGTCACGGAGTCGACGGCCACCCTCCGACGGCGTCCCGGCCGCCCTGTCATGTCGCGGCCGATCGTCGTGGGAGGCTGCCCACGGGACAATCGCGGGTGGCACCTTCCTAATTGCCGCTTTGTGCGCGCAGATTCGGCCGCGCACGGATCGACGGGATCGTCGCGTTGTCTGCTCCGAGTCGAGCGGGTGAAAGGGGGTTGGAGGGGCGGGGGGGGGGGGGGGGGGGGGGGAAGCCGATCCGGGCCCTTGACTCGAGGGCTACCTTAGGGGGCGCCCCTCGGCGCTGATTCGAGTGGTTTCGGGGCCAAAGTTTAACGCGCGGTTTAACGTCGTCAACGTCGATGGGTTCTTGCTCGGTGATGAGCTGTTGTTGTCGAATCACGGCGAGAGTGTTTTGGGGATGCGGCTTTGCCGGGCCGTGATCGAAAGCGGTCGTTGCGAGCCACTTCGGAGTCTATACTCCATTTCACGTTAAGAAGGAGAGTGGATTTGCGTCTTCCTCGAGGACCCACTGCTGCTAGACACGAGCTAAGAGTTCCAAAAGTCACAAGACAGCCACGACTTGAGCAGGACAAAATGTTCTATAGGCAATTTTAAACCTCTAAGCTCGTGTCTAGCAGCAGTGGGTCCTCGAGGAAGATGCAAATCCACTCCCCTTTTTAACGTGAAATGGAGTCTATAGATTGGTAGGAGAGATTGCCGAGTTGACCGGCGAAGCTAGCAATTAACAAGCAACAGCAACTAGCATTAAAACTATCGTGCACTTGTCAAGGTTATTCATCTAATGACCCAAACAGTAATAATAGTGCTGTTATCTACCTTGATTTTACATGAGGTTCTGTAGAATGCACGTGAACGTGAAGCAACCCGAATGCAGAAACTTTCCTTCTGCGCACGAAAGATATGCAGAGTCCAAGTTCTAGCCCATTAAGGTAGAAAAGTGTCATATTCGATTAAAATAACGCAGCTGGTACTGCAGACATATTTTGACCGTGATAAAATTGGGTAAGATATTTGTTTGGTTTCTTGAGTTTATTTTTTGCATGGCTTAAAACTCTCGTCTACCGACCAAAATGAAATCAGCGTGCCTCACAAAAAGCTGCTGTTGGTCATCACTCAGACGGAAGCTGACAAAAGACTCCTCGCGAGGCAGCCAGTCTACCCCCTCCCTCCTAGCCGCCGTGTGGGGTAAACTGCGTGACAATATGCTCGCCCTCCCCCCCCCCCCCCCCCCCAATGTTGTGATAAGTGCCCCCCCTACCCTCGACAGCCCGAGCAGGTCACGTGGCGGGCACGTGGCGTTAGCAGAGGCACTCACGTGGAACCTGACGAACCCTCCCCCCCCCCCCCCCCCCGAAGGGGTGTAATGAACACCCGTGTGTCACGGGGATGGGGGGGAGCGTTTCATTGCCTCGATCGAGTTACACGGTGATCTGATGCGGCGATAATCACACACTCCATATTGTCTAGATCAACGCAGAGATTGAAAGACATGTGATTTCCATAATGTTATTCTGTTGTTGGGATCGATTCGTTTTAATTTAGTTTGACTCCGAGTGCAGGCAACGTGAGGGGTACTGAGTTTCGGCTAGGGGTAGGTTACATGCATGTCGGACCAATATGAGGTTTGGCGCTATTTTCAAAATTTAGATAAACAAGCATTAATAGTTTAAAATCGCAACGTAACCTCAGCTCAAATCGCGTCGCCAAGTCCCTTATTTTAACGGTCGCGAAAAATGCTGCTTGCAAAAAGAATCTTGAGGCATGTTTCTCCCATTTGAAACCGTGCTGAAATTGATCAAAATCAGCCCCGTGCACAGTTCGAGCTGATTGTGCCGGTGGTTTCGTTTTGAAACTGTACAAAGCGCAGTAAGAACATCTAGCGGCATGTTTCTCCCATTGAAACCGTGCTGAAATTGACCAAAATCAACCCCGTGCACAGTTCGAGCTGATTGTGCCGGTGGTTTCGTTTTGAGAGTGATATTTCCTTTATCAGATTCGGAACTGCCGGGAAGACGCACTTTTCAAACGAATAGGGTGAAATTGAAACATTGATTTCCAGAAACAGGTCGCTAATTAAAATCATGAAAACCAAAATTAAAAAATTAAGAAACGCCTTCTGATTTGACACGCACACAAAACCGAGGACGACACCCCGATAAGGTTCGCCGCGCACCCTTTCCTTCCCGACCCGTCACACTCCGAAACCGGGGGGACGCCGACGACGTCGAACTTATCGCGCGCGCGACGACGAAAGAAGCGCGCCTCCTTTCTTCCGGTCCGCTTTCTTTCTTGAAAAGTCCGCTTTCTTTCCACCGAGGGCCGCTTTTCACACCGGCTGAGTGGCGCCTCCAAACGTCGGGTCGGTCGATCGACGTAATGCCTCGCACTTATGCGCCCTCGCCGTCGGCGTCGGCGTCGGCGTCGGCGTCCTAATGAATGGCGCGACTGATTGAAGCAATTTTCCATACAAGAATCGAGAGCGCCCCCCTCCCCCCAACCTCCGTCCCCCGGACGGCGACGAAGACGACCAGATAATGACACCAATCACTGTGCTGGGGTTCAAAGGAGCCCCTCGCGCGACTGAGGAGCGCGATTTGCGCGCACACTTTGAAGCGCCATTCGAGTTTTCGCTCGGCGTTTCGAGCGCTCGTCGAGTGCGCGGATCTTCCGCCGCTTTCACGCGGCAACGATGATCCTAATTGCCGCTTGTTGCGTGCCGCTCGGCCTCGGCGTTTCCTGTGCCGCTTTCGTGTGGCGGTTTTGGCGACCTAATTGAGCGACCAAAGCTAGTCGCGTCATGTATGGACCACTATTCTACACATGTCAAAGAACGGCTAGCCGATGGATTTAAGAGTGCTGCTCACGGTTAATCCTTTCAGCCCCTCCCCCACTTCTTCATTGAATGCAGAGGTCCAATCGCACCGTGAAATGATCCCCTAAATATATTCAAAATTTTAATTTGAACAAACCAGTGATGAAGGAAGAGTATACCTAGTCATGGGACATCACCACAATTTAATATTTTCTTCGACATTAATCATGATTGAGCTTAAAATATTCTGCATTTGTGTTTGTTTGAGGTTTGGGAACTAAAGTTGGTCAATGATATTAAAAAACCAGCGTGGTTTCATTTCATAGAAGTGAATGTCCGCTCACTGCTTTTCCCTCCCTAGCAAAGCCCAAAACGAATGACCTAGAACGCCGACTGGCGAGTGTCACATGACTTCCAATTTGGCGGCAAGTGCTGGCCGTCCTCTGGACGACCTTGGAGACAATCCGTTTCCCTGCCGCACTCCTTTCCACCCCGATTCGTTCTCATCGCTTATCTACCTCGAGCAAGACAGCCTCGACAAACTGTCCAGCCAGGCGCGCTAGGGCCATCATGGGTCGCTCTGTGCAGTGTATGGGGCAGACCATAAGACCTGTTTGCAGACAGAGGTCATCGAGGGAGATTCATGGAGGCGTTGGAAGGAAGAGACTCCCACGCAAACCGTTCCAAGTGATAAGTACGCGAAAATGAGTGATGAGAATATAAACCCGGACCCCTAAGATGACAATACAAGTCGATTATAGCTGAACGTGGATACCAGGCAATGCACCTTCTCTCAAACTAGCGTAACTAATAACCATCAAGCACTTTAATCCCAAGAGTTCCTCGAGGTACCAGCTTCGGTGAGATTAATCGCACGCATGTTTGGAATTTGAACGGTTCAGTCCTGCACTCAGTTTCATTCTACATCGCGATTAGATGCATGATTCTTCATATCCCGCGGTTGATACCTAATGGCTATTTTTTTTCAATGCTATAGGCCATGGCTCAGCGGCTTTAACTTAAATTGAATTTAGAAATGAATGTTCAAAAATTCCATAAATACACAATAAACACTAACCTTAATTTTGTACTTGTAGATCAAGATTTTCGTAAGTTATAACATAAATAGCAAGTTTAATAATCCATGAGGGTTGAATTTATAGCCATGAATAACTATACAAACTCAATCCATGCAAGATTTTCGCCTTTGTTTTCGAGTCATCACGTAATTTAAACGGATAGTGGCGTTATACCACTAGGGCGAACGCAATTTGTGTTGCGTTGAAGATGAGCGTAGCAGTTTGTTTATAGCGCAAAAAAAGATTAAGGCGAGAAGCCTATGCAAATCATGGAGCAGCACGCCGGACCAATGCTTTCTCAAAAATTCTGATCACTTGAAAATGTAAACGATTCTGACCTTTCTTTGTTTCTGTCCGAGCTGTCGGGTAGCGGAAATATGCTCATTTTGAGATCATTGAACATTGTGCATATTAATACATAGATGTAACTCATGCCCAAGGGTTTTTATTGAGTTGGTTTTTATTGGGAAAAATCTGGTGTGATGTTTCGATTTGGTTTCGATGGTTTCTAAAGGCAAATCGAAATTGGGAACATTTGAAAAAAATACGTACTGTTAAATAAATTTCCGTACTTTTCCAAACTTGCCTAATTGTCGAATTTTGCTCTTTTTTCTGCTTTGAAAGTGAAGGGTGTGGAGGATTTTCTTGAAAAACGCAGGGGGTCTAAGTTGAGAACAAAAGTAGACACCCTGAAAATTTCATCCCAACCGAGGCAGGCGTTTGGCCTGTAGAGCGCGCGCAAACACACATACAAAAAAAACAAAAACAAACAAACAAACACACACAAGTGTTTTTTTTAGCAGTAGTGAAATTGATGATTTCGCTTCGCTCGCTTCGCTCGCTACGCTCATCAATCAAGATTCCCGCCATCAGTGCCAAGTCACACAACCCCTCCAGCCCGGACAGGGTGTGGGTCTCTCCCGTGGCTCGCGCTCAGCAACATGGCTGCCTCCTCCCCCCTCCCCCTATTTGTCGATAGCGTGCCGCGCGTGGGCGTGTGGGGGGAGGGGGGGAGGCGGAAAGCGCAGTTTCCCCGAGCGGTGCCGCCGAGGAAACCGGAGGAAACTGCCCAGGAGACGGCGGCTTCCGGGCGACGCGAGCTCGGCTTCCTGTCGCCGGCACACGTGACCCTCTGCTCCATCGCCGAGCTTTCGGCGACCCGTGGAGTGCGACCCTCCGAGTGAGGCCGCTGAGAGCTGGACGTATATAGGGCTGGCCGAGGTGCACGCTCAGATACACGATGTTGCCGCTTTCGTTTCATAGATAATTTAGATTTGACTTCTTTCAAGTATAATTTTAGACTCTCGAACGTTGTTATTTGACGAATAAACGTGATTTGATAAACGATTTGAGAGCGGAAACGACGATATTCCTTCGCTATTATATGTATTACTAGGGCGAACGCAATTTGTGTTGCGTTGAAGATGAGCGTAGCGGTTTGTATATAGCGCAAAAAAAGATTAAGGCGAGAAGCCTATGCAAATCATGGAGCAGCAAGCCGGACCAATGCTTACTCAAAAATTCTGATCACTTGAAAATGTAAACGATTCTGACCTTTCTTTGTTTCTGTCCGAGCTGTCGGGTGGCTGAAATATGCTCATTTTGAGATCATTGAGCATTGTGCATGTTAATACATAGATGTAACTCATGCCCAAGGGTTTTTATTGGGTTGGTTTTTATTGGGAAAAATCTGGTGTGATGTTTCGCGCATAAAAAGATTGAGGCAAAAAGCCTAAATCATGGAGCAGCAAGCCGGACCATTGCTTTTTCGAAAATTCTGATCACTTGAAATTGTAAACGATTCTGGCCTTTCTTTGCTTCTGTCCGAGCTGTAGGGTAGCGGAAATATGCTCATTTTGAGGTCATAAAGCAATGTGCATGTTAATATATAGATGTAACTCATGCCTAAGGGTTTTTATTGGTTTGGTTTTTATTGGCAAAAATCTGATGTGATGTTTCGATTTGGTATCGATGGTTTCTAAAGGCAAATCGAAATTGGGAACATTTGAAAAAAATACGCACTTTTAAATAAATTTCCGTACTTTTCCAAACATGCCCAATTGTCGAATTTTGATCTTTTTTCTGCTTTGAAAGTGAATGGTGTGGAGGATTTTCTTGAAAAACGCAGGGGGTCTACGTTGAGAACAAAAGTAGACACCCTGAAAATTTCATCCCACTCGAAGCAGGCGTTTGGCCTTTAGAGCGCGCGCAAACACACATACAAAAAAACAAAAAAACAAACAAACACCAAGTGTTTTTTTTAGCAGTAGTGAAATTGATAATTTCGCTTCGCTCGCTTCGCTCGCTACGCTCATCAATAATAAGGCACGGCGAGAGGCACACTTTTTAAGGGCATTGCGTTGAAAATCCTCAGACATATTTAGCATAGAATGTCGCTGTTTTCGTTTCCAGTCAACTACAATTGATATAATTGACATATAGACTTCCCTCAAATATATAATTTTACACATTCGAAAGATGATTTGAAAGATGATTTGAAAGATGATTTGAACTTCTTATACTTTACGGGTTCGTCTCTGCAATCATGCAACTGTGCAGACATTCCCGACAAGTTCCACATGTCAACTGGACTCTGTTATTCTATGTATACTAATGCGTTTTATATTGGTGATTTGACCATCTCGAACTAATAAACTATGGATTTTGTCGAATGCGATTCGATATGTTGATCGATCATGTTCGAGTTCGACTCTTGATTGTGTATAACCTTAGATCCCGAATGAAAATCCTTTTTCACGTTTCACGTTTCAAGTTTCACGTCAAGAAGGAGAATGGATATCCACCTTCCTCGAGGACCCACTGCTGCTAGAGTCGAACGAAGAGTTCCAAAACTCACAAGCCATGTCTTGAGCCGGACAAAAGAGTCTATGGGCAGTTTTGAAACTAATTCGCACTGCTGCTAGACACGAGCTAAGAGTATTGTCTATACAGCAGCAGTATGTCCTAGAGGAAGATGCAAATATATACTTAAATTTTAATGTGAAATGGAGTTTAGAAGCCCGAACAAGGGAAGAAGCCAGTATAGATATGTGTTTTTCACCAGCATAATGCTGATCCAAAGTGACCAGGGATATTTAATTTGAGTAAGTTTTCTACAGGAAAAACATGATAATATCATGTGTCTATTGAATGAGTACGAAGACCAAGTTATTATTAAATTCGTCGGCATCTTGATTTTAATGTGAACTGAAACATTAGCCTCTCTTTTACCGTACCGATATTGCACGCATCAAGCCAGCTTCTTTGCCCTGAGTCACGGCAATCGAGCGACGCAGCTGAATGCGTCTCGCGACTTGAAGCCAAAGTTTAAACTGCTTTGAAATTGAGCTCATGAAAGCCGCGAATGATTGAATAAATATTTTTCACTCGAATCTCGAGCGTCTCCCCTGGTCTTTCACTGCCAGCAAAACTCTAGAGCGAGTAGCGACTGAAAAGAAAATGCCATCCCTGCGAAAGTTTCGTTGAAAAGCCGCGTGAAAGACGCATGGCACTAACCGACTCTTATTTGCATTGATGGCCATTTACCGAATCAATCAATAGCCGCGAGAGAGAGAGACCTCTTCACCACTTCGGGCCCCGAATACAGAATAAACGCGAAGAAGCAAAAATGTTTCTGACGGCTTATGCAAATGAAACGGCGCAGCGCGCGTCAAGTTGTTTGCTCAGCTAAAAGTAGTGTCAGTCTCGTGAATAAATCGGGCGGCCGGTGGATTCGCAAGAACCGGCTGGCAAATACAGCCGGGGCTACTTATTGACACGGTGGGGGGGGGGGGGGGCGCTCTTGCGGGACGCAAAGTCAATAATCTGTGCTGTATCGTGGGCCCCATTCCCGGTTGTTGGGGGGGGGGGGGAGGGGGGGGGGGGGGGTACTTTGCCTAGCGTTTCGACGCCGAGCAAGGCAGGTCGATCGAGTCGAGTCGAGCAGGGCGATGTACTACGTCCACTCGCTCGACCGTCGACACTGGCCGGTCGTCGCTAATCTTGGGGCGTTATGATATGTTGTAAACTGCAAGCCCGTCGGTACTCAAAGGGCTGGCACTCTCAGTCAAGTCGTCGGCGAGCTGCATGAGCAGTGCTAGCGGCGTCCCCGTATCGATTTCTGGACGTTTCGAAGTGGTCAAATCACTTCGAGCTTACTCTTTGATTTTATATAAAAATGATCTGTCTTCTAAAACGCCCTTGTAATCCTTATAACTGCACCTAGCACTCTTCTTCATTTATGAAAGCTCAGGGTTTATAGTTTGTTTACAAAATGAATTGAATTCACAATGGTTACCCTACCCCCAATTTTACAATATATCTTTCAACTCTGGGTTAATAATAAGCATATCTATATCCCTCGGAAACTGATGAATTCCAAGGCATCCTATTGGCAGTAGCCATGCCAAATAACTTAACGCAGGTACTTGACAATTGTAAAATAATGAACTGTTCTTACTGTCCAGCATTAAGATAACTTCCAAAAAATTTGAGATGCCTGACGCAATGCCGAAAGATTTCCACAATTCAAGTTTCCCAATTGACACCGACCACATTTCCGATCGCCACTGCGTCTCGTCAACGAGTTTTCCAGCCCAGGGGTCGAAACCTCGCCAAGCATTCCTGAAAAACACATCGAGCTCTTCCCGAATCGCGACGCCACGAATTATTTCTCGGCCCCGCAATCCTCTCGCCGACGCCGACGCCGACTTTGTTCCCTCGCGGCAGAGCGAGCTGTAAATCGATGTCGGGTTGTCATGACTACACTTCCGGTAAGCCGCCGCCGCCGCCACCGCCGCCGCCGCCCGGCAAGAAGCGCCGCGACGCCTTTGCCGCCCCCGAGATGTTATCCTCGAGGCGACGCCACCCCCGGCCGCCGCACACTCACACACAGGGTGGCGGCGTCGCTTCACAAACACGACGTCGACGCCGCCGCCGCCGCCGCGACGCCGGATGCAGATGTATCTCGGCATCCGTCGGGGAGACGAATAAGCCGCGCGTTGAGACGTAGAGCGTCGCTCTGGCTGAGCGTTTCGACGGAGAGGTCGCCGTCGACAAAACGCGCTCTCTTGAAACTAGCGTCGAGTAGAACAATGGAAGGGGCTTACGTATCCAAACCAGTGGTGTTAAGTTGGGCTTTCAACCCGTTGCTTAGTAACCAGTCGAGGCGCGAAAAGCCGGGAAAACAGCGAGACTCGACATTCGAGGTACAGAGCTGGAAATATGACGACTACGACGTCATCATGCTTGTAAACCGACATTGCAAAGCCAATTCATAGCGCATACACATACCGACGTTTTCGTCCGGATTTGTACTGAGTTTTCCCAGTCCTATTGGCCCTTGTCTCCTAACGTTTTCCTGTCGCCAAAGCCGCGGCATTTTTTCGATCGAGCAGCAGGATTCGACCAAAGCCGCACTAAACATCGGAGACAGGCAGTCGGGTTCAAAGTTTATAGTGGATTGACCGGCAAGAGTCCCACTTCTCTGGTCGACGGCGAATAGGATCGAGCAATTAATTAGGCCAAGTTTTTCATCTCCTAGTTGAGATCCTAACTAGGATTTACAGCATAATTCAGCCAATCATGCAGCGAATTCAGTTGTAACTCCTACATAGTTGGGATCTCAATCTAGGAGTTGAAAACTTTGGTAAAACCGGGCCTAAGTCGCATCTTCACTCGACTTGTGAATCTGTATCGACGAAAACCAGACCTGCAGCTCGTCGACGAAATGAGGACCACGCCGAGCAAATAATCCAAGAACACCCGGGCAAGAGTCGGAGCTAATAATCGACACAGCGAGCAGCTGCCGGCTTGGGACTGCGTGCCCTGCACCCCCGTGCAATACACCGAGAGAGAGAGAGAGAGAGAAAGAGAGAGAGAGAGAGAGCTGTATCTTCGGCGTAATTTAAAATTAATATCGCCCGACGCCGGCGGCTGCACTGGCAGCGCGGCAACGCCGACCGGAAATGAGGCGGCGGCAGGGCGCGCTGCGCGTTCGGCGCTCTCCCCGTCGACGCGCGAGATTGGGATCATCGGCGTCGTCGGCGTCGTCGTTGCGGGGAAACTTGCCGCTGCCGCCCCGAGATTCGACGCTCGTTTCTGTGCGAATCGGCCAGATAAGCGCGCTCGGATCTGGGATGAGAATTTGGGTTGCCAGCCGCGGGCTTTACGGTCTTCGCCGTAACACTGCATCGATCTTTAGTCGACATCGTACACCACAGATATAAATTCACGAAGTCGGTCCATATCTGTGTAAATATTGGCTTTACAGGTGAAATCATTGAGGATTTGTGTTCCGCGATTCCCCTCGCCTACAAGCCAAGTAGATGAGAATACAATCAAGGGATTCCGGCTCTACTGTTATCACATCTGTTTCACTCGCTCTGCTCATAATCGCTACACAGTTCTCTCCCACGACTTGGCACGAGTCCCACCCACCCAACTGTCCCCGATGTTTCCCACGTAGCCGTTGCTCCACGCGATGTACCGTCTATTTGTAGATGACCTGTGACTTTTTACTATGTGTGCGGAAAACCTGTGTGACATTGGCGTAAGGGAAATTCAATCTCCTCACCGCCATCAGATATATTACGAGCGTCCGTTGTGGTTCCCGGCAGCGATATTCCGTTCCGTGCCTCGTAGACGCAATGTTAAATTTATACAGTCCGGCAATCATACTGGTAGTGTAAAATATCGGTACCATATTGGTAGCAAACTGGTATCAAAGTCAATTGGACGACTTAAATCATCATATTTACATCGTATTTCACTTTGTAATCGTTTTCTTGCGTCAAATCTTCGTCATTTCTGTGAGCATCTCCGTACTCTATCGTGCGTTGTCAAGGATGTACTGTAGTTTGTAATTGTATTACTCCTGAAACATCACAGTAGGTCTTCGAACTGTGTACCCTGGGTGATTTTTTAAGGCCAGCTCCGGACAAACTGCCAAAAAACCTATCTTAATGCGGGAAATTTAACATTGCGTCTACGAGGCACGAAACGGAATAGCGCTTCCCGGCAGGCACTGCTCCGTGGATCTCGCTTGGAGCCAAAACACGAGGGCGGTGACAAGGTTTTTACGACGTCGTCCAGAAGGCGTTGACAACAGCGACACCAGCGTCCTTTTATCTCTTAAGAGTGATCCACAAAATGTCAGCAGCTCAGTCGATGAAAATGGCAGCCATCAATCACAAAACACAGCCGCCCTCGCGGCCGAAGCCTGCGCGGTTTCCCGGCTGCCAAACCTGTCGGCATTTTGGTTTCCCGATTTGGGTGTCTCGCGTCTCGAGGGATCTCGCGTTGGCGCGGAAATGCGTACGGAATTTTCGCTGCCCGTTTTTGCAATAATTGTCTGAGGGCGGTATTTCTCTCGTACGTACTTACGGACTCCTCTTCGTGGACATCGCGCCCAGATCCGACAATAAGTGTGCTCGAAACTGTGCCGCGCCTGAACGGTGCCTGAATGATGCTTCAACGGTGCCTGAACGGTGCCTGAATGATGCTTCAACGGTGCCTGAACGGTGCCTGAATGATGCTTCAACGGTGCCTGAACGGTGCCTGAATGATGCCTCAACGGTGCCTGAACGGTGCCTGAATGATGCTTCAACGGTGCCTGAATGATGCTTCAACGGTGCCTGAACGGTGCCTGAATGATGCTTCAACGGTGCCTGAACGGTGCCTGAATGATGCTTCAACGGTGCCTGAACGGTGCCCGAACTTGCTAAAAGACTTTCAGTTTCTCCTATATACGGTTGCAATATAACATAAAGTTAATGTTGCCGAATGAACTGTGCATTATGATGTATGGTACAGGGTATGAGTGGGCCGAAACTCTAAGTACAAAGATGTTGAATCTGTATGTTTGCCATAACGGTACTAACAGTCTATACTATCATTTTGAAGTCAAATTCCTCTTAAGTACAACCTACTGCAATCGAAAAGCTTATAGTCAACCTGGGGCATTTCTCCTCATCGCAAAACACAAAAATTCATGGTCATGTGATGAACCCGAACCCTTTGGCATCGACCTAACTGCCATATCATCACTGCACCACCAACAAATGTCCACGCAATTGTCCACGTTTGTCCACGCAGGGCAATTGTCCACACTCGAACGCGTTCCCCCTCGAAGACCTGTGCAGCTGAGGTGTGAATGTCAACACCGCGCTCCCACCAGCGGGGGGTTGGGGGGAGGAGGGTAAAATCACGACCCCCTGCCCCTGACCCTTCGCCCCCTCGACCCTTCGACCCTTAGACCGGCCACCGCGCGCTCTATTGACTTTTTAATGGAATAACTCAGACGGCAGAACGCAATCCGCCCCGTACCTACGTGGCATCATGCGATAATCTCATTAATATTTTTAAATTGCTTTGCTGGCTGCCAGGGGTGGGGGAGGGAGGGGGTGGTTGATATGTTAGAGATGGGCCCACATTGCCTTCCAGACGAAGGGAAACGGCCAGCGGCGTTGGGGTAGAAATTCTGGTAAACGGTGATTTTTAGCCGAATAAATGGAGGAAAATTCGTATTTTTCCTGCAAGCGGCAGAAAAATTTGATAAATATATTCCCATTTATTTTCACAAATCTGTGTGTATCGTTAGAAATAACACCAGACCGGCAATCGGAGGTCCCGGGTTCGTATCCCGGTTCCCGAAGGAATATGGGTGGGTGTGTGCATGTCGTGGACCCTGGACTCCGCCACTGGAAGGCCACTGACTGGACGGCGATAGCTCGGCCGTGTCCGTGAACGCTCGGATGTCGGCGTTTAGACTGGTTCATGCCGCCACGCCGTGTGATCGGGGAAGCCGTGGCTTCGGGGGGAAGCGATTCTTGTTTTCGAAAGAAAAATCCAATTTGGCCGCGTCTATATGTGTTTTTTTTGACATGAGCAAAGAGAAAAACGACCTGATATCCAGTGGAGCGCGCGCAACACATAGGTACTTTTAATCGAAATCTATTCCGGGCTACGATATTTGCTATTCGTGTCGAAAATTATAATTATTTTTTATTTGAAATTTTTGAAACTAACTTAGTTTTCAATGAAACTATTTGAACAATGAACAATGAACTATTTAGTTTATGAACGAGTTTACCTTGTCGTAACTAAACTCCATTTTACGTTAAGAAGGAGAGTGGACTTGCCTCTACATCGAGGACCCACTGCTGCTAGGCGCGACCTAAGAGTTTAAAAACTTACAAACCATGTCTTGAGACGGACAAAAGGCTCTATGGGAAGTTTTGAAACTCTTTTAACTCATTTCTAGCGGTCGTGGGTCTTTGAGGAAGATGCAAATCCACTCTCCTTCATTACGTGAAATATGGAGTTTAGTATTGGTAAAGAAACTTTGGATTAACAGTTAGTAAAATTCGGTTGACTTTCAAGATTTTTTGAAGCAAATTGTTTCATTTAGAAATTTGATTCTCTAATATTATAGGTAATAATCAAAACAAAAGTATGAACACCACAGTATAACGACGTTTGGCGGAACGGTATCCCGATTACTGAGCGCATCCCGTATCCCAACCAGCCATTTTGGGACAGATTAAAACCCAATAAATCCCCCGTCGAGACGCTCCACCAGCCAGGGCCAGCATGCAGTCCTAGCCCATGCAGATCCATGTACGTGGCAAAGCGCGAAATTAGCGCCCGCCAGAAGTGGGCTAATGTTTCAAGCCGTCGCGACTCCCCGGTCAGGAAAACCCCGACGCGTGTTTGTCGACAGCAATTTCCCGCCTCCCCCTCCCCCTTCCCCCTCCCCGCCCTCCCTCACGACGCCATTGGCCGCTCGGCGGATGACGCATTGCCAGCGCCGCGACGCCGATTGGTCGACGCCCACCCCTCGACGCCCCACCCTCCCCCCGTCACGTGGCCTCAGCGACATAGCGAGTGTCGACGTCGTCTCAGATCGTCCACGTCCTCCGGAAAGCGAGTCAACGGACACCTCGACGCCGCGACTCGAACGCGTCGTCTCCAAGTCTCAGCACCGGTGCTTTGTGCGCGCCGACAACCGGCGTGTCGGCGTTTCCGCCCTGTGCGGCTGCATGCGACGGGCCGCGAACCCAGCACTCGCAGAGCCCAGTGATTCATTCGCGCGTGTGAGTGCGATGTGCTCGTCGGGGGAAGTGTTGGCGCCCGCAGTATAACGCGCTCCGTCGTCGTCGTCGTCGTCGTCGTCGTCGTCGTCGTCGTCGTCGTCGTCCTCGCGTAGAGGACTCCCATGATGCTCGACATCAAGACCTCGGCTGACTACCTCAGCCGGACGGGCACCTTCTCCAACTTCATGCTCTTTGCCGGTAAATTTATGCTCGCGTCCGGGCGACAGCGACGGCGGTTTGCCGCGTTTTGCCGGCAGGAAGGAGGTCGCTGTTGACGGTGTGATGTGTTGGTTAGGTTTGTTCGCCGCCCGCGTCACGGAGGCGTCGGACTGACAAACGGCCGCGTTTTGCCGGCACCTCTTAGAGTCATCTGCGACAATTGTGTTTATAATTTACCTCGTACTTGATATATAAAGTAGATAATATACCGCGCACGAAACGTGGATTCCAATTGTTGGTGTCGACGGGTTTGCATCCTGCGTGCGATTTGTTCATTTCAGCGCATAGCTGTTGCTCGTTTTCGGGAATTCTAATTGAGTGGCGATCACTCGACAATCCACCGGCCGGATTACAAACATCGGCTTGAGTTTGTCGCCTCGCCGTGATCCGTCTCGATTGCCGACATTGCCAACACACCTTGCCACGGATTGCCTGTTATAGAACCGATTTTCATCTCAAGGTCGCTATTACTTAACGGCCCGCTTGCTCACCGGCTGGTTAAGAATGTAACAGTCTGTTACGAGTTGTTCTTATGTCAATCACGGGAACATTGACTCCACTAGTAAACGAAGCGTTAAAATCTTAACCTGGTCTCGAGAAAGATAGAAGGCTAAACGGACCAAGCTGTTCGCTATTCCATGGCGATGGGGTACGCATAAACAATATAACATTTCGCGTATATTATATTTATATTTTATTATGAAATTGTCTGATAACAGATTTTACTGCAGGGCGAAAACTAATTGTGGCATGAAATGCCTGGGCACGCAATTGGCTTGCTATAAATAAACGGACAATTTAAGGTTAAAATAAAACTATAAGACTTTACAAAAGTCAGACATGATTGCCTTTAGTCCATTCGTATAGAGCACCAGCAGCAGCAGCCTTCTTTAAACTCACTGGTGGACAACCACAATATGTAATTCCCATTTAAAAACAAATGCAAGTAGGCTGTCCACCTGAATTGCAGGAGCTCTATGGGGTTTTCCCTTGATCGTCCACTCTCTGATATCGTAATGATCAGCCAGAAAACTAAAGGTTTCAAAGTATATCCCCTAAAATGAACGATGCTCTTGAGTCTTGTTTCAGAAAACTGAAAGATGATTGTACAGGCTGACAGATTGAAAAGCTTGTACACGAATCCTATACCCCATTGCCAAGATTCCCTTCAAGTCCTCTGTCCTAGCAAAGTAAAAACAACCCCGGGAGGTGTCGACACATACATCCCTTACAAACGGCAGTCTGGAGGACGACCTTATTTACCGCTCTAGTAGGACGCCGTTCTGGATCAAGCCGGACATTATTACTTTGCTGTGTGCGACGCAATCAAATCAGCTGCGTTCTTGCGGAGAGAGCGGACATCACTCACACAACTAACAGCTGTTGGCTCGCTGACAGTTCGGTACCTACCTTTCGTTGCTTCTCATTAGTGGCCGGCGTGCAGGCGGGGCTGATTTGCATTACAGTTGCACTGCATTATCGACAGGGGGCTAACAGCGCGTTGGGAGGGGAAACGTTCGGCAATCTCGTTTAGCATTCGGTGCCTAAGGGTTGAAAAAGCTTGATTTTTGACGACCAGTGCAAAGGTGATGTGAAATGAGACCACGAGTCCAGGAAAACAAGATTCTTTTTTGGATGGCGAAGCGGTTCAGAGCCGTGGTTAGATTGTGTAGTGTAGTGCGGTTTTGCTCTGGTTTGAGTGACTTTTGGTCCTAAAAAGGACCGTGGTCGACGTTTCGTCGGCGTTGGCGCCGACATCTTCATGACCTGGACCATCTTCAGGTCCATCTTCAGGTCCTGAAGATGTCGGCGTCAACGCCGACGAAACGTCGACCACGGTCCTTTTTAGGACCAAAAGTCACTCAAACCAGAGCAAAACCGCACTACACTATACACCAAGATTCTTTTTGTCCAAATGAAATGTACTAGGGCGAACGCAATTTGTGTTGCGTTGAAGATGAGCGTAGCGATTTGTATTTAGCGCATAAAAAGATTGAGGCAAGAAGCCTAAATCATGGAGTAGCAAGCCGGACCATTGCTTTTTCAAAAATTCTTATCACTTGAAATTGTAAACGATTCTGGCCTTTCTTTGCTTCTGTCCGAGCTGTAGGGTAGCGGAAATATGATCATTTTGAGGTCAAAAAGCAATGTGCATGTTAATACATAGATGTAACTCATGCCCAAGGGTTTTTATTGGGTTTTATTGGGTTGGTTTTTATTGGAAAAAATCTGGTGTGATGTTTCGATTTGGTTTCGATGGTTTCTAAAGGCAAATCGAAATTGGGAACATTTGAAAAAAACACGCACTTTTAAATAAATTTCCGTACTTTTCCAAACATGCCCAATTGTCGGATTTTGCCCTTTTTTCTGCTTTGAAAGTGAAGGGTGTGGAGGATTTTCTTGAAAAACGCAGGGGGTCTAAGTTGAGAACAAAAGTAGACACCCTGAAAATTTCATCCCACTCGAAGCAGGCGTTTGGCCTGTAGAGCGCGCGCAAACACACATACAAAAAAACAAACACACACAAAGTGTTTTTTTTGGCAGTAGTGAAATTGATGATTTCGCTTCGCTCGCTTCGCTCGCTACGCTCATCAATTAAACTTGGCATTTCAAAGCAACTGTGCAGTTTGTGTTTTTTAAAACTCCGGCAACATGTTCTTAATTCACTTTGTTTATGATTGTTTGTTTTGATTAATTACGTTTATGATTTGGAGTCTGATCTCCTTTTAAACATCGACATTTTAAGGTGCACGGAACCCTGTGGAGGTCGAATATTTCGGTTAAATAAAGCAAAATGCCTTTCGTGTTACTGAAAAATTTGATTTTTAATTTGTTTTCCAAGATTGTGGAAAATTTTCAGCAAGCCATAATCATTACACAAAAAGGACTCTTACTTTGTTTGAAAGTCTGATTATAGATAAATCACATACATAGAGTGCCAGCTAAGCAGTCATTAACAGTGTGTCTGTAAAAACAAATTTTTTAGATATTTGTTTGTATATCTTATTGGTAAAAGGTATTTGTGGTGGTTCCCCAAGTAGGTACTTTAAAACCAGAATACCTGCAGCATGTCCCTTTGTGCCTGACCGTAATGACAACGTTGTCTCCGTTCGTTGCAGACGCTTCCGCCTACAAGGGCTCATGGAGCACCCACGCCGCCTCCCAGAGCCAAGGTAATCACCCTCCGCTAATCACCGCCGATCGCCGCCCGTAACGGCCTCGTTACGGGGCGTGCTAACGCGATTAACCCGTCGCCTCGCCAGCCCGAGGGTCGACGCTCCCCTCGCCGCCGGCAACCTCGGCCCGAATCACGGCCGGCAAATTGTTCCAGCGCAGCGGCGGGCAAAACGCAATCATAAAACAGCAATTACGACCTGACCGCACTCGCTGGCGCTGGGAAATGGCATTTCCCGGCCGCCGAAGTGCGCGCGCAGCTCGGTGATTAGTTTACGACAGGATATTGCTGCAGAAATGTCGACGATTGGATTTCGACGTCGACGACGACGAAAATTGATTCGAGCTGCTGGTTTTTTGTCCCTTAACGCGCGTTTGAAAACGGGGAATGATAACTTTGTAATTTGCTCTCGGTTATCTTTTTTTTCTCTCAGAGGTTCGCTAACAAAGTTTCGCGACTTGCTCGAATGTTGCTGCAGTGCTTTATCGTTTTCGAGATGTAATCATCTTCCATTTAAGTTGGAATCTGCAGTCTGTGGGATAATGGCCATAAGGGATGTTTTGTAAACTTTCCGCGTCTCGGTTGTCTCGGTTTGCCTTTCGCGTTGCGTGGTATTGCGTTTGGACGTGGCAGGAATCTGGAGAGTGAAGGCAAAAGGCAAAAGGCAAAGGGAAAAAGGCTAAAGGTAAAAGGCAAACATGCAAAAAACAAAAGGCCTAGGGGAAAAGGCGAAAGGCAAAGGCAAAGGACAAAAAGCAAAGGGCAAAAGGCAACATGGAAAAGGCAAAAGGCAATAGGCCAAAGGCAAAGGGAAAAGGCAAAAGGCAAAGGGGAAAAGACGAAAGACAAAAGTCAAAAATGAAAAGGCAAAAGATAAGATCAAAATAATGATTTAGATGACATAACGCGAACGAAAAAGCACACCAAAATGGTTCCATGATTTCAACATAATATTGTGTAAGATAACTTCAATAGTTTCCTCATTTCTCACTTGTTCGCTAAAAAGTGTACAGACAAGTAGGTACCCTCGAATCAATGTTTAGTTTAGCACATTAAATGCATGAATCTTCATATGCAATCATCTTCGAATTAGAACACGTGCGGTGCATACGGAAAATGCCGAGCAGGTTGCCTCGCACCTTTGCGCCCCTAGCGGCAACCTGCCGAACCTCAGTCGACGTCTCGAGCGTCGGCCACTCGACGCCCAAAACCGACGCTTCCTGCACCGTCTGGCCGCGCGCGAACGGCGTCGGGAAAGCGTCAGAAAAGCGTTGGAAAAGCGTCGGAAAACGCAGGAAATTCGTCGCCCCGACGCCGCACGATTTCCGTCGCCGTCCACACGGCGGCCGGAGTGGATCGGTTCGACCCCGGGGCTTCCGCCGGGCTTCCTGCGGGCTTCCTGCGGGCTTCCCGACCGGCGCTCGTGCCGCGACGCTTCCTTCCGACGCCCTCGACGCCCCGACGACGCGTGCTCGACGTCGTGACGTCATATGGCATGCCGTCACACAAGCTTTGCACCCCCCCCCCCCCTCCTCCACCACGCCCCCCATGCAATACAAATTGTGAAACAGCTAGTTCGGGTTCAAAATATGCTTTCGGGTTAAATATTTACATCCGTTTTGTGGAACGATATTATTAAATAATATCAAAGCAGTCTTTTAGAACACCATGAAATCGTTCCAGCCTCCTTCTCTTCCAGTTCTTGGACTTATGCTTGTGATAATCGACCAACTGTTTGTTTGTATTGATTTTTTCCTCCTTTATGACAATGCAAAGGTCACAGGATAATCGCCTCGGCACGGGAGTGTAGTTTCGGGGCCAGCAATTAAATCAAGTGGCCTTGACAGATCCGAGCACTTGGTCGTTTGGTTTGAGGTTTGGGTTCATCCGATCAATCGGCAATATAATCGGCATCCCAAGAAATCTTTTCAGGGGGGGGGGGGGGCGTAAACTCCTAGCATGCCCCGACTGGACTGCTTCTCAGCGGCCAAGCAAGATGCCCCGACCAGAGTAGACCTGGTAGACCGTTACCATCACCTTATGGCACCTCGACATCAAGGATGGAAACAATCCATGCGGGTGTGAGCTTTTCACTATCGACTTCATTCATGATGTTTTAGATTGGTTTTACAGCTGGCAATGTCAGCGACACGATGCCATCAACATTGGCTCTGCACCAATCAGAGACTCCATGGCAGAGCAGCGAGCATGACGTCATGTACATCCGGAGTCTCTGATTGGTGGCAGAGCCAATGTCCATGATATCGTGTCACTGACATTGCCAGCTGTAAAGCCTGCAGATATGATTGTAATTTGATTCGGTGATTAATTGATGGATACTTAACAGCTAAACATTTACCTAATCAGCGTACTATAGTGTTAGAGGTTATTTCTTAAATCTCTTCTACTCATTAAAAAGCCAGTTTGAAACAGTTTTTTTCCCATAACATGGAGGCTATTCTCGTGTTTACATAAATCCAAGCAGGGTATTAGCATTTTACGAAACCGGCCATAAGTAAGTTTTTTTTAGCATTTAAAAACCCTCCCCCCATAAACTTAATTCAGTCATGGGTCCCACTTCCCCCAAACCCCTGGCCCGACATCCATCTTCCCGAACGACCGCACAACTGGAAGACTCCAACGTCGTAATCACCAAAGAAATGGCCCATCAATTAGAGCAAGCGTCTAGTAATTAACCACTCAAAAGCTCGCAGATTTGCATACAAACTGCGCGACACAACACTAAGACCGAAGAAAGCCACACGACTAACTCCTCTCGCCCAAGCCTCGTGGCAGTATATATACACTCGCAATTAACACACCCGGCCCGGGGTGGGGGGGGGGGGCGGTAATTAAATCATATCGCCCCCGGGGGTCACGGTGCGGGCTTTATGGCGCGTGCCGCCTCGTGGGACTGATTCACACACTGCACGAGCAGGCAGCCGTCGCCCCCCCCCCCCCCCCCCCCCACCCCCATGGGTCGGCGTCCGTGGGTGGATCGCGTCGAGGCCCTGGGGTCGAGATTACCGAAGCCAATCGACTGCTGCGACCACGTGAAACAAACGAGGCAATCATCGCGATCTAATCAATGTCTTCGATGTGTACAAACTTGAGGGGATTCTTTCTTGTCTCATCTCAGAGCAGCTTTTCGATCGATATGGGGCATGCATGCCACTTGGAAATCACAATTCAGATTCTCGCTGACACTGGGGTCACCCATCCAGTGCCCGACTCGGTGCAGTGCTGCTTAACTTTATAGTTATCCCACAAGATCCAACAACGTAACGAAACTTGGCAACACAAGCTTGAACTAAGAGGTGCATCAGTAATTTTTTTTAAGGAATTGGCACTTGCAGCATTTTAGGGTTTACAGGTGATAATGTCAGTGACACGATATCATGGACATTGGCTCTGCATCAATCAGAGACTCTGGATGAGCATGACGTCATGTTCGCGACTCTGCCATGGAGTCTCTGATTGGTCCAGAGCCAATGTTGATGACATCGTGTCAATGACTTTGCTATAGCTGTACATCCAGCTAAATATGGCAATGAGTTGCCTCGGGGCTTTTTGCCGTCTGTGTACACAAGGGATGTTTTATGAGGAGTAACTGCGCCATCAGCCGCTTCAAAAGGTATACCAATTGCTTAGCCTTGAAATGAGAACTCGCTCGTGATGTCATTTCGTAATGATTCAGCTGGAAATATGATAGGGAAAACTAGATAAAAATGTATTTTAGACCAAAAAGCACTCATCTATAACTCATGTTAGGTTTAGCATGGTGTTAAGTTAGGACTTCGGATTCAGCTGGAAATAAAGGGGAAGTAGATAGTAACGGATTTTTAGACCCAAAAGCTGCACTTCTAGTTTGAACTATGTTATAGGTACAGTTATGTGATTTCATGGGACTTAGTATTCAGCTGAAAATAATATGGTAGGGGAAATAGACAAACACGGATTTTAAAACCCAAAAGCACTTATCTAAGAAGCAGCTCTAGATGCTAGGTTTCCGTTTAGTGATGTTATATAATAGGAAATATTGTAGGAAAAACTGGATATCAACTAATTCTGAGCTCAAACTTCACTTCTAAGCGGCTTTCGATACTTAACGTTGACGCTCAAAAACCTCCCCTTTCCCTCTCCATCGCCTCGCATCGCATCGCAGTGAGTGACAGTAGAGCGACGCACAGGGCTCCTCGGATAGCCTCGACCCCAGCCACCGCCGACGTCGACGTCCGCGTCGAGTTATCAGCGTCGCTCGCTCGACTTGACGCCGCTGCGACGAATTAAAAGTGCGTCGCCTCCTCGCGC
This sequence comes from Nemoura dubitans, assembly GCA_921293005.1. Lineage (NCBI taxonomy): Eukaryota > Metazoa > Arthropoda > Insecta > Plecoptera > Nemouridae > Nemoura > Nemoura dubitans. Next base: position 50,148,230 of record OV121074.1, on the reverse strand, counting down.
TACGTTTATACGCACTATTGTAATAAGCGCGTGTCACTTTTGACAGCCACTTTGGGCGAGCGTTTATATATACGCATTACGCGTAACGCACTCGCGCGTGTACGCATCGCACAGAGGGCGACGCTAGCACACGTGCGCGCCCAGGGATTACGCAATGCGTGTGTATACTTCGTGACTGGGTCGACGGGGAAATGCTAGAAAATGAATATTTCCGACGGGGAAAAATAACGAGTGAAATGGGATTGATGCGGTGTTTTTGGATTTCATGAAAGCGGCGCAAAAAAAGGTGTGCATATTTCTAAAGACCCGTATCGCCTCTTGGTAGAAGCCTTGAAATCAGATAACATATTGTGAAGATTCCAATTTGGGAATCACGGAATGTCATGTCGTATTAAAAAAAAAAAAAAAAAAAAAAAAAAATATATATATATATATATTTTTTTATGTACACAAATTAGTCTCCGAGTGAAATGACGAGTGAAATGGCGAGTGAAATGGGATTGATGCGGTGTTTTTGGATTTCATGAAAGCGGCGCAAAAAAAGGTGTGCATATTTCTAAAGACCCGTATCGCCTCTTGGTAGAAGCCTTGAAATCAGATAACATATTGTGAAGATATATATATATATATTTTTTTTTAATAAGCCAGTTTGAAATATATTTCAAACTGGCTTTTGAATGCTAAAAAAGTCTCGCTGGTTTCCTGACATTTCGTAACATACACTGGTTACTTCCTCGAGAGTGCAATGGCTAGACTGACGTTGACGGCGTGAACAAAAGAACTAAACCGGTTGTTATTATGTACCTACGTTTCCTAAAAAAACACGTATGAAAACGTATGGTGATCTCTTCCAAAGTAGGCTCCCTAAGTAATTAATTCCAACTCCACTATACTTTACATCATCACATTGAAAATGTAGTACCATCCAAAATCCCTATGAAAAATTGCAAAACGAAGCCGTATTCATAATATGCATATAGGATTTTTGGTCTAATGAATCCATGTAAAGTTTTTCAAACTTCTTATACGCTCATAGCTTTAAGCCTCAAAAGTTAATAACAGAAAATCACAGCAGAAAGCGAAATGACGTCTCTATATATTAAACAGCACCCAGCACTCTGCACATGGTATTTGTTTCATGTGCAAACACACACCACCGCAATTAGCTATGAAAATGCCCCCATCCCTCGAGGGCATGACAGTGTTTTCACGAGCCATTCGCCGTGAACTCCATTCCCTTTGAAATGTTTCAACGCAATCAAGAGCCGCGCAGTGCCTCACGTCCGCACGCTTTACAGCGCACGCGCACCAGACCAATAAGATGACGAAACGCCCGACGCCAAACTTTGCATCGCACTCTGATAGAGTTTGATGAACGCCCCAGGCGTCGATTTTTCCAGCACGCCGATTACATTTTCTATTATCACAAGCCAGCGCGTCGTGCAGTGTTCATAACACAGCGAACCGCAAAACCGCAAAGCCGCGAAACCACCGACGGCCACTCCCTTCGACGCCCTGCCTTTGCGACGCCTCCTATACGTTTGCCCCGCCGCCGTCGTGTCATCATTTCACGACCAGACGCCGACGATCAAAGCGTCGACGCCGTCTGATTCTCCCCCGGGCGGGCGAACGGGCGTCGTCTGTTATGCAACCCTAGCCGTCTCTCTATCTCTCGCGCTCTCTCCCGGTAACTCGCTATCACAGCACAGAGGCTTGATATCTGCATTTAGCTCCAGGCGTTGACGTCTCGCTCGCTCTAGAGCGCGGCGTCGCGACGCTTTATCTTCTCTGTCACACTTCAAAGCGACGCCCGAGCGTCGACTGATGACGCCGTCAGCGTCGTCGTTGTCAGCGTTGGAGCCATTGTCGTGTGTCGCGCAAAGGCAGATAGGATTTGTGGAGTTAATAGGCTGGTGCCGCCGCGTCGGCGTTTGGACTTGCCGAACCGTGTGCTTGTAGATTACGACGCCGGTGCGGTGTGCGTGGCGGGTGGGGGGAGGCGTCGTTGTGTTCGACGCCCGCGAGGCGGGAGGCGTCGCTCGATTAGAAGGGAACAAAATGGGACGCGGAGCTGGAGTTTCTGGCGTGAGTCGGGAGATGAGTTTTGTTGCTGCGCGTCGAGAGCAGAGCGATTTCGTGCCGCTCCACTGGGCAATGTGGCTCATTGCGAAGTTTGGCCACGGAACAATAGCGTCTGTTGATGATGGCTGAAGGTTCTTTCGTTTCTCGTCCACAGCTTTAGCAAGCAGATTCTACCACAACAGACATTTGTTTTAATCTATCACCAATTGATTGACTTGAGCTCATTACGGTTGTACAAATATTTAACCTATATTTTAAGGCCGTACTTTGAAATTGTCAGTTCCAGGTCTTGGTCTCGGTCCTGTGCCAGCAATGTCAACTCCAGGTCTTGGTCTCGGTCCCATGCTAGCAATGTCAGCTCCTGGTCTTGGTCTCGGTCCCATGCTAGCAATGTCAGCTCGAGGTCTTGGTTAGGTTAGGTCTCATGCTAGCAATGTCAGCTCCAGGTCTTGGTCTCGGTCCCGTGCCAGCAATGTCAGCTCCAGGTCTTGGTCTCGGTCCCGTGCTAGCAATGTCAGCTCCAGGTCTTGGTCTCGGTCCCATGCTTGCAATGCATAGCACCAAAGCACTTCCATAGCTGGAATCAATTATGGACAAAAATGTAATAAGGTTTTTTCAAATTTCTGGAGGCAAGCAAAGAAATAGCTTAGGAAAATTGTGTATTGACATGACATGAAACCGAAACCAAGAGCCAGAGGAAAATAATTTTGAAATCGGTCTCAGCGATTAAATACAAAAGGAAAGGGCTGAAATCAAGCATTTCACTCCAGCACTTAGACCAATTGGAAGTGAGAAAATCATGTATATAGGCAACAAAACAAAACACATCATAACACAACATCACATTTCTACACCCATGGGCACGGCGTTTACGGCACATGGCATTAGTTCCGTTCGCTCTGCCACTTCTTTAAACCACGTACCACTCGGTATGTAGAAAATATCCCAGCCCCAAACGCGTTGTATTCCCGAGGCAATCCAGCCCCAAACACGTACACGCACACACACGCACACATACGCACATCGCACGATGCTGCTCTGTGTCTCGGGCTGCGCACTGAAGACGTGGCCACCGATTTATAAAACGACACGCCAATCGGCGAAACCCACCGACGCGTGCTGCATATCGCAATCGCCCCCCCCCCCCCCCCCCCCCCCCCACCCTCGACGCCCGCCTTCAAACTTTTCACATTTGCCGCTCGCTCCTTTCTTCTCTGCACGACGCTCGCTTGTTTTCCCTCCGCGTCCTCTTTCCTTCCCGGCGTTTTCCTTCCTTCCTTCCTGGGGAAAATGGGGGGGGGGGGGGGGAAGCCGTGATTTGCCCGGTAGCACGCCTCACCGGCCGCCGAAAACAAAACCCCGTCGCTCGGCGCGCAGCAGCACTTTAAACCCCAGCCCCCAAACCCCAACCCCGCAACCCCGGCGCTGGTAAACACGGGACCACTCGGCGCATCCCGACTTCGGGACTTGCTCGCTGGAGCGCGCGCTCGACACGGGATTCCTTTCCGCGGGGGTGGCAACCCCCCCCCCCCCCCCCCCCCCCAACGAGCAGTGCGTTCCGGGTCGTGAGCTACGATCTCGCCACTGTGTGTTGGCTGTCGTGCCACAATGGACGGCGTCGAGCGGCGACGCGGTCCCTTCTTGGGGGGGGGGGGGGGGGGGGGAGGCGTTTCACAGAGAGCGTGCAGTCAGACATGAGCGGGACGTGCGACGTGGTCGGTACACTTTGATAGCTGATGCGGCAATCCTACTGTACGGTCTTACATCAAGACTTTGAGGCCATTCAGTTATGGTGTATGATGATGATGATTGAACGAAGCTTTCTTTGAATTTTCAGGGGGTTTACGTGGTTAAAAGGGTATCAATAGATTGTCCTAAATATGAGGATTCCGTGGATATTTGTTTGGTAGCAATCGGACGAAAGGTGTGGCCTGTAAAGTGCATCCAGTATACGCGATGAATTCTACGCGGGAAGCCGGCCGAGTTCACTGCTCGATGAAGCGGCTTGAAACACTAACAATGCATTCTCGCAAATTGTTTGTGGCCGTACTCCACTAAGATTGCAGTTCGCCTATCCAAGTCCATGCGAATGATTTTGTTCTATTGGCCATCTCAGCAAATTTGTGATAAGATTGCCAAGAGTCGCCATGTGGCAATTCATAAGAAGAATTCGGAATTTATCGAATGACTAAACACTCGAAAATTGTAAAATGCTGCAATAACTACGCGCACACTTGCGAGCCGAGTTATTAAACACCTTACATATCATGAGATAATATGGCTCGGAAGGCAAGTAAGTATAAGGGGACCACTTCTTCTTGTTGACCTAAAAAGTCATTGAAGGCTTCAACAAGGTCGGCACTTGTGTGCACAGTTCAATTACATTTCAGACTGCCGACATTTACTGGGCTGGAAACTGTCAAAGTAATCAGCTAAAAAACAACACTGCGTAACATCGCGCACAATAAACTCTCGGATAACGCAAGCAAACACGAGGACGCAGCCTCGGCGTGGTCCTGATGAGATTATCGGGGGCAAATTCGATTCCACTTTCTTTGACCCGCCAACCATCGCGGCAATCAGTCTCCCCCGGAGGAGCAGACGGGGAATGCCCGCCGTTTCGACCCGCGAATCTCCCGGCTGCCCCACGCGAAGTCGTCCCTGATAACAGAGTTGCAGCTGCTGTTTGCTGTCAACAATCACGCCGACGTCGAAGTCGACGCCGTGTTGTCTTTGACGGTTAGAGTTGACGGTTAGCGCCGCCGGCCGTCGGGTGCCGGTTTTGAGGCGTCGATGCCAGTTTTGTACTTCGGGTATACGGCGCGTACATACCTTTCCCCCAGTTTTAGCGCGTACCCACCTTTCCCCCAGTTTTAGCGTGTACCCACCTTTCCCCGGTTTTAACTAGCTCATGTATGACGTGGATGTCTCCTGTTTTCAGGCTACCCGAGCAGCATGTCCAAGACGGCGCTGGACCCGCACTGTCACCTTCGGCAGCCAGGTGAGAAACTCAAGCACTTCTTCATCCTCAAAACGAAACGATTTGCGACGCGATTTGAGCTGAAGTCAGCCAGCTAGATGTGGCGAACTCGCGCAGAATCCCACGTATTTAATCGCGGCTGTCAGTGCCGAGTTGTCCATCGACTCTGCTAATGTGCGGTTTGATTTGACACTCGAGCTGCGGTTTGAGGACAGCGAGCCTTGCACGCGCTGAACACACGATAGCGATCAGCACTCGATTACGAATCGTACACTCGAGCTGCAGAGTCGATGATTCGGGCCTCGGGGCGACCCCAGACACAAGAAGACCGGCTGATCTATCACTGCAAATGCATTAGGCCGAGACGACGGCGAAATATGTCCTGATGAGCACACAATGCCGACGCTGGGGGGACGCTTGATCAAATAGCCTGGAATCACGGGTCCACACTGCAGAAGACTCGCCCCGGGCAAAGCGGTGTGTGCGCTCGTATATAGAGAGGGAGAGCAAGACGTGGGCCGCGGGGGCTGTCGACGGCCAATTGAGACAGATTCGATCGCGGCTCTGTCGTCTCGACTCTCGACGCGATAACACCAAGCAAATTCCCGATCAGAGTTTAGATTATTACGAAAACACTTGTCGCTACTCACTACTGGCAGAATTTTGCTGTTGAGGTTTGCAGTTTGCATGATGAAGCATAAATATTTTTTATTGGATTTAGTATTCCTCACGTTTAGAATGAGAGTGGTGTTTCACTCTCAAAGTGGCTCCTCTGCTGTTAGAAGGGACAAAGGCGTCAGCATTGTCGTAGGCCGTCTTGTTGTTCCGGCATAGGGTTGAAATTGCCTGAGCATCGAATGATTGACACCGCAATGTCTGGAGTCTACACAACAATACTTTACTTCTTAACAAATAACAATACTTTCCTTTTTAAGGGCACATATTATATCTCTAAAACCCACAGTTGCAACAGTTCATGAGCACGCGGAGGAACGGGATGTCATGCTTATGAGAGTCCAAAACTCGTTTTTTTCTCGCTCCGTGAAATGAGAATCGACAGCTAGCTGAAAAATCGGTGCACTGTAGAGTTTAGCATTAGTTTTCACAAATGTCCAAAGGCCTAAAATAGTAAAATACGTAATTTTAAGCTATAGAAGAAGATTCAAAAAGCTCCTGCGCCAATATTGCAACAAATTTTAAAAATTTTGGTATTCACAATGTGGATATATTTGTTCATAATTACTTCTATATTTTATAGAAATAATGTGTAAAATACAGGTAAATCTCCTATCACATGCCATTGTCATACATATACAAAGCAATAAATTCGTCTAAAGACCTGCACGTGATTAACTTCCATTCTTTGCTTTGCCGTCGTTCATGCTATCAAAAGTCCAAATCAAAAAGCAATAAAAAGCAAATAAAAGAAAATGCAATTAATTAGCTTTTGTCTCTCTGAAATCTTTGAAATCCTGTAACGTACAATCTTTTGAACCTGGTTGAAACATTTGGTCTATACAATAGTGAAATCGGTCCTGGCAATCTTTGTAATAGGCAACACACAATCTACATGTCTATAAATCGACTGTCCACCATTCACCATCATTGCCTCGCACTCTTTTCACGCCAGGAGCGCCCTCAACAACTGCAGCTCTATGGGACCGTGAAGGCACCCTCGCTCCCTGACTAGCACCCTCTGCTTTGCGACAAGCAAGTGTCACTCCGCTGACAGCCGCCGCTTTGAACAGGCGCCTACTTCACCCTCTCTTTCACTCACAGTGAACGACCCAACGGCACTTTATACGAAATCTTTACACGCCAGGACGAGGGAAACAAATCTGCAACGACATTAAAATAGGGCGATACGCGACTCGGGTTTGCCTTCTTGGCTGCCGAGGCTGGCTGGGAAATGGCCAGTAGCCAGCCTGAAATGACGGACAAGAGTCGTCAGAATCAGACATGGATTGGCTGTGTGTGCATTTTGCCATATTGGAACGGCCAGCGTGTTTTATGTCGTCTGGAATGGCCATTGTAAATAGCTGCTAAAAGTCCCAATAAAGCCCAAGCCTCGAGAGATACAGCCAATAGCAGCCAGTCCCAATAGAGCCCACGCCACAAGAGATCCAGCCAATAGCAGCCAGTCCCAATAGAGCCCACATCACAAGAGATCCAGGCAATAGAAGCTAGTCCCAATAGAGCCCACGCCACAAGAGATCCAGCCAATAGCAGCTAGTCCCAATAGAGCCCACATCACAAGAGATCCAGGCAATAGCAGCCAGTCCCAATAGAGCCCACGCCACAAGAGATCCAGCCAATAGCAGCCAGTCCCAATAGAGCCCACGCCACAAGAGATCCAGCCAATAGCAGCCAGTCCCAATAGAGCCCACATCACAAGAGATCCAGGCAATAGAAGCTAGTCCCAATAGAGCCCACGCCACAAGAGATCCAGCCAATAGCAGCCAGTCCCAATAGAGCCCACGCCACAAGAGATCCAGCCAATAGCAGCCAGTCCCAATAGAGCCCACATCACAAGAGATCCAGGCAATAGAAGCTAGTCCCAATAGAGCCCACGCCACAAGAGATCCAGCCAATAGCAGCTAGTCCCAATAGAGCCCACATCACAAGAGATCCAGGCAATAGCAGCCAGTCCCAATAGAGCCCACGCCACAAGAGATCCAGCCAATAGCAGCCAGTCCCAATAGAGCCCACGCCACAAGAGATCCAGCCAATAGCAGCCAGTCCCAATAGAGCCCACATCACAAGAGATCCAGGCAATAGAAGCTAGTCCCAATAGAGCCCACGCCACAAGAGATCCAGCCAATAGCAGCCAGTCCCAATAGAGCCCACATCACAAGAGATCCAGGCAATAGAAGCTAGTCCCAATAGAGCCCACGCCACAAGAGATCCAGCCAATAGCAGCTAGTCCCAATAGAGCCCACGCCACAAGAGATCCAGCCAATAGAGCCCACGTCACGAGAGATCCAGCCAATAGCAGCCAGTCCCAATAGAGCCTACGTCACGAGAGATCCAGCCAAAAGTCGTGAAGTCTCGGCCAAGAATATAAACTCACGTCGTTTTGTCCGTTCTAAAGTGGCTGCAGACTTGTTTCTCGGCGCGTGCAAAGGCGGCAAGACAGTCACTTACACTTGGTCGAAATCACCTGCGAGCATCTTCCACGGCCCCTGAGATTAATGTCGGTGTTCGTAATTGAAACTACGCCGCCCCCGCCCCCGTCTTCTGTCCTAGGCAGCCACCCCCTCCTGGAAGCACTCACCGCCGATAAGGTCGACGGGGGCTCGCGTGACCCCGGCCAATCTGGCACTTGTTATTATTCGCCAATCGCCGCGAGGACGCTAGCGCCGGTGCTGCCGTCTGTCGGCTGGCGGCGTTGTGTGCTAATAATAGCGCGGCCATGGCAGGGTTGTCAATACCGCTGCCAGGGGGGATTAGCCGAAAGCCTATGCTTGGCAGCACAAATTTCTTGTGTGCTTATTATGCAATGAGTCTAGAGGGCCAGCTCAGATCTAGGCAGGCTGATAGAGTGGAAATTTGTTTTGGTGAGGACAAAAACCATAGATTTACGATGTTAATGAGTTGATGTTTCGAACATAGAAGGCCGTGCTGGCACAGCGTAAGTTTTATGAAAAACTAACGATTTTTTAAAAATTCTTAAAAGTTATAACCCATTATCAATTCACGAATTGTAATTGCGTAATTAATTATGTATCTATGTGTAGTGAACGCTTTGGGAAGGCCGTGCCAAGAAGTGTCAGGAGACACATGATTTTGAACCGTTCAACCAAAGCGATTGGACGATATCTCTGTTTCAACTCGACCCACGGATACTTTTTGTATATGGAAACATAACAATTCATTTCTTCACGATACCCGCTTACCATTTTATGGAAAACTAAGCTAAAAGAAACCCCATTAACACTGACATTGACAATTCGAGAGAAAAACAGAACTCAGAAGTCAGAATCATTCAAATTTGGGCAGAGCCTGTATGAAATCGCACAATAAACTAGAAAGCCGTGACTGCACCGCCACTTAGAAACCTTTGCAAGAAGACTGTGTGAAAGTTAATCATTTTAAAAGTTTCAAATCTTGTCTATAAATTTTGCCCTCATCGAGACAAATTCTAATGGCAATTCAATTCATTTCCACTGCTTGCCAATATTGGCATCCATGGTCCTCTATACTAATCCTATAAAGGATCTGCTCTGTCGCGTGCTCTTTTCCCTCCCAGCAGAATTTGGAGTTGTAATGACCCACTGCGCCGAGCCTTTAGCGAGAGTCCGGACCCTTACAAATGAGTAATTACTAAGTCGTTACTCAGTTGGGGTGCCGCGCCATGATTTCCCCAGTAATGCGATTTGTAAGGCCTTTGAAAGAGTGCAGTACTATAATACATCCTACACTACAATGTTACAGGGCGTTATATGTAAACGAAATAAATGTCGCTATGTACCAAACCAGAGAAACTCAACTGCCTTGGCAAAACAGAAATGGATCACGATTCACGACACTATGTAGGCTTTTCAAGTAGACATGCGGACATTCTAGCGGACATTTAGCGGACATTTAGCGGACATTTAGCGGACATTTAGCGGACATTTAGCGGACATTTAGCGGACATTTAGCGGACATTTAGCGGACATTTAGCGCAAAAAACAGTACTTTACCGTTAACCGTTGACTTACCGTTAACTTTTACCGTAAACACTTTTGAGAACAGGAGGCTACTTCGAAAGTTAACAGTTTTTTTTAAATTGCGTAGCATGGACTAGTTGATTTCTCAAGAGTTAAGCGCAATTAAAAATTGTATTTTTGTTTTTGTTTATATACATGCCGTTTATACCACGACTATTCGAAAAATCCATTAACAAATCCATTTTCGTTATGAATATGACATGCGATACAATACACAGAACTACACACTCTATGTCACGTCGAAAATTACACCACATTTTCTCTACTCATCGCAGAATCGTTTGGCATCAAAGCCGTAAGCCATTCCACCCACTATAAAAGCAATAACTCAACAATCATAATCCGCGACATCTAACAAAAGCCGCAACAATAGAAGCACACACACATACACGCACGCACGCACACACACATACATGCATCCATTACACAACCCCGTGCCTCTCAAATGACGCAGAACCACTAAAAGAAAGCAGACGCATCGAGGAAATAAATCCTGCAGCCTCCAGCGAAGCAAGCAAGCAAGCATGGCAACGCTCCCCTCACAATAAAGATACAGAAATCTGGGTGCAGACAATCGGGAAGAAAACACGCACGATCAAATGGCAGTGACTCCTCCTGATTATCCTTCAATTGTTCACTTTGTATCGCTCCACGAGTCCCTATGGATGAGCCTTGGCCACGGCCGCCTCGACGCACCCCTCGCCCCACGCACAAACACGTATTCATTACACACAAACGTCGCGTATGCATTGCGGGCCGCGGGGATTTGGACCGCCTTACGTCGCGCGGTCTGTCAACACGCGCGCGGCTCCTGTGGGACCGCGGACAGATTGGTCCTGGTGGAGCGGTCGCTATCCCGGGTGCAACAGGTCAACACGGTGACAGGGTTATTGGCGGGCTTGATGCTGGGTTTGGCCGATATTAATTCCCAATGCGTAGGGTTTGAGTTTTGCGGGGGGGGGGGGGGGGGGGGGGGGATGTTTTCGGGGCCCCTTGGCGACGAATGAAATGCGAGGAAATAGTTGTTGGCGACTTTGGCTTTGCTTCTCTCAATTCTTTGCAGAGTTTTGTACAGTTTCAAAACGAAACCACCGGCACAAACAGCTCGAACTGTGCACGGGGCTGATTTTGGTCCATTTCAGCTGCACGGTTTCAAATGGGAGGAACATGCCTCTAGATTCTTAATGCACTTTGTGATCTCTCAAAAATAATCTGATCAAAGATGGCTACTTATATCAAACTGACTGGAACCTTTTCACAAGGCACCAAGACGTTATCCAACATCCTTTCATCGAACTTTCTTCCACGGCTGACTCGATACTTTTCCGCTCAAAACCCCACTTTGCATGTTTTCCAGACACAAAGTCAAAAGCCAATTCACGGCCCCAAAGAGTTCCCAAAGCGCGTGTCGCATTTGAATCGGAGCCCGTGCTCGGAAGGCGCGCCCAAAGCCCACGGGGCCGTGTGAAACAGTGCAGCGTCCGTGGGGCCGTGCCCCGGGCCGACCTGGCGGGGGGGGGGGGAGGGGGCTGATTGGGAAATTGCGGTGAACGGGTGAGTAACGAGGGGGCAGGGAGACAGAAATCGATGCGCGCTGCGGGACACACGAGGAGGCTGTGGAATCGCAACACTCGACGGACCGACGCAGTGATCCATGTGGCCGCGGCTAAGATTACAGAGCCACCTGGACCCCTATTCTGTAACTTTTCAAATGTGAGATGAAATTGAATGAGAGTGAGAACCTTAATTTGTTCCTTATATAAACATAGGCGACCTTGAAGTTAGCACTCTCATTTCTTGTCATCTCACATGGAAAAGTTTATAGAACATGTATAAATATATGTGTATAAATATGTAGGTAGATATATTTTCTCCTTACTGATGTCAATTTAAAAACTGGACGTTACAAATTTACTCAAAGCGCTTGTCCGGGTATTCGTGAATATCGGCTGTACGGTCTTCAGAGTTCAATACTTCAAATAGCAATCGAAGTGTTCATAAGACACCATTCTCAATTTTGCACTTGAAAATCCAGACATAAACATTTCAAATTCACCGCCTCCTAGAGTCCTGACAGCCTCTGCAACATTCGAGACGTGGAGCTAAGGAAAACAGTTTTATCGAGAATTCCCTGGTTGTGCACTCGAAATGCTCAGAGCAAAATAAAATTTCAAGTTACAAATCTCTTTTTTCGGCTTCATACGTGTTACAAGTAAGGAAGGGCCAACAAGGGGTAGATTTTACCAGAGGTTTTACTTCTTCCATTCGCAAACACAGTGGAAGGATCACTGAAGCTTCATAAAAACTAGAATATATTGAAATTGGTACCCCATAAGTATAATTATGCAAGCAAACAAATCTGCATGCTCCTCTACTGGCAGCATACACCATAACCAGAAGCCCAGCTGTGAAACACCCTCCCCCTGTCGCGGCCCCCTATAGCTGGCACGACAAGATCCACATGCCGTGAAACCACACGATCTAGGTCATTACCTAGAACAACATGGAGGCCAGAAGTCGCGAGAAAATCGTTCGCCCCTTTTACACAAAGCCGCATGCTCTCGCCCACGCAATCAAAACAAAGGGTCAAACAACTTGGCCAGCTCGTAAATCACATGCCCTCTCGCACGTGTAAAGTAGATACAGTAGATACAGTAGGTACTGCATTACACATACATAAACCGAGTTTAATTACCATGTGACTCTCCGTTGTTTCCACAGATCCGTATCAAATGTTCGGTCCGACCAGCAGCCGGCTCGCCAGCTCAGGTGCGTACGCCCCGACGCACAGGCATCACGGTGCGAGTCACGCATGCGTGCGCACGCACAATCGGAGAGAGGCGACTGTGTGGAAGGAGTGGGCAAGTGCTCGCGTGGCGCGGGACACAAACCTGCACTCGCTTTGGAGTTGACGAAACGACACGAGTTTGCATTCTTGGCTGAGGCTGGCTGCTATTGGCTGGATCTCTCGTGGCATGGGCTCTGTTGGGACTGGCTACTATTGGCTGGATCTCTCGTGGCATGGGCTCTGTTGGGTCTGGCTGGGTGTATTAACATCAGTATAAATGCTTCTGCCCAATCGCCGCATGTAAATGCTTTCACAACTCGCCTTATGAAGCCATTTACAATGGCCATTCCAGATGACATATAACACGCTGGCCGTTCCAATACGGCTAAATGCACACACAGCCAACGCCCATGGCTGATTCCGACGACCCTTGCCCGTCATTTCAGGCTGGCTACTGCAAATTTCCCAGCCAGTCTCGGCAGCCAAGAATGCAAACCCGAGTAGCAGAGCCTTTTTCGACAGTTTTCAACTATCGTCAACATTTCTCCAGCATTCCACCGACCATGCCTCAACGCCTCCACCACCCGAGACCCACTCTCTGCCCGCGCCGTGCCCTCTCTATCCCCCCCTTCCCGGCGCTCGCGGGGGCGATTCACAGGCACGCTTTGCCCCGCAACGCCCCGAGTCAAGTGATTACCACCCCCCCCCCCCCCCAACCCCGTCGGGGTTAACTAGCGTATTGTGCGCAGGGCGAAACGCCCCGGGGGGGGGGGGGCAACGAGCCCACGGCGGTAATTGCACGTTACAAAGGGATTTGTGCTCGAAGCTCGCATGCGCAATGCTCGCCTGCGATTGGATTAAATCGCATGCGATAGTCCATATCTCATGGAGTAACGGCTACGTGGGTTACATCGGTGCCATTGGGTGGGTGTCAATAAGGCCAAGTCGTGCCAAAACCAGTCTGAAGTCCTGCAATTGTATTTAGAAATTTCCCCTCGCCTTCAAGCCAAGTAGATGAGAATACAATCAAGGGATGCCGGCACTATTGTTATTATATCTGTCGTTTCACTCGCTCTGCACATCATCGCTACACAGTTCTCTCTCCCACGACTTGTTATTCCCCTCGCCTTCAAGCCAAGTAGATGAGAATACAGTCAAGGGATGCCGGCACTACTGTTATTATATCTGTCGTTCACTCGCTCTGCCCATTATCGCTACACAGTTCTCTCTCCCTCGACTTGTTATTCCCCTTGCCTTCAAGCCAAGTAGAAGAGAATACAGTCAAGGGATGCCGGCACTATTGTTATTACATCTGTCGTTTCACTCGCTCTGCCCATTATCGCTACACAGTTCTCTCTCCCACGACTTGTTATTCCCCTCGCCTTCAAGCCAAGTAGATGAGAATACAATCAAGGGATGCCGGCACTACTGTTGTTATATCTGTCGTTTCACTCGCTCTGCACATCATCGCTACACAGTTCTCTCTCCCACGACTTGTTATTCCCCTCGCCTTCAAGCCAAGTAGATGAGAATACAGTCAAGGGATGCCGGCACTACTGTTATTATATCTGTTGTTTCACTCGCTCTGCCCATCATCGCTACACAGTTCTCTCTCCCACGACTTGGCATTCCCCTCGCCTTCAAGCCAAGTAGATGATAATACAATCAAGGGATGCCGGCACTACTGTTATTATATCTGTCGTTTCACTCGCTCTGCCCATCATCGCTACACAGTTCTCTCTTCCACGACTTGGCACGAGTCACACCCACCTAACCGATGTTTTCCACGTAGCCGTTGCTCCACGCGATAGCGATCGCTGCAATGTCGAAACTCCCTGAGCGGCAAAGTATTTTGTAAGGCTCAAATTGGTTCGCTCGTGGCTCGAAAGGCAGAGATTGGTCGAGACGGAGATGTGTTGCATGTTGCCAAGTCGTGTTACGCTCTAATTTAACACAGAGGCGGCACGAACAGCGATTGGCATCAGCGCTGCAGGAAACATTGTGCAACCGAAACAGGATCAATGCGCGAGAATCCATCCGATCCAGATCGCGGTTTACAGAAAAAACCTCTCGCCAACGTTCCATGTTATTCCCTCGCCTGAACCAGACTGTCTTTAGTGGACTCTGGATGAGTCGCAGCTTTCGATTGACGGCAAAGCGAGCGCAGGGTAAATGTCAAAATGCGACCCAGCCATAGATGAAGCAGCGAACGGGCGGGGGGGGGGGGGGGGGGGGAGAAAAATGATAATCACAAAAAGTGCACCATTTTCTATGCCCGTGACCACGAAAGCAAGTGTTGTGACAAGGCATGGCAGCCATCGACAGCACACGTTGAATTTCTATCCGAGCACACAACCAGGGCCTCCTGGATGGAATTGTTTCCCATCGCTGTTGTGGCTCCAATTTTGCCAGAAGGCTGTGGGAAAGGGCAGAGTCGATTCACAGTCAACGCCACTTAGATGCATTTTTGGCATACGAGCAAATCGCAACAAATCCATTCAGAGGGCGCTGGCCGTGGTATAAGTATAGTTGGGTCTACTTATACCATGGGCGCTAGCAAGGTGCCTTCTTGTGGAAATGACTTCAAGTCTTGAAGATGTCCAAATGACAAATGGATGCAAAATAATCAGTTCTAGTAATCACAGCCCCTGAATAGTAGATAAAGCCAATAAAAATGGATCCCTGAATTCAGAGCACGGGCTCCGGTACCAATCGAGAGCCCTGAAATCCACCCACGAAAACGAGTGGTTTCCCGACGCTAACCATCAAAGAGCAGCGTCCACTCAACGTCCATGTGGCGCTGGCCCGGGCCGGTCGCGTCGGCAGCTGTCCCGGCAGGAAGCTGGCGACGGCGCCCCGGAAACACCTGGACGCCGCATGCAAATCGGCGTCGGCGTCGGCGTCGGCGTCGCTCGTTTGCATATTTGCCCCCGACGCTTTGACCGCGGGCGCGATCGATCCACGAACTTCATACCTTGCCGGTGTGCAGGAAACCGATCTGCAATTACTTTAGGATAGGGCCACACGACTCAGACTTGCATTCTTGGCCGAGGCTGGCTGGATAATTGCCACTAGCCGACTTAAAACGACGGGCAAGGGTCGTCAGGATTAGTTTCTCTAACCGGAGTTGCCTCATATGCTGGAAGTGACGCGATGTCATCAACATTGGCTCTGCACCAATATGTGACTCTGGATGTGCATGACGTCATGTTCGCGACTCTGCCATGGAATCTCTGCTTGTACCAGAGCCAATATTGTTGACATCGTGTCACTGACATTGCTAGCTGTAAACCCAGCTTTACAGTACGTCTCAGGTTCTTTTGTCAGCAGAAAACCGGTATTCTACAATGTTGGGCAAAGGTATACCCCGAGGCGCAGACATGAGAACCTGATACGTACTGTAGACAAGCAGTGATCGAATGCCAACCACCCATTCCATCTCCAGTCGTTAACTCTGAGTGTGCGCGCGCAGGTTCGGGCCAAATCCAGCTGTGGCAGTTCCTGTTGGAGCTGCTGTCCGACTCGAGCAACGCGGCGTGCATCACGTGGGAGGGCACCAACGGCGAGTTCAAGCTCACCGACCCCGACGAAGTCGCCCGCCGCTGGGGCGAACGCAAGTCCAAGCCCAACATGAACTACGACAAGCTCAGCAGGGCGCTCAGGTAACCATAGTGATCTCCAGACATCGCGCTGTCAATCATTCGATGCCCGGACCATTCAACCCTTTAGCGGAACAACGGGACGGCCAGCGAATGTCGACATCTTTGGCCCTTCTAACACCAGAGGAGCCTCTTGGAGAGTGAACCACAACTCTCCTTCTTTACGTAACAGCAGGGGAGCCTCTTTGAGAGTGAGACACCAAGCTATCCTTCGCTAAACGTCAAATTATATAGGTATAAAATCAAGACTATACTTGGCTGAATCCAAGGATGGAGCTTACACAGACGGTTCATGCCTGTGTTGATATCGGCTGCGCGAAATCCGAGGGAAATATTGTTTTTCCCTGGCATTCCCCTCGCCAACAAGCCAAGTAGATGAGCATAAAATCAAGGGGTGACGGCATGCAATGCGTGCTTTCACACCCGCTCGTTTAGCACGCAATGGCGACGAAGTCGAATCGAGTGTCGAAGCCAGGCGACTCCAGGCGCTCCCCATCGAAGCCCGACGTGCCCTGCCCTCGACTCGCACGGGTTCCCCTCGGAAACGCGCCAGGAAATGGAGGCGTTTGCCGCCACACGTGACGCTCGGCCCAAAGCGCCGCTGCGGGTCCGGTGATTGCTTCACGAGATGTGGAAGTCGCAGGAGTCGTCCTCCTTCCTGCGTAGCCGATGGCCTCCTAATCGGATTGCCGAGTGGCGTGCCCAGCTCGCGATCGCATTGCCTTGATTTGGGGAGCGCGGTCTTGCGGCTGCTCGGGAGTCGGGAGTTGTGGCGTTGCACCCGGCTGAAGGGGAACGGACGCGGTCAAGGCTTGGTCGGATGTACGAGTACGGGATGTACATTGAATAGCCAGTGGTGAATGTTATACACATCATTGTGATGTACTGCATTTAGTTTTGGCATTCCGACATTGCAAATGGGGTTCAGATTTATACCCCGCACCTATAAGTGATCAGCGTTGAAGTCACATTAAAATTTAAGCCATATATTTTGCGAATTTGCTTTTCTTTCGAAACAATTTTTGAATTCCATTAATTGTCACGAAGCTGAGAAACTTATGTCTGTGGCGTTTATTACCATTTAATATTATTGTAACAATCGAAGTGGATACAATTTCTTACAATATTATGCCACACCTTTTGTCGGATCGGGACCCAACAAACATCTACGGAATCCCCACACTATACATCCACTGGACGACTACAGTTCCAGAGTCAATCGCTTATGTGGGCAAATAAACGCAATGCTTTTCTTATGTCAATTATGTGCTCACATAAGTGATCGACTATAGACCTGGAGTTGTTCGTTGACCTCCCCCCCCCCCCTCCCACCGCTTGGAAAATCAAGGAAAGCTTCCTTCAATCAGCATCATCTCGGCCACCAACGAATGATATCAACGTGTGCTTGTGTGTGTGTGTTTGCAGATACTACTACGACAAGAACATCATGACCAAGGTGCACGGCAAGCGGTACGCGTACAAGTTCGACTTCCAGGGGCTGGCGGCGGCAACTCAGCCCGCCACCACTGACCCCACGGCCTACAAGTACCAGTCGGACCTGTTCATGTCCAGCTACCATCACTCGACCAAACTCAACTTCATGACGCACTCTCCGCACTCCGGCATCCCCTCCTCCTCGGGTAAGCATCGGCTGCTCGCTGCAGACATTCATTGGCCAACATCGCCATCTTTCCTCGAGACTTGAACTCCATTTCTCGACAAGGGGAGTGGATTTGCATCTTCCTCGAGGACCCACTGCTGCTAGACACGAGCTAAGAGTTTTAAAACTTGCAAGCCATGTCTTGAACCGGATAAAAGGCACTATGGGCAGCTATGAAACTCTTATAGCTCGTGTCTATCAGCAGTGGGTCCTTGATGAAGATGCAATTCCAGTCACCTTATTAGCGTGAAATGGAGTTTAGTAATAGAATAGGCAATAGTTTTCAAAGCAATTTCCAAAGGGTGTTGAGAGCCAAGTAAGACTCCTCAGCTTCTTCGTCGTCAGGCTGACCTGAACAGAACCGCGACCTTGACGTCACAACGATGCGTCGTAGAACACCAACAAGCGTTTCGATCAAGCGACTTAACCGAGGTGTGAGATAAACAACGAAATCATGGATTCGAAACATGGAACCACCAACGATGTCACGATATTCGCGTACAAAACCAGTCGACTTTTCTATAGACACTGGGCTGGAAATGCCTACTGGCAATTCTCCCGGGAAAGCATCCTTCATTTCGCGACATCGGCGTCAAAGAGCGTCGCACAATCGACGCCGAACGCGGCGCGCTTCAAAGCGATCCGTTTAGTCTCGACAAAAACCGCGCGGCGCAAAAACCGAGGGCGACACTGCACATTTGGCGACCATTAGCGCAGCTCACGCGTCGAGATAAACGACGTCGACGAAAGCGACGCTCTTCGGCGTCGACGTTGGCCATTGTGCTGTGCGACGTCTCTTGATCGCGATGCGGACGTCGCTGATAAGCGGGCGTCGGCGTCGGCGTCGGCGGTGTGGAGCGTGTAATTTGTATCGACCGGAGAGGGCGCCGCCTCGCGGGACGCCGACGACGTCGACGTCGAGGGGCGGACGGGCGTCGCTTACCTGGCGTCCGATGCCATGGCCGACGCCGAACGGTCACTCAGCTAAGGGACACGGTGACCGCGTCCCCAATGAACCCACATTAAATTACCTACAATTTATTTAAGATAGCATCAATTGATAGTTAAGATTAACTATTAGGTAATAAATTCATAATAAGTAGCAATTTATGCAAATCCATCCTGAGCTACTTTAAAGTTTTTAACTAATAATTAAATGAAGCTAGCCTTCAATCATTCGGTTCAACCAAATCTTAATGCTAATAGCAAACAATCGCATTAGTTCAGTGGATAAGCCGAATTTGCTCTGTGGGCTGCGTCTAGGAGTAGTTTCCAATCCCCATGATACAGTGTCTGCATTTCGCGCGAATCAGTTTCGGCGCGTCAGTGAGACATGCCGACTTGAAAATAGAAAACCTAACACGCAAGAAGCAAAATCTGACACCGCGGCTACTCAACGATCAGCGTTAGATGTCGATGACATCACTTATCAGAGAAATGTAAAAAATATACTGGACTTCAAAAATTACAATGCTTCATCTTCTTTTATCAACGTGAATAAGCCAGTCGGCTTTGTAGCGTTTTATTCTGCAAGGCACGCCAGTCGGTTATCATTTCTGGAGACCACCTTGGTCGGTCCTGGTCGGTCCTGGTTGGTACTGGTTGATAAATCGCTTTGCCGCCCCCAAAGAAAACTGTGACGACATTCTGAACGAAACGTCCGCGTCACACAAACCCCCGCCCGAAGGCTCTAAAACATCCGCGATCAGGAGACAAAAAGCCCGCGCGGTCATCCAAGGCATCTCAACGCCCTGCCTTGGGGGTAAGCACCCGGGCACTGATCGCAGCCTCCTTCCGCTGGAGCCGCGAGGTGATCCCCCCCCCCCCCATGTCATTATCCGAAAGTCCGGAAATTATCTCGACGTTATCTTACCCCCCCCCCCCCCCCAACCCCATAAGGAATCCCGGGCAAATTTCCCCCTGATAACGTGTCGTCGTTTCCAAGACGTCGTCATAACTCGGCGTCGGCGTCAGCGTTGCACAATGGGGCGTCGCGTCGCGAAGCATTAGTGAGCGACGTATAAACTTTCAAAATGTAACCTCAGCTCGAGGGCCGAATCAAACCGCACAAGCCGAGTCGATGGACAACTCGGCACTGACAGCCGCGATGAAATACGTGGGATTCTGCTCGAGTTCGCCACATCTAGCTGGCTGAGTTCAGCTCAAATCGCGTCGCCAAGCGCCATTTCTAACGGTCGCGAAAAATCCCATCTGAAATCGTGCTGAAATTGACCAAAATCAGCCCCGTGCACAGTTCGAGCTGATTGTGCCAGTGGTTTCGTTTTGAGAGTGTATCTGGCTCGGCACTCGCCATCAAGTGGGCGACGGCTTGCGACCCTCTCTCGCCCTCTTTGTCGACGGCGTCCTCATCTCGGGGAGTAAAGGGGTAGGGTGAGGGGGGGGGCAAAGAGTTGATCTTATTTACCACTGCTTAGTCATTTCAACAAAGTGTATCTCACGCGAGAAATTGACAGGCAAATGGCTCGTTTATCGCGTAGCGCCAACGTGATAATCTCGCTGCCAGGTCCGGGCTGCCAGCACAGTTTCCCGCAGTCGAGTTAGCAAAATGCCGTCATTACCAGTCGATCCACGAGCTCAGCCATTAGAAGATTGGCAATTATCTCTTTGATCACTCATTTTGAGCTCCCCAGGTTAGAGGATTGTAAAGCTCACTTTTTTTTTTATCTTCCACGACATTTTTTAAAACTATGTAGTTTAAATAACGACAGCTTTGTAGGAATATCTGGGAGTGCACTGATGTATGCATGGTAGCAAGGTGATGAATGTTCCAACTAAGCATGTACAATTTTCTGAGCTAAGGCTTCGCGAATGCAATTTGTGTTGTGTTGAAGATGAGCGTTACAGTTTGTAGCGGGTAAAAGAGCTCAGGAGAAGGCAGTGGCAGAGCATTGTAAGCGGAGGGAATATTGTTTGCAGTATACTTCCTCGCATGTTTCCCAATCAGTAGCCAATCCCCTACTGGCCAAGATTAAATCCCTCAATAGGTCATCCACTCTGCCGGGGTTTGTCAAGCTCAAACCTCGTTCGCGTTTGCGCGGTTCGCGCCGTTCCAGGCACGGAGTCGACGGCTACTTGAAAACAAATCCATTCTTGTGCGCAGCACAAAAGCAGAGGCGCTGCAAGCTCTGTGGCCCATCGACAGACGCACGCGAGTTTGTCGCAGCCGTCACTCACAAACTCCAACCCCGAAACACAAAGCGCTCTGAGCAGCAACTTGGTCTCGCCGCGAACAAACGCCTCCACGCACTGACGGCGTCCATTAGCGCGCGGTGCGCCGCATTGTTTTCGTGCGAGGGGGGGGGGGTCGCTCTGTTCGGGGTCATGCCCCCCCCCTCCACCCCAAGGGATCGGAAAGTGGTTCGTTTCGAAGAACAGTCGTCGGGAAGCGAAAATAGCCCATGCCACGAGAGATCCACCCAGTAACAGCCAGTCCCAATAGAGCCCCTGCCACGAGAGATCCAGCCAATAGCAGCCAGTCCCGATAAATGCCCTGTCACGAGAGATCCAGCCAGTAGCAGCCAGTCCCAATAGAGCCCATGCCACGAGAGATCCAGCCAATAGCAGCCAGTCCCAATAGAGCCTATGCCACGAGAGATCCAACCAATAGTAGCCAGTCCCAATAGAGCCTATGCCACGAGAGATCCAGCCAGTATAGCAGTCAGCTCCAATTGAGGTCATGTCTACATGATGGCATGGATGATGGCATGGATAATGGTATGATAATAGGCCGAACGAGGAGGCCGGCACCCTTTACGGTGCTTTTCAAAGAGCGACGCCGATTTGAAGCTTGTTGCCGTTCTTTCAGACGGAATCGAGCAGAAAAAGGGGGAGCGTCGTCACATGATTGTGCTTTTCACGAGCAGCAGTCAAAATTGCCGACAAATGGTGTGGAAACGGCGAAATGCATTCGGCGAATCCGACACAGTAATTTGTTTGTTCGTTCGTTGGAAATCACAATGTTTTCGAATGAAATCGCATTAAAAATTTTTATAATCTGGTTATACAACGCGGGTGGCCGAGATACGTTTTTGCCATTAAAATT
Source organism: Nemoura dubitans (assembly GCA_921293005.1). Taxonomy (NCBI): domain Eukaryota; kingdom Metazoa; phylum Arthropoda; class Insecta; order Plecoptera; family Nemouridae; genus Nemoura; species Nemoura dubitans. The sequence goes on along the minus strand of OV121074.1, from coordinate 50,126,286 downwards.
ACCACCGACAAACGGCGTTCGGTATACGAAACGTACGCGAAATTGCGGCGCTGCAGGTAACGCAATTTGGCGGCGTCGAAAAATAGCAATTATATCGCCTGCGCTATCAATTTGCGACTTTTTGTTGTCGCCGCGCTCGGAGCGGAAGCAATCTCGTGCGCCGTGGTTCGATGCGATCGCGACGGCTGTGACTGCTGTCGACTGTCATACCTAGCATCGACATTGCATTCGCCCAACAGAGAGCAATACGCTTTTTAATGTTTAGTCGCGAGGGGTTAGTAAATCGTGGCCGGGGGGGGGGGAGGGGGGAGGAGCAGGGGGTTTAGGGGATGACAATATTGAATATTATTGACTCCCAGTAACCCCTCGGCCCCAGGCCATTACCCCCAACCCTCCCCTCGAAAGCGGCGGCCAATTGCCCGATGATCGATTGACAACGCGCCGGCAGAGTGGGCTCAATTCGCAATCGTCGACGCCGTCGAGCGTCAGGGGTCCCGACTCCCGACTCCCGGCTCCCGGGGAACAAAGTGAGGGGATCACTGGGCAGGATTCCCGATCATGTCGAGTAGAGGCCACTTTTCGCGCCCGCGACGTCGCGAGCGACGCGTAAAGATTGCGGAATGACAGGATCTTGTCGCGGTGACTTATGAAGTTGTGTGTTCAGCTGTCCAGATCCGATATTGTATTTTCGAATGTCTGCTTCATACTTAGGGGCATGTGACAGGAATACTGAGCCATCCATTGATAAATACGAGATTGCTGCAGCCTTATCAGTACAGGCAATCAAATTGTAAACTAGCAGTAACAGAAGAACAGCGAAAGGAGGTTTAGCTTTAAATTGGAAAAAATGTGGACATATAGAGTATTCTACCATGTCATGTCAGATATTACTTTCTTTGGCACTGCAGACAATTGCATTCTTTTGATGTGGATTCTTTTGATCAAGTCCAAGATCTGACAGATTTTGTATTGCAAGTGTGATGTGTAAGTGCTCTATGTACCTTCAGATTTTCGTGTCCAAACTAACATTAATTCGGATTCAGAATGAATTGGCTGCGTGATATTAGCAGCGTACTAACACCTCTTTTGTCTGTCCCACGCAGCCAGCATCTTCCCCTCGCCGTCCAGCTACTGGAGCGCCCCTAGCGCCAACCTCTACTCGAACATCGCGGCCTCCTCGATGCAACACCATCCCAGCCACGTGACGTCACTCGGCTCCTACCCGCACTACGCATGACCAGACTTCGCGCCGCCCTCCACGCATGCGTACCGCAGACTCGCCATGTAGGACGCCTGATCACCGCATGGGACGCCCAAGGAGGCCTTGGGACGTTTAAGGGGGCCTTGAGACGCTCTAGGGGGCCTTGGGACGCTCTAGGACGTCCAATCACCACATGGGACGCTCTAGGATGCTCTTAACTCCATTTCACGTTATGTATGAGAGTGGATTTACACCTTCCTCGAGGACCCACTGCTGCCAGAAATGAATTAAGAGTTTCAAAACTGCCCATAGAGTCTTTTGTCCGACTCAAGACTTGGCTTGGAAATTTTGGAACTCTTAGCTTGTACCTAACAGCAGTGAGTCCTTGTACAAGATGCAAATCCACTCTCCTTCTTAACGTGATATGGAGTGTGGGACACTCTAGGAAGCTGAAGGGCGCTCTAGGATGCAAAAGAAAGCCCGAGGACGCCTGAAATGACGCCCTAAACGACGAAACGACATCTCTTTCACACATGATTGCGTCGTTCACCGACCAACGGTGATGATTTTGCACTGCGACCATGCTGAAGCTGAGTAAAAGATTAGCAGATATCCCAAGAAACTGTATTCCATACTAGGTGCAGTGAATGCTAACAGAAAGGTGTCTGGTTTATACTGGTTGCTGATTCGAAAGGTTTGTTGAGACTTGCCCGGGTGAACTGGCAATGCTGATGGTGAGGGGAAAACCTGGAAACTAAACTATGTGAACACTGAAAACAGCGCGTTGATTGCAGTGCGAAGGTCTTCAAGTGATGATGACAAAGTGACGCCATCTTGTGCATTTTCACGCGCCAAGAAGTCGCGTGTTTTGCCGAAACGTTTGCGTGGGTCGCGGTGTTTAACCGTCAACATTTCGATTTTCGTACGCTTCCGAGTGCACGGATTAGCAATACTCTCGGAATTCAAAATGGCAGCTGTCCGAATCAGAATGGGGTCAACGAATAGGTAGCTAGCTACTTGCAGCTCTCTGGAATCGATGGCGACGCAATCAAGATCGAGGACGAGGAAATGACGAAGCGAACTTGTATTCATGTCCCCGTTGGGTCGTTGTTGTCGAAATGTTCGGTTCGAAGTTGAAACGCTGAGCTACTTGCTTGGTTGCCATGACAATACGACTTTGTTGTGAGCTGGCTTTGAACTGGAAAGCTTTGAGCCTAAAATAGCGGTCAAACTTGTGACAGGAGTGAACCACCGCCTTCTGATGCGACGTAGCGAGATGATTATACATAAGGCGGTGGATTGAACAAAGCGGTTCGAATTGTTTGGTTGGTTACGGGCGGCCATTGGATGAAAGCAATGTAAGCCAAAGGAAGATGTTTCTTTTTATCTGTGATTGCATTATTATTGATATTATTATTATTATTATTATTATGAGAGTTGTAAAACTTAGCCAAATTGTGTTATTAGTAAGGCGTTCGAAGCGTTCTGAAGTCGATCTGGACATGACCTGTTCATGCAATCTAATTTATTTTATGGCTGTAACGAAGACCAAATTGTGTGCTGAGATTTTTGGCAGTATGATATTACCGCTGCTTCTAGTCAACCTTCTGGTCAGGTCTGAGTCTGGGTCTAGGTCTTGGTCCTGGTCTAGGTCCTGGTCTAGATCTACGAATAAGTCTTGAAATTCTTAGCTAGGTCGAAAATCTTGGTCTATGAATAGGTCTTGAAAAGCTTTTCCAGAATGTTATTGCAAAAGTACTGAACACAGTTTACGACAGCAAATAAATTGTACCTTGCAAGGGACCGAGACCAAGAACTGGAGGAGGTTTCTACACTTTCGTTCCTATGTTTCCTAAGAAGTGCTAGTCAGTTTGTGTTGATAATGGCTGAATAATTGCTTTGACATTCCTTTAGTTCACGCAACCGAGTTCTAGGTTCGATCAACAATTGGATGATGCGACCAAGCATGAAATCCCTGCTGGAAATGCTTGTACCAAGATCATGCAAGATCTGGCCAGATCTGATAAGATCTTGCTACCACTCTGCAAATTCTTGAGTCAAGACGATAAGATTTTGCTATACTGTATGTATAAAATATCTAATGAGATAGTTTCAATAATCTTGCTAGATCTTACAAGATCATGAATAGCCAAGTTCTTGCCAATTTTCTTGCAATTTCTTTGCTTTAATTCTAACAACTAATTCATGATCTAACGAAGCGCCCGAAGTTTTCCGAGCTGTGCTAGAAAGGTCAGCTGTGGCTGGATTCAAGCAATAATTTTACGTATTAGTTTTTACCGAAGATTCCCCTGAACCTGGCCATGATGCAAGATTCCAAAATGCCCGAGAGATTTGAATTTCCAAGCAAATCTCTTCAGTCAGCTTTGTGTCAGGAAATAAAATCAATCCACACGATGATGCGACAGAATATTCATCCTGGGCATTAATTAAATTGCCAAACCTGACAAGTGAAAAAGTCATACACCGCTTTGCAGTCAATGTCCATGTTGACATGGGTTGTTTTTAAAAAGTATTAAAATATGAAGGGTTTGCAACATTTCACCCAAACAAGACAGTGATAAAGGAGTCCCTTGTACCTTCTGTTAGCTCACCAGAGATTTACCCCTAGCCCAAGCAGCTCAACAATCGTAATTAGAAACGTTCGGTGGACGTCGTAACGCTAACGGGGGATACCTGCGTTCAACGTTCGGGTAGAACCTAATCGAACGTTTGGTCATTGTGGCAAATATGCTCGCTGAACGCGAGTAATCACAAGTTAGCTTTACGTTCTCCACCGAACGTTCGTAATAACGTTCGCAGAACGTTTTCATGACGTGATTGGCGAGTTGGTAAAACCTTGTCGACTCTAATTCAATTTTTTACCGAAAGTTGAGAACAGAAAGTTGAGAGAAAGTTGAGAGCAGGAAACGCCAATGTCGTTGTTTTTGTTGTAAACAAAAACGAACAATCTAAGAAAATAATAGTTACAAAAATACTAAAAAAAAAAAAAAATTCCGATGCCCCTCTAGCTTAGGAGCGGTGACTTTAAGAGTGGTCTTAAGCACTTATTGATGTTTGTACCGAGTACCGGGAACCGAGTACCGAGTGCCGAGAGTACTAGAAAGGGGAGGAAGAGTTCTTTTTTGTGGAGCCGACAAGCTAAGTTTGTACATTAATGCTACGCTAAGACGGCCGAATCTAGTCGACGAAAAGTTCCACGGAGATGATTGTATTATATGATGGTAGTTATTAATAATACTCAAATGTACCATGTTCGATGTCTATTTTAATGTATAAATGTTACATTGTAAACTGTATAAACATTTCACCGGATAAATATACTTATTATAATAAATAGACAAACATAAGTTTGGTATAATGTATTGAATATAAATAAAAATTACCGAGATTTGTGAAATACATGTTTCATGTGATTCATTGCTTTCCAGGTTTCCACAAATGTATGTAACTATAGTTATGAGTTGACTATGTGACCTACTGGCAATAACTTTGGTGAAACGGTGAAATGAAAGGCAAATAGCAAAGTTTAGGGCCAATTTCTTCTCAGAAAAGGTGTCAAGCTAAATAGGTATTGCAGGAAATTTTCAAGAAAGGTCCCTGACATTGCCATCTAAAAATAAATTAAATCCACCCCATGACGTCAATGTTTTACACCCCCATGCCGTGGTATAGTTTTCAATACAAACATGATTGTTGGCCAAGGAAAACATGTTTTTAAAATAAACAACGGAAATGCTGTAAGCTCAATAAGCGTCTACGAAAATCCAGATTTCATCAATGTTGTTAAAAGGGTGTCCAAAATGCATTCACATACTTTCATAATTTTTTTGATTTATTTTTTTGATTTGATTTTTTTAATTTTTTTGATTTACATAATGGACAACACTTTAGGGAGGCTAATTTGTGTACATAATAATAAAAAGCTTTGGTATATATTTATTACCTCAGGCTAATAGGTTTATATATAGTTATGTAATTTATGTTGTAGGTGCATGATAATAATATTAATTTATATATTTGCAGAGGCATTTTATGTTTTTTGGGAACGTAACCATGATTTCATGGGGCAGTGGGTTCCACAATCTGATTGACCGGGCCAAGAATGCTTGTTGGCCCATGTCACTTCTGTAGCTTGGACGGTTTATCTTCAGTGCATGGTCATTTTTTCCGGATAATAAGGGTTTGGAGATGAGTTTGGCCACATCGTTCCAGGCTGGGTGGCCTGCAGCTGTCTTTTATAGGTAACTCAGAGTGGCTCTGGCTCTTCCCCTGACTATAGGAGGATCCCACAGCAGTGCAGCCATGGCTGATGCTGATGCTGAGACTAGGGGTTTTAGTAAGCTTACACCAGCGGCACTGGTGTCCGAGTAAATGTCGAGCGGCCTTCTTCTGGACTGCCTCGATAGAATCACTTTGTTTGGCGGTATGAGGATCCCACACAGCGCTACAATATTCTAGAAAGGGTCTGATGAGGCATTTGTATGCATGTTCCTTGGTCTTGGGGAGGCTTCTCCGTAGGTTACGTACTACAAAGTGAAGGTTACGTTTAGCGTTGGCAGTTGTTTAAATTTTAAACTTTCCACTGGGCACATTGTGTTCGGAAAATGTGCGTTTCAAAACAAACGTTCAGCTTGTGATCATCTGAGTATGGAAATGATCTGAATGCGAAGCCGCAAGCCGATAGTGTCTAGGACCTAGTCTGCAACTGACCTAGCCTACAACTTATCTAGCCTCCAACTGATCTAGCCTACAACTGATCTATAAGCGAACAACTGACCTAGCCTCCAACTGATCTAGCCTACAACTGATCTATAAGCGTACAACTGACCTAGCCTCCAACTGATCTAGCCTACAACTGATCTAGCCTACAACTAATCTAGCCTACAACTTGGTCTTGGCAGCGTGCTGTCGAAATAAGAGAGCATCGCTGTCAGATGCGAGTAGTTGAGTATGATTTGCAGCGCTCGGTCGCCAAGATAATCTCTCGTTTCCACTACCCCTGTGCCCTTACAACGGCCACCCCTTCGACGGCCACCCTTTCGACGCGGTACTCTGCACCCGACTTCGAGGGTGAACCTGGAGTGGTCGAGTGTTGGCGTCAACACAGGGTGCTTTAGCTAACGTAGGGCTTCGCGCACTGTTGTATTGCAGATGAGCGTAGCTCTTTAAAGCGGATAAACAGGTAAAAGCAGAAGGGCGCAAACACTACCTTATTTGTATATTTTAATTCAAAAAAAGTTAGATTTATTTTCGTGTGGAAAGGGTACTAATTTCGGGGGTACTAATTACAAAATAGAATGAAACACGCTGATCTAAAATGTTCAGATGTGCTTAATTGCAACATGCTATACGCGACTGCAAAGTTTCGTGCGGAAATATTCCGAACTTATTGCGATTTAGCGTAGAAGCTTTTCGAAAAATAAAAAAATGTTCATACATGTTGCTAAGTTACACAACAAAACCGATTGTGCTGCGAAACGCAGGGGTTGAGCACTCTGCAGTTGAGCACCGCCATGTCGAGTGCGTAGCAAACGACTATAAAGCAAAGTGCGTATATAGACAAACGTATCGCATGTACGACGTCGGGCGCGCTCGTCGGGCGTCCTCGCGCGGCCTCGTAGGCCGGCTCCCACATGGGTCCTGGACCCAACGAGAGGCCCTGGACCCAACGAGGGGCCCGCCGCCGCCGCCGGTGTCCGCACCGACGCACATTGCTGCAGCGAGCGAGGGAACTCAGATGACCGGGGGCCACCGCCGCACGCGCGACCTACGGTTTGAATCGCCGCTGTTTAGCATTCAGCCGGAAGCGAGTCGCGACGCGCAGACCCGGCGCGCAGGAGCCCGTGGCAGGAGTGCACATCGCACTCTATTTGCGCACTCTCGAACTGGCTTGTCGCTCAAACTATTATTATTATTATTATTATTATTATTATTATTATTATTATTATTATTATTATTATTATTATTATTATTATTATTATTATTATTATTATTATTATTATTATTATTATTATTATTATTATTATTATTTATTTATCGACAACAGAGGCGAGTCCACAAGTGCGATGTAATAAATTTATTTTATTTTAATTATTATTAATTTAGCGTACGGTCAACTACAGCCACTCGTGGTCGTGGCACGGTGCGAGCTGCACGGGCCAGGGACAAGACCTCGATAGTACGTTTCGCACACTCACACACACACACACACACACTGTTTTTGGGGGTAGTGAAATTAAAGATTTCGATAAGCTTTATTCGAATTCAACGTGAATCCGCAGCTCGAGTGTCGAATCTAACCGCACATTAGCAGAGTCGATGGACAACTCGGCACTGATAGCCGCGATGAAATACGTGGGATTCTGCTCGAGTTCGCCACATCTAGCTGGCTGATTTCAGCTCAAATCGCGTCGCCAAGCGCCATTTATAACGGTCGCCAGTACTGCTTGGTTTTGAAATTGTATATACAAAGCGCTGTAAGAACATCTAGCGGCATGTTCATCCCATTTGAATCCGTGCTTAAATTGACCAAAATAAGCCCCGTGCACAGTCCGAGCTGATTGTGCCGGTGGTTTCGTTTTGAAACTGCACAAAGCGCTGTAGAATCAAGAGGCATGTTCCTCCCATTTGTAACCGTGCTGAAATTGACCGAAATCAGCCCCGTGCACAGTTCGAGCTGATTGTGCCGGTGGTTTCGTTTTGAAACTGTACAAAGCGCTGTAAGAATCTAGAGGCATGTTCCTCCCATTTGAAACCTGGCTTAAATTCACCAAAACCAGCCCCGTGCACAGTTCGAGCTGATTGTGCCGGTGTTTCCGTTTTGAAACTGTACAAAGCGCTGTAAGAATCTAGAGGCATGTTCCTCCCATTTGAAACCGTGCTGAAATTGACCGAAATCAGCCCCGTGCACAGTTCGAGCTGATTGTGCCGGTGGTTTCGTTTTGAAACTGTACAAAGCGCTGTAAGAATCTAGAGGCATGTTCCTCCGATTTGTAACCGTGCTGAAATTGATCAAAATCAGCCCCGCGCACAGTTCGAGCTAATTGTGACGGTGGCTTCGTTTTGAAACTGTAGAAAGCGCTGTAAGAATCTAGAGGCATGTTCCTTCCATTTGAAACCGTGCTAAAATTGACCGAAATCAGCCCCGTGCACAGTTCGAGCTGATTGTGCCGGTGGTTTCGTTTTGAAACTGTACAAAGCGCTGTAAGAATCTAGAGGCATGTTCCTCCGATTTGCAACCGTGCTGAAATTGATCAAAATCAGCCCCGCGCACAGTTCGAGCTGATTGTGCCGGTGGTTTCGTTTTGAAACTGTACAAAGCGCTGTAAGAATCTAGAGGCATGTTCCTCCGATTTGTAACCGTGCTGAAATTGATCAAAATCAGCCCCGCGCACAGTTCGAGCTGATTGTGCCGGTGGTTTCGTTTTGAAACTGTACAAAGCGCTGTAAGAATCTAGAGGCATGTTCCTCCGATTTGTAACCGTGCTGAAATTGATCAAAATCAGCCCCGCGCACAGTTCGAGCTGATTGTGCCGGTGGTTTCGTTTTGAAACTGTACAAAGCGCTGTAAGAATCTAGAGGCATGTTCCTCCGATTTGTAACCGTGCTGAAATTGATCAAAATCAGCCCCGCGCACAGTTCGAGCTGATTGTGCCGGTGGTTTCGTTTTGAAACTGTACAAAGCGCTGTAAGAATCTAGAGGCATGTTCCTCCGATTTGTAACCGTGCTGAAATTGATCAAAATCAGCCCCGCGCACAGTTCGAGCTAATTGTGACGGTGGCTTCGATTTGAAACCGTACACATCGCTGTTTGTATGCATGTACGCATGTATGCACGCTGCATGTATGCAGTCTAGAGAAGCCACCCGATAAAAGGAAGGCACGCAGGAATAATGGGATAGGCTGGACATGAAAAAGGTTTTAAGGGATCCGCTTTAGCAATCATGTACCGACAAACAACATTATTAAAAAGAATGGGAAGGAAACATTTACTTTACATAATAAAGGACCCATAACCGTTTATTTTAAAATAGTTGTATTGTTTACAGTTCGAGACTTCTCTGACCTCTAAGTTTCCTACATGCTACTTTGCAATAATAATATATATATATATATATAATATATAATAAAATCTCCCTACATTTGTAACTTTTTGGTTGTTTCCTTACCACAGCTCGAGTGCCGAGTCAAACCGCACAAGCAGAGTCGATGGACAACTCGGCACTGATAGCCGCGAAGAAATACGTGGGATTCTGCGCTGGCTGACTTCAGCTCAAATCGCGTCGCCAAGCGCCATTTCTAGCGGTCGCCAAAACTGCTTGGTTTTGAAACTGTATACAAAACGCTGTAAGAACATCAAGCGGCATGTTCCTCCCATGTCAAACCGTGCTTAAATTGACCTCTCCATTTCACGTTAAGAAGGGAAGTGGACTTGCATCTTCATCGTGAACCCAATGCTGCAAGATACTACTCGAGTTCCAAAACTTTGAAGTCATCTCTTGAGCCAGAAAAAATGCTTAATGGGCAGTTTTCGGACTTTTAAATCATTTCTATCAACAGTGGGACCACGAGTAAGATGCAAATCCACTCCCCTTCTTAAAGATGGAAAAAATAAGTTTGGATGTGTTTTTAAACCATGTAGCACGTGTTGGGATGGATTCGCGTGATGGATTCGTAAAGGTTGCAACGTGGAAAAAAATCGCAAGCACCGAATTTTGATATTTTCGTTTAGCGCGCAGCCGCGCGCTGCGTCACTATATCACTACTATGCTGGCGTGCGGCTGCCGGCGTGCGGCTGCCGGCGCGCCAGCTAGCTCCGTTTGCTGCTCGGAGACGTAGAGTTTTAGCAATGGGTTTTTTGAGTTTTGACTGATATTATAAAGAGCGAGCTAAATTTAGGTTTGCTGTGTCAACTTCATGATAAAATGTCCATGCTTGCTAGTCGAAACAAAGATTCTGATGAGTTCACATGTACCTTGTACGTATAGTACAGTCATGGCAGAAGTGATCCAGCCTTATCAATTCGAAACGGAGTATTCTGACAGTGAAATCGAAAATATAACATTAATACAAGACGTTCGCGCCGGATTATCTGTAAATGTTTTATCAGGGAGAAAAGGCAACAATAGTTGGTGTACTTGTAATCGTTGTGTGTCTATGCTCACTGATCACGAGAGCTCGTGTTGCTCTGAAGCCGAGTCGATGCGTCAAGTTAGGGAGGGACACACATGTGTTACCGAACATCGATCTTCTCAACATTTTATTAATGACAGTGATGCGTTGAATCTGTTGCACCCGAAGACCGAGCAAAATACCATATTTAGTCCAATTAGCAGCCGAACTTCACCAGTGCAAGTGACAAACTGAGGCTGCTGCCTGCTGTAGCGCGCGTAGCATGGCTCTGCCAGCGATAGGCTGACGTCACTCTTTTCGCTCAACGCGTTGCGGGTGGGTATACGCTGAGCGGCGCTAATAACCGCGTGTACGATTGTTTTCGCCTCGGAACTGTCTTTCTGGAGCCGAAAAGTCGTAAAACGGGTTGTGTGCCCCTTTAATTCGTGAATTGAAGTCTAGATCAGCCCCGTCCACAGTTCGAGCTGATTGTGTCGGTGAAAGGTGAAGTGTCGGTGCTTGTTTGGAAGGCCGCCGTCAGTCGACTTGCAGCTTCTTGAAGGTGCCCTCCACCCCGAAGCAGTTGCCCTTGTTGGGTGTGGCACTCGGAGGTCGCTTAGTCTCGTCCACTTTGCCCAGAAAGTCCTGCTCGAGGAACCACTCTCGGTGGCTCTCCAGCTTGCCTCTCCACTCCACTGCAATGGAAAACGAACCACGCTGTACTCGCTGGAACACTCTCTTTTCTTGACAATTTGTTGCATTAAACGGGAAACTTTTCAGACTTTTCAACATAGACACATTTGGCAGCCAACATATCTTTCGACCACATTGTGACGGGAAGACCACAGAATCCTATTTGTCATTACATTTTCATCTCATCTCAATTTTCATATTTTCATATTTTCATTTCAACAAGCCTCCTTACAGTACCTGCTCACTTTTAGAAAGTGAGCGCTGTTTCACTCTCAAAGAGTCTTCCCTAGGCAGTTACGTTTAGAAGGAGAGCGGTGTTTCACTCTCAAAGAGGCTTCCCTGCTGTTAGAAGAGTCAAAGTTGTCAATATTCGCAGGCCGTCTCATTGTTCCTCTAAAGGATTGAATGGTCTGAGCATCGAATTATTTACAGCGCAATGTCTGGAGACTACAGAACAATACTTTCCTTCTTGACATGAACAAATGCATACTAAAGTTGGTAAAATTTTTCCACCTTGACACCCAAGTAAGAATCCTAGTGAATGGGCAACATCCAGGAGGGAACAGCCAGAGGGCGTGTGGTTTTCCTGAGAAGCAGCTACTCACAAGCGAGCTCGGCCAAGGGCTTCTGCCGCCCCCCATAGTCCTTGGGAAGGACGTCCCTGTCCACGTGCTGGTGCAACGCCTCCAGCGACGAGTGCACGTACACGCGGGCAGCCAGCTTCTTGGGCAGCACGGCCTTGAGCAGACGGACCAACGCGTCCACCATGGGAGGGGCGTTCAGGAGGTGCACAGCCTTAATGCGTGCCTTGCAGCCGTTCTGCGGGGAGAAGGACAAGCTGTACGATTGTCAGCTTTGGCATCTACGTGCCCCCTTTGTGCCCGACTCAAACATCTCGGTCCCAGCCCGCAGCCAAAAGGCCGAGGGTTCGGTGCTGATTCCAGGACTGGCATGCGAATGGAATCCAGCCTGAGAATACCAATGTCTCCCCTTTGTGCCCGGCTCATACATCTCAATCCCAGCCCGCAGCCAAAAGGCCGAGGGTTCGGTGCTGATTCCAGGACTGGCATGCGAATGGAATCCAGCCTGAGAATACCAATGTCCCCCCTTTGTGCCCGGCTCGAACATCTCGGTTCAAGCACGCAGCCAAAAGGCCGAGGGTCCGGTGCTGATTCCAGGACCGACATGCAAATGGAAATTAGCATGCTTGATGGACCGAGTCTGAAAGTGGACGCCCAAACGACGTCTGTTGGCTGATATCCTGATGAAGTCCGAACAGCTCACTCACCGCGCCGACGTCCATGGCGTTCTGCAGCAGCGTCGGCGTGAACCTCACGATGTGCGCCATGCTCAGGTGGACCAGGTCGTGCACGAACACCTCGCCCAGGTTCACGTCCTGCAAGCACACACCAGACCAGGCTCATGGGCTGACATCCCCTAGGGTCGGCGTTGGCAACGGCTACTTCGGGATACAGCCCTCGTGTTCATATACCTCTTTCATCTCGAGGTCTGACTGCATCATCCAGAGCTTGACGACCGTGTCCATCTCGTGGGTGCACACGTCCTCGGGGGTCGAGATTACGTAGATCTTGACGCGGTGACCTTCGGCCGTCAGCTGCGGTAGGGGGGCGTTGATCCTGTCACAGAGCGGGTGATGATCACACTTGAAGGATTGTACAGATAGCTGATGGGAAGTATTGTTCTGTAGATGCGAGATATAACGCAGTCAATCATTCGATGCTCAGACCATTCAACCCTTTAGTGGAACGATGGGACGGCCTGAGAATGTTGAAACGTTTTGGCTCTTCCAGCAGCAGGGGAGCCTCTTTGAGAGTGAACACCGGGGCGTAACTAGGGGGGAGCAGGCATACCAGCCGAAGTTGAACCGAAAAAAGAGGCGCTGGCCTTGTATTTTACCGAATGGAGTTTTTGAAATCTAGTAAGTTTTCCCAGAGCAAGCTTTCAAAAAATCCAATCTCTAAAAAGAAATCGGCCTTCATTTTTTGGTACAACTTTCACAAAATAGGCAACCGACGGGGAGCACAGCTCTGCTATGCTGCAAATTGATACGTAGAACTACTTACGTGCATTACTTCATTAACGTTGCCAGCACTATACAGTTTTCATAGGAGATTATTTTGAAACTAATTACTTTTTGGTAAATTTAGTATGATCGTAATATAAAATATTTAACGGAAGCACTTCTGCTTCCCAGAGAACTTATTCTGGAACTTAAATTTAAATTTAAATATTCTAATGTCTATTATATCTATGACCGGTACTGCGTCTATCTCCACGAAACCATGCTGCACGTTAACATGTTTCTCGTCAAACTCGATAGTTCAAAATGTATGAACATTTTAGGACACTGCATAAGCATTAACCAAAAGTGTGGAACATTTTGCGATGAAACTTTCCCGAGGTATGAAAAACAGTGAAACACAATAATGTATCTGCGCTAGACTGCCGCAAACGCGTTCGCGTGCATGAGCCAATCCCCTATCAGCTGTCAATGCACTCCCTGTGCGCTAGACTGCCGCAAAGGCGTTCGCGTGCATGAGCCAATCCCCTATAAGCTGTCAATGCACTCCCTCTGCGCTAGACTGCCGCAAACGCGTTCGCGTGCATGAGCCAATCCCCTATCAGCTGTCAATGCACTCCCTCTGCGCTAGACTGCCGCAAACGCGTTCGCGTGCATGAGCCAATCCCCTATCAGCTGTCAATGCACTCCCTCTGCGCTAGACTGCCGCAAACGCGTTCGCGTGCATGAGCCAATCCCCTATCAGCTGTCAATGCACTCCCTCTGCGCTAGACTGCCGCAAACGCATTCGCGTGCATGAGCCAATCCCCTATCAGCTGTCAATGCACTCCCTCTGCGCTAGACTGCCGCAAACGCGTTCGCGTGCATGAGCCAATCCCCTATCAGCTGTCAATGCACTCCCTCTGCGCTAGACTGCCGCAAACGCGTTCGTGTGCATTAGCCAATCCCCTATCAGCTGTCAATGCACTCCCTCTGCGCTAGACTGCCGCAAACGCGTTCGCGTGCATGAGCCAATCCCCTATCAGCTGTCAATGCACTCCCTCTGCGCTAGACTGCCGCAAACGCGTTCGTGTGCATTAGCCAATCCCCTATCAGCTGTCAATGCACTCCCTCTGCGCTAGACTGCCGCAAAGGCGTTCGCGTGCATGAGCCAATCCCCTATCAGCTGTCAATGCACTCCCTCTGCGCTAGACTGCCGCAAAGGCGTTCGCGTGCATGAGCCAATCCCCTATCAGCTGTCAATGCACTCCCTCTGCGCTAGACTGCCGCAAAGGCGTTCGCGTGCATGAGCCAATCCCCTATCAGCTGTCAATGCACTCCCTCTGCGCTAGACTGCCGCAAACGCGTTCGCGTGCATGAGCCAATCCCCTATCAGCTGTCAATGCACTCCCTCTGCGCTAGACTGCCGCAAACGCGTTCGCGTGCATGAGCCAATCCCCTATCAGCTGTCAATGCACTCCCTCTGCGCTAGACTGCCGCAAACGCGTTCGCGTGCATGAGCCAATCCCCTATCAGCTGTCAATGCACTCCAAGGTGCAATTACGTCCGAGGGGCGCTGCGGCTGCAATCGCGACGTGTTGCGCGAGGACGTCTTTCTAATCTAAAATCAGTAGCGCTGATATAAACCACGCAATTTCCCCCGTATTAATATAGTGTGATATGCAGCTAGGAAAAAGCTGACCAAGAGGACTTCAATCATATTTCGTTCTCTGAAATCAATGTAAAGTATCGATGCAATCGATGTAAGAATATTTTGGACTGGTTGCTCTTAGAGGTATTTCGCAAATGCCAAGCGGTTTGTTTGCTCCAAAGGCATTCTTGTTTATTATTGGACCGCTTCAGTTAAGGCATAGAATAAGATAATCCATATCAATAACGGATAAAAAAGTTAAAACAAAGGGAAACAATATATGGAAATACGCACACAATTGACGCAAACCGTAAAGTTAGGCGAGCAACGATAAGAATAGGGAAAAAGCGAATTGGAATATTTTATTATATTCTTATTTCAACCAATCACAGAAAAGTATTTTTTGAAAAATAAAACGCGATGCAACAAACAAAATGTTGTCGTCACGCCAACGTTTAGCTGCCAGCGAACATTTTTCACGTCATTTCGCATCTTGTGATTGTGCTTACTCTTATTGTTATTACACTTATTCCTATTCTTATTTCAATTGCGCGCGGGCCTTTACACTTGGCTGACACTGCCAATAAGACGCGTGAATTGCTACTCATCCTCTGCTATTACTGTCAGACCATGTGTGATCTTGACAGCGGCGTGAGACGTGAGATTGCCTTTTGAATGCCTGGCAATCAGTGGCCGGTCCACACAATGAAATTGGTACGTTGGAAAGCGAAACCAGGGACCACGGCAGCACAAACAAAGCAACACCTTGACTCGTCCAACGTGACGCACCTTGGTACAAGGCTTGGACGAAGCCGACCGTCCTACAGTATTTTTCACGTCAAGAAGGAAAGTATAGTTGTGTACACTTCAGACACTGCTCTGTCAATCATCCGATACTTAGTCCATTCAAATCTTTAGCGGAATAATTTAATTTAATAAAGAATGATTTAATAAAAACCAGCGGAATAGCGGAACAGCAGGGGAGCCTCTGTGGGGTGCAGAAACACCGCTCTTCTTCTAAACGTGAAAAATACGATAGGCGTAGCGACGTTAAAAGATCTTGGAGAGCCCACATTGTACGAAGCCACGGGCAATCATCACGAATTCCTCCAAGTAATTATAACGTGAATTAAATAATTAAAAGTGTATAGCGCGAATAGTTCAAATGTTCAGCCGCTTCTTAAAAAAGTAGCCTCTAGGACGCCAGGGGCTTTGCGCTTGACTACTTATCGCCCCCAATAATTAGATATCTAATTGCAGATAAAACAGCCACATTTCATTTCACCTTTTCAACGACATGTTTTAAAAATAGGAATGTTAAGGCTGAATTTATTCTGAAAAAATTACTATTTCAAACTGGAGGTTGAATGCTAAATCAAAAGTCTCACTGGTTTCCCGACGTTTCGTAACATATTATGCTAGTTATACGTCGTCAAGGGTGATGGCTCCACAATTAGAATTTATTCGGTTTTTATTAATTATATACTTGACATATATTTATATTCTATGTCAACATCCTTGTTTTCCCACCACTTTACAATGCAGAGTACACACACAAGCAAGTAAACTCCATTTCACGTTAAGAAGGGGAATGGACTTGCCTCTTCCTCAAGGACCCTATGCTGCTAGACACAAGCTAAGAGTTTCAAAACTCACAAGCCATACCTTGAACGGTTGAACTACACAAAATACTCTATGGGCAGTTTTAAAACTCTTAGTTCGTTTCTAGCAGCAGTGGGTCCTCGAGGAAAATGCACAGCCACACTCCTTCTTAACGTGAAATGGAGTTTGGGTACCACAAATTGGAAGGAGCGTACAGCGGTAAGTACAGGGGTAAGTACAGTGGTAAGTGCGCACAATAGTTTCGTTTGGTTGTCCAGTTGCAATGCAGTTGCAATCTAGATTTTGATTTCGCTGTGACGTCACAGAAATGCAGAAATGTAGTGATAACCTGGTGAACAAACAATCAGCTATGCAGAGCTCATTTGCAGCCATTCGAATTATGTATCATTTTATGATTTAGTATTTCCCTGCATACACGATAAAGTGCTCAAGGTTAATTTCGTGTGCAGGCCAGCTGAGATTAGTAAGCAATTTTAATAGTAGCAATTTAAGCAATACATTCTGATAACGAAATTATAATTGCGTGATCATTCCAAACATTGCACAAGTAACTAATGCCGGCGGAAATTTTTTCCATTCGAGCTCGAAAAGATAACCTCAATTCCATTTCAGCCGCAATCAATGCAAGTTAGTTCAAATTTACCGAGCGTATTTCTTAGTTACGCATTTAGATTGCTCGTTTGCGGGGACGGGGAATGTAAAAATCTAGTTGCCATCTAGTTGATAATGATTACCACATTTAGGGGACAAACACCCCGTAACTGGAAATACGAACTCAAGTTTAAACAAGCCAACACATGAAGTGTAGTTACAATGTTGATGGTATCTAGATTTCGTGGACAACCAAACATAACTTATGGCACTTGGCCCACGGCAAACCAAAAGCCGACCTCGAGCGTCGGTTTTCGTTGCCATAGAGACGCACATTGCCTAATTACGGACAATGACTCGGCAACAAGTGGAGCAATTAGCCGCGGCGAAGACTGACGCTGACCCATGGTCGAAACCTCGCATGAAGGCAACAGGTGATAGGCGGCTATAAAATACATAATGATTGATGCGAGATCGCGAGTAGGTACCTGCTTTCAATCCAATAAGCAACTTCAAGGTTATGTCATTAGCTGGTCAGACGATTTGCTCCCGTTTTTAAGCAATTTTATCACCCAAACTTTATGATGTCCAATTATCCAACTGCTCATTTCTCAACACAATTACAATTTCTTTATGTGATCAGTTCCTCGAATTCTGCGATGCAACGCAGATCTAGGCTTATCGCTAGGCAGTCCCTGTTTCCTTCGATTTTTAAAATATGTCCGTGAGTCGTGACTTCGTCAAGAGCGTCCGACCAGGGAGCCTAACCTCCATGGTCCGACGATTTGTTGTAAGCTATTGTAAGCGAAGAGAGCATTCTAGAAGACCGTGGTCAGCTGTCACTGTCCCAAACGTTTGAGTTTGTACGGACCAACTGACTGACTCGTCCGACACACAGAGTCCGCACTCAGTGCACACTCAGTTGGCATTTGCAATGATAAATTGTCCCCAAAGTGCGCACTGAGTGCGGACTCAGTGTGTGTGTGCTATCAGTGTCCACTCTGCATTCGGGTCCTAGTAATTTGCTGGTGGTCGGATTCAGACAAGACCCGAGTCGCCGTCGCTATTCGGTCGGCGAGCCACGAGCTTTCTGACCTACGATACTCTCACATGCCACACGTGACCCACGTGCTCGCGTAGGCCAACAGCTGGACACGCATATGTGTCGCGTGTGGCTAAAAGTCGGTGGATTTAGGCACCGGCATTCTTCGATCTCCGACGAGACTTTACAGCTGGAAATTGACAACTCGATCAGACCGAAACACGACGTGGACATTCGTTAGCAGCGTCCGAGTAATTCCCCCTCAGTTTTCGGTACAGGAGCTCGAAGCTTGATTTAAATGCATAATCTTAACAATTAGCGCTTCGATGTACTTTGTTGTCGATTGTTCTCCTTGAGGCAACAAGGTTTCGATTTCAAATCACTGTGAATAAGTAAAGGTAGCCTTATTGGTAGACAGTAAGTATTTGGTTGCTGTTACTTCTTTTGTTTTGAACCATTCCAAAAAAGGATTGTAACCTGAATGTGTACTTGTCAACAAGTGTGAAACATTGTCAATTAATAAGGTTATTATTATCAAAAATTTGTTGTCAACGATACTTTATGATCTTGGTTTCCATCCTGTTGATCCTGTTTATAGCCACGAAATCCCATCAAATGTTTGCTCACTCGTCAGTGTCCTCAATGTCCAGCAGATGCAAATGTCCGCTCAACAGATGTCCAGCAGATGCCGGATGTCCACTCACCAAATGTCCAGCAGATGCTGGATGTCCTCGCCGAGCGGATCTCGCACGCCGAAGAAGTCGGGGTAGGTGGAGCGCACAGTGAAATTGCAGTCGATGGCCTTCTTGGTCATCTCCACGCTGCCTTTGCACCGAAGCAACAGATTCTCGCAGAACAGACTCTGTTCTGCGAAAGGGAGGAATCGTCGTGGAATTACTGCTGGGAAAAGTCATTTAAATGTGAGTCCTGGTTGTACTTGTAATTTATAAAGACTAAAGAGTCTCCTTTACCAGGCATGGGTTGCCCTGTGTTGTGAATGGTCTTACCAGGCATGGGTTGCCTTGTGTTGTGGATGGTCTTACCAGGCATGGGTTGCCTTGTGTTGTGGATGGTCTTACCAGTCATGGGTTGCCTTGTGTTGTGGATGGTCATACCAGGCATAAGTTGCCCTGTGTTGTGGATGGTCTTACCAGGCATGGGTTGCCCTGTGCTGTGGATGGTCTTACCAGGCATGGGTTGCCTTGTGTTGTGGATGGTCATACCAGGCATGGGTTGCCCTGTGTTGTGGATGGTCTTACCAGGCATGGGTTGCCCTGTGCTGTGGATGGTCTTACCAGGCATGGGTTGCCCTGTGCTGTGGATGGTCATACCAGGCATGGGTTGCCCTGTGTTGTGGATGGTCTTACCAGGCATGGGTTGCCCTGTGCTGTGGATGGTCTTACCAGGCATGGGTTGCCCTGTGTTGTGGATGGTCTTACCAGGCATGGGTTGCCCTGTGTTGTGGATGGTCTTACCAGGCATGGGTTGCCCTGTGCTGTGGATGGTCTTACCAGGCATGGGTTGCCCTGTGCTGTGGATGGTCTTACCAGGCATGGGTTGCCCTGTGTTGTGGATGGTCTTACCAGGCATGGGTTGCCTTGTGTTGTGGATGGTCTTACCAGTCACGGGTTGCCTTGTGTTGTGGATGGTCATACCAGGCATGGGTTGCCCTGTGTTGTGGATGGTCTTACCAGGCATGGGTTGCCCTGTGCTGTGGATGGTCTTACCAGGCATGGGTTGCCCTGTGTTGTGGATGGTCTTACCAGGCATGGGTTGCCCTGTGCTGTGGATGGTCATACCAGGCATGGGTTGCCCTGTGTTGTGGATGGTCTTACCAGGCATGGGTTGCCCTGTGCTGTGGATGGTCTTACCAGGCATGGGTTGCCCTGTGTTGTGGATGGTCTTACCAGGCATGGGTTGCCCTGTGCTGTGGATGGTCTTACCAGGCATGGGTTGCCCTGTGTTGTGGATGGTCTTACCAGGCATGGGTTGCCCTGTGTTGTGGATGGTCTTACCAGGCATGGGTTGCCCTGTGCTGTGGATGGTCTTACCAGGCATGGGTTGCCCTGTGCTGTGGATGGTCTTACCAGGCGCTGCCGGAAGATGCGGCTGCTGGTCAAGCCATTGCTTCACGAGGAGCACGTCCTGGTCGAATCTGTCTCGCGTCACGCCGATGTCTTTGCAAGCCCTGTCCAGGGTTGCCTCGTTGTCCGCGAACAGGTGCATGGCAGTCACGGCAACAACCTGTAGCAACAAGTGGTGGGTTTCACACGGTAGACCTGCATTAGCAACAAGGAGTGGGTTTCACACGGTAGACCGGCATCAGCAACAAGGGGTGGGTTTCACACGGTAGACCTGCATTAGCCACAAGTGGTGGGTTTCACACGGTAGACCTGCATTAGCAACAAGGGGTGGGTTTCACACGGTAGACGTGCATTAGCCAAAAGGGGTGGGTTTCACACGGTAGACGTGCATTAGCCACAAGGGGTGGGTTTCACACGGTAGACCTGCATTAGCCACAAGGGGTGGGTTTCACACGGTAGACCTGCATTAGCCACAAGGGGTGGGTTTCACACGGTAGACCTGCATTAGCAACAAGGAGTGGGTTTCACACGGTAGACCTGCATTAGCAACAAGGAGTGGGTTTCACACGGTAGACCTGCATTAGCAACAAGGAGTGGGTTTCACACGGTAGACCTGCATTAGCAACAAGGAGTGGGTTTCACAAGGTAGACCTGCATTAGCAACAAGTGGTGGGTTTCACACGGTAGACCTGCATTATCAACAAGTGGTGGGTTTCACACGGTAGACCTGCATTAGTACAAGGGGTGGGTTTCACACGGTAGACCTGCATTAGCAACAAGTGGTGGGTTTCACACGGTAGACCTGCATTAGCAACAAGGAGTGGGTTTCACACGGTAGACCTGCATTAGTACACGGGGTGGGTTTCACACGGTAGACCTGCATTAGCAACAAGTGGTGGGTTTCACACGGTAGACCTGCATTAGCAAAAAGGAGTGGGTTTCACACGGTAGACCTGCATTAGTACAAGGGGTGGGTTTCACACGGTAGACCTGCAGTAGCAACAAGTGGTGGGTTTCACACGGTAGACCTGCATTAGCAACAAGGGGTGGGTTTCACACGGTAGACCTGCAGTAGCAACAAGTGGTGGGTTTCACACGGTAGACCTGCAGTAGCAACAAGGGGTGGGTTTCACACGGTAGACCTGCATTAGTACAACGGGTGGGTTTCACACGGTAGACCGGCATTAGCAACAAGTGGTGGGTTTCACACGGTAGACCTGCATTAGCAACAAGGAGTGGGTTTCACACGGTAGACCTGCATTAGTACAAGGGGTGGGTTTCACACGGTAGACCTGCATTAGCAACAAGTGGTGGGTTTTACACGGTAGACCTGCATTAGCAACAAGGAGTGGGTTTCACACGGTAGACCTGCATTAGCACCAAGGGGTGGGTTTCACACGGTAGACCTGCAGTAGCAACAAGTGGTGGGTTTCACACGGTAGACCTGCAGTAGCAACAATGGGTGGGTTTCACACGGTCTCGATCAAGTCTCCTGCAATTACTTCTTCATGCGCCAAGCTATCACCCTTGTGGAATTCAACTAGTATTATGTATACTTACTAGAATTATTATTATGTAATTTATTGATGTATATATTTATAGTATATCAATGGAACTTTCTTTAGCGTTTAAATCCCAGTTCGAAGAAGATTTTTTCAAAACAAGGGGGAAGGTTTTAAACATTTAAACGGCTATTACTTTCTGCAAAGGTCTGCTGGCAAATCCCAAGTAGCACAAAAACGTTCCGCAAACGTTATTTCGAACGTTCGGTGGACGTTGAAAAGCTAACGGGGGATAACTTGCGTTCAACGTTCACATTTGCCAAAAATTTAATTAGGTTCTATCCGAACGTTGATTGCAAGTTATCCTCCATTAGCTTTTCTACGTCCACTGACCGTTCGTGATTTAACGGTTGTTGTGCAACTTGGGATGTTTACCCCTAGGTAATCTTGTGCCCATGGTAAAAGTATGCCTTTGCACCGAGAAATGAATCTACAATCACTTTAGAAGAGTGTATCACGATTTGGGTTAAAATGGCCCAAACATTGGCAGTATAGCCAACTTGGACAGTGGCATCCACTAGGCTGTGTGTGCTGGGTGTGCTGTGTGCTGGGCTTGCCTGTGGAGCTGCGATCCACTAGGCTGTGTGAGCTACCGGCGATCACGAAGCGAGCCAAACGCCTCTCCTGCGCTCGGTCTGCACTGTCGGCTGTCTGATGGGGTCGACGCTGAGACAGCGACGTTTGGACGAAGACTGGAGGGGACCGCGCGGAGAGCGACGCTTTGGGCCTTCCCGAGGGGGAGGCGTTGGTGGGCAGGGAGGGGGGCGATGACAGGGCCTTGTCTCCCTCTCTATATGCACAAGTGCGCGACCTTGTAGGGGTGCCTTCTATAGTTGCTTTACAAAATTAAAACGTTTGCTTAGGAAACAGGGGTGTCCGTCAGGAAATTGAAGATTTTTAATCATCTCCCCCCCCTCCCCCCCAATGTTGAAACGACTGCGGCCAGCCAGCGGAAACCAGGCGGCTGCCATGACCTAGCCAGCACGGACGCCGTCGTCTCTTGCGGGAATGGCCGGCCCATGGTGTGAAATCTATGGCGTGACAACTATGGTGTGGCATCTATGGCGTGACAGCTATGGTGTGACATCTATGGCATGACGTCTATAGTGTGACGTCTATGGTGTGACATATATGGCGTGACACCTTTGGCGTGACATCTATGGCGTGACAGCTATGGTGTAACATCTATGGCGTGACGTCTATGGTGTGACGTCTAGGGCGTGGTAACAATGGTGTGACATTTATGGCGTGACGTCTATGGTGTGACATGTATGGTGTGACATATATGGTGTGACACCTATGGTGTGACATCTATGGTGTGACATAAATGGAGTGAGGTCCTCATGATGCCAATGGTCGGCCTCCAGCGCGGCAAGGCAGTCACGTCGTCGTCACTGCAGTGCCATCACTTGCATGGTGATTGGCTCGTGACGAGCAGACGGCTTGCCTTCACTCGTATCACCCTTATCACCCTTATCAATCAATCACCCTTATCACTCTTATTCCCACTTGGCAGCATGTCATGAAACGCCCTTGATTTTCACAATCAAATGTCATGTCCATGAACGTTTATAAATTGTAATTGCAACTGCAATTTTGTTTTTCATACTGTACGTTGTTTGTTTGACTGCGTTTGTTTGTGTGCTATTGCTAAACAGGCCAAAAGCTTGCTTCAATTAAGGTAGAATTTTCAGAGGTCCTGCTTTGTTCCTAACTTAGACCCGAGCCATACTTTGATCAGCAAAGTCAGATTGGAAGTTTTTGATCCAATCAAAATGTATTATAATTTGTATTTTTTTGACACACATGCAGAGAGATCCAAAACTTCTGAATATTTTTCTATGAAACGTCGCAAAGAAAACGGCCCGTACAAGTCTGAGCTCTGCAAGACTTTTCGTTATCTTTTTATCCGTTTTTGGAATGTTTTTTTGAATAAAACGTTGAGGCTTTTATACGCGAATTGATTGAAAAACGTTTTAATATCAAAATTTTCCAGCGCATTAGAAAATAACGTTTTGAATATTACATTTCGCTAGCCCATTATTAAAGAACGTTTTGGGTACCTACTTTTCTTCACGTTTGCGACGTTTGCATCGGTTGCGACGTTTGCGACGTTTGCGACGTTTGCGACGTTTGCGACGTTTGCCTCCACCTTTTTATCCGTGTACAAACAGAAAATATTTGAAACTCAATGGCTTTCAATGAAAAAGCCTCATTTTTTCTACGACGCTTCGTAACAAAGACTATCGGTACATACTTTCCTTAAGGGGAATAGCTCGACTGACATTGACAGAGTGCCGAAGATAGGGCAAGCAGACAAGAGTCTTTGCAGGCATGATAAATATGTGTAGAGGTCGACATATTTAGAAGTTTTGGTGAAGATGTGTAAAAAAACTTTAAATTTAAAGAGATTCAAAATTTTAAAAAAATATAAAGTTCTCGTAAATACTTATTTATTAAAAATGTTCTGACCCGATCTTTTCCAAAAACGCAGCGGGTCTAGGTTGATAACAAAGGTAGGACCTCTGAAAATTTCATCAAGATCGGTGTAGGCGTTTGGGCTGTAGAGCGCGCACAAACACATAAACTAACAATAAAAAAACATACACACGTGTTTACTCCCTTTCACGATAAGTAAAGGCTGAAGGAGAGTGTATTTGCATCTTCCTCGTGCGACCCACTGCTGCTAGACACGAGCCAAGAGATTCAAAACTGCCCACAGAACAATTTGTCTGGCACAAGACATGACATTTGTGTCAGAGTTTTGAAACTCTTCGCTCTTGTCTAGCAGCAGCCGTAGGCCCTCGATGAAGATGCAGATCTATACTCCCCTTCTTAACGTGAAATGGAGTTTAGACTTTAGGCAGAGTTTAGACAGCTCTGCCGTGACCGCTAGTCATGTAAGAGCACGGCATGTCATTCCCACGGCCTTGCCTAGTACTTTTTGTGCACCCATGTACATTCCCTCGGCCCCCTCCGCACAGCAAGTGTTGTTCCGTGCGGTGCTCTGGTTTTTGTCCGCCTGCAACAGACACGTACGACGACCTTCGAGGGGGTGGGGGCAGTGGCGGCCGGTCAGGGGCGTAAGAACGGGGGGGGGGGTCAACTCCCCCCCCCCCCACACATTGGCTCGACCCCTCCACTACTCCCCCCGGGCTCACGTAACTGGTTCGTGCTCGTGATAGAAATTTAACTTAAATGTTTATAGTATTTTTTAATTATGGTTCGGTATTATAGTTTAATAATGAGAAACTTGCAAATAGGATTCCCTACTCTGATAACCACGGTACATTAGTCCTGCATTTGATAGAGAATAAAATCGGCAAAATATCGGGCTCAAACTAAAAACTAATTCTAGAATACTAGATTGTATAGGTTTGCGAATAGCTGTGTTTTGTTTCAGTTTTCACTTCATTTCACAATAAGGAGGGGAGTGGTACAGTGGTTTAGTATCTTGCCCGAGGATCAACTGCTACTTTGCCCGACTCAGACATGGCTTGTACGTTTTGAGACTCTTAGCTCGTGTCTAGCAGCTGTGGGTCCTCGAGGAAGATGTCTATATTATATATATATTCATAATCTGTGGACAATAAAGAAACAAACAAACAAATCCACTCTTCTTCTCAGCGTGGAATGAAGTTTTTGTCACTATTTTGCTTTCAAATAAGTATAGGAACACCAAGCACCGAGACAGAGTGCTGGAGATACAAGAGAACATCTCGAGCAGCCCGCGGGCATAACTAGCATGCATTCCACACTAAATATTAGGCTATCGAAATCCTAGAAACCGTAAAATTTTTGGAATGACACCTAAATTAGTTTTGAAGATTTTAAAAAAGCTTTGCAGAATTGCTGACTTTGCTTTATATGGCTATGCCTAAATTTGCAATGAAGGGCATAATTTTTTAACAGCACACCGGGTGTTTTCAAGCTTGTCTACCATTTGTTGCGTAAAGCCTTTAGAAATGAATGCGTCAATGCAATTCAGTGTAAAATGCACGATTATTTAATGAGCAGAAAAGTAATCCGGGACATTATTGAAGCATATATCAACTATGAAAAATGCAGT
Source organism: Nemoura dubitans (assembly GCA_921293005.1). NCBI lineage: Eukaryota > Metazoa > Arthropoda > Insecta > Plecoptera > Nemouridae > Nemoura > Nemoura dubitans. The sequence continues at coordinate 50,100,618 of OV121074.1, read as the reverse complement.
TCTAACGAACTCATTCTCAAACCCCAAACTTACCGAAAACGCGTAGATATATTTTATGTCTGACCCCCCCCCCCCCCCCCAAACAAAAAAATCCCTAAATATCCGCACCTCCCCCCACTACCCCTACCCAATACTGTGAAAATCGGACATGACGCTGCGTAATCTCACTGACATTTAACGTGACTCAATTTAATGAGCAACGACGCGTTGAAAATAAATAAATGTTTCTGAAAAATGTAAAATTTCAACGACACGCATCCTACTTATCGAGTCCAGACAACTAATGCATAGCTAAGGCCGAGCATAGTGACAAATAACATAGTTTTGGTGTCCTACCTTTCAGGGGCGAAGCGTCCTATGAGACAATGAGACAGTGTTTACCCTAAAAATTACGTGATGAAGTTTTTTTACGGATCTTTTAAGTTTATTTAGCGAGTGGCTTGAACGAGCTCGGTGCAAGCTGCATATGCATTCACACTCGCGCGCCAAGCTCGGCTGTAACGCGAGCGCAACCGAAGAGCTACGAGCGATATAATGTTCGAGCACCGAGCGAGAGACATAGTTGGAGATTGTCTCCTCGCATAGGGTCTTATACACTGGCCCCCGCCGCCCGCCGCCCGCCGCCCGTTGCTTGATTTCCGAGTCACCGCTGCAATAAACTCGCTGCGTTTGAGACGCGTCTCGGCTCTGTGACTCCGTGCCGTCCTGACAATATGTGCTTCGGGAACCGCGTCTCCGTAGCACAAGCGCGCTCCGTGGCGCGGGATATTTTTCAGGTTTAGTAGTAGCGCTTACCCTTGGTATAAGGCGCTTACTCAGCGTTGAAAACGATTAGCATTGCTTTCCTGGTCAACGTAAACCACAGCACATGCAAGCTTATTTCGTTTTTTAAAGGCACTAAGACTGATATTAATTTCATTTACTGTGCTCCAGAGAGATAATGGTACCCCTACGCACGTGCCACTGCCAAATGTACGTAATATTATGTGTGTCTCCCCCGTGAAAATACCCACGCTTCGCCCCTGCTACCTTTTGTCCTGGCCGGAATTCTTCGTAATGTTTAGTCAATGTACTGCTGCAGTCCTAAAAGCGCATTTAGTTGCAACTCGCTAGTAGCAAAAAGCAGCACTCTTTCTACATTCTTCCAGTTCCATCTCAGAAAATTATTGATTGCCGATGCACTGACAAAAATATGTCAAACCATAACTCGCTCAATCGCGACAAGATCGTTGGTATTTACAAACAAAAATGTATTCCAACATTTCTTAGACTCATGTATATCTGTAGCGCAAGTTTTGAAAATAAACAGCACACAGGATACTGAGGAAAATGTGTGGGCACTTGCCCAACTGCCCCTATGCACGAGCCGCTACTGGTGCGTTCTACTAGCATGACGCTCGACCAGGTCAAGAGCGCCGTAATCAGGACGACCACAAGGGTCCTTTTTGTGTCGCTTCCAATTCAGATTCGGAGTCGTGGTAAAAGAGTCCTGTTAGGCGAGAAAAGAATTGTTAGGTAAAATTCTAATTATTGCACACTAAAGTAATATAGATAACACTTTTTGTGACCATTATTTTGCTGTTTCTTCTGATGGCTGCAGCGCACGCACGCGGTGTAATTGCAGCAATTGGCACTCACATTCCACGAAAGCTTAGCTTGAGAATAAAACGTTGCGACTTGCGGGCCAACAGCTGCCGGCTGCATAATTATCTCGACTTCTTACCTTGTAGACAAAGTTATAGCTAAGTCCTCGAATGTCGGGCCTCCTGGTTCCCGATGTCTTCTTTTGTTTGGTTCTTTCGACGAGTTTTGGTTCGCAATCGTACGCCGTTGACAGCAAATGTGAAACTCTCAAAACGAAACCACGGCACAATCAGCTCGAACTGGTGCACGGGACTGATTTTGGTCAATTTCAGCACGGTTTCAAATGGGAGGAACATGCCTCTAGATTCTTACAGCGCTTTGTACAGTTTCAAAACGAAACCACCGGCACAATCAGCTCGAACTGTGCACGGGGCTGATTTTGGTCAATTTCAGCACGGTTTCAAATGAGAGGAACATGCCTCTAGATTCTTACAGCGTTTTGTATTCAAAACGAAACTACCGGCTCCATCAGCTCGAACTGTGCACGGGGCTGATTTTGGTCAATTGCAGCACGGTTTCAAATGGAAGAATGTATAATCTATCGTTGTGTTCCTATAGGAACACAACGATAGATTCTTATACAGTGCTTTTTTCAAAACCAAGAAGTTTTGTGTATCCTTCAATAACAGTCTGTAGTTTTCGGGACATCCCCCCACTCCCTTGGAAGGTCGGAGTCGGAGGCCAGGATCAGCGTTGACCCGTGTGTCGGGAGGGCAAACGTGTTTGTGGGCAAACGTGTTTCACAGCCACTAGGTACACACTGCGCTCTGGAGGCCGTAGGGCTGGGCCCGTCGGAGCCCGAAACGCTCTGAGAGGCCGAGAACGAGACGGATTCGCAATACACACAGCGCTTTGGAGCCCTTAGGGCTGGGCCCATTGGAGCCCGAAACGCTCTGAGAGGCCGAGAACGAGACGGGTTGGCAATACACACTGCACTTTGGAGCCTTTAGGGCTGGGCCCGTTGGAGCCCGAAACGCTCTGAGAGGCCGGGAACGAGACGGATTGGCAATACACACTGCACTTTGGAGCCTTTAGGGCTGGGCCCGTTGGTTCCCGAAACGCTCTGAGAGGCCGGGAACGAGACAGATTGGCGATACACAAAAGTGAAATAAATCGAGTGATAATCTGTGTGCTTTTGAGAAACCACAGGCTCGCTCGTGTCAGCATAGAGTAAGGGCCGTAGGTTTTATTATTCTAATGGTGTCAGTCAAAGTTTCTATAACTCGTGATCTTTTCATTGCTTGTTGTGACTACTCAAGAGTAGTGTTGGCGATCGCCGTCACCATAACAACAACACTTGTTGACAAGCAAACAATCACAACAATCACAGTATTACTCGGAATCGGATAACAAAGACTTTGACTCACGCAGAGCTATAAAATATGCACTATAATAACATGCAATGAGCCCGTCGTATATAGGTACACTTCGATTGCCAACTCCACTTTCATCGATTCAATAGAATGTGACAATCTTCCACCGGGTTTTCGTCACATTTTACCGTGACAGAAATCGATGGGAAATCATATTAGAGCGTGTCATTTCCACAGGCTTTCTCGAAGTCACCCCCCTAGAGTAGTCCCCCGGAAATGGTTGCAAGCCATTTTCACACAAGCTCACTTTCCATGTGGGCTGCTAAAAACACATTCGCACTGGCCATCGATGCAGACAGGGTGCGGAATTCAAGTTCGAAAGGACGAGGTCACTTGAACGCCGACCCAGGGTAATAAAGCTTAATGAAAGGCCAATTACCGTGCGGGGTATTCCTATAGTACCTAGTTACTAGTATCTTACCCACCTTCAACTACTTTGTCAGATATGTCCGAAAACAAGCAGATCCATTTTTACCCACGCAAAATGAAAGAAATCAGATATCTGATATACCTATCGGGACCCTCTGAAAAAGAAGCTCAAATATGAATGGTGGGTTTCTTTTGTATTGGTAGATCACTTTTCTACATATTAATTTTACAATATTAATTGTGTCTAGGCAGTTAGGTATAGCTTTCTATAGGTATAAATGTATCAATCTTACCAAAAAATGCAGTAGGTAGGTACGATCTATGGAGTGGCTAATTTAATACTGGCTCGATGTTCACAATTTATTGCAAAGTGCAATTCCTTGCACAGTAACAATACACGCTGACTTGAGATTAACATACAATCTGTGGTCTTTTACACTATCTTGTTTGATCAAGTAAAATCGCGTTTTATAGTAAATTATTTTACTCAAAATTTTACGCCATGCGGTCGACGATCGAACCCGAGCGCAACTGGTGGTTTCAGATCAGACCGTTATGGCGGTAAAATGGCTGCCATTCGAATTTTAGTGTCAGCGGCATGTCAGTTTTGCTCAAGATTTAATTGTTTTTGCCTTTGGGAGGAATCGAACAATCAGTTCAAGACATCGGGTATTAACAGTTATTCATTTTGTTTTACATTATTAATGCACAACTATTTCAACAATCTAGTAAACCCTTGGTTACATAATTTCCTATTGCAATTTGAGCGACAGTGGGAACTTAAAACTACATCGCCACTTTGAAGCAAACACATTTTACGCAGCACCCAAACTGCTTGGCGTCAAGAACGGGCAAAATGCCAGTCCAGACTAGAATAAACAACAAGCGGAACTTGCCTCCAAATGCAACAGCCGGCAAGCCGCCGTGCAAAAAAATGGTACCTATATATACCTACATTCATCAATTCATTAGCATCTACCTACCTGTGTATCAACAGCAATTGTTTAAAAATTTCACCCGAGGATAGACGATAGACGATTTCATCATTAGACGATAGAAATTTTTTTAATTGAATGTGTACTTAAACATTCTCTGTTTGATTATTGGGTTATAAAGTCAGCCATATTATAGTAACTTGCCTACCCCATAGCAATGGTATTTTTTCTGTAGTGTGCGTTGTATAATTTGTATATTAGCACAGATATTTGCTTGTGTAGTTACCTCCAAACCGTATTGAGAACCCAGTACGTGTAGGTACCTAACTACCTACCAACCGTTATACAGATTACCCTCTAGTCTGCAAGGCTTCAAGCATGGTATTCATGAAATAAATCTTGTCGATAACCTGAATCTTCTTGATTAATTTAAGATACTACTTTATTTATTTGATAACGCTACCTAAACTTGTAAACACACTAGGTACTGGTGCCTATCCTCTTGAGCAATATGAAATCATTTGCAAGCAGCCATAGCTATATAAGTGCTATTTTCAAAGCTTGAATGTGATGCCACGTAGTTTCACAGGATGGCAGTAAGGATTAACGTTTTGGACGTGTCTGTCTGCAGGCTGGAAGCAGAAACGCTGCAATTGAAAATGTAACGGCCGCAAATAATGAACCGCAGACTGCGACAGAACCCGATGCTCCAGTGATGGAGCTTGTGGTCCAAATGATGGAGCAAGACGCACCAACCATTGAACCAGAAGCTTCGTCAAACGAGACCCATGCTCCAATGCCCGAGACCGAGGCTCCAACGATCGTGGCTGAGGCTCTGCCAATTGTGACTGAGGTTCCATTGATCGAAGCGGCCTACGAAACTGTGCCTTTGCCATTGGAAGCCGGAAACGCTGATCCGCTGCCTGAAGGCGAAACAATCGAAGACAATGTCGAAGCACCACAAATCGTGGTCGATACTTTCTGTGCTAACGATGTCTTTGCCGAAATCACTAACGACACATCTGCATATGTGTTTGCATATAATTTAACAGATACTCTTTCTGAAATGCATTGGAACATAAACGCATGGTGGTCTTTCGTCATTTCTGTTGACAAAGTAGTCAAAGCATACAATTGTGCACTTGCGAAAAACATTGCGCAACATATTAAGGAATCCATCGCCACCAAAATGCACATGCTGTTTGTGGAGCGGTTTTTTGCCGAACACGGTATTGCAAGCGCGGCCGAAGCCGAGGACAATTACGAAGCCATCGCTCCGTGCTTCGAAGCCGAGCTCCGCGGCAAAGTCCGCAATGCTTACCAGTCGGCGATCGACGAAGCGACCAACATCAAGACCTTCCGCGCTGCAATGGCCAAGTACGTGGCCGCGTTTCAAGACGTCTGCCGACCACTGAACGCGAGCAAGTACAAGATTTACGAGCTTGTGATTGCTCGACAGAGCGTACCGACAAACGACCTTCGCGTGGTCGAAGTGGCCGGCCTGATGAGGCAGAATGTGACGGACTCGGCTCGTTTGCACGGAATCGGGACGGAGATGGTGCGATTGGTGAAGGAGAAAGTGGAATCTAACGGGTTGGAGGATACGTTGCGAGAGATACGTGATGCGTTGGTCGCCGAACTTGAAGGCGAAAGTCCAGAACAAACGGAAAGTTTTGTCGGTGCATTTCAAAAGATGGCCGCCCCTCTTGTCGATTGGATGAGGAAGAAGCGATAAGCTGGGAAATGCCTGCAAGTAGCGCATAGGGACGCTTGAAATGAATCACATCATATGTCAAACATGAAGACCGAATAGAAAGTTGCAAGATTGTTTTATTATTTGTACAAAACAGGACCAATATTTAAATATTGTGACTGAATAAAAAGTTTCACTCATATTTAGTATTTATTATTTGTACAAAACAGAAACTGAACAAGTTGTTTGTAAAATGCTTATTGCCTGAATATCATTACAACACATTGTAAATGATAATATCAAAAAATTACTACATTCTAATGTAACCTATTCGTATTAAGTTATTGTTACCTATGCCACCTTTGCTACATAAAAAAAACTGAGTAACATCACGACATCCCTGGAATTGATACAATTAAGAAGGACTTAGGAAGTAGGCTACCTCTACGAAACTCATTCATAACTCGACCCCGTTTTGCCACAGAAAAACAACGCTGAAACACTGTTTGGGAAGAAATCGTTGTTACATCTGCTCAAATGAGCAACCACTGGTGAAAAGTTGTGCATCTTGGAAGGTGGATGACGGATGCATTGAAAATACAAAGAGCCGTAGGTAGACAACAGTAACCACACAGTACTCGGTACAAAAGATGTGCCCAAACTCCGGACAGCCGGAACCGATCTAAAACGCTGCCCGTGTGTCCGAAAGATGGGCCCAAACTCCGGACAGACGGAACCGATCTAAAACGCTGCCCGTGTGTCCGAAAGATGGGCCCAAACTCCGGACAGACGGAACCGATCTAAAACGCTGCCCGTGTGTCCGAAAGACGGGCCCAAACTCCGGACAGACGGAACCGATCTAAAACGCTGCCCGTGTGTCCGAAAGATGGGCCCAAACTCCGGACAGACGGAACCGATCTAAAACGCTGCCCGTGTGTCCGAAAGATGGGCCCAAACTCCGGACAGACGGAACCTATCTAAACGCTGCCCGGGTGTCCGAAAGACAGGCCCAAACTCCGGACAGACGGAACCGATCTGAACGCTGCCCGGGTGTCCGAAAGACGGGCCCAAACTCCGGACAGACGGAACCGATCTGAACGCTGCCCGTGTGTCCGAAAGACGGGCCCAATCTCCGGACAGACGGAACCGATCTATAACGCTGCCCGTGTGTCCGAAAGATGGGCCCAAACTCCGGACAGACGGAACCGATCTAAAACGCTGCCCGTGTGTCCGAAAGATGGGCCCAAACTCCGGACAGACGGAACCTATCTAAACGCTGCCCGGGTGTCCGAAAGACGGGCCCAAACTCCGGACAGACGGAACCGATCTAAACGCTGCCCGTGTGTCCGAAAGATGTGCCCAAACTCCGGACAGACGGAACCGATCTGAACGCTGCCCGTGTGTCCGAAAGACAGGCCCAACCGTGGACAGACAATCAGCTTCTTGTATTCTACTAAAACCCATTTCAATATGGGTTTCGAATGTCGAGTAAAGTGGTAACTAACAGGTATCCCAGTGGATGATGCAGTCGAGCCATCACCCTTGAGGAAGTATAACTAACTTACATATTACAAAACATACATGAAATCTACTTATTTACTCATTTAGACTTCACTGAGCATTTAAAACCCAGTTTAAAATAGTTTTTCTGAAAACTAGTGCTAAAGATAGAATCAGCAGACATGACACCAGCATGACAATATGTCAAGACAAGAGAATTCCTCTACGAGTCATTTGATGCTGAAGCCACAAGCGAATAGGCCAACATGTCACCGAGTTATCTTTCGTATTGTCCGTACCGACTAATGGAAGGAGTCGGCGGCAAAACCCTCTCCCAACATGGCTCACCCAAAAACTATGCAGTGAAAACAACCGACAAAATCAGAACCGGGTCTCGAAAACGTAATCCTGATAAAAAAAAGCCACAAGACTGAGGGTTCGGTATGGTGAAACGAGGATAGACGAATCGATTCAGTCTTTCTCGCACCGCCGCTACTCCGGATTGTAGTTGGGATGCACGACGAGCAGCGGGTCCTCCTCCATGATCGACTCGTCCTGGTTGGGAGCCTTGAGGGCGCCGCTGGTCAACGCGATCACCACCTGGTCGTGGTTGACCAACCGGTCGATCACCTTCTCGATCAGCCCCTTGCGCTCCAGCAGCTCGGCCTCTGAGTCGATGTCGTCCGCCACTTGCTCCAAATACCACGAGACCACGTCGCTTCTGCGGATGCCCTCCTCGTCGCTGCCCTGCAGACAAAGGGGGTACGGCAATACACGGTTAGCAATGAAAAATTGTCGATGATTTATAAACTGGTACGGTGATTTTTCCAAGTTAGGTATGCTGAAATTGGCAATATTGAACATTTTCAGAAGTCGATAGTGCCATATATATAGTGCCGAGTGCCACAGATCGACGTACCCAGAATAGATGTATTATCACATGGGACCTAAGACTACCCCAAGACATAAGAGCTATAAGATGAGAAAGCCGTGGCTGGAGGGCGCTAGCAGTGATAACAGAGAAGGTTGTATTAGAGCGTATGAAACGAGCGAGTGAACTAGCAATTGGAACAGTAGTGGCTCCATCATCCAATCGCTTTCTGACTTATTGTAGCTTGTGGGTGCGGGGACTGCGGAAATTATTGAGGAGCTCCCCGCACCGAAAGATTTCACGTATCACAGTTAACATTGTGACGAACAATTTGGGTATGTCGATCTGCGGCAGCGCCACATGCAATATTTAGAAAACTGCCTGACCTGCTCGGCCCCTCCGATTTCGCGTTCGCGCATGTGGTACACCAGCATGTTGGACATCGCCTTGTACTGCTCGAAGGTCAGCTTCAGCTTCTTCTTGTACGTCGGGTCGGCCGCCGCCGCCGGCTCCTCCTCCTCGTTCTCCCCATCCGCGTGGCCGTTGGTCGTTCCGTTCGCGTGGCCGTTGGTTGCTCCGTTCTCGTGGCCGTTGGTCTCTGGCTGGTCGACGTCCATTGCGGCGGGATCGTCGAAGTCTTCCTCGAAGTCGATGTCGGGCTGCTCGACACGGATGATGGACTTGTTCAGCAGCCGGTACGCCTCCTTGACGTGCTTCACCAGCACCTGTAACCACGGCAACTAGCGGCTTACGTTGGCTGCGATTTTACTACGTTGTTTTGTCAAAAGAGAGAGGAGGTACTCAGCCTGCGGCACGCATTTGAATTTATTATTAAATTTGTAATGCCAACTTAACATGCAATTCTCATTGGAAAATAAATTGATTTAAAATTTCCACGACCACCTTAAAACGAGCATAATTTCAAGGTATGTGAACAGTCGAAACTCCCTGAAACTCAGAGATTTGCACCAAAAAATGTTCGAAATCAAACTTTTCATGAAGATTGAATCACCAAACCCTGTGTTTTAAGCAAAGTCCATTTTCATTTATCAAGTAGTCTACAAGCAAGTACAAGTCACCAGAATACATTCATTCAATACTCAGTCATAATGTTACACAACGGCCAATGTCTAGCAATTCGCAACATTTACGTTAAATTAACCATTGCGACCAGCAGAGGTCACGCATTTCTTTTATTTGGCCCTATGCAAAAAAAAAACAGGTTAATTAACACTGAGGTGGACCAAGAGAATGGGTAATTTGCGATACAATTGATACTTTTGATACTATTGAAAATGTGAAGAGATACAAAAAAAGAAATATAGAAAGAAGAAAAATAGAAAAGTTGTAAGGTAGGTACCGTATCAAAAGAAAAAAAAAGAGGATGAAAAAGATGAAAGCAGATAAAAAATAAAGAATCAAGGAAAGCAAGAGCCGTGATGGCCGCAATAGCCTCTCTACCACCATATTTGGGTTCCATCTATAATCCCATCTCCCCACCTCATCGATGGACCCACCTCATCCGAGCACTGCATCTTGGCCTGCGCCTCGGCCAGGCGGATCATGCTCAATTCCATCTCCCCACCTCATCGAAGGACCCACCTCATCCGAGCACTGCATCTTGGCCTGCGCCTCGGCCAGGCGGATCATGCTCAATTCCATCTCCCCACCTCATCGAAGGACCCACCTCATCCGAGCACTGCATCTTGGCCTGCGCCTCGGCCAGGCGGATCATGCTCAATTCCATCTCCCCACCTCATCGAAGGACCCACCTCATCCGAGCACTGCATCTTGGCCTGCGCCTCGGCCAGGCGGATCATGCTCAATTCCATCTCCCCACCTCATCGAAGGACCCACCTCATCCGAGCACTGCATCTTGGCCTGCGCCTCGGCCAGGCGGATCATGCTCAATTCCATCTCCCCACCTCATCGAAGGACCCACCTCATCCGAGCACTGCATCTTGGCCTGCGCCTCGGCCAGGCGGATCATGCTCAATTCCATCTCCCCACCTCATCGAAGGACCCACCTCATCCGAGCACTGAATCTTGGCCTGCGCCTCGGCCAGGCGGATCATGCTCAATTCCATCTCCCCACCTCATCGAAGGACCCACCTCATCCGAGCACTGCATCTTGGCCTGCGCCTCGGCCAGGCGGATCATGCTCAATTCCATCTCCCCACCTCATCGAAGGAGTCACCTCATCCGAGCACTGCATATTGGCCTGCGCCTCGGCCAGGCGGATCATGCTCAATTCCATCTCCCCACCTCATCGAAGGACCCACCTCATCCGAGCACTGCATCTTGGCCTGCGCCTGGGCCAGGCGGATCATGCTCAATTCCATCTCCCCACCTCATCGAAGGACCCACCTCATCCGAGCACTGCATCTTGGCCTGCGCCTCGGCCAGGCGGATCATGCTCAATTCCATCTCCCCACCTCATCGAAGGACCCACCTCATCCGAGCACTGCATCTTGGCCTGCGCCTCGGCCAGGCGGATCATGCTCAATTCCATCTCCCCACCTCATCGAAGGACCCACCTCATCCGAGCACTGCATCTTGGCCTGCGCCTCGGCCAGGCGGATCATGCTCAATTCCATCTCCCCACCTCATCGAAGGAGTCACCTCATCCGAGCACTGCATCTTGGCCTGCGCCTCGGCCAGGCGGATCATGCTCAATTCCATCTCCCCACCTCATCGAAGGACCCACCTCATCCGAGCACTGCATCTTGGCCTGCGCCTGGGCCAGGCGGATCATGCTCAATTCCATCTCCCCACCTCATCGAAGGACCCACCTCATCCGAGCACTGCATCTTGGCCTGCGCCTCGGCCAGGCGGATCATGCTCAATTCCATCTCCCCACCTCATCGAAGGACCCACCTCATCCGAGCACTGCATCTTGGCCTGTGCCTCGGCCAGGCGGATCATGCTCAATTCCATCTCCCCACCTCATCGATGGACCCACCTCATCCGAGCACTGCATCTCGGCCTGCGCCTCGGCCAGGCGGATCATGCTCAATTCCATCTCCCCACCTCATCGAAGGACCCACCTCATCCGAGCACTGCATCTTGGCCTGCGCCTCGGCCAGGCGGATCATGCTCAATTCCATCTCCCCACCTCATCGAAGGACCCACCTCATCCGAGCACTGCATCTTGGCCTGCGCCTCGGCCAGGCGGATCATGCTCAATTCCATCTCCCCACCTCATCGAAGGACCCACCTCATCCGAGCACTGCATCTTGGCCTGCGCCTCGGCCAGGCGGATCATGCTCAATTCCATCTCCCCACCTCATCGATGGACCCACCTCATCCGAGCACTGCATCTTGGCCTGCGCCTCGGCCAGGCGGATCATGCTCTCGAGTTGGCGCACCGTGACGCGCCAGGTGGATTTGCCGTTGCCAGTGCCGTCGCGTTGGCGCAAGTGCGTGTAGTTCTCCACCAGCAGCGCGGCCGCCTCTTCCGTGATCACAGGCTGTCAGGGCAACAGTTGGATTACATTGGAGATTTTAATATTTTTTTTAGGCTACTTATTTATGGTTGATACTAGAATTTGATAGTGACAGATGCCTTTCTTGAGATTGACAACACTGGTATTTCGATATTTGAAACCGAAAAATTTGTTGCCAATAGTGTGGGGATTCCGTAGACACGAGTTTTGTAGCGTTCGGACAAAAGGTGTCTGGCAGAAACTAGGATCCAGTAAGCGGTGTCTTGTGCGCGGAAAGCGGCTCTAGTACTTGCTTACTCTAATAGTCTCAAAAATGTTTACAAGTATAAATTCACTTTCAAAGATGATAATGATCAATTCTGTGTGATGATAACGCTTGCTTGCAGTTTCAAATTACTTTATGACAGTTGAGACTTGTGAATAGTTTTCAGCACGCCTTAACTCCATTTAGAGGAAGATTTGCATCTTCCTCGAGGACCCACTGCTGCTAGACACGAGAGTTTTGCCCAGCTCAAGACATGGCTTGTAATCACAACACCAAAATCACTGAAGTAGGTACCTACTTGAATTGAGAGCCTGATAGATTACCGGAGTCCCTAGCTATTTTTTCTAACATTAGCCCATAAAACTTAAATAGACGTTCGAACGGCCGAGGGATCAGCCCATCTCAATCTCTACCAAACGACAACGCATCTGGTGGCCGGTGACTGACCTTGAACTGTCTAGCGAAGGTCATGTAGCGCAGGATTTCCTCGAGCGAGTAGACGCGCTCCAAGGTCGCCTCGACGCCACTGTGCAGGTCCACGATCTTGCGAGCGATCGAGTAGTCCACCACCTGCCATGGGAACAACCAGTCAACAGTCCGGACTTCGGACGGCACATGGCGGGAACAACCAGTCATCGGTCTGGACTTTGGACGGCACATGGCGGGAACAACCAGTCAACAGTCCGGACTTCGGACGGCACATGGCGGGAACAACCAGTCAACAGTCCGGACTTCGGACGGCACATGGCGGGAACAACCAGTCAACGGTCCGGACTTTGGACGGCACATGGCGGGAACAACCAGTCAACAGTCCGGACTTCGGACGGCACATGGCGGGAACAACCAGTCAACGGTCCGGACTTCGGATCTGAGCATGGCTTGTATACAGAATCCAGATAGATAGATAGTCTACCTTTAATCCAAAAGCTAGGACAAGCAGACACTAGTCTTTATAGTCTAGCCAGTGAGGGAAGATACTACAGCAAGGACAGCCCGTTTTGTACTTCCAACTCATGAAACTAAATTTCAATGGCTGGAAAACAAAATACTATTTCGGTTACAAACAAAAATGCCAACAAAGTCTATTTCACAATAAATAATAATGAATAAAGATATTATCAACGAATAATTATTTGATAAATAAAACCATAATCTTTGGTAATATTAGAAGGTATTACCTAGAAACCAATATGGCAGAGTAAAGATGAAGACAGGACTTAAGTTGGTTCAGGTTGGCACTTCATCACTTCATCATGTTGCTATCATCATGTTATACTCTTGTTATACTTATACCACAGATTGATATATACAGATCTATTACCTTACGGGGGCACGGCTACGGCAAAAAATTGACGCTAGTAACTCCGCAATCGCCCGCCTAGGTGCGTTGGCATCGCGATGCTAGCTATGAGTGAGTGGCATCAATTGAACATTTGGCCGCCAGAGTTCAGGGCAATCGGTTCACGAGTAGTGGTGGGGTGAGACTACATTTTGCTCAACTGAAAGATGGCCGCTGGCGATGTTACAACTGTAGCTAGGTCCCGATATTCCTCTATTTTATACACTGGGTTCTTTTTATTAGCCTCCGAATTATTGTTTGGCAGTGGCAAAAGGACCTACATAAGCTATAAAGGTGCCGCCGAAATCGGACAGACACTGCATTCGAAAATATCTTCTCAATGGTGAATTGCAATAAGCATCCGAGTGCTATAGGGAAGAAGTTGACATCGCGGCCAGCGCCTCACGTTCACTAGCCGACTATCACACAGACCGACAGTAGTATCATGTTTCATAAAGACAGAGGAGCAAAGACCATTCTGTTTCCACGCTAGCTGTGCCATTGCAATCGCTGCCAAGCTTTTCCAATGTTATCTCCACGCTACGGCCTTGGTCTTGGTTTGAATACCTACTAGACTGGGCAGTGTTCTAGCATGGCACTAGTTCGGTGTCTGGGTAGCGTAAAATGACATTGTTTTGTCGGCTCGGGCGCCAGCGGCTTTCGCGGCTCTAATGCATTTGGGTCTCCATAGCGCTGTGGCGGTCAACGAGCTCTCTTACATGCGTTAGCATTGCAATAGCGTCGCCTCGCTCTCGCTCAGTCCTCCTCTTACCCCGAGGCAATCGCCCTGGGGAATGAGTCTCTCTTGCACTCCGCGCATCGCGCAGCCAGACTCGCCAATTACGGCAGGTCTGTTCTTGTACGTATCCTGGTTTTGTCTTCTTTTAACGTCACTAATGTGCAATCATTTGATCTCTATCTTTGCTCAACGCAGTCATACACCCGCTGGCGCCAAAGTCATTTTACGCATCCGGGTACCGCAGTTTATCGGATGACGCCAATCACCAATTTCATCGTACTTTACTGTAAAAATCAACTTCCGTGATGATGGTCTATCCTTATATCGAATTGTTTGTTTTTATTTGGAATATGTAGGTTCAGAACGTTTTCAGGGTTTTTTCTTCTAGCCAGACACATTACACTACGTTCTCGATTCGTGTACCCAAGTAATATTTTATAAAGTCAGCTCCAGACAAGTTTACTCAATCAAAATGGGGAAATGTTATCATTGCCTGAGCTCAGCAGCGATAAAAATTATGCAGTCCGGCCTTGGACCCATATTATGATATCGCCTAAGATATCTTCAAACCAATTTGAAATTATATCCATTATGCCGTTCAGTCAGCGAATTTTATTCGGGCGATCATAGTTTATCTTTATCAATATCAATTTGCTAGAGTATACCTAAGCAGACGCTGGTAATTATTGACCCAATTCCCACAGTATATGAATGTGATGATCTGTCCATGTGCCGTAATAATCATATTAATGGATATTTGCTTTCTTAAAAAGACTTGTCGAAAATGAATATACCTATCAATAAACTGCAGTGGATCCACCCCAAAGTAGATGCATACAAGCAGTGCAGGGTCACATGATAGTTCGGTCACTAGATAAGATTATTGCAATCGCATTAAACTGAGCAAAGCAAAAACAATGCGCTCGTTTTGGACCATGCAACCTAGTATGGAGACGCAACATGAGATTCGGCTCTCGGTTCACGGTCAGTACCGAGCGGCATGGAGTCAGTGTCAAAGGAATATCTGAACGCCGTGCCGCGGCTAGTGCAACAGTCATGCTCATCTAACATTTTGGGGGCTTATGAAAAATTATTATTGTTTATATTCGGGACATCACACGAGGCGGGGAATATATACTTGCTTATACGAGTCTGAATACGTACTCGCGAGTGGGGCAGCAAAATGCCACCTAAAAATCGACCTGCTGATCCTAGCCAGGAATCGGGAAAGTAATAATCACATTTTTAAAAAGGTATCTTCGAGGCCATCCATGTTACTTGATTATAATCAAAACATTTTCATCCACTTTCTGCTTGTACTTTGTGACGTCGTGCCCCCTATTTGGGAAAGAGAGCCAACACCACTACTCCCAGACATACACGCAAGCTTGCGCGACATATGCGCCTTTCGATATCAAATCCAGGAAAAGCTTGATAACTTTCAATTGAATTCACAAATGTTGCAGTTTTAACTGACTAATTGATAGGCTGCAAGCGTCACAAAGAAAATATTCTAATCGGCGAAGTCGACTCGAGTTATGCAATTAAAATGTCGAATTTAACAGACCAATATATCACTATTATGTTATTTATAAAAGTAGTTGACAGGTTTTGCAGAAGCAGCGCGTTGTTACGTTATCTGTTTGGGGATATGTTTACATTTTTCTGCATGCTCGGACTAGCTCGAACGCTGCTGCAGCTATCGCATGGAAACAGTAGGATAGCGGTAGCGCCAAGATCCTATCGGCGGACGAGCGAATGAGTGCGAAAGGACTGTAGAGCGATGACCGAGCTTGCTTGGAACAGTTTGTATACTTGAGAGTATGCGACACTAGCGACCAGATGCGCAACTATTGTAGCTTGTTGGTGAGGGGAACGCCGCGAAAATTGCGGGGGGAGGGCTTCGCGTAGCCCCTGCTAGCATGGGGGTAGACAATCTGTATAAATTAATCTGTGCTTATACTTAAATTAAGTTACCTTACCACTGCTACTTAACAGTGCACTTGTAAGAGAAATTGAAATAAATGTAAGCTACAGTGACTCCCAGCGCTCCCAGCGGAAAAGTACACTCTGAAATAAAACATACTACAATGAATTACCGGCACGCGCCGTTGCTCTCGCCGCCGCGCTCACCTCGTTGCATTCGTCGACGAGGATGAAGAAGAGGTCGAAGCGTGACATGATGGGCGCGGTGAGCGCGATGTTCTGCTGCAGCGACTTGGCGCGGTCGTAGCGTCCGCCGATCGGGTTGGCCGCCGCCAGGATGGACGTCCGGGCGTTCAGGGTCGCGCGGACGCCGGCCTTGGCGATCGAGATCGTCTGCTGCTCCATCGCCTCGTGGATCGCCACCTGCCAACGGACCGCGGTGAGAGACCATCGACGGCATCGCACTTCTCAAGACGTCACAGCAGGGTTGGCTCGAAAAAACACCGCCCGAAAAAACCCGCCGGGTTTTTTCGGATAAAACCCACTTGAAAAAACCCGGGTTTTTTCAAATACAGGTTTTTTCAAATACGGGTTTTTTTAATTTCTACTTCAGTAAAATAAAAACGTATAATCTTGTTTCATGTTATCGTATTTCTTTGGCATTATGTAGGTATGTGTTTCTATTATCGACTCAAGTTTGTAAAATTATTCTTTTCGTATTTATTTATTTCTAATTCCAGTTACAAACTTTTTTCTTGTAGGGTTGCAGAAAAGTGCAATGACCCACTATAGACCGTGACCCACTATATACCACCTTCCCCTAGAAGAAAAAAGTTTGTAACTGGAATTAGATTTAAATAAATACAAAAAGAATAATTTTACAAACTTGAATCAATAATAGATACACATACAAATGTGAAAACTTTAGTTTTCACCACTCTTCATGCCCATGGACGCGTTTCATAAAAAACAATTATATTTTTGTAGAAAAACGTGGAAATATTGGATCAAAAAATAAAAATAAAAATTTCTCTGGAAATAGGTTTTACTCATAAAAATTGCATGTTTTGTGATAAAACCCAATAAAACCCGAAAAAACCCGAAAAAACCTCTACCCACTGGGCTTTTCATGAAAAACCCGGGTTTTTGCCAACCCTGCGTCACAGTCACACGGTCGAACGTATTTGACAACCGTCTGCTACAGCTGTTTTGTGCCGTCAACATAACATGGCTCTATATTTCATCTAATGTGGATATACTGCTATTTTATGATATATAATTATATATTATCTATAATGTTAATAGTTTATATCACATTATTATGTTACCCATTATTGGCCATTAGGCCATTTTACTATCAGATATAACATGAAATATAGCAATTTTATTTCGACAGCATAAAATTGCTGTGGCCGGCTTCTGTTGAAAGTGCCCCGTGTCAATTGGGGTAATACTCATGTTGACTGTCTAGGAGCACATATCACCAACATTCGCCTAAACGGGCATTTAAGGTAGATTTAACCGGTGCCTTGAAAACCACGGTTTTACTGACATTTTTGTAACATTCAAACAAGAATGTCTCAATAGATAAACAATAAAGGTTCAGATTTTTATTTACATTTTGCTGTCTTTATTCGAAAAGAACAAAATTTTTATTTTGTAAACGCCATAACTATGAAAGCTGGTGCGCGGGCTGGAATTGTAATAAATCTCAGTTGGCTGTACTTCAATGCCTATCGAAAATTTAGTTTTTTGGTGCGTTACGGGCAGATAATCAATCGAAAATTAAGCTAAGTCAAAAATTAAGCTAATGAACATAAAGCTTTGTCGTTATTAGCATTGGCTTGCCGTGGGAAATCGAGTTACCTGATCTTTGGGGTCCATCTTGTCGAACTCGTCGATGCAGCAGACGCCGTTGTCGGCCAACATCAGCGCGCCGGCCTCGATGACAAACTCGAACGACTCCTCGTCGCGAACGACGGCCGCGGTCAGACCGGCCGCAGTCGACGCCTTGCCCGAAGTGTACACGGCGCGCGGGCTGAAGTCGGCCACCTGCGCAGCAAACGGCTTGGAGGTCAGCGAGTCTCACTCTTCCCAGTCGGCATCTAAACGCCATTTCACGTTGAGAAGGAGAGAAGATTTGCATCTTCCTCGGGACCCACTGCTGCTAGACACGAGCTAAGAGTTCAAAACTCACAAGCCATGTCTTGAGCCGGACAAAAGACTCTGTGGGCAGTTTTGAAACCCTTAGCTCATGTCTGGCAGCAGTGGGTCCTTGAGGAAGATTCAAATCCACTCTCATTCTTAACGTGAAATGGAGTTTAGGAGTATTCAATTCAGGCATTTCAGCCCGAAAACTGTCTAAACCTTCATAACTAGACGTTACGAACGTTAACAGGACCATGGACACGAGGAAATATGACCAAAAACTTAAAACTGTAAGAATATATTTGAAGAAACACATAAATCACTGCAATTAGCGTGACACGGCCGCCATGTTTGGTCTGTCGGCATTCGCCGAGACGCAAAGTGCTTGGCCAACAGCTGCGTCCACCTCACGAAATGTTGCAATTTGGCACAAATTGTTTGTCACAAAAAGCCAAAATCTTTCGTCTGAGCACAACTTGCGTCGATATGAGAGGAGGCTTTTAGTGACGAAAGGGAAAACTGAAGGCAAACCAAACCAAAACCAAGAGGCGAAGGTCCGAGACACCCACCTGTTTGAGCAGCTGCGACTTGGCGGTGCTGGGGTCGCCGACGATGCAGCAGTTGAGATCTCCGCGCAGTGTCGTGCCTTCCTGGGTAGTCTTGGCGACGCCACCAAACAAGAGCAGCACCAGGCCGCGCTTCACCTCATCACAGCTGGAACCAGAGAGCAACGAACACTGGTTTTGCTTTCTAACTTTTTTAAAATCATTACATTTCGTAGTCTCCTTGTCCTATTGTAAGCACTAGTTTCAAACACAACTATTTCAAGATAGGGTTTCATGTACCTATGCTAAATTAAGTCTCACTGATTTCTCGGCATTTCCTCAAGGAGAGTTGAGTGACTTTGAGATTCTCATAATATGGCAGTGAGATTTTCCAGTGTAAGTAAGATATATGAGGGGGGGGGGGGGGAAGGGCTATTTCTGTAGATTTTCTTTCTGTCCCAACTTCATAACAGTCCACCGAAGATCTAGTTTCTACGTATTTCAAGCCGGAGTGGTCCGTTGCTCCGAGCCTCACCCGTGTATGGTGGGGAAGAGACTGGTGGTGAGGTTAGCGTAGAGGTTGCGATCGCGACTCATCTCGTAGACCTTGTTCCACTCGGCGTCGGTCATGTTCTCCTTCATCATCTCGGCCGTCATGTCCTCCATCATCATCGCGTCCAGGTTGCCGCCAAACCTCGTGTTGCTGGCCTGCGGGGGAAACGGCCGGTCACTCACGGAATTCATCGTTTCAAATGCATATTTCTTTATTTCCCACTTGACGTAATTACAAAGGTACCTGCCTAGGGATCCTTTAACTTTTACGTAGTGCCGTTATCGGTCCTGATGGATAAAATCGCTATTGTTGTCCATGCTAATTTTTTAACTTTGTAACTGAGAACGGCGAAATCAGAGTTACGTAATCACAGTGCTGGCTTATCGATTAAAAGCAATGTCTTAAAATTAAAAACAACTTGGACACAAAATGGAGGGAATGTGAAGGTAGGCCAGGGCTTTGCTGATGATAGGTATTAATTTGTTTTTAGATATCATTCCATCCCTAAACCATTCAATTCCAAAGACTCGTGTCTGCTAGCCCAGCTTTGCCAATAGTTTTCAATAAAACAATTTCAAACTGGAGTTTTGAATGCTTAATAAAGTCTCACTATTTTCCCCACGTTTTGTAACATCTACGCCACAGTTACTATGTCAAGGAGGAACGCTCCCTGCTGACAAAAGAAGCAATAATTTGTTTTAACTAGGCTTCCTTAATATTAACTAAAAAACTTGTGATGGGTCCTGTAGGCTTCTAAAATAATGAATTCCAAAACCACTAGACAATCTGCATCAGCATCACACAAAAGCAAACGAGTTAGCTGTTAAAAGTTGATAACAATAGGTACCCATTTGGTTGTTAGTTGACGGTTGCGCCAGTGCGCTGGCCTTCCAACGCTAAATCAAGTTTCACTGATTTCCCAATATTTCATAAAAAAAGGCTAATTGCTTCCTCAAGGGTAATGCCTCGACCGACATTGACAGCGTGACCAAAAGAACCAACTTTTGCTTTTTAGCGCAGGCTTCCTAAAAATAAAAATACCTACAACAAGAAGACATCAAGACTGAGAAGAGCCGAGCGCAAGCCGCAGTACGTACCTGCACGCTGCACGCGAGGAACGCGGTGCGGTACTTGAGCTCGCGCACGCCCAGCGCTTTCAGTCCGCGCACGCCGTCCGCGTCGTTGTCGCCGCCTTTGTGCCGCGACTTGGACTCGGCGCGCTGCCCGGGCGCGGACAGGACGCTCACGTCGGGCACCACGATCAGCGAGCCGGTGAAGTCGTAGCTGGGGGGGGGGGGGGGGGAGGGGGGGGGGCAATGGTTAGGCTGTGTTTCCTCACGGTCGAGTGTGTGCGACTGAAGTCTACCACATAGCAGTTTCACCATAGATTAACGGAACCCAGGGCAGCGATTGTGTTAAGTAATCGACGAGTTATTGATGTTTATCGGTAGCACGGCCTATTTGAATAAGCAGGCAACTCTTAGCTATCGATCGGTTGCCCTTAGCTACCGATCGATACATTTTTACACAATCACGAGCCCCAGGTTTCATTAATCTATCTCTCTCCAGTTGTATGCTGCCAAAATAAGATGGCTCTACATTTCATGTAAATTTGATGTAGATCAGACCCCTGGCCCGCGTGTCAGTTTTGTCCGGCCCCCCGGGCCTTGGAAAATTAGAATGAAGGATTGGCCCAGACCGTGTCTGAAACAAAATATTTAAAAACTTAAAAAAAAACTAATACCTATTTCAGACATATCTTGAGTGCTTTCTAGTAGTTTCAGGGCTCATGTTCATTCTTGAACATCTCTCTCAGGTAAAATTATATTCACTACTTGCAGAACAGTATTTGCCCTGCTAGGTAGATGTAGGAAATGCCTGATTTATACTTTTTTTGGGTGAGAATTGTAAACTTTTAATTTAATGCATACCTCTATTATCAATTATTTGCGGAGGGTTGGCATGGGTTGTAAATTTTGAAACTCTAGGCTTGTGTCTAGCTTCAGTGGGTTCTCAGGAAGGTGCAAATCCACTTCCTTCTTAACATGAAATGGAGTATAGTCAATACTGTATGATGTGATGTACCTACTCTTATGTAACCCGACAAAGCAGGGAGAATGTGTGCCCGAATAGCTCAGCGGTACAGCACCAGATCGGTTATCAGGGGGTCTCGGGCTCGTATCCTGGTCCGGTAGCACATTTTGGTAAAAAGTGCAGTAGGTAAGTCACCACCGCACTGTTAATACTTATCGGGCACTGTTGACACTGGTATTTTTTGATTCCTTGTGAAATTTCGAGTCGGTGTGGGGATAATTTTGATGGTTATTTCAGGTTATTTTCACTGAATTCGAATTTGCCGTTGACTCTGATGGGCACTTCGGGGTGCGTGGCCGTCAACGTAGTGAACGCCCTAACCTCCAAAATGGAGCTAACCTTCAGAATGGCCACCGTTACGGAACCACATAATCGTTTCTATAACAAACCACATAATCACAAACTTTATACAACTCTCGAGACCCAAATAATCAATAATATTGTCCTCCCGCAATCCATTCCGACTCGAATTTCACAAGGAATCCCAAAATACCAGTTTCGAGGGTCGCAAACAAGTATTAACAATGCGGCGGCTCACAATACTATTACCTTTGTTTCCAGCTTTGTCATCCTTCCATTTATATATTATAGATATAATATGAAATATTGCCATATCATTTGACAGCATAATCACCAGTGAGCTGAAGTCCTAGCACGAGTCCCATCAACGAAGTCTAAAATCTCTCCTACGCACTCACCGGTCGCCAGCCTGCACACATTCAACGGCTTCCGCGTGCAGGATGACTTCCACACTCCGCGGAATGCACCCGCGCGGCAGCTCGAACTGCGTCTCTTGGATGCGCACCTTCTGGAAGTCCACGAACGTCGACTTGCCGACGTCTAGCATGAACCGCCGCCGGTTCGCGCACACCGGATTCCGGCAGATGGTCGGGTTGGTGAACTTGAACTGCTGCTCGACGCCCTTGATCTCGGTTTGACAGTCGAGGCAGACGAACGTGCCCGACACCAGCTCCGGATGCACGGGATGCGTCCGCACCACCTGGCCCGAGATGCGGATCAGCGTGCCGATCTTGGCGCAGACAAGCTCACGGACCTTGTGTCGCGTGGGCACGTCGGTGAAACTGACGTAGCAGTCTTTCGGCGTCTTCATCTCAGTGTTGTCCCGGGCAAAGTTGCCGACGGCTAGGCAGAGGAACGGAAACACGCGGAAGTACTCTTCGATGATCGTCGTGGCCAGCTGCTGGTTGTACTTCTCCACGTCTTGGAAGTTAACTTCGAGCGTGCTTCGCTCTGGGTTGCCGAGCTCTTTGACGAGCGGACGATACTTGAGTGCATCATCTTCTTCAAACTCTTCGAGGAAGTCTTGGAAGAGTTTTTGGCAGCGAACACCGATTTCATCTTTTACCTGCAGGTGGCCGGCGATATTTCCTGCTTGAATATCCATTGTGTCGTACAGTTAAGTGCTAAAAGACAAAACACGAGTTATCTCCAAGGCAAGTAGATGACAAAGCATGGACAATGGAATATGAGAACAAGCTTACCATTTAAATACAAAATACATTCGGAGGACCAAAAGTGGCAGTAATCAAACTTGTTACGTACCTACGTGGTAATTGCCAGAAATAAGAAACGTTCTCTGTCTATTACTATCAAAAAAGGAACAATAAAAACTTAAAGATTAACCAATTTAAAGAGAAAACAACAGGCACCCACGAGTTGGCGGGAAAGTGAATGACAACCAGGGTTGCCAGATGACTTAGCAATAGTGTCGCCAGACTTGTTCGCCAGATCACCCAAAGTCGCCCAAAATTTAAATTTTAACACGACAGCTAGGAAATGTGGGAAAAGATACAAGACGGATCGAAAATACACTGTAATTTTTCCTATCATACATTGTAGGAATGGACTATTTAACTATATTCGCGACGAGATGCACATCTTGCCTTCTGCAACCTGCAATTGGGGAATCCCCGAGTTTCCTGGCGGTTTTGAGTGCGCTTGCTATAATTTCCCGTGGCCGCAGGCGGAAGTCCCTGCTAGCTAGGAGCTAGGAGCGCCCGAGGAATTGGAAGCAAGAGCGGGAGAGTAATTTGAATGGGCCGCCCAAAGTTAATCTTTGAGCCATGCTTTGAGGGGCCCGCCAAAGTCATTCAGAGCAAAATTACGATGAATTCCTTCATATCTGTATTAAAGGCAATTAAAAAAAAGAAGTGAAATCCGAAGCCTGAAATCGCCCAAAATACGATGGGCGACTTTTGTAATTAGTAAGTCGTAATCGACGACTTCCAGTCGCCCAAATTGCGATAAATCGCCCAATCTGGCAACCCTGATGACAACAGGTGGCCTCCAGTACGCACGCGCAGAGATCGGAGCGCTCGTTGGGCGGGCAAAGATTTGAACGTCTTCGCTAAGATTTCAGCCAATAGTCCAGTTCAGAATCGACTTTCCGTTTGCAATGTGCAGGGACCTTTTTTTATGATTGATTATTGTAGAGGGTCACTAGACGATGAGAAAAATCGAGTATATTTCTTTCTCAAAGTGGATTCTTCGGAGAAATGTTGGGTTTTTTGGATTTTAAACTTTCTACTATATCTCCCCAGATAACAATGTTATCAACAAATTGCAAAGAGATGATATGTTTGTCTATTCAATTGTCATACGAAAAAAATTGTGTATTATTTTCTGTAATAAAATGTACAGTCAGTGACATAAGTTCGGAGCGCAGGTAATTTACGCGAACATTTCCGGGATTTACAGAAAATGATATTTTTTCCGAATTAATCAATTGCCACCATAATTACGACAAAAAAATAACAAATCTATTAAGGGTATTGCCGTTCTTGTAGTTTCAAAACTTTTGCCACCAACAGCGGTTAAAAAGTAGCGTCTTATTTGAACCCAACGGTTTCATGGCTGAAACCAAAGATACTATATAATAACCTTCGGTGCTGAAACAGCCGTAATCTCGCTCTAGCGCACGCCTACGTGGGTGTCCGCAGCCAGCAGTATTGCACGTTTTCTGTCTGCCAGGCGACTTTCGATGCACATGGTCCTATAGGAGGCCATGGAAATTAATGGGTGGTATGAGGAGGGGGGGGGGCGGTAGGTTCTGCAATATACCACACTTTAATTTATAAAGTCTCGTTTAAATCATTGTCTGAAAATATAGGTAATGTAAATTTAAGTTGATCATGTGACTCTTTACTCATCTTCGCTTGCCCACAAATATGTCCTTCTTGACAGGGGCGGAACTAACGGTCAGAATAGTATCTTGGACGCGCAAGGAGAGTCCTGTGAAACTGCGTCCTCGGGGCCTCGCACAGTGTCTCTTGCATTTTGAGTTGACTGATTTCATGTTGTCAAAGATGTGGGACTTATTCTGTCACGCTTGCTTTTTGCTTATAGTTTTATCAACGTCTCATTTACCCCACCTCTATTCACTCGATTGCTGACGCAGGTGAACTCGCACTGTTAAAGATTGGTGTTTGTTTATGTTAGAATATGAAATGAATGGCTGATTGGGGAGCATTACGACCATGAGTGTTGCAAGATGGTTCGAATTGGTACCAATCCTAGCTGTTATGTTAGTTTGTTTGCGCTTCCCCCCCCCCCCCCCCCCCCTCCCCCCACCACAACGGGAACACCCGGGAAGTCGAGGCCCGTGCGATAGTGTTTGCTGACCACTTTTTGACCCTTTAATCCGCGCCTGCACCTAGACTCTCTTATAAACAGAGCTGACCATATCTTTACCGACCTGTGCCATGTGCGCTGAGTGCCACAAAAAATACCAAGCGGGTAGAAATATATTTTTATTGAATTGTTCTTGTGCAATTGGAAAAAGTCTGCACTGAAATTAAATTTATGTCCATTTAAAAAAAATTGTGAATTCATATACACCTCGAACACGAAGCCCTATAATGACACAAAAAGTTACATGAACTCACTCATAATCGTTCCTACTATGCCCAACCAGTAAATATTGTGATAAGTTGCTAAAACTGTAGCAGCAAAGGGTCCCATTTTCTTTCGATTAAATTCCGTCAGCCGTCAATTGGCGTGGAGAGACATCGAGAACCTAAAATTTATTTACTATTATCAATTTTTACACCGCAAAAATTACATGGCTGGCAATGATGGTACTTATTTCGTTACTATAATATATATTATAGTACCTATATAAAGTTATGCAAAGTTTCCCATTACAGGGAGCTTGGTCAAATCCTGGTTGTGGTTTCCCGAGATTCTTCACAACCAACCCATGCAATTGTTTGGATAGTATCTCCTCGAAGGAGAAACTGCAGTAACGAAAGAACAGCATTAGGTACAAACCGTACGACAATAATTGACACCTTTAATTGTAATATATTTGACAGATTAAGTAAAGAATAATAATACAAGGTTACAAAGTAACCCATGAGATCCAAAGTGTGATGCTTATCATCCCTACCGACTAATTTGACTAGAAAATTTATTATCCACCAATCTACGTGTTATTACAAGGTGCAAGCAGAAAGCAGGCAATTACATTGACGGATGGCACCACTATTTGTACACCTATTACACATTACACATCATGGACTGTATCTTACTATAATTACTTGAGACCCTTCAAATATCAGTACACACAAACAAATAAACACTTATTTTGAAAATTACGTCTACCAATGTATAGGTACTTTTGGGCAATTGAATACGATGGCAAATAATTAAGTCGAATTTTTGTATCATGGTGGAAAGATTATGGGGTGTCCATTATTCTTCCAGAATCAGGATAATTGATAATGAAGATGTGCTATCTGTCACTACATTAAATGAATAACTCCTGTAACGTTACGACGGTAAAAATGTAGCTTGAAAATGAGATAAGCACAGATATTATTTGATTCCAAAAAATTGATTTATCGTAATAATTGGGTAATCCACATAACAAATCAACCTAATTGCGCACATTAGATAAGCAAACACACGCTGCACAGCACATTATAGGTAACTTGTACATTTTCTGTAAACCCCCCCCCCCCCCCCCTCCTCGTACCACCCATTAATTTCCATGGCCTCCTATGGGACCATGTGCATCGAAAGTCGCCTGGCAGACAGAAAACGTGCAATACTGCTGGCTGCGGACACCCACGTAGGCTTGCGCTAGAGAGAGATTACGGCTGTTTCAGCCGTGAAACCGTTGGGTTCAAATAAGACGCTACTTTTTAACCGCTGTTTGTGGCTAAAGTTTTGAAGCTAAAAGAACGGCAATTCCCTTAATCGATTCGTTATTTTTTTCTCGTAATTATGGTGGTAATTGATTAATTTGGAAAAAATATCATTTTCTGTAAATCCCGGAAATGTTCGCGTAAATTACCTGCGCTCCGAACTTATGTCACTGACTGTACATTTTATAACATAAAATAATTACACAATTTTTTTCGTATGACAATTGAATAGACAAACATATCATGTCTTTACAATTTTTTTATAACATTGTTATCTGGGGAGATATAGTAGAAAGTTTAAAATCCAAAAAACCCAACATTTCTCCGAAGAATCCAATTTTGAGAAAAAATATACTCGATTTTTCTCATTGTCTAGTGACCCTCTACAATAATCAATCATAAAAAAAAAGGTCCCCGCACATTGCAAACGGAAAGTCGATTCTGAACTGGACTACAAGAGCTAGTAAAATTATCTAGAGCCTGAAGTGAAGTGAATTTGTTTAACCGCTATGTGTACTCTTCTAGACTCAAGGGAGCCGTTGAAAATGCTTCGGCCTCGTGAAAGTAAGATAGCAACTAATAGTTTCAAGCACAGCAGGCTCAAGCCATGCCATGGGGGATAAGTGCGGAATAGAAGTGATATTTTGTTACTTGTTAATTTAGTTTATTTTTTCCAATGCACAAATCAAAACATACAATAATATAGCATATAATGCGTAAACACTCCATAATGTTTTAAAATAAAACCTTGAGTCTTGAAATATTGACAGTCTTAAAAAAATACGTACCTACCTACATACACACATATATATATATTTATTTATTTATTTATTTATTTATATATACAAATATTAATTATTGATGAGCGGAGCGAAATCTTCAATTTCACTTACCCCAAAAAAAAGTCACTTGTGTATGTTTTTTTTTTTTTTTTTTTTTTTTTTTTGTGTTTGTGCGCGCTCTACAGACCAAACGCCTGAACCGACACGGATGAAAATTTCTGAGTATCTACCTCTGTTCTCAACTTAGACCCCCTGCATTTTTGAAAAAGATCGGTTCAGTAAATGTTTTATAAATCAATTTTTACGAAATTTTTCGATTTTTTCAGAATTTTTAACCCCTGTAAATTTCAAAGTTCTGAACATAACTTCACCAAAACTTCTAAACATGTTGACCTTAAACATATTTATCATGCCTGCAAATCTTAGTTCGGTAGGTTTTTCCAATTGGTTTTTATTAGCATTTTTGTGGTGTTTTTTTCGTGATTTGACGGCTGATTCAATACGAGTCCGGTTTCCTTCGTTTCCTTGGTTACCAGCTTTGCTTTGCTGACCTCGAAGAGAAACAAAGGAACGTCAGAATCCACATACATTTTCAAGTGATTAGAATTTTCGAGAAGGCAATGGTCAGGTTCGGTGCTCCATGGTTTTCTTGTGACTGCTGCCTGCACCTTTTAATCCGCTATACACAAACCGTTACCTACGCTCATCTTCAACGCAACACAAATTGCGTTCGCGAAGCCCTAGTTAAAATTAGATCAATAATATTACTCTAAGGACCACCATGGTCTGGGAATTTCACACATTGTTAATGGTCTAAAAATTCTCTCGTTGAGTAAAAACCATGTTCAATTAAATCGTTTTTCGTATCGTCTTTAGGTAAAGCAGCTGTCAATTTTCTTTATGGTTAATCTTTCCGGTAGTTAATTAATAAAAGTCTCAGACCCGAATGCAGAGTCGACATGGTTTCACACTCGCACTCAGTGCGCACTCACTGCACACTTATACCTCGTTCACACTACAGACTTGATCAAGATCAACTCTCTACGCCATCAAAGATGGCGTTGATTGGGTTTCCACAACTCAGTTATCTATTTGATCGTGATGAAATCATTCGGGAATCGTCGTGAACGCTCGGAAGAGTTCGTGATTATTTCAAAATCCGCCACCGGAAACGTTGCAACATTAACCTGGGAGCGTGTTCCGTGTGCTATGAGCTCGGTGATAAAGTGAGGTTAGATTCGTCGCGATTTCCGGTTGTGTTCGTTTCCCGAGCATATTCCGAACTTGTCCGAATGACTTGATCATGATCAAGTAAGGAAACAAGTGTGAACACCAACTGATTTTTGAAACCCAATCAACGCCATATTTTATCGAGTTGAGGACTTGATTTATCATTGCAAATGCCAAGTAAGTCTGCACTGAGAGTGCGCAGTGCTCGACTTGCCGTAAAGTGAACTCGATGATAAGTCTTCAACTCGATGAATACTAACAATAATCCCAGTAAACACAAACTGTCGGCAACATGATGGCATTATTCTGGCTTGACGCATCCACTGTTGGCAAAGTGCTGCCCGGCGGCAACCTATCGTCAGAGTATCGGGTCAATGCTGGCGGCATGAAAGTCTGCCGAAGTCCCTCGACCGTTGGCCTGCCACTGCTATTCCAGTGCTGGCCCAACAGTGGCAGGCCAACACATTGCCAACGGCGCCGGCAAGGCATTGGCAAAGTGTTGGCTGGCCAGTGAGTCGGCGAGGTGCAGGCCAGCGTGTGCTGGCCCAATGCCGCTTGTACGTAGCTTGGCCAGCATACTCGAGGCCACTAGAGCCACCACTTTGACAATACAGACCCGACATTGGCTGGCCTGCACACGGCCGACGTAAATTTACGTGTCTTCATCGGTGCAGGCATCGTATCGGCGGCATACGGTTTTCGCGGCACTGTCAGCCTGCCATTCCCTACCGATATATTTCGAGCGAATCAGGTCCAGGATGGACATGTAATATGGTGTATTAATATCGAATTATACGAGTACTGGCATTATATTCATTTTTAAGACTAGCTTTAGATGGTTTCATCCTAGGCGTTAACCTCAAATTCAAAACATAACTGGGGGGATGGTATGCATTAAAATCGCACTCTAACATCACAGGTGTTAGCAGCGCAATCGACAAGTCTTCAGCCTACGGATCGAGGGGTACCCAGTTCAAATCCGGCTAGCTCTAATTAATGAATTCGGTTTACGCAACGGTGAAAAATTAGATTGATTAATTTCCTTCTACCCCGTACAGTGTTAATTGGTCTAAATGACAGACCCGTCCTTGTACTATTATTTTCATTTTCCCGAATCATAATTTTGTCCGTGGCCGATGGTCACTGTTTGTATGGCAACGGCATAGTGCAGGCAAAGTAATTGATGAGCGTAGCGAGCGAAGCGAGCGGAGCGAAATCTTCAATTTCACTAACCCCAAAAAAAAGTCACTTGTGTATGTTTTTTTTTTTTTTTTTTTTTTTGTGTTTGTGCGCGCTCTACAGACCAAACGCCTGAACCGATATGGATGAAAATTTCTGAGTATCTACCTCTGTTCTCAACTTAGACCCCCTGCGTTTTTTAAAAAAGATCGGTTTAGTAAATTTTTTATAAATCAATTTTTACGAAATTTTTCGATTTTTTCAGAATTTTGAACCCCTGTAAATTTCAAAGTTCTGAACAAAACTTCACCAAAACTTCTAAACATGTTGACCCTATACATATTTATCATGCCTGCAAATCTTAGTTCGGTAGGTTTTTCCAATTAGTTTTTATTAGCATTTTTGTGGTGTTTTTTTCGTGATTTGACGGCTGATTCAATACGAGTTCGGTTTCCTTCGTTTCCTTGGTTACCATCTTTGTTGACCTCGACGAGAAACAAAGGAACGTCAGAATCCGTATACATTTTCAAGTGATTAGAATTTTCGAGAAGGCAATGGTCAGGTTTGGTGCTCCATGGTTTTCTTGTGACTGCTGCCTGCACATTTTAATCCGCTATACACAAACCGCTACCTTCGCTCATCTTCAACGCAACACAAATTGCGTTCGCGAAGCCCTAGCGGCAAGATGTAGGACAACCGCGGCGGCACTGTAAAGGCTAGCTGCTGGCCTGGTGTCGGCATCTCACTGGCCCCATGCAGCCAGTCCTTCACCGAGCCGACATGCTGGCCAGCCAGCACCGGGCCGATGAAGGCAGGTGTGACACATTTTTACTGGGGCGATGCTGGACATTTGCTATTGGCCAACGCTGCGCCGATGCTGGAAAATACTTTCTGCCGACATTGGCACGACGTCGGCCAGCCGTTTTGTGTTTACTGGGATAATATGTTTATTTCCTGCATTGATCATTTTTGTACATGATATTGGTTCGTCAATTTACTAGCTATTCCTATAATACACAGCACACACTTAATCGAGGTGAGGGCACCATTAATTATTGATGAGCGTAGCGAGCGAAGCGAGCGGAGCGAAATCTTCAATTTCACTTACCCCAAAAAAAAGTCACTTGTGTATGTTTTTTTTTTTTTTTTTTTTTTTTTTTGTGTTTGTGCGCGCTCTACAGACCAAACGCCTGAACCGACACGGATGAAAATTTCTGAGTATCTACCTCTGTTCTCAACTTAGACCCCCTGCGTTTTTTAAAAAAGATCGGTTTAGTAAATTTTTTATAAATCAATTTTTACGAAATTTTTCGATTTTTTCAGAATTTTGAACCCCTGTAAATTTCAAAGTTCTGAACAAAACTTCACCAAAACTTCTAAACATGTTGACCCTATACATATTTATCATGCCTGCAAATCTTAGTTCGGTAGGTTTTTCCAATTAGTTTTTATTAGCATTTTTGTGGTGTTTTTTTCGTGATTTGACGGCTGATTCAATACGAGTCCGGTTTCCTTCGTTTCCTTGGTTACCTGCTTTGTTGACCTCGAAAAGAAACAAAGGAACGTCAGAATCCGTATACATTTTCAAGTGATTAGAATTTTCGAGAAGGCAATGGTCAGGTTTGATGCTCCATGGTTTTCTTGTGACTGCTGCCTGCACCTTTTAATCCGCTATACACAAACCGCTACCTACGCTCATCTTCAACGCAACACAAATTGCGTTCGCGAAGCCCTAGTTAAGTACACCAAAGTTGCAGCTATTACCGGCAGTTAAATAATGCCTTGTTACACGAAATTTGATTTTGGTTGGCAGTACTGCTCTAAATTCACTGCATTTTGGATTTTATTTAGTTTGTTGGAGCGAGCCAGGGAGCTTTCATGGGCTGTGGTCCGTTTTTGGCATAGACTTTACACAATGTTTCACAGTGAGTACATAATTTGCTATTTGCTAAGCATCAAGCAGGGAACATACAATACATGTGAAAAGCCTCTCTGATTTCTGCACATATCGATTAAATGTAAATATCTAACAAACAGCTCCGAACATGGTTAGTGAAATCACCTAAATTAGAATGGGATGTTATGGGGAGACTCACAAGGGACGCCTTCCAAAGCTCACCAAGGCACCAGCTGGACAGGTACTTCCATATCAGTAGTCCGTCGAGACCTGGCGCAGCACGGAGAAGTACGATACGGAGGCACGGCAGATCTGAAACCAATCACGCCCTGGCCGTGAGCAAGACTCAAATCTGCATATTGGAACACCTGGTTATTGATGAGCGTAGCGAGCGAAGCGAGCGGAGCGAAATCTTCAATTTCACTTACCCCAGAAAAAAGTAACTTGTGTATGTTTTTTTTTTTTTTTTTTTGTGTGTTTGTGCGCGCTCTACAGACCAAACGCCTGAACCGACATGGATGAAAATTTCTACCTCTGTTCTCAACTTTGACCCCCTGCGTTTTTGAAAAAGATCGGTTCAGTAAATTTTTTATAAATCAATTTTTACGAAATTTTTCGATTTTTTCAGAATTTTGAACCCCTTTAAATTTCAAAGTTCTGAACATAACTTCACCAAAACTTCTAAACATATTGACCTTATACATATTTATCATGCCTGCAAATCTTAGTTCGGTAGGTTTTTCCAATTGGTTTTTATTAGCATTTTTGTGGTGTTTTTTTCGTGATTTGACGGCTGATTCAATACGAGTCCGGTTTCCTTCGTTTCCTTGGTTACAAGCTTTGTTTACCTCGAAGAGAAACAAAGGAACGTCAGAATCCGTATACATTTTCAAGTGATCAGAATTTTCGAGAAGGCAATGGTCAGGTTTGGTGCTCCATGGTTTTCTTGTGACTGCTGCCTGCACCTTTTAATGCGCTATAAACAAACAAACCGCTACCTACGCTCATCTTCAACGCAACACAAATTGCGTTCGCGAAGCCCTAGTATATTGGTTATTGATGAGCGAAGCGAGCGGAGCGAAATTTTCAATTTCACTACCTCAAAAAAAAAGTCACTTGAGTATGTTTTTTTTATTTTGTGTGTTTGTGCGCGCTCTACAGACCAAACGCCTGAACCGACATGGATGAAAATTTCTACCTCTGTTCTCAACTTTGACCCCCTGCGTTTTTGAAAAAGATCGGTTCAGTAAATTTTTTATAAATCAATTTTTACGAAATTTTTCGATTTTTTCAGAATTTTGAACCCCTTTAAATTTCAAAGTTCTGAACATAACTTCACCAAAACTTCTAAACATGTTGACCTTATACATATTTATCATGCTTGCAAATCTTAGTTCGGTAGGTTTTTCCAATTGGTTTTTATTAGCATTTTTGTGGTGATTTTTTCGTGATTTGACGGCTGATTCAATACGAGTCCGGTTTCCTTCGTTTCCTTGGTTACAAGCTTTGTTTACCTCGAAGAGAAACAAAGGAACGTCAGAATCCGTATACATTTTCAAGTGATCAGAATTTTCGAGAAGGCAATGGTCAGGTTTGGTGCTCCATGGTTTTCTTGTGACTGCTGCCTGCACCTTTTAATGCGCTATAAACAAACAAACCGCTACCTACGCTCATCTTCAACGCAACACAAATTGCGTTCGCGAAGCCCTAGTATATTGGTTATTGATGAGCGAAGCGAGCGGAGCGAAATTTTCAATTTCACTACCTCAAAAAAAAAGTCACTGGAGTATGTTTTTTTTATTTTGTATGTTTGTGCGCGCTCTACAGACCAAACGCCTTAACCGATTGGAATGAAAATTTCAGAGTACCTACCTTTGTTCTCAACTTAGACCCCCTGCGTTTTTGGAAAAGGTAGGTTTAGAACAATTTTAATAAATCAATTTTTACAAATTTTTTCAATTTTTTCAAAATTTTGAATCTCTGAAAATTTCAAAGTTCTTAACATAACTTCACCAAAACTTATAAACCTGTTGACGTTATACATGCCTGCTAATCTTAGGTCGGTAGGTCTTTCCAGTTGTTGTTTATTAGCATTTTTGTAGTGTTTTTTCGTGATGTTCAGTACTTTTTGACGCCTGAATCAATTTCCTTCGTCACCTTGGTGACCAAGCTTTGTTGACTTGAAGTTTTTCCTAGGCAATGATTTGACAGATATATCAGAAATAATTAATTCTCGTTTATGGAAGAAATTTAAGTTAATTCGCACGAGATATATATCTCTAATATAATAAGAATCCACGGGCGTAATTCTCATTTATGTATATTTGTTCAAATTACTCAATTAGCTCAGAATAAGCACATTTTGGCTATCTGACAGGTTTAGAGAGAAACAAAGGAAGGTCATTGATCGTCTAAAATTTCGAGTGATCAGAGTTTTCGAGAGGGCAATGGTCTGGCTTTGTGCTCCATGGTTTTCATAATCATAGGCCTTCGGCCTCCACCTTTTTATCTGCTGTATACAAACCGCTACCTACGCTCATCTTCAACGCAACACAAATTGCGTTCACGAATCCCTAGTATTAGCTATATTGGTTATAACATAGTTGTGTTGATAACGTCTGGTTATATTTGTTCATCTGGTTCATATTGGTTCATCTGGTTATATTGGTTCATCTGGAATGGCCGCTAGAAATGGCTATAACAAGATGATTTTTTTTTTTAATTATAGCTATACTACTTTTCACGTTAAGAAGGGGAGTGGAGCTACAGCTTACTCGAGGACCCACTGCCCATAGAGCCTTGTGTCTGGCTCAAGATATGGAATTGTGTGTGAGTTTTGAAACACATTGCTCGTGCAGAAATGGATCCTCGAGGAAAATGAGTTTAGGGTTGGTATGAGAACCGCCACTTAACCAAGCGGCAGAAAATTTTGGGGCAACACACATTTTCCTGAGAATAAGAAAAGCTGGGTTTAAAGCTGGCAATGTCAGAGAAACGATGTCATCAACATTGGCTCTGCCACCAATCAGAGACTCTGGATGTGCATGACGTCATGTTCGCGATTCTGCCATGGAGTCTCTGATTGGTCCTGGAACAATTTTGACGACATCGTGTCACTGACATTGCTAGCTGTAAGCCCAGCTTGATGCACCTGGGGCTACTCTAGCACTGCGTCTACTAGGGATGCGATCGTTTCACTTAGAGATTTCGAAATCATTCGTTTTCAATTTCACTGCCCATGGTTTAACAAGGGCCGTGATTTGAAACGAGTGATTTCCAACCAAATCGCATATAAAAAAAATCGCCTCCATCATCAGCTCGGCTCGGCTCGGCTCGGCTCGGCACGGCTCGGCTCAAAGTCAGGGCTACTAGGCTACTGGGCGAATGCCCTGTACCGCGACAAAGGTGTGAAGCGTCATCGCGTAGAACTTTCCACCCACGATGACGAGCGGGTGCTGCGCGCGCAGAATGAGCATGCGCAGTGTCTTGCCGAAGCGCACGGAGCGCTCTTGCCAGCGCGTGTGGTAGGAGGCCGTGGCCACCGCGGCGCCCTGTGGAACACGTGAAGGGTGATGGGACAGCTCCCTGTAGATCACGTGACGGGTGATGGGACAGCTCCCTGTAGATCACGTGACGGGTGAAGGACAACGCCCTGTGGATCACGTGACGGGTGATGGGACAGCGCCCTGTGGATCACGTGACGGGTGATGGGACAGCTCCCTGTAGATCACGTGACGGGTGATGGGACAGCTCCCTGTAGATCACGTGACGGGTGAAGGACAACGCCCTGTGGATCACGTGACGGGTGATGGGACAGCGCCCTGGGATCACGTGACGGGTGACGCGACAGCGCCCTGTGGATAACTTGACGGGACATCGCCATGTATATCACGTGACGGGTGGTGGGACAGTGCCCCGTGGATCACGTGACGTGACAACGCCCTGTGGATCACGTGACGGGACAGTGCCCTGTTGATCACGTGACGGGGGATGGGACAGCGCCCTGTGGATCACGTGACGGATGATGGGACAGCGCCCTGTGGATCACGTGACGGGACAGCGCCCTGTGGATCACGTGACGGGACAGCGCCCTGTGGATCACGTGATGGGTGTGGGACAGCGCCCTGTGGATCACGTGACGGGACAGCGCCCTGTGGATCACGTGACGGGTGGAGGGACAGCGCCCTGTGGATCACGTGACGGGTGGAGGGACAGCGCCCTGTGGATCACGTGACGCATGTGGGACAGCGCCCTGTGGACACGTGACGCGTGTGGGACAGCGCCCTGTGGATCACGTGACTGGTGGTGGGACAGCGCCCTGTGGATCACGTGACGCATGTGGGACAGCGCCCTGTGGATCACGTGACGCATGTGGGACAGCGCCCTGTGGATCACGTGACTGGTGGAGGGACAGCGCCCTGTGGATCACGTGACTGGTGGTGGGACAGCGCCCTGTGGATCACGTGACTGGTGGAGGGACAGCGCCCTGTGGATCACGTGACTGGTGGAGGGACAGCGCCCTGTGGATCACGTGACTGGTGGTGGGACAGCGCCATGTGGATCACTTGAGTAATGGTTGGCTGCTAGATTCGATACAGACTGATGACTTCAATGTTGAGAATCGCTTTTAAAAGTTGGGAATTGACTTTTAACTTTGGTAATTTATTTATTACTATAGATCCGCGGGTAGCGAAGCTAGAATAATCCTAATCGGAACACGAACCCGTGGCATTTTTATTGCTAGTTAGGGGCTCTACCGTCTCAGGCCATCGCGGGCACACAACCTCCTGCCTATTGCGGGTGGGATTGGGGAACTCCTTATTGCCGGTCAGGGGCTCTACCATGTCTCGACTATCCGGGCACACAATCTCCCTCTTCGCGGTGGAAATAGGTGTATTAGGCGGAATTGGGTGGTAAAAGGGGGAATTGCTATCACAGCTAGGCGTCACCATCTGCATAACCAATCCGCTGCCTCGGAGCGAATTAAGTTGGCTTGTGTTGGTGCAGACGGGATTGTCGGGGATCTTGCTGGATCAAGGGTCCCAGCTATAGTTAACACGCATATATTGTATTTAGGTAGCTAAGATTAACAAGTGCATGGACAATCTGATAATGATACAGCAGTGATCACTATATGCAGTCCTCTGTTAGGCGCACTTTAGAGTGTTTCCGACGGCGTTTATCGCGCAGCCGCAGCTCCACACTATTGCCTGTCTGGGCTCTAGCTATCCGCGTGGTCGGCCATACTTAAGCCCGTTTTACACGGTCATATTTGTCGTCAAACTCTTGCATCCAACTCTTGCATCCAACTCTTGCATGCAATTCCGTCAAACCATTGCTCCAATGAAAATTTGAAGGGCTTGGATGAACCATTTACACGATCCAATAAAAATGTGATGGAATTGGGCGGTAGATGACACATAGAAGGCGGGGACAAAGCAGCTGATTATAGTGTCAAGTGCTTTTAGGTTATATCAACAATGAGCGTTCCAGGCTTGAGCCTTCTTTGCGAGCGCCATTTTGTGACATCACAGTAACTCTAGGCTGTGATTGGCTGGTTTCGGTCCAAGATGTGATCAAATGTGATGAAATTAGGACGTCTCCTAAATGAAAAAGTTTGATGCAACCATTGAACACAAGTCTGTGATGTGACGGATTTTTGTCAAAGTGTCTGTTCACACGGTACAAGGCGGTTGCATGCAAGGGTTGGATGCAAGAGTGTGACGAAAAATGTGACCGTGTAAAACGGGCTTTACCTTGGCTTGCAGTTCGCTGCCGAAGAAGCAGAAGAAGCCGATCTGCATCAAGGCCACCCCCAGATAGAGCACTTCAGCCAGCAGCATGCTGTCCATCTTGCCGTGCTGCAGCCAGCGCGTGGCGGACATGGTGTCAAAAAAACGTAACACAATGTAGATGGCAGCATAGGCGTGTGCGGGGAGGGGGGGGGGGCGAATGTAAGCCAGTTGTAGCAGCAAAGATGGATGACGACAAATCTGGCTTTCTGTGACGTTAGAATCTGTGTGACGTCATCTTCGCTGTGTGAAGTAGTGCCTCAGCCTGTGTCTCAGGCACTCAGGCAGTCAGTTCATTCAGTTTCATCTTGGTTCTAACTCTGGGTTTTCTAACTTAATTTGAAATTGGATGTATAAATATCAGTTGTCACACATTAATGTCGAATCCGCGGAAATGCTCGGGAACAGTACTCTGTTTCGAGTTCTCTACTTATTATAATCTACTCCTATTAAATATCAACAAA
Source organism: Nemoura dubitans (assembly GCA_921293005.1). Taxonomy (NCBI): domain Eukaryota; kingdom Metazoa; phylum Arthropoda; class Insecta; order Plecoptera; family Nemouridae; genus Nemoura; species Nemoura dubitans. The sequence goes on along the minus strand of OV121074.1, from coordinate 50,062,666 downwards.
ATAAAATGCAACAGGATAGGTGCTAAAGAATGAATGGAAACAGTAAGATTTTGCTTCTTTGCTCACGTAATTGAATTTAGATTCAATGCTCACGCGAATTGCGACAGGTAGGTTCAAGAAATGTCCATGGAAACATCAATTATTGTTAGATTCAGCTTCTCGTCTCAAATGATCTACTTTCCAGAAGAAACTCATGAAACAGAACTTCCCCAAACTCAAACTCCAAACCCTTGTCTCATAGTAATTCCCCAGGCTTGCAACTTTGTTTGAAACTATACCCTGCCACATTTTTCCATGAACTCTTCGACCCACTCGCACTCCACAAGAAACGGACAGGCAATATTAAGAATACAATTAATACCCCACTATTCTTTTTATAAGAATGTGCTGGCTACTCGGCCACCACAATGTATGTAGGTACTTGCAAACTTGTTGAAAAACTTGCATAAAACTTGCATAATCTGTTCAACAAAACACAGAGAGGACGAAGGTGGCTGTGGCTGCAAGCCGCTGCAAGTAGCTGCAGCAAGTACGGCTGCTACCTTCACACCCGAGGATGAAAATATCATGGCCTTGGTTTACTGTCTAGGATCCATATTTGTTGGAATCCACTTATGTCGTTACACCGGGCCCAACCTAATCAGCGGCCCATGCGCACTCCTATAATATGGATGGCAGAATGCACAATGTCCGTTTCTGATTCTGACGACCATTTCATTTATAACGTTGATTTCTTGATGGTTTAGCCTCAATTTCACGTTAAGGAGAGAGCATTGGGATCTTCCTCACCTGCAGCTGCTAGACACGAGCTTAGACTATATAAAAACTTCCCATAGTAGAGCTTTTTGTCCGGCTCACGGCATGGCTTGTAAGTTTTGATAATCTATAGCGCAAGTCTAGCAGCAAAGTGCTAATCCACTCTCATTCTTAACGTGACATGGAGTGTAGATGGTGATGATTGAATTAAGCTTTCTTTGACTTTATAGGGGGTTTTCGAGACTCATAATATGTTGTTCATTGGTTGTCATAAGTGTGAGGATTCCGTGGATATTTGTTTGGTCGCGTCCCGAACAAAGTATGCGGTGAATCTACAAGGGAAGCGATCTTACTGGCTACTTGCAAGTTGCAATTTCCCAGCCAGTCTCAGCCAAGCATGCAAATCCGAGTGGCGTATTTCCTATGTTAAAGTGGCTGCAGATTACAGTTTCTCGCCATGCTCGTACCTGCACTATCTGGAAGGTGACGAGACAGATTACGACCGAGTTGCTGAGCAGTTGCACGAAGATGATTGGACTGAACAGAGCGCCAACGTCATGGACCAGGCTGCAACCAACCAATCGCAACGCAACCAATTAGTGGCCGCATCTCGAAAGTGTCTCCATTTTTCAATGCATTCACTCAAGGAACTCGTGAATTCCCTCTTGAGGCGAGGAATTCACAAATGCTTGATGTTGTCAGTGACACGATGTCATCAGCATTGGCTCTAAAGCTGGATTTACAGCTGGCAATGTCAGTGACACGATGTCATCAACATTGGCTCTGCCACCAATCAGAGACTCCATGGCAGAGTCGCGAACATGACGTCATGCACATCCAGACTAGTCTCGAAATTAGCTCATCAAAGCACGTGCAAGAGTGAGCAGTTGCTGTCCCCGCCAACGCCCCCACGGTCCACACCTCAGAAGACGCTGGTGCCAGCGGACGCACTCCATCAGACGGCGATACGCCTCCTCCTCGTCGACGGCGTCCCCGAGTCCGGCAATCGACTCCCTCTGGACGCTGACGAAGCGCACGCGAGGACGACGCTCAGGACGGACGCCGCCTCCCAATGTGGTCGTCGTGAGACGGTCGCAGTCCTCCAGCTCAGTTGACGACTCGCACTTGGAACACAGGCACTTGATTAGTGTCGGCGTCGTGGGATGGAGGATGGAGGCGATGGAATGGACCAATCGCTTTGAATTACAGGGGGGGTTTTTGAGATGCAACTGGTGTCAATTAGTTGTCATGAGTGTGAGGTTGAGGTTTGGTCGCGATCCAACCAAATGTGTGTCCTATATAGAGTATATCCAGTACGCGGTGTATTCTGCGCGGGAGGCGAGCCGAGTTCGCTGCTCGATGACCCATCGTCGCGACGCCATCGCGCTCCAGCGGACCCCGGTGCACAGCTGTTGCTTGGCAACGCGCAGCCGTTACACAACGCGACAAACTGATCTGGGTAGCAATTGCGTAAAAATATATCGATCGGTAGAAAAAGGTAGCCGATCGACAGCAAAAAGTTCCCTGCTTATTTCTATGGGCCTTGCTACCGACCGATACAGTCGTGTTAGCGTTACCTTTACTCCACAGCCTGGTAGACTCTGATGTAAGGTACTATACACTCTTTGATATGAGATCCCCAATAAGTGACAAACTCGAATTTATTCTAGCATAAACTTCGATAACTCTTCGATAACTTTACACAATCGCTACCCTTGTTGACAAGTATAGAAGATAGACTGCACTATCGGGAAGACCTGAAAGCACTTGCGGGCTTTTCTTGCCGCGAAGTTTTTTACCGAACGAGGAATTCTTGGATTGCTGGATCTTTCGAGTAGTTAATTTTCCTGGGAAAGCCAGCCCGTTCAACAGGTGGCGATCCACAACTCGTCTTTGCTCGGCTCACCTCGTCGTCGCTCGGCTCGCTCCGGACGCGCTCGGTTCGCCCCATTCGTCCGATGCTGCGCAGTGCGCGCGCCAGTTCGTCTAGCTGGCAGCCAGAGTGCAGCAGCAGCGCTGGCAGGATGGTGTCCATCACGGGCAAACAAGTGTTGCATGCCAACGCCATATGCATCTGCATCGCCAGCGCCACCTGGATGGAGATACGGACCGAGTTATGTTGAAGGAATACACTACCCACTTTACCTTTCATTTGTACTTAATTTTTGGTCATGGGTGACCCAAGTTGAGCAACACTGCGCCGAGTTGGGCGTTGGACGGGTGACCCAAGTTAAGCAACATTGCGCCGAGTCGGGCGTTGGACGGGTGACCCAAGTTAAGCAACACTGCGCCGAGTTGGGCGTTGGACGGGTGACCCAAGTTAAGCAACATTGCGCCGAGTCGGGCGTTGGACGGGTGACCCAAGTTAAGCAACACTGCGCCGAGTTGGGCGATGGATGGGTGACCCACCTTGAAGTGCTTCTCCACGTCGAAGGGGTACCACGTCTTGAAGGGCAGATGGGGCTTGGAACTCATAACGGAGAGGACGCTATTCATGGTGTACGAGATGCCGCTGCTGAAGACGGTGCAGTAAAAGCCGGCCAGCAAGACACGGCCAGTCTGAAACTCGAGGTGGACAAATGGGGACGCGGAAAGACGTCACATGGACGATCGTCACATTCGCCCTTCCGGACGAGGTGGAAATGAACTTGAGAAACCGGCAAGCTACTATTCTACGTGGGACTATACTGTCCAACTCAGAAAGAACACCGTATGAGAATTTTTGCGTTTTTTGAGTTAGATACATTTCCTTTCCTGATTTTTTCTCATCTTTTCATTGCACTTAATAACTTAATAAGAACCCCGTCTCTCCAGTCAACCACGTACCATTAACACCGTATGTGCAGAATGATTCGAAGCGAACTTGGCTAAAACACGCCAACTACCACTTACCGTGTTTTGTCTGATGGCTCGTTTACTGTTTCACTTTACGAGCGTTGTGAGCGTTGCGCTGTGAGCGTTCTCCAATCAGAGCCCAAGGTCGGAGCGTTGCGAGCGTTATGATCGCTGCGATCGCTGCGCCAGAAATGTTGAATTCGGTTCAACATTTCCAAGCGTTGCGAGCGTTGCGCTGGGTTTTTCGCTAGCCCCGCCCCCATAGCCATCTCGATGAGCTACAAACCGACCGTGATTCCGTGTGTTTAGCTAGCTGTGGCAAGAGCGCCAATTTAATTTTGCTAGGCGCCAAACGTCAAACTACATGCAACGCTCACAGCGCGCGCGGCGCAACGCTCCACTGTAAACAGCCCAGCGCTAGTAAAGCTCACAGCGCAACGCTCGCAACGCTCGCAAAGCGAACAGTAAACGAAGCATAAGTCTTGTGTATAGTTCGTTCACGAATTAACTGGTCATAACCACTTCAGGGCTTCGGACAATGCCAATGTTACCACAAATTTATTTATCTTGGCATGTGCCAAGAATTTGCCCCAACTCTGTCCTTTTCACAGCCCTATGTTGCCAATTTTCGGAGAAACCCCTTTATTGCCAATCAATAGGCAGGTAAGCAATAGGTAGGTTGTCATTTTCTCGAAGAGAACACAATAGAGCTTAGCAGAGCTTACAAGAGTCGGCACGCGTCTTCCTACCCAAAATATCAAGTGTTTTGACCAGCAATTCGTGAACGTACTATACGCGCAAGAATGCCCGGTCGGAGAAATAGTGCGGGGGTTTGTGGGGCGCAGCCCCCCCCCCCCCCCCCACATGGAAAAAATTTGCAAATGCTCCCTGTAGAACGCAGTACGGGGCGGGGGTTAGGGCTGGCGTTGGGTGCAGTGGTGTGGCGGAGGCCCAAGCCGCCCCTGCAAGGCTTGCCCCGTCAGGCCCCAAACCCAAACTGTTAAATGTACTATTTATTTTATTATTATGTACACAAATTAGCCTCCCAAAAGTGTTGTCCATTCCGGGATTTGAACCCGGGTCCCCAACTTTCGCGGCTGGTGCTCTAACCGCTGAGCTAAATGGCCATTAAATTTGGGAGAAGTAATTTGCATACAGGGTGAGAATTGAATGTCCCCAGGGGGGTATGGTCCAGAGTCTACGAATACTCATAGTGGCTCTGGTACCGCGTGATGCTATACTGCAACCACATTTTACATTCAACCTCGAGTAACTCCAAATTAACGTTGGATGCGTTGAATTCTCTTTTAATCTTATTTAAATTACGAAAGCTCGTAATTGGCTATTCATTTTATTATTATGTACACAAATTAATTATTAATATAATAATATAATATAATTATATATAATATAATATAATATAATTTAATTATTTATTGTATAATGGATGTAGACTTTACAAGAATTTGAAATATTATCGTTTTTGAAACCCACAGATAAACTGCCCATAGCAGTTTTGTGGGTAGACCTTGTTTCTTGTTGTATTACATTTCAAATACCATTTCATGTTTTGTTATTTCATTTTGATATGTGTAATTCAGACAAAAAACCAATAAAAATAATAAAAATAATAAAGTGTTTATTTTTAAAATACAAAATAATTTCAAGAATGACTTCACGCCTCTCCTAGACTTGTTAAAAACAAAATGTTATTGTCAACTGGCATCGAATTGTGATGAAAGGAGTTATACTGTTTTACTGTACGACCACCAACTTTACATAATGCGGGCCTTCAGTTTCGAAGACTATATGAGAGAACAAGAAAAGGTACACCGTACAAGTCTATATTTAGCGTTCTTGGCTGCGAAAGAAACTTAATTTTTCGTAAAACATAACTGCTCGATGCAATTGAAAAGTCTCCATAACTCAGTCAGTTCATAAGCTGCATCCCTCGGGGGTGGTTCTTTGACGAAGGAAAGATGGCACATGACAAATGCAATAAAAATAGTGGAATTTTAGAGAGAAGAGGGCATATTTTGGACTTTTAATAATATATCCGCACCTAACTCATTTCAAATTTGTGGGCCCACATATTTTTTTGGCGGGGGGGGGGGCACGATTTTGCGCTACGCCACTGATTGAGTGTGATTGGAAGTGGAAGGAAAAGGAGGACACGGAACTCTGGACTTTTCAGATAGATTAAAATATGCTCATATAGAGCAGCTTAATATAAAGGATTTATACAAAAAAGTAGTTTTTACGGGGCTAATTTTTAACAAAATACGTTTGTTTCAACATTTCAGGACCATACGGTGTTCTTCCTATGTATGGCAGACTAAGGGAGTTTCTTGTGGGAAAGCCTGTGAAAATGGCAAGCCACATAATTTCCCATCGATTTCTGTAACGGAAAAATGTTGCGATAATCGGGTGGAAAGTGGTCAGGCACATCGCACGAAGGTCATCACCCCTTGAAAACCCCCAGACCGCTCGTGATGACGTCATACCTTCTCTACGCGCGCATGCGTGGCAGCCATGCGCGCGTCACCTAGCGCAGCCAGCTCGTTGATCTCCGCCACCAGTCGGACGAGTTCGGCGCCGTGGCGGAGATACACGAAGTACTTGACGATGTTGGCGCCGAGCGAGCAGGCAATGTCGATGGTCAGCACCTTCGGGGTTGTGGGGAGGGGGGGGGGGGGGGGCACAGTGTTTATCAGCAGTAATAAGTACCGTTCAGCTGGGTTTACAGCTGGCAATGTCAGTGAAACGATGTTATTAACATTGTCTATGGACCCTCAGAGAGTCAGAGACTCTGGATGTGTATGACTTTATGTTCACGACTCTGCCATGGCTAGTCTGTGATTTGTCCAGAGCCAATGGTGATGATATCGTGTCACGTCACTGACATTGCTAGATGTAAACCCAGATTTAAGAGTGCTGCTCTCGGTTAATCCTTTCACCCCCACCCCAACAGAAAAGTTGAATGCAGAGGTCCACGGGGGAGGAGAAATGAACCCCTAAAAATAATCCAATCTTTAATTTTAAAATATCAGTAGATAAAGGAAGAGTATATCTTTGAGCCTTGGTATTTCTTAATTTGATTTTTACAAAAATTTATATGGTACACATTTTCAAAAAGAGCCTAAATGAGCTCTAAACATCGATTGTAAATCAATATTCATTCGTTCTGTATTGGGAAAGCACGTAGCAAGGCTCAAGCGCGCGCACTTTCGCTATGCACAGTTTTTTTTCAGAATTTTTGGAGCAAATTTAGACCCTCTTTTTTCACGCCCCGTAAGGGTCTGCACCAGTAAATGTTAGTGATCACCCTCTACCGGAATGTCAACAAGAGTCATTTTCTTGCATGTTTTGACTTGTGTTGATTAGCGGATGTGGAGGATTATAGCCGAGCCAGAAGCAGCGCAAATGTTTATGATCACTCAGGATTATTGTTTATGACCCAAGTTTTTTTATATTTCTCTAACCAATAGAAATTTTACAGTCCCTATTGGTCATTATCATTTTTCGTAAGGAACCTCTGTCTCTTGAAATCGAACATAACAATAGAGTAATTCATGTTAGACAGCACTGATGTACGAAACAATATTTATAATGTGTTAGAAAAATTGGGAATGAAATTAATTTTATTGTGTAACTTGGATTTCTGGAAGAGGGATGAATCATGGTAGGTACATTGAATATAATATTATAATATTGTATGTGGTTTATTAGAGAAATGGTCGGAACGTTTCATTTCGATGGATTATTCTCGCACGACAGAAATATTTACTATCGCTTCATCGGATCTAGCAAAGCAGCACGTGTTTGCAATTAGCATCCTTTCACAGCAGAAAAATGTTGCAGGTAACGTTGCCATGCTTGGGACTTTAGGTTGTTGCACATAATTGAAGGGTTGTCTGGCAGTAAAAATATGGAATGTTTGGAAACATCAAGCGCCCCCTCCATGCTAACGTGATCTTTTGGTGGTTTCGAGTTTTGCGAAACCACGAAAAAAGAAGTGAACATTCAGTATTCAGTCGACAGAGTGACATCTACTTGACAGGTGCACTGGTCGTGCTGCATCCTATTTCAACACACGGTGTGTTACCGAGTGTGATATTCAGTGTGTAATCGCCAATTCGCCGACGAAAAGCGACGCGAAAGAAATAGCCTGAGCCATTCCGTCATCTCGCATTTTGTTCGTCGCGACATTCGAGTACATTTCCGTTGTTTTATGATGATGTTTTTGTTTATTTTCACTCTTAAATATTATTGACTGTGATTGTTTTTCAATTGTAACCAATACGCAAGGTGTCTAAATACTTCCGTGGCAAGCGACACATACCGACTTTAGGTATATCTACTATCTAGTATAATAGATGGTCTATGAATAGATCACGTCCAAACAAACTTAAATTCATCCCAGAAAATAGTTAAAAAAAGCGATCGATGGTGCTTTTTACAAAGACTCCGATGGTAGCAATGAAACTATACGCTTACAGAAATCGATCGATTTCTTTCATCGACATGTACTTATCTGATAATTTTAGTTCTTAGTATTCATCACGAAGTGCTGTTTACAATCAACGTAAAATAAGATTAGACCAGATTAAAAAACTGTGCGGGAAGTTTTGCTGTGGTCTAAATGACCCACAGAATCGCCATTTGGCGTGCGAAAACTTTGATTCAACATCGATTAGAATCAGCTATCAAAATCGAACCCTATCGTGTCAATTCTAACTCAATATACAAGAATTTATCGTTTTTTTACATCTAATGGTACGTGTTTATGCTTATCACGATTCACGGAATATTTTAATTGCATTAATCTCGGAGATGTTGATTCTTTCTGTGCTCGCACTTGCTAAGATTGTGCTTGTTCTTATCATAAGCTGTGATAAGCGGATTATATGAGAAGACGACTCTTAAAGGAGGAAACAACCCGTTTTGCGACTTTCCGGCTTCAGAAAGGCAGTTTCCAGGCGAAAACTATCGTACCCACACTTTTTTGCGCCGCTCAGCGTATACACGCCCGCAACTCGTTGAGCGAAAAGGCTGACGTCAGTAAATCACGGGCAGCTACGCGCAATATAGCAGGCAATAGCGCAGTTCGGTTGCTAATCGGACTATATATGGTGAATTGCTCGGTCTTCGGGTGCAACAGCTCCCACAGAACCGTGCCAAAGATATCTTTTCATACGTTTCCGTCCCGCGATAAATCACCAAATCGGTATAACATTTGGCTACAAAGAACTAACCGCAAAAACTTTGTGCCCGGCCCGGGTACGGCTGTACGGCTGTATTACTTCCTCTGCCATGACTATTATACACTAGTACACTATAGGTGTGAACAAGTCTAAATCGTTGTTTCTACTGAGCTTGTACATTTTTTCATGCAGTTGACACGGCAAATCTATTTTTGCCTCTCGCGTTAGTCATTCATCGAATCGCCTACTCTCCGCGACCACCAAGCTCGCTCGCGATTAGAGCTAGCTGGCGCCGCGGCAGTCGCGCGCTGCTGAGCCGCCGCACAGTGATGTAATGACGTCGCGCGTAGGCTGCGCGCACAAGTAAAGTGTCAGAATTTGGTTAATAGGATTTTTTTTCACAGTTTCATAGATGCGAAACCTTATTTTAGCAACAGATAAATGCTTACCCTTAATGACCCTAGTCCCTAACAAACGTGTTTTTTTCATCTTTAAGGGATTCAGTGCAATTGAGAAACCTAAATCATGTTTAAGTATTTCGTGATAATTTGCATGTTATCTGATACATCGTGCGGCAGTGTTACCTCCGAGGAGTTGGCGAACAGCGTGATGAAGACGAGCGTCAACAGCAGGTGTACGCAGGTGGGTCCTATGAACGCCAAGGCGTGCAGGTGCTGCACGACTTTAGGAGGGTGGGCGTTGGCAGGGTGGGCGTCGACTTGGCGAGGCAGGAGGCCACACACGCGCAAGGCTTGCACGTGCCAGGACAGGTACGACGGCATCTGGGGACGGTGATCCGATCTCGTGGTCTCGACGTCCCTCGGCAAGGAATCAACGTGCGTCTTGCAGGAGTCTCCGAGCAGGATATACACGTAGCAGCAATTATTTCAGCTGAATGTTCAAGAAGCAAACAAATGCCACTTGAGCGAAATGTCGCTTTCTTCTTAGGCAACTCGCCCGGCTGGTCTATTGCTGGCGTCCTGGCGACTCTCTTCTTTCTAGGCTTCTATATATAGGCTTGAACACTCGCTTATATAAACCCCTTGAATGTCCCGCCCCTTGATTTTCCCTCCCCCAAGGCTAAAAGAGGGTTCCCTCTGAACATAAGTCGTTAGCGTTATTTAAACGCCTTGAATGTCCCGCCCCTTGATTTTCCCTCCCCCAAGGCTAAAAGAGGGTTCCCTCTGAACATAAGTCGTTAGCGGCTTGTGAGACGGGTGTTTTGCAATTTTCATCTTATTTTATTCACAAAAGTGTCTGTTCAAAGTCTGATGAGCCTAATTGCTATTTTTATCGGGCGTATTTGGACCTGTCTCTTCAGTGAGATCGGAACATTAAGTCTTAAAATTGAGTAATGCTTTGTGTAAGCCGGGAAACAATTGAACCTCAAATCATTAGTCACCGCCAGGCACAATTATTAATGAGGTATTCCCATTGTCCATTCTCCTTTTCCGTCGTCGCCTCAGGAAGGCAGTTTTTATGTCGTGAAATTTTGAAACCTTGCACTCGATAAAAAAAAATTGCCGACAACCATTGACTTCAAGGAAGCTTAGCGTCCTTAAAAGTCAATGCCGACTACTAATCGAGCATTTCCAAACCGAAATTTGTCGTTAACGACCAACTAATTGCCGGTAACGGTCGATTACGACTCGATGCATTCCTCGAACCCTCACAATTTAAAAACGCACATTTCTTTCTTTTTATATTATGCATTGTGAACAATTGGGACGAGGTTTTTATTTTTAGACTGAATTGTAACTTGTAACGTAAAAAAATTTACAAACATGGGTTCGAACTTCGAATGCCACGAATTTGAAATAATATGTGATACTTGTGTCACCTATCCACAGTCCGACTCGGCGCATTGTTGCCTAACTTGGGACACCCATCCACAGCCCGACTCGGCGCAGTGTTGCTTAACTTAGATGATCTCATCATGGATCCCATAAAGACAAGGTGCAATCCCATCATGTCATCAGCTCCAGATAACACACAAGGTTCGCACAGATCACAGTTCACAGATATGATTCTATGAACGTAGTGAACCAATATTTCAGTGTTCCTATTTCATATTTGCCTGTTCGCAACAATGACAGCGTGTCAAATCCCGACTTTGGTCATCGTCTTGTGGTTCGGTCTGTCCCATTTCGCCACTCGGCTGCAGCACCATCTTCACATTGCTCGCTCTTGTCCGCCTTGCCTTCAATGACGCCACGAATCCTCCATGACTTACGACGAGGCGGAAACTGCAAAGGCCGTCTTGATTTATTATAATAGTATCTTTGGTCTTGATCGCTGCCCATGGCTTGGTGGATCCCGTCGACTGGTTCCAAGGCTGTAGGGCGCTCGGTCTTCTGGATTCAGAGCAGCTGATCGTGCATATTTGACAGAGAGCGGCTGTGTTTGAAACCGTTTTGGACGTCATTAATTGTCCAAATGAAATGGATTCATGCTTCATGGCAATTAAAGAATGTGACACGAGAAAATCATTATCATAACTTCAAGTTTGCCTTTTTAGCCTATATTTAGCTCAGTTTAGCCTTAAGTTGCCCGGTGACATTTGGACATTTTGACAACGATGACGCCATTTTTTGTCCATTTGCCGCTCTCTGCCAAACAAAGCCTCTCTAGCTTATCGCTGCCTCAGTTGGACAAGATGGCTGCCGCGTGTGGTTTGTCTTTTTGGTCGGCTCTCCATGTAGTTTGATGTAGCCGTCAGTGGTTTGACAGTGAGTTGGTTGCCAGTTGGACGTTGAGAGCGCGTTTGGAGTGTCACTGTCGCAGTCGTTGAGGTCTTCGCTTCGTTGACAGAAGACAATCGCGCGTGCAGCACTCCGGGTAAGGTATCTGTCTTGCAGTCAGGTATTTTGGAATAATTTTGCAAAAATTACTGAGAAAGTCGGGGTGCAGTAGTGGGCCATGTCTTAAAAACATGCGCTGATGGATGCCCATGTTATGTGCTGCATATGCTATCTTAATAACGCAATGGATTATAACACAGAAAAAGTGTAAATAGATAATAATATCCTCCTAGTTTACTATAAAATATTTAAACATTTTGTATCCTAAGGTAATAGTAAATGGTCCATGCCACAACGATTGTGGGTCAACTTCTCCACAAGTACGATGCAAGTGGCACCTGGGCCGCTGCAGGTGCGCGCAGCGCGGCAATGCCATTCTAGGGTTCGTTAACTACTCAAAACAACTGGCTTAATTTAAGCATTGGCGTTAACCTTTAATTCGTTAATTATTAAGAACAGTTTTTAACATAATATAATATTTGTTTACTGCCAGTCCGCGCGTGAATCCTGCTGCTCTATCGATAGATCGAGACTAAAAATGTAGGTCGTATTTTGAATGATGTAGGTCATATTTTGAAACATCACATACTTTTCAAATTGCAAAAGATTTTCAAGCTAGGAACTGTACCAATCAGAGAGCTCTAAAATGCATTGCGATGTCAGTGCCATTATGGTGATAATGCAGGATTTTGCCATGACCCTAGTCATATTATAGTATGCATAGCCAGCTGGCAAGGAATGTACGTGTTGATAAAAGTATCTGTCTTGCGCCTTGGGCAGTCGCGATCCATCCCATGCTGCTATAAGGAACCGGTTTTGCCAGCATCTCCGCTTGGCCTAGCTAGAGGGAATCAGCATACTGCAATCACATTCTGAAGAATATTATATGTGTGTGTGTGTGTGTGTGTGTGTGTATGTTAGTGTGTATGTTATCTTTGCTGCGCTTACTCCTACTCAGTCTGAAATCAGGATGTCAGCTTCCTTCCTTCCTTCCTTCCTTCCTTCCTTCCTTCCTTCCTTCCTTCGTTCCTTCCTTCCTTCCTTCCTTCCGCTGTGGACCATGATATTATTACAGAGACTAGCAACTCCTAATCTCGAAATCATTGGCCAATACACAATTATTTTGCGCATTTATAATGCTAAGATAAATTAATACTGGGCACCAACATACATGCGCGACGTCACACACGACGCAGTTTTGGTTGCGTTGTATGATGAGCTTGTAGCAATTTGCAAGAGATAAAAAGGTAAGGTTGCAGAACGTCGTTTTGATCAGCATTTTGCGATTGTATGTGGCACCTATACATCCTTGTACGATTAAAAAGACAGTGTCATTTAGTGAAGCACTGTAATACAGCGTTTTGGGCTAACTGCGCGTTTTATCGTTGTGCATGTCAGTGTCATGCTCTATTGCACGTTCAAACGGGGATTCACCGTCCCACAACGAGGATCAAACAACGCAAAAACATTTTTTTAGATGGACATTTAGATTTAGATCCGTCCAACTCCATTTGTCGCATGAACTTGGATGATTTCCTGCGCCTGTATTCTATTGGCCAAACTGATGCCGAAGCAAAATATCTCAACACCCTGTTTTATACATCGCGGCAATATTTTTGGTGAAAAACAACCGTAAATGGCCAAAAAGATTTGAAGAACGTCATTATCTTGTTTTCGCTTCGATACTATGGAAGCCGCGCGTTTCACAGGCCGAAATCTTAATTATTTTCTTGAAAATTGCACCGTTCGCAACCTCAGCTTTCAGCCTAAGCCCTCAGCCGTTTCTTGTGTGACCGATCGCATACAGAACAAGTCATATTACCGAATAAAGTATCTTCTCCAATTGAAAGCGTAACCCATTTAAAGAAATGTGTGTGTGTGTGTTCGGAATTCAAATTCGGTCTGTGATGGGTAACGGGAGTTATCCGTTCATGTACTCCATTTCACGTTAAGAAGAAGAGTGGATTTGCTACTTGCTCAAATACGTATGCAGCCGCTAGAAATGAGTTAGTCTCAAAACTGCCTAAAGAGCCTTTTGACGGCTCAAGACATGGCTTGTAAGTTTTGAAACTCTTAGCTCGTGTCTACCAGCAGTGGGTTTAAAAGAGAGTGACTATTTCAAGAGAATGTGAAATCATTAGTGTGCAGTGAAACCTTAGATTTCTGTTAGGTTACAACTTACAACCAATCGCGTTTCTCAACTAACTTTATTTATTTTTCCCGCCGATTCCAGTCCAATCAAGCACCGCCATGTTGGCTCGTCTGACGACACTAGCGCTGCTCGTCGCTCTGGCGGCCGGCGGCAAACTCGTCTTCCCCACCACGACCTCGAAAAAGCCCACCGGAGTTTCGAGCTCAAGTAAGTCCACCCTCGGCTCCCTTCCAGGCCAGTCCTTAGTGCCAGCACTGGGTCCACCCTCTGCTCCCTTCCAGGCCAGGCCTTGGTGCCGGCACCGGGTAACCCTCCGCTCCCTTCCAGGTCAGGTCTTGGTGCCGGCACTGGGTCCACCCTCTGCTCCCTTCCAGGCCAGGCCTTGGTGCCGGCACCGGGTAACCCTCCGCTCCCTTCCAGGTCAGGTCTTGGTGCCGGCACTGGGTCCACCCTCTGCTCCCTTCTAGGTCAGGTCTTGGTGCCGGCACTGGGTCTACCCTCTTCTCCCTTCCAGGCCAGGTCTTGGTGCCGGCACTGGGTCCACCCTCGACTCCTTTACAGGCCATGCCTTAGTGCCGGCACCGGGTTTACCCACGACTCCCTTGCAGGCCAGGCCTTGGTGCCGGCACCGGGTTCACCCTTCACTCCCTTGCAGGCCAGACGAGCTGTCCGTACCCCCTGCCCCTCGGCGCCACGCTGCAGTCGGTGAGGCTTGAGTGCTACGAGGTGACGGACGAGGAGGACCCCTACGTGCCTCTGGTCAACGTCAACGACGTGAATTGCTCCCAGAACTACGTGTACACGAGCGACGGTCGCTGCGTCAAAGTGGTGAAACGCCGACCGACGCCCAAATCGTGAGTAGGAACACGTTTTGCGATTGGGTTCGCAACTCCTAAGTCACTGACTGAATTCCCTTGGTCTAAACTCCACTTTTCGTTAAGAAAGAGAGTGAATTTGCATCTTCCTCGCGGATCCACTACTGCTAGACACGAGAAAGGAGTTTAAAAACTGCCCATAGGGTCTTGTGTCCGGCTCAAGACATTGCCTGTAAGTTTTAAAACCCTTAAAGCTCGTGCCAAGCATCAGTGGATCCTCGAGGAAAATGCAAATCCACTCTCCTTAACGTTGTAGTTTAGGTCTTGGTTTAAACCCATATTTCTTTATGGAAGCGTTTCAAGCTCTGCATAATATAATATAATTGAGGCCAATGGATACTTATGCGTTGGACGTGAGACCCTAGTTAAGCGACACTGTGCCCAGTCGGGCGTCGGATGGGTGACCCAAGTCACTCACGGCGGTTGTCTCTATTGTGTTGCAGACCCAAAGGCCCGTCAGGTGTGCCGGACTGGTAACAGTTCGAGGTTCTTCGGCTGCCGGACTTCGCCACGGGTATTGGTCGGGGATCGAATGTGGACCCCTCGCACCGTAACCGACGAGTGCCGCTCCTCCCCCATCGCGAACGATGTGCGGTGCCAGCGACTCTGTGTGCGCTGCAATTTGTCCAAATTCGGAGTTGCTGAACTTTCGTGTGCGTGTGACGTGAACGGTTGCTGATAACACAGACAGGATGTTACCCAGATATTTCACCCCCATACTAAAGCTGATACGCGAAAGCCCTCCGCCCGCAATAATAGTATCGCCGGCAGTCAAGGCCCGGAGCCACTGTTTTTTTTTAATTGCCTGTAAACAAGGTAACTGTAACAACCTGTGGAACATTGGGTCTCTTGATTATATTGACCTTGTGTCATGGCTTGGTAGATGACGTAAAAACGGGTAGCCAACACACCCCAGCGATTGCCGGCGAAACTACTAGCATTAAAATTTTGCCGCAGCCGTAGCTAGGTACGGAAGAATGTCTGGGTAACCCTTCTATATCTGTGCTGATACTTTAACTTGGAACTCTTGAATCATGGCATTTAATACCATGGTTCGATCCAAGTTTTGTTCGATGTTTGGGAAATTCATCCAAAGTCGATTGAAACTGAAAAGTCTAGAAGAAGATAATCATGGTCATCTTCCAGACTTACCGCTGAAAGGAGCATTCGCTTCTCGGTTATTCCTTCACAATGCATCAAAGAACAGCTCAGCACAAATTAAATGTTGTACCTATATTATTATTTTAGCATTAAATTCGTTTTATTTTCTCAGCATGGACCAGCATGGCCCGCCAAATGCGTCCCCTTCTCAATTTGGGTGTGCCCCGTACACCCTGGTTCGTTACGTTGAGCCACCAGCGACTGTGGTGCAGCGTCGCGGCGACCCTTGACAGAAGGGGAGCAAGCTCCCGTTGCTCTGTCAGGTTACAAAATTCGGCAAAAAATCCTCCACCTATCAGGGTTTAAACTGATAAGAACAGATGCGTGTGCAAGAAACGCACTATCGAGGTCCTGACTTACCGCTAGTAACCTCTATAGTAACCTATAACACCACCTATAATGCGGGCCTAAAGTGAGTGGTTTTAACTATTATAGTAACCACAAAAAGGGACAATGCGTTGGTTCTGATCACATAATTTATATGTTTATGGTGTCTATATTATTTTCAATCAAATGAGATTAGTCTATACCGCCTAATATCTAATCATCAGTAGGAGCTCCATTACAATGATGGCAACGATTGCAATGATTGCAATGTATCTTTCAAAGTTATGTTTTTTTTATCTAAGTAATGCCATAGTACCTTCATCCATTCAAAGTAGGTACTTATGGAACGTGATGACGTGTCCATAGACGACTTGATTCAGGCTGGCATTGGAGTGTTCAAGGTTCAGACGTGCCTAATGAATGAAGCCATAGTTCTCACAGCCTTCTTTGGTCTTCCAAACGTATCCAAGTGGTCGTGCAGACACGGCCCTCGAGTTTGTCGTCAGCTCTGTCTGCCTGTTCAAATATACGAATGTGGTATTGAGCTCAGTTTTCCAGGAAAAAAAGCAACAGCCGTATAGTGAAGTCAACTGTACCGTTTTGGATAAAAACATGGATAACATTCGTTTATAGTTATGAAGCAGAAGAGTCGGTCACTTGCAAGTTGCAACCGATTCTGGTCTGAGTCTGGCCTTCCTGAAGCATTGATAACACCTGTTTAAGATTGCAAATTTCACCGCTAGACATCTTTAATCAAGCAAGTCGCCAAAATTAGTTCGCATGTCTAACACCGACATGCGAACGTCATCAATTCAGAGGTCACATTAGCCAAAGCGGCACCCACGAAACGCAGCGCCTTCTTGAATCCATCCACCCTGGTTGCCGTGGCCGCCGCCAGACTGCCGCGCCGCGTGTCGGGCAGCGCGCCAAGCGGCGGCCGCACGAACGTGTACGCGAAACACGATGGCCGTGCGGACGCAGTGAGCACGCGATGTGCGCCTGCGCCGTCCAGCGGCAGTCGGTCGCCCGTGCGCATGTGCAGAGAGTGTGCGGGAAGGTCAACGGCCAGTTCGCCAGAGAGCAGCACTAGCGATACATTGGTGAGGTCGGAGGGGATGAAGTGATCCAGCCACAACCCTGTGGGTGCACGGAACACGATATCTTATCCCAGTGGTGGTTGGGCAATAGTAGTGAACGTTTGCATGTTTGTGGTGACCTTGTTACGCTGCAGTTAGTACCTGGAAAGTCCGCCAGGACGAGCACGTCGCTAGTGTCGCTCCACGAGTGCACGTGCGCGCGCAGCTGTGCGATGCGTGCGCGCCACGCGGCGAACTCCGGCATTAGCGGCATCACCCACGGCACCTGGCGGGCAGCACACGAATCGTTGGACTATAAGCTTCGGGAACGACCGGTCAAAACAGCTCGAACTGTGCAAGGGGCTGATTTTCAGCACGGTTGAAAATGGAAGGAACATGCTTCGTACCGCGCATTGTACAGTTTCAAAACGAAACCACCGCCACAATTTGCTCGGAATTGTCGGAGTTGCCAGGAGTATCATTTACAAATAGAACAAAGAACAAAGGCCCAAGAATAGATCCTTATGGTACTCCAGATGTTACTGGAACTGAGGTTCGGCACTTGAGGAAATTTTTTAAGAGACATAGTAATTCCCTGCAGCGATATGGAATCCTTCTTGTTTGTGAATTAAAAGTTGGTGATCTACTGATTCGAAAGCTTATCATCAGCTGTCAATAGGAATATTGGCCGATAGTTGGTAACTAGAAATCGACTACCTTTCTTGTGTACTGGTGTGACATGGGAATGTTTCCAGCGTGTGGGGAAAATTTCTGTTTGTAATGCAAGATTACATATTTTTGGTTGGGGAACTGAGAGTGGTCGCGACAGCAGAATTTTAGAACATTAATTGGAATACCATCTGAACCAGGAGATTTTTCATTGACAAGTTTAGGTAGTGTTCAACTTCACTGCTACTGATTTCATTATCATAGAGATAAGCTTTGGCGAACTCGAGCAGAATTCCACGCATTTCATCGCGGCTGTCAGTGCCGAGTTGTCCATCGACTCTGCTAATGTGCGGTTTGACTCGGCACTCGAGCTGCGGTTTCACGTCACCTGTTGCCAAGGCGACCAGGGGGCCGTGACGAGGTCCACGCGGGGATCGAACACGCGCTGCGCCGGGCGGCCGTTGAGCGAACTCCACACGTCGACGTGCACGGCCTGTGGGGGCTCGCCAAGCGCACGCAGCCGCGCAGACACGCAGCGCGCGTACTGCTGCGCAAGGTCGGCGCGCGCAGCCCAGCGGGGTGATGGCACCCACGCCTGCAACCGGGTGGGGGGATGTAAAACCACCAGCCTAGCGATTTTGTAACTTTTACTTTATGCCGTTATCGGTTCTGATTGATGAAATCCCTATTGTTGTCCATGTTAATTTTTTAACTTTGTAACCGAGAACGGCAAAGTCAGAGTTACGAAATCGCACTGCTGGACCAGGATTCACTAAAGGAGAGACTGTGGATTCCTCCGGAGTTTTGACAGAACCCCGAAAAGTTTACCCCATTTCGTATTCACAAAGCGGGATTCTTTCTTTTCGGAGAGAGTAGTTACCCCATTGAAAACCCCTGCCACTGAGCACGGGTTTTGTCAACCTCCCAAAATCTGGAGCTCACCTAGTACTTTTATCAGCATTTTTTCAAACGATTTTCTTGCAAACAAACAGCAGCATTTTATTTTATTATTATGTACACAAATTAGCCTCCCAAAAGTGTTGTCCATTCCGGGACTTGAACCCGGGTCCCCAACTTTCGCGGCTGGTGCTCTAACCGCTGAGCTAAATGGCCATTAAATTTGGGAGAAGTAATTTGCATACAGGGTGAGAATTGAATGTCCCCAGGGGGGTATGGTCCAGAGTCTAAGAATACTCATAGCGGCTCTGGTACCGCGTGATGCTATACTGCAACCACATTTTACATTCAACCTCGAGTAACTCCAAATTAACGTTGGATGCGTTGAATTCTCTTTTAATCTTATTTAAATTACGAAAGCTCGTAATTGGCTATTCATTTTATTATTATGTACACAAAATAGCCTCCCAAAAGTGTTGACCATTCCGGGATTTGAACCCGGGTCCCCAACTTTCGCGGCTGGTGCTCTAACCGCTGAGCTAAATGGCCATTAAATTTGGGAGAAGTAATTTGCATACAGGGTGAGAATTGAATGTCCCCAGGGGGGTATGGTCCAGAGTCTACGAATACTCATAGTGGCTCTGGTACCGCGTGATGCTATACTGCAACCACATTTTACATTCAACCTCGAGTAACTCCAAATTAACGTTGGATGCGTTGAATTCTCTTTTAATCTTATTTAAATTACGAAAGCTCGTAATTGGCTATTCATTTTATTATTATGTACATTATTATTATTATTATTATTATTATTATTATTATTATTATTATTATTATTATTATTATTATTATTATTATATAATGTATATTATTATTATGTACAAATGGACAACACTTTTGGGAGGCTAATTTGTGTACATAATAATAAAATGAATAGCCAATTACGAGCTTTCGTAATTTAAATAAGATTAAAAGAGAATTCAACGCATCCAACGTTAATTTGGAGTTACTCGAGGTTGAATGTAAAATGTGGTTGCAGTATAGCATCACGCGGTACCAGAGCCACTATGAGTATTCGTAGACTCTGGACCATACCCCCCTGGGGACATTCAATTCTCACCCTGTATGCAAATTACTTCTCCCAAATTTAATGGCCATTTAGCTCAGCGGTTAGAGCACCAGCCGCGAAAGTTGGGGACCCGGGTTCAAATCCCGGAATGGACAACACTTTTGGGAGGCTAATTTGTGTACATAATAATAAAATGAATAGCCAATTACGAGCTTTCGTAATTTAAATAAGCTTAAAAGAGCAGCATTTTATACCTATAAAAAAGTTTGTGTTGGCTGATTATGTAAGTACCTACTTGCATTTTAATTTCAAAGTGGAAGCTAAAATTTGGCAATAAGTTAGGTTAGGTCCAATTTAGGCGATATTGAATTCTGAGAAAACTGACAGCTGAGTTGTCAACTGTCTTTATATTTCGAAATGAGTTCCAAAATTGAAGAACTCTGATTGGTCAATTTCAATTTACCTCTTCTCCAATTTCCTCTTTTGAAATCTCCTAATGAGAATACGGATAATTGGGGGAATATTTTTGGTGGTTTTTCAGGGAGAATAAAACCTCATTTTTGCCAAGCCCCCAAACCCCCAATTCCAAAATTCCGTCTTTGTGAAATCAAAGGGGGATTTCTTTGGCAAATAAATACGAACGGCATATAGTTCTCCCGGGGAACACGAACCTTTTACGAATCGCTGCTATACGCTGGATCTCTCGTGGCATGGGCTCTATTGGGACTGGCTGCTTTTGGCTGGATCTCTCGTGGCAAGGGCTCTATTGGGACTGGCTGCTTTTGGCTGGATCTCTCGTGGCATGGGCTCTATTGGGACTGGCTGCTATCGGCTGGATCTCTCGTGGCATGGGCTCTATTGGGACTGGCTGCTATTGGCTGGATCTCTCGTGGTATGGGCTCTATTAGAACTGGTTGCTATTGGATGGATCTCTCGTGGCACGGGCTCTATTTAGACTGGCTGCTATTGGTTGGATCTGTTGTAGCATGGGCTCTATTGATACTATCTGATATTGGCTGGATCTCTCGTGGCACGGGCTCTATTTAGACTGGCTGCTATTGATTGGATCTGTCGTAGCATGGGCTCTATTGAGACTGGCTGCTATTGGCTGGATATCTCGTGACATGGGCCCTTTTGGGACTGACTGATATTGGCTGGATCTCTCGTGGCATGGGTTCTATAGCTTTCTCAGCCATTCACAATGGCCATTCCAGATGATTTAAAATACACTGACCGTTCTGAAATGGCAAAATTCATATTTACATGTTCTGATTCTGACGACCCTTGCCCGACATTTCAGGCAGGCCACTGGCAATTTCTGCCAGCCAGCCTCGACCAAGAATGCAAACCCGAGTCGTCTTCAGCACACAACCAGCTCTAGGGCCTTCTCCTGGATGGAATTGTTTTCTACCGCTGGTTCGAGTTGCAGTGCCAGGGTCAAGTTTGGCCTGTAGGGGTCTCTGTAGTCGGAGTTAAACCATTGCAGAGACAGGGTGTGCTCCTCTAATTTTTAGCTTATTAATCGTGGAATATGCCAAAAATAATTATTTAAACGTGTTGATTAAGTAATATAAGTAAAATTATACGATATGAAGTGAAATTTTTACACTGAAAAGTTAGTTACAGATAAAAATATTGCATTTTAAAATTTTGGTTCAGCATTCAACTGTCCTGTCCTTTGGTCCTGTCAAAGTCAAAATGTCAAACTCATTGGGTGACATCGTTTTTTCACCAAACGTCTTCAAAATCAACAATAACTGTCAGACTTACATCTAAACAATGTGAGTGCTTGTGAAATAGGTATATATATCGATTTGAACAGAATTCTATTACATGGTAGATGAATAATTTGCATATCATTTGGGTACCCATTCATCAAACAACTTCACTTGATCTTCACCATATTATTGAGATGTTTTTTTTTGGGTCCTGTCAATTGTGGCATTATATACATTCATACAAAACTTTGGTGTCTCTCCAGAAATTTCACAAGATTCAAACGACAGATTTCAAATGAACATAATATGATAGCTGCACCTGACATCTGAAAAGAACGCCTATGAACGATTTGAAATCTATAGGTGGAACAGCAGGTAGATCAGTTAGGAGGATCAATAATTATTTTATGTAAAACTTGAAAATTATTTTAAACATTTCTATAAATACATCCTTAAAAATTAAACCAGTGCCATAATAAAAAGTATGCCAATGACTTTTATTGACCATATATTTAATACCAATTACACTTTTATTAGATTTGAATGAGGAACTCTCAATGTCAATATCAGAAAAAGTAGTGATAGGTATGACCATATGGTCAAAATATTACAACTGATAAAGGAAACCAGGGTGTAATAACTCATAACGACCGAGAGTGCAATGCAAGTGGTGCTCAACCAATAATTCATAATCATTTTAGTGAAGTCTACATTTCTGTGTTCGATCGTCAGATTGATATTCAGAATCCAATTCTGGAGGTATACACTTTCCTCTTAGACGGGATGAGAACTACATTGAGAGCTGTAAAGGAAAACAAACAATGAGATTTATAAAATTAAATACCAAACCCGAACAGTATTTCATATAATATGTTGGAACACAGGTCCACATTACCACCTGGGTCAGTTTTTGGATGGGATGTCCATGACGGTTGAGTGCAAAAGCTGTGTAGTGTACCTATACATTACTAAGTAGGTATAATGATTGGTTTCAAGTTGTACTACTTATCTTGAGAAGGATTTTTCGTAAGGGTAGGTATCTACGTGCAGGTAATGTTTTAATCTGCCTCCACCCGTTTGGTTAGGTTCATCATAAACATTGTCACCATCGACCAATAATAAATCAATCATATGAGTTGATATTTAATTCGATAGCTATCGGACATTGAAGACGTCTTTACTCTTTCTTACACTAATAAGTTTTTCGCGGCTGGTGCTCTAACCAGCTGAGCTAAATAGACACTATAGACACTACAAGTATTACTGTCCAAAACAATGCCTCTCGTCATGATACAATCAGCCATGTCCTCTAACCACAATGCCTTTACTCCCCAAAGACCCTAAAAACTTGAGCATTCTGGCATGGAATGCCAACAGTTTAAAAAAGAAAAAGGACGAGCTAAATGAGTGCTTAAGAACTCACAAATGCGACATTTCGCTCATTAGTGAAACGTTCTTGAAACCTGGACAAGGATTCAAACTCCCAAACACAACTGTTTACCGCAATGACAGAGTAGGGCACGGAGGAGGCACAGCCATATTAGTGCGTCGTGGTATTAGTCACCACGAAATAGAACTACCACCCCTTACATCAATAGAAGCTACCGCCATAACAGTCACAACCCAGACGGGACCTATTAGAATTATCTCGGTGTATAAACCTCCCAACATAAAGTTAAACACAAAGGACTTAGACGCTATTTTTAATGATCCCACGCCGACGATTATGGCAGGTGATCTAAATGCGAAACACCCGGCTTGGAATTCCAGACTTACCAACCCAAGTGGAAATCTCCTATTTAAACATGCTAGCCGCAAAGACTACATTGTACTTGGCCCTGACTCACCTACCTATTACTCCGATGCAGGTCATAGACCCGACGTCTTGGACATAGTGATAGCTAGGAACATCTGCTGCTCTATTAAGATTGAGGCGCTACAAGAACTTAGCTTGGATCACAATCCTATTTTAATTGAATATGGCAATACTTTAATTGAGGAACCCCCCTCACCAAAACTCGATCTCCGAGGGATTGACTGGGACAAGTTTCTAGCCCAATTAGGATTAGAAATCCAATCAAAAGTAGCCCCTAGCTTCAAAAAAGACGTTGATAACAGCATAACCAAACTTACAGAAGACATCATAAAGGCAGTGAATGAATCTACAAAGGTCAAAGACGTAGCAAAATCCCCCCCAACTCGCGACCTTCCACCCCATGTCATCTCGGCTATCAGAGCAAAAAACTAATTACGCAAAGAGTGGCAAAGATCCAGAAACCCGTTCACTTAAACTAGACTCAACAGAATGAACGTGGAGTTGCAGTCCCTGATCCAAGCGCTCAACAACGAAAGCTGGGCCACGAAACTAGAAAGCCTCAAAATGAGAGACAATTCACTATGGCGAATGACCAAAGCAATTCTTAGACGACCACAAAGAGCCCCCCCCCCCCCCCCCCCCCTCTGCACGGACAGCAAGGAATGGCCTATACCAACCAAGCCAAAGCAGAAGCGTTTGCCGACACTTTGGAATCTGCCTTCCAGCCAAATGATGACCCCTCAGACATTGACCACATAGCCCATGTAAACAGGGTAACTTGCGTTCTCGATGATCAACACCCCTGCAGTGAGGAAACAAGCCCGGTTACTGTTAAAGAGCTGCGGGAGGCCATACAACACCCCAAAAACAAAAAGGCACCGTGACACGATCTTATTCCTAACATTGTCATCAAAAACCTTCCAGTAGGAGCACTGGAACATCTTTCTCAAATATTCAACGCCATGCTAAACCTCAACTATTTGTCTATTAAAATTCAGCATTCCAAAATTATTCTGTTCCCTAAACCGGGCAAAAACCACTCTTTCCCCCAGAACTACCGCCCTATAAGTCTGTTAACAGGCATATCAAAGCTTTTCGAAAAAATCCTCTTGACCACAATGCAACTACACATTGATTCTAACAACCTACTTCGTAATGAACAGTTCGGGTTCAGAAAGGGACATTCCACAGACCAACAGCTCGTGCGATTGACTGAAATTATAACCAAGGGATTCAATGAGAAACTACACACGGGAGTGGTATTCCTGGACATAGCCCAGGCGTTCGACAAAGTTTGGCACCAAGGTATCTTATTCAAGATGATGAAATTGAACTTTCCTACCTACCTAACGTGCATAATTAAGTCTTATCTTAGCCAAAGGACATTCCAAGCCAGCCATGGAAGCACTTTATCAACCACCAGACGAATCAGGGCCGGTATTCCTCAAGGGCCACTCTTGGGGCCAGTACTCTTCAACTTGTTTATTAATGATATACCCAGTACAGAAAAAGTTGAATTAGCCCTGTACGCTGATGACACGGCTCTCATTACCCAATCCAGACGCGGCTTCCTAGCTAGCAGGCGACTGCAAACAGCTCTCGAAGATCTGGAGGATTGGTACGAGAGCTGGAGAATTAAGATAAACGTCAGTAAAAGCAATGCAGTACTATTTACATGTCGAGCCCAACAACAGTTAGTGAGCACAGAGAAAATCGAGCTTTTTGGAGAGCAAATCCCTTGGCAAAATGAGGCCAAATACATTGGGGTCATAATGGATAAAAAACTAAAATGGAATCCACACCTTGAAAACGTAATGACAAAAGCAAGAAACAGGCTAGCTATTCTAAACCCTTTTTTAAACCGACGCAGCAAGCTAAGCATTAGAAATGGACTAACACTTTACAAATCTCTTATACTGCCAATCATGACTTATGCGTGTAGCGCCTGGGGCATGATCCTGAAAATCTGCTTAAAAAGACTGCAGACAATACAAATGAGGCACTCCGACGAGCTACAAAAAGTCCCTGGTTCGTCAGAAACTCAGACATCCAACGGCAAACTCAAATCCCCCAGATACAAGACAAACTGCAAAGCCTTGCCAAAAATTTCTACAACTCAACGAAAAAGTATAAGAACCCTCTTGTTACCAGCTTAGGGACATACGATGAAAACTTAATAACTAAGCATGAGAGACCAAAGGCCATTCTCGCCTACATAGGTGACTGATGCCAATTGGCACCTCAACTAAAGATAAGTAATTTACCTCCTAAACATAAAATTAAAATAAAAACCCCTAAAACACGCCAAGAACAACATGACAACCAGGAAAGAGATTAAAATCTCGGGACTGGGATAGACCTGGAGAGGCCACGGCCAATCCTGCTAATGTTAAAATATATATAAGTTTTTCGACGCTGGAGAGAAGAATTCATTTGAGTCGTTGACATTGACTGTGAAATCCTCTGGCGCAGACGTGCTGTACCGAGCTCCCTCTGCAGACAAACACATTAAAAAAAACTCAAATTTTGTGTGTTACACTGTGACTGTGAACACCAATTGCCAAAATGTATTCTCAAAAGTTCATAGAAGATTGAATGAACAAATTTATCATAATGAACTGCCTTTTGTGATTCAAACTCGATTGATTTTGCTGCAATATCACTGTATTTTCCTAACTACAAACTTTACAACATATTTGAAAAACATTTCAATCTGTATGTAGGTATAAGTGTGAATGTATCATAAAATTATATAACTTTACTCTGATCTGAATCTATTCAAGTAAATTGTTGTGTTTATGATAATCTATTGTTGATGTTAGCACAAGCAAGAGATTTATGGTACTAGCAATGATGACATCTTTCGAGACAAGTGGTGGCCCATTGTCGCAAGTTGCGATTTGAAGCTGTCCATTGTTGTTCACAAACACGGTTCAGAAATTATAGTTAGCTTTTGTTCATAGCATGCATGCTCCACCTTCGTTTATACAGCCTATGGCACTACAACAATTGTCAATTATCGATTGCCAATCATTGATGATATTACCATGTTATAATAAAAGTAACAGTGAAATGGAACGATAGCAAACCAAAATATTGCTAACTATTCAGTCACTCGAAATACAATCAGAACACTGAAAGGATCTGTTTATCTCGGAGATTGCTTGAAGATCAAGATTAATGCTTTAAAACATCGTTGGAAAACTTACCTTTGACCTCCATTTCTCACATCCAGCTCTTGATTACATTTTTCAATTATCTTTCACTGTCGCTGATAATGACTCCGTTTCCTGGCTTAGGTCAACTGCTTCGTTTTCGTGCTCTTCTTGGAGTCCATTCCGTAATCAAATAAAACCTTATTATAATTAAATTATAAGTTAATTATAAGAACACTGATAATATATCTCCATCAAGACTGGACAAATCAGCAAGAAGTACAATTCCTTGCTTGGTGTCGTCGTTGAACTGTCATTGTCAATCACATGTCTCGCGATTCTGCGCAGATCAAACATAACGCAGATCCATTGCTCGAAATCCATTTTTTGATGTCTCGGAGAAAACTTTCGCAGAGAGAGAGACAGATAGTACTCAAGAGAGAGATAGCGGATGCGTAACTAAGATACCGAAATAAACAAAGTAGCTAGCGGGCGGGTATCGCCCCTGTAAGTTAGGCAATTTTAAGCAGGTCTTAGAATAAAAATGTCGAAAATATTCCTTGTGCAGGTGTTCGTTCGAAGTTAGCTCCAAGAGTAAGCGGCAAAAATATCGCAATGAAACAAAAATATTCAGGCTCCTGAAGTTTCAGCGGGTGTTGTAATTACAAAAGATAGTTAATAAAAACACTATTTTAAAATCAAATAATGGTCCCAAAATGGACATTTTTTTTCAACGAAATGAACAGTCTCTTTTATTTTTTCTCAAAAGTGTTCGTCACTTCAAAAGAATGCTGGGGGCATTGAAACATTTCTACATACAGTAGGTACCTATATTAAAAAAATTAGTCCTCTATCTTTTCCAGGAGCTCTGAAAGCTAACGTTGAAAAGACACATTTTTGTGCTAGTTTTCCCAGCTTTTCCGGGAAATTCTTTTGGGATTTTCTTTTTTCATCTCCCTCATAATCATTAATAGAACACCTTATAACATTTGCGATAGAAATCAATGAAAAATCCCTTTGTTTGGCGTCACTAGGTTGACCTTATGGCTCCAATGTTGCCAGCAGGCTGTGGGAAATGGCAGAGCCGATTAAAAGTCAAAGCCCTTAGAGATATAATCGCAACAAATCCATTCAGAGGGCGCTGGCAAGGTGCCTTCTCGTGAAAATGATTTCGTGTGTTGAAGACGTCCACATGGCAATGGGATGAAAAATCAATCAAGTTTTTGCAATCGCAATCCCCTAAATAGTCGCCCAATTCTGAAGTGATAGCCGCTTTGTTTCCCGCACTCATACGCCGTGTACCTTGTCGTCCAGATATCGTTCGACGCCAGTGGCGTTGTCGCGCAGTCGCACAGTGGCGTGCACCACGTCCCAGCGGTGCACCATCATGTCCCACGAGTAGCCGTACATTCCGGGCGTCCAGTTGTTGTAACCCTGGCAACAAACAGGGGCCAATCCGCCACTGTTCATGGGAGGCACTAGGGCAGAATTTGTGGGCTGCTAGAATTTATGTGTTCATTGTTGACATAGGTGAATTGTTGGCAAGCGCCAAAGAGTAAGGGCGAAGAAGTAATTTTTGGTTTTAATTAGGTGGCACAAGAAAATGAGGCGATGTGTGTTTACTCACCAAAAATTAGCAATGAAGACCGACGATCACCACACAATGGAGAATGCATTCATTAGGACAAAAAATGGTGCCCAGTGTGCATATTTTTCGACAGCCAATAGAAAACGGTTTCAAGCATGGCCGCTATCTGCCAAATAGAGCCTCTCTAAGTGACACGATGTCATCAACATTGGCTGTGCCTCCAATCAGCGACTCTGGATGTGGATGACGTCATGTTCGCGACTCTGCCATGGAGTCTCTGATTGGTCCTGAGCCAATTTTGACGACATCGTGTCACTGACATTGCTAGCTGCAAATCCAGCTTAACGGCAGTGAGTGTCAAGTGATAGATTGCACCAATGAGTGGCAGAGGCGGCGTTTGTTTGTTGGGCCCCCCGCCGTTACCTTGGTAACGAAGTGCGAGTAGGGCAGGAACGCATGCAGCGCCACGTGACCCAAGAGCAGCGCCACCGTCCAGTGCTGCCGCCTGGTGAGCGGACCGCGCGACCACCGCACAGTCTTCGGGGACGAAGGCGTTTCGCAGGCTTGCGGCGTAGTGCGGTGTTGCGACGTAGTGCGGCGCAGAACGCGGTGCGCAAGTCGTCGAGGCCAGGACGGGTGGCAGAACAGCGGCAACGTCGCGATGCACACGTAGGGGAACATGCCTGGTGGTGGAACACAAAGCTGCGATCACGTGACTTTGGTTTGCATTCTTTCCCGCGGCTGGCTGGGAAACTGCCAGTATAGGCAACCAACTACGAGGCTAAAATGGCTGTAAGGTTTCTGAAACAGAGCGAATTTTCTGAAAATGAACAAAAATGGATCCCCTGAAGACAACCAACTGGCAAAGATGATAAAAACCTACGTTAATTGTAACATTTTCTTAGACCCATCCAAGGGCAATGCACAACATTTTCTAGTTTCTCGCAGTTCAATTAGGTGCAAATTAATTTGTTCCCTGCCATAGGATCAACACTTGCACACGACCTCCTTCAGTCCGTGTCTCAGAAATTTTCCCGTTCCCTCAAACCAGGCATTGTTTCTCTCGGCTTGGTCAATGGGAGGCGATAGTGGTGCTATCTATACGCACCGATGTTGAACATCTGCGCGTTGGCCAGATGGAAGGCCGTGACGAGCACGAGCGCCACAGGCCGCGTGGCGTCCACCAACAGCAAGAAGGCCGTGGACAAGTCCAGCACCAGACCGACCATGTGGACAAGCCAGAAGTCCACTTGGTCCACGCTCAGCAGCCACCTGTTGCGGTGGACATTGAGATAGAGAGGACCGGCGGCGATCTAAACAAATCAGCAGTCACTTTAGAATAGATAAAACGAAACGAGTTAGCATTCTTGCCCGAGGTTAACTGCTATTGGCTGGATCTCTCGTGGCATGGACTCTATTGGGTGTCGCATAATTGCTTCTGGCTGGCCATTTGCCATCTGTAAAATGCACACACAGCCAATGCGGAATGCCCATGCCTGATTCTGACGACCCTAGCCCGTCAGCGAGAAACAAATCTGCAATAACTTAAGCATAGGTAAAACCACCAGGGTGTGCATTTATTACTAATACTGGCGGGCAAATTAACATTAACCAATCTAAAATGATGGGCTAGCAGCAACATAATCAAACGAGGACATATATGGAGGAAATATTGCCTCACAGGAACGCCGGAGTGATTTAAATCATCTTTAATTGCCACTTTAAATGGCCAAAATGGCAAGTTGTAAATGCGTTAACAGGCACCCATTGGCCATAATGAATTACGCGACATCTAACCATTCCAAATAAAGCCCATGCCAAGTGAGATTCAGCCAATAGCAACCGGCCCCAGCCAAGAATGCAAGCCAGAGTCATTTTGTCTATGCTAAAGTCGTAGCATATTTGTTTCTCGCTGCCCGTCATTTCAGGTTGGCTACTGGCAATTTCCCAGCCAGCCTCGGCCAACAATGCAAACTCATGGCGTTGTGTCTATGCTAAAGTTATTGCAGGACACCCCATCCTACGCACCCTGTAGTCACATGTACACTAAGATCACTATCGCAGAGCCTTTCATGTAACTGGTGCAGTTAAACATTGGCTCTTATGGCAGCAGGAGGGCTGTGGGAAAAGTAAGCCATACAAAATTTCTACTTACCTACCTCGCGGCCCTTGTGGCCTTGTGACCTTAGCCTCGTGTGACTCGAATTACCTATGGCAACATAGGGTCCTTCCAGCGATAGTCCGAAAGTAACACTCGATAGTACGTTTCTTGCTTGTTTTTCACAATCCAGCTTCAAATTCGCCTATCGAATATTAGTAAATGAGTGACGAGTTAGTAATTTAACTGACCTCCTGTGGGACCTTGGGTTCCCGTGTGACCTTGACCTACGTACCTTGCGGGCGCGAAGATCGCGTGTTCGCCGAGACGCGCGCCCGAGTGGCCAGCCAACCAATCAGCGTCGAGCTTCTTGAGTCCCGCCAGCAGGTAGAGCGCGCCGAGCTGCGCGCGCAGCACCGCGTAGTTCCACGCAGGCACGCTGGCGTCGCGCGGCGCGCGCCCTAGCAGCCGGTCGGCCGAACTACACACGCGCAAACGTAAAGTGAGTGAGCGCAGGAGTGGAGCCTAAGAGTCGATTTGAGTTTGACGATATGTGAAACTCTGGGGTTATCGGTCCGCGTTAGCTGGGAATTCAGACATAACTTCAGTCGCGCTAACTAACTAGTCGTGTTTAGGAAAGTTGGGAAATCAGCTGTTAGTACAAGACATGTATAGCATTCAATTTCTAGCTAAAAACTAATTGTTTTCGTAGCTATAGGTACAGCTTGAATACTGACGGATTTCTTTGTCGAAGAAATTGCCGTATATGAAGATTTCCTAAACACTATTTTCTTTGAGTATAGAAAGTAGAAACCCTCGATAAACTATCGAGTGACTGTAGTTTTCGAGTTGGTAATCAAATTCGTCTCCTTTTTTTTCACAACGCGTTATGAAGATATCATATTATTTTGACACAATTCCAAAGATTCCTTTAAACCCGCGTGAACATAGTAAACTCGAGTAAACCCTTGGCAACAGCGTTTCGGGCACTCGCCAGAAGAGGTCAGCCCTGGACGAGGCCAGCAACAGCGACAGCAGCGCGAACAGGTACGAGTGGTTGTTCCACGAAGTCTTGTCGAGCAGCAACAGGTAGGTGGCCGCACACAGGTAGGTCCAGCAGCTGACGTGGAAGAACAGACCGAGCGCGACGCCCAGAGCGCCTGCCGGCAGACGGACGAAGCTTCATTTGGGGGTACCATTTTGGAACCACCAGGATTTCGTTTGAAATTGTACCATGGGTTGTCGGGTGGTGTTTGAATTCGTTGTTTAGGAAGCCTAGTTTAAAAAGAATATTTTGTTGTTTTGTTCACGCTGTTAACGTCAGTCAATCTACCACCCATGAGGATAAGTAATTGGTGTATGTTACGAAATTTCGGGAAATTATTAGATCCAAATTCAAGTAGCTTCTTTTTGCGGACCCACGACTTAAACAATTCACGCAATTTCGACCTAGGAAATTAAGCGCTGTCAAGAATCACTCCCGAAAGCTAGGACTGAATCGCTGCCAAGGGACTTAAGGTGATAACGGGCAGAAAACGAACCCAGTGCCCTCGATGACGGAATTAAATTATTTTTCAACACTGTATTTTTGGGTTATAAAAAGCAAAATCTATCATATGAGCTCAACTGGCGTCAAGATGAGAAGGTTCTCTTAATACAACTTCACTCTTGGACTTTCGATAATTTTAACTCCACTCTAAAGAATTCAAGTTTAGCTCGTGCACCTTACTACGCATGCGCTCACCGATCCACATGGCGAAGTAGACGAGGCACATGACCGGCAGCGTCGGCGCGCGCATCCAGTGCATCAACGGGTACCGACATTGGTCGACGTCGCCCCATCTGACGTCGGCCTCCGACAGGCCTCGCTCCTCCACCACGTCGAACACCATCAGAAGG
Source organism: Nemoura dubitans (assembly GCA_921293005.1). Classification (NCBI taxonomy): domain Eukaryota; kingdom Metazoa; phylum Arthropoda; class Insecta; order Plecoptera; family Nemouridae; genus Nemoura; species Nemoura dubitans. Next base: position 50,030,570 of record OV121074.1, on the reverse strand, counting down.
CCTGCACACGGGCACAGAGCTGCAGTCACTTCAGGGTAGGGCGATACGCGACTCGGGTTTGCATTCTTGGCTGCCGAGACTGGCTGGAAAATTGCCAGTAGCCAGCCTGAAATGACGGGCAAGGGTCCTCAGAATCAGACATTGACATTAGCTGTTTGTGCATTTTGCTATATTGGAACGGCCAGCGTGTTTTATGTCATCTGGAATGGCCATTGTAAATGGCTGCAAAAGGCGAGTTATAAAAGCATTTAACAGGGTGCAAATGGTCATGGAAGCAATTACATATAAGACGTGCCCAACCAGTTGCAATAGAGCCCTTACCACGAAAGATCCAGCCAATAGCAGCCAGTCCCAATTAAGCCCATGCCACGAGAGATCCAGCCAATAGCTGCCAGTCCCAATAGAGCCCTTGCCACGAAAGATCCAGTCAATAGCAGTCAGTCCCAATAGAGACCATTCCACAAAAGATCCAGCCAATAGCAGCCAGCCTCTGCCAAAAATCCAAACTCGTGTCTATTTTCTATTCTCAAGTGAGTGCAGATTTGTTTCTCGCAATCTGCTACACAGCTCTAGCGCTCTCTAGGTGTCGCTAAGGAAGGCTGCTGCCAACTGGACTAATTATTGTCAGCACGAAGTCAGTGACGATCCAGCTCGATAGGCGAGTCATCGACGCGTTGTATAGTTCGTGTACTGACCGAACAGAGCGCGCACGACGCCGAGCGAGGCGGGATCGGCGGGGCGGTGAGCTGCGACCACTAGCGATGTCCAGCTGGAGGCGGCAAAAGCCAACGGACGACGCCAGAGACACCTGGCGGCGACGAGCGGCAGCGCACGCAGAGCGCCACTCGTCATTGCGGCGGGTCTGAGGAACTACGAAGCCGGTCCTGTGTACTGAGGTTCGATTTCTTATCGTCGGCTCGGCCCGATAGCGCCCCGAAAGGTTTGGGTCCGGCCAGAAAGTGACCCGAAAGGTCTGTGATCGAACCGACCGCGGCCCCAAAGGTATGGGCCCAGCTCGAGACCGAAAGGTTGCAATTTTCTAAGACCCGACACGGCCCGAAATATTGCCGTATTGTAGAGTGTAGGCCCGAAAAGCCCGATTGCCCGAAAATATTCCGGATTCTGGAAGACTGAAATTACAACCTAATAAAAGATAATACCGTGTGAGATATTAGATACTGGTACGAGCCCTACGGGCTCGGCGGCCTTCGGCCGCGGCGTACGCAAATTCTCTCGCACGAAAATGATTTTATATGAAAAGTGTTTTGCACAAAAAGTGGACCAATCATTCAATTGTGCAAATTCAAAAATGCAAATTCCCACACACCTTTAATAGGAAATAGAATAGTTAACCGAATCGCGACTCGAACTCGAACTTCCCCATCAGCAGGCGAACGTGCTATCCGTTAGCTACAGGATGCTGACAGTTTTGAGTGCGGAACCTTAACGGGTGTTGATCAATTTGAGAGCAGGTATACAAAAACTTCAAAATAAATCCGATAGTCACTTTAGTTCAAGTTTTGAAATACTTTATAGAGAGGGGAAGGTGTCGAAATATAGAACCAATTTCCACCAAAATCCAAAATGTTTCATCCGCGCGAATTCGAACCCGCAACTCGGGGTTGCAGCACAGACGACCAATAGACACGTGCTAACCAAGCAGCCACTGAGACGCCGTGTCCAGGATTGTATTTGACGCATTCACGTCCACAATGGATACGTCAACTTAGTGACAGCTGGTAGGCAAAATGACCCCCCAAGGGTGCCCCGAGGGTCAATTCGACCTGCGGTTTTCGGGATCCCAGATCGGAAGAAAAGTTCTACAAAATGGAAAATTCAAGTGAGGGAAAATATCAAAATTTCGAGAAAATTTGCCCAAATAATGGCCCATTTTTTGGCAAATAGCCCCGAAAACCCCACCTCGCACTGCAGAACGGGAAAATTAACAAGGACCAAAAATTGGAATAAAAAATCTCAAAAAATGGAGAAACGCATAAAGAAAGAAAAACGTGATGTAACATACTGACAGACACGGCTATTAGTATAGTAGAGGTGCGTTTAATTGGACGGCCTGGCCGTTTATTTGGAGTGGCCTTGGCGGATTGGCCACGGCCTGGCCGCCTGGCCGTGACCGCGATTGAGATTTGGCTACCATATGCTGGCTGTCATGGCGGCGCTCTTGAAAATGGCGCAAATCACGCTGAGTCGAGAGTACCACACCGTTCTCAGCGCAGATTATAGCAACCATTCGAAAAACTTGACCATTATCGATAGCCGAAGTAAGGGATTTATTCAATTTTGATTATTATGCTTGTATTTTGCAATTGCCATTGCGGAAACAACTGTCAAACTTAAAATCGCGGGCCGACGTCAAACGCAGGCGTTTAGTTAGCGGTTAGTGGTGGCCAGCCTGGCCACGGCCAGGCTGGCTTCGAAAAAGTCAAATTAAACGCACCTTAGGAGATATACAATGTAGGTATACCAGCAAACACAAAGCAGCAGCCCGATGGAGCCTACCTGGGCCACACGGACGGGCCCCTACTGGACTTGCGCTTGCCTGGCCCCGTCTGAATGTGTCACCTTGGCTAGTCCTGGGCCCCAGTGGACTAGCCCACGAGGCCCGCGCTCTGTGGCCAATCTGCTTTGCCCGCCACGCTGCCCGTGCCCAGCGCTGCCCTGCTCAAGCCCGTCCCCCGCCCGCGGTCTACCCTGCCCTCAAAATCCCCGCCAGCTCTGCTTGGCCCCTGGACCTACGAATATAGACCAAACAACTTTATACGTCATGCTTCCTATTAGCGACAGCGCCATCTAAAAAGCTCGGCACTAGGTATTCTAAGGCTTTCGATTAAAGTACTAGTCATTTTTGGGCTGTGATTAGATTTGCTAAATATTGTCCATCACCTTATATGGAATCCATTAGTTTCCAGTCACGGACGACATTTAGCAGATAAATATTACAAACATTATTCCTGCTTCCTTCGAAAGCCTTTTATGTTACTGAGGAGTAGGACGCAAGATTAATGTCACTATTCACTAATACTTCGCATATAAGAAATTGTCTGATATACTCATAGGCCAAGGACATCACCCTTCTTTTAATTTCATGTTAAAAATATAGTTCCTTCTGCTCAGGGATTAAGTTCAATACAAATGAATAATAATTAAAATTGTTTATAAATAAACAGAATATCACTTTTTCATATTATCATGTTATAGTACATAGATACATTGTCTTACGCTTTTCTAAATTGATAATTTTATTTCAAGGATTAATTAGGAATAGGTGCCATACATTTTGTAATAATTGTTGAATTTCTATTTAAATTTTCTCAATTTTCACTTTTCTCAGAAAGTGTTCGGAACAACTTCTCCCCTCCGTCAGCGGTAACGCGGCCGACTCCTCTTGGGCCGCCAACTTCTTCTGGTGTGCCTTAGTGGCGCGCTCTGCTCGGCCTCCGTCTCGGTCGCGGGCACCCTGCTGCCACTTCATGATACATTGTTCACTCCCGTCGATGTGGCCTTGGGGGAGGACACCTTGACTGCGACTAGAACAAAACAATAACATTCAATTAGATTGTAAACAAATAGGTGTCAAAGGGCAAATGGAATATAGGGACAGGTATCATTTATTCCACTTGGGCATGTCCAACAATTATTGAATCGAACTTGGCAATGGCCTGATAATATTCCGGTAGAGCGTGAGTACAGGGCCGGGCGGGGGCGCTGCAAGATGGACTTGAACCCGCTGGGCAGGGTGGCAAAACGAAACAGGGTGAGTCTTATGTGCCATGCTCCTGCACTATTGTTTTCATACCTATAGTCAAATGCACACAGGACCTACTGTGTGGACCAGGCTGGTTTGTCAGCGCCTTGGGAGTTGGCCATATTCTATACCATTGCAGAAAACCGGCTTGCTACTGACAAGCCAACCTGGTCCGAACTGTAGATGTTTAGATGTGTATTTATTTTGCTTTTGAATCGCATTATAGGTATACAGCCAATGATATGAGCTCGTCCAGTAGGTAATGTAATAAAATCAATGATAAAACAGTATACATCTACACAAATAAAAGGTAGAAAAATATATAAATATAACTAAACATGCAATAACTAGAAGCTCCATAACAAACTCGTGTGAACGTCTCACTGATCTTAAAACTCATGGATAGCTGTTGCCATAGTGCGGGCTTGAAGTAAACAATCAACAAGTAGGAGTCCCAAATTTTGAGCCTACCCATAAGATCCAATTGTAATTTTAGTGATTTTACTAACAATTTTCGTAGCATTTAATTACGTGTTTACATTAAATTTAGGTGTGTAGCATTCAGAGAGGCTTTTTATATGTATTTATGTTCCCTGCCGGCTCGAAATATGTGCGTGAATAGCACATAATGTACACGCCGTGAAACAGTGTGAAAAGTCAATGCCGAAAAACAGGCTCCAATAAACTAAAGAATAATTAACAAAGTAGTGAAGTTAGAGCAGTTTTTCCTCCCAAAATAAAAGTGCATATAACCAGGCATTAATTTAGTGCCGGTTGCTGCAACTTTGATGTAATAATATTGCTGGAAACACGTTTTTAAAACTCTCCAATTAGCATTGATATCATAGGGAGTCCACAGATTTTGGGACTCCTACCTGTTCCTAACAATGACTACCTGCTGACTACTTGCTGTCATCTTACTTCAATTTTTAGCTGCTAGCTGGATACTGTGCTCCATCCAGGCTGTTAGAGATCAGTGGAACGTCTGGAAATTGGTTTCTGTTGTGCTGGAAGTACCTACCTACTTTTTACGGCCCAATTAAAATTTAAAAATTATCCCTTCTTTTGGTTCCTATAGGCTGACTAGCAGGAAGCGCACGTTCCTGGTTAAAGGTTCTAGACCAAAAGGGGCACCCATTGTTAAATTCTACTAATTGTACAGGTGGAAGATAATATCATGCAGCATTGATCCGTGTACCTAAACACGACAGTGGACATCATGGAACTAGTGCAATTCTGATATTAATATTTTAGTCAATGGAGGTACCTGTGTGCCAAAAATGCACATCAATGTACGATTTCAAGAGGAAATGAATGGCTTGGAGAATTTGAACAGATAATAAAACGTGCTTTTTAATGATTTTTGCGCTTTTGGCTTATGGTTCTTTCCTGTGGTTCAGCTACTATGGCAATCATGATTTCTGGAGTTATTTTCAAAGAGACTTTGGGATTTTATTTTTAAATGCATATCATTTGATTTCCTATTGCCAGAGACGTATGGAAAGTGTGATGGATGGGTAGGTATCTACTTACAGAGAATGAGCATCAAGATGTTCGGAAAAGTCTCTATGGACACCTTTGGCGCTCCCTTGAAGTTGAGTAGACGCGCAAGGGAAGTCGACAGCACCTTCGCGACAATGTTGGTCACCGATATGGCCTCCTTTTCGTGTCCATGCACCGTTAGGAAAACAACCTAAAATAGAAATATAAATTAGAAAAATGCATTAGAAACCAAATGAAGCGACCGACTGCAGGGTGTAAATAGTGTAAAAAGCTAAAAGAGTTAAGCTGGTGGTTCTGAATTTTCTTTTTAATCAAAGAAACGATTGCAATTCATATATATTGATTGATAATGTTGGTTGGCTTACTCTTTTTTTCAGCTCGTGCTGATGGTTGAGCAGCGACTCGAGAGCCCGCAGCTCATCGAGCGTGACGCACGGCAGCCCCCCTACCGACTCGATTGCCTCGATCGGCTCAACGCTTGCAGACGGTGAACTTTCTGCGCTGCTCCGTTGCTGGAGAAGGGCGGTATTTTTCCAGACCTGTGCGTTGGTCTCCGCTACCAGCCCATAAATCTGGTGAACGAGAGCTGCAGAAACACAACTAATGTTAACTGATATTTACCATTCAGGTACTCCAGCCAATGTATCCCTTTCCCAGGACTTGAGTTTCTAGAAGCATTGAATTTATAGGGCTGAGCCCAGTGGGCCCCACATGGGCGCTGGCTGGGCTAGACACACGGTCCAGCTCATTTTGGCCCCACCGGAGCATGCGCGGGGTCCGGACGAGCTTAATGCTACAAGTTTACCGCAGCCTATGCTCAAGTTGAGATGCAAGACACATATTGTAGGAAATAAACTTACAAAAATCAGTATCTAGGTGTGATAGTGTATACCCAACTAGGTATACTAACAGAGCCGCAGTGAACTTCCGGATGCTGCATAACTTATTGGATTTCTACAAGCTTTAAATGTTTTTTTGGACGGTTCCAGCTGTTTTTCGTTATCTGGGGAGCAGGAATCTTTTGAAGTAAATTATAATGGTGATCCTACGTGGCTAATATTTGGTACCTACACCGTACACTTCATGAATCTTTACGTAGGTACTTATATTTCAAGCCTTCTATGTTCTCTGCACAGGACTGTCGATCGCAGGCCTGGCTTCCGCTTCGAAAACCGCTTGAAGCGGGTGAGAGTGTCCTAGGCAGTATTGGTGGGCTTGATTGGGGACGGAGGGGTGATGCAGATGACAATGTGCAAAGGGGATTGCCGGAATTAGGATCATTTGAAATGGGGAAGGAAGGGGTTTTTGGGGTAGTTTTCAAACCCACTTCTTTCATGACCTTCAGTAAAGCACTCTTCCGCCGACGCAACTACTGCCGAGGTGCTACAGCGCGCTTTGACTGTACGGCATCATCCATGGTTTAAAGAAATAATACAAATATCAAGGGTTTGAAAGGGAAATAAACAGTTTTCTAGGAAGCATCACATTTCAACCCCAGCAGGAGCAGGCATTCTACAGATACTTATTGGGATTGATAAAATTGAGGAAATTGTTGTGGGCAAAACCCAGCAGTCCAATCTGAAACAAAAACGTAAAAAATTGTAAAACAGTGCTTTATGAAGTATTGTTCGGTTAGACTTAAGCTATACCATTGGGGCTTTACTGATTTAACGTCCAGTTTGGGTAAAAAGCTAAATGACAAAATCCGACAAAATCAATTGCAGCCATTACGCCATGGAGCAAGCACCCTCGTGGCATACAATAATAATCTGGATTTAGTTATACTTACATTATTTTCTTCACTATTTTCGCGATCGCTGTTACGCTAATTATAACCTAAATCCGAATGAAATACAGTTGTTTGAATATCCACAACGCTTCACGACAAAAGTCCACAACAATACATCAGCACAATTTCACTTTAAGACACTGCAGTAAACGATTTTCGCACTTGGACAGAATCAGAGACAATGGGATGGAATGGGATGAGCCACAGTCACTTTACCTGCTCTGCTGTAGGTTAGACTGCTGTGCTGTGGTACCATTGTGGGGGAGGGGTGGCAGGAGTAGGTTGCCAAAAATCCCCACGCCAGGAATTCGTCCTTGGCTGCATCCGGTGAAGAACCAACATGAAATGGATGCATGAACAATTATACTAAACTTTGGTACACTTATTCAAGAACTAGGTATTCACGTAATGGACTATTCACCCAATAATGGTAATATCATATGATCATACAATAAATTCCGTAGTAACAGGATTGTCAAATAAATGTTATCTATTGTTCAGAGGCGTAGCGAGATGCCCCGGGCGCCGGCCACAGGGGGGCGCCAAAAAGAAGGAGAGAAAAGGGAAAAAAGAAAGGAGAAAAGAGAGAAAAGAAAAGGAAAAATTGAAAATTAAAAATACGAAAGTAAAAAATAATGTAGCTACATAACCTCTTGATCCTGCCGTCAATTGTCAAGTGGTGCACTTGTTATTTCATACCTATTACAGGATTTACAGGACTACCCCAAATGCTCTTCATTGCGTTAAAGGATGATCGTGTGCGCGCTAGGCCTAAGGGCTCATTGAACCGATTTTCCTCAGTTTAAGATAAAATGTAAGCAACAGAAAGTTCTCTGCCCCTCGCTCTGCCCTAGAAAATTAGCACTATAGTGCTAATGATCATGCATTGCAAAACTGCTCGCAAAAAGGTTTTCCTTGCGCCATTGGCGTCGCGCCCCCGGCGTTATGAACTTCGTCCGTCATTCTAAATTCCCTGTTCGGCTACCCTACGATTGTGCCACTTTCATTCATCTATCATTATACCTTCTTAAACCCCTTTTCAAATGTTACCTTAGCCTGATGAAATTTGCCCTCAAACGCATAGATTTTCACTACAAGCTCCTGTCTTTCTTGTGGGCTGCGCCTCCGAACCCGCACCCCTTTCCCTTGTCTTATTCTGCTTTGAGTTTTTTTTTTAACTACATGGAAGCATGGGTCCAAAAGTCGACTCTCCTACGGACTCAGGGATGAAAAAAACAAGATAAATATGCCCATTTAAGGCTCAAGCGCAGTTTCGATTATTAATTAATTGAATAGTTTACTCAAACTTGATACAATGTTGATGTATTCAGTGTAAAATTATCCAAGTAATCGGGTCTATTTCATCACATGGGGTGACCAAAGTCGAAAATTTAGCATTTAAAAATGTTGAAAAAAGGGAAAAAAATGAAGAGTTTTGGGGAATATTCTAGCATTCCAGGGGCAATTTTTCGAAAAAAAAAGGCTATGATCGCCCTTATTTACGTCTTTTGCCTGCAACATACTGAAATATTGAAATGTTAACTTTAACAATGTGGCCTTGAGAACTCGGCAACTTTTGGTCTGAAAAGCCACTTTCTCGCGAACTGATCTGTCCTCTTAATAGGGTGAGACCTAATCTACGTACTGATTTAAATAACTCTTTAAATAATTATCAGCCAAAAAAATCTAGTCACAAAGGGTTAAAAAGATCACTTGTTAAATTAGAAACCTAGTTATGAACTTATGAGTTATGACCCTTGAGTTTTCGTAGAATTTTCGCCAATGAGTGGGGGGGGGGGGGGGGCAAATTTTTGAGTGTTGACCCGGGCGCCCATGACCCTCGCTACGCCTCTGCTATTGTTATCTAATGGTTATTTACATGCTACCCTTGTTGTGTTCAGTTTCTGTCATGCGTTGTTTTATTTTTGTTCATTATCGCCGAATAGACATTTTAATCAGTGAAACAAAGAGAGATATTTTAGGTTCATACCTATGCGTAAACGCAGTAGGTCCATGTGTTCGAAATCTAGTCGGCTCAGTACGGCTCGGCGTAACGCACTCTGCTAGTGCCATGCTGCATGGTCCGACGGGAAGGGAGTGATTGCCACGGCACGGCTGGGTCGGGGAGTTTTCGAATGCAATAATAGCTGTTCAATATAAACGCTCCGAAAACAAACAATATCAAGTGTTGTGGGAATCAAATACACTGCCGATTGAAGTATTCCATTATTATGAGTGTTTTTGTAAAATTGGGAATGTTCTGGACAGTCATCATAGGGTGTGTGCAGATTTGCAAGTTAGCGTTAAGTTTTCACTGCCTGCATTGCCATACCAATCCTGGCCATTAGATTCTTTCGCACCGTTGGCGAGCCATTGTACCACCGTGGGTAGGTGGTAAAGTGAGCGGCCGTTGAAGGCCGGACCCTGGCTCGAGGACCACAGTACACATAACTTTTGTTTTTCTATAGTTTTTGTGTTTCGTGATTTTAATGTCTCATTTCTTTCATGTATAGGTTCAGACTCGTTTATTTTTCTATTTTTTTTTTTAGTTTCAAAAGTTAACTTTGGAGACGAATCAAAGTACCTATAGGTTGATCCCGATGAAAACGGTCAAAACGAAAATATGACGAGTGGCCATGTCTTGAAAGCTCATGCCAGAGTTGATACTGGTTGCTAAAATGGAATGGAGCATTTTATTGTCATCTCTTTGGCGATATATTATAAGCTCATGATCAATTTCCAGATTGACACAATGTCAACTCTAGCTGTACTGCCACAGCCCAGCCACAGCCCAGCCTCGCAGCCCAGCTTGACCCAATGATGGCCCATCTCCTTCCCGTGCATGGGCTCGGTACTGGCTTCACACGGGCTAGCCCAGCAGCGCCCAGCAGCGCTCAGCCTGGCCCCGTCTCCTGCCCGTTCCGAGACGATGCACCGGCCCGTCTGGGCTCCTCGCGGTCCTCAGTGGGGCCAACGTGGGGCCTGTGTGTTTAGCCCATGCACACTGGGCACAGCTCACGCGAACCAATCTGCCCAGCCTGGCTCAGCTTGGCCGCTAGCGCCCGCTCGGGCCCCAGCCAACGCCCAGCCGCATGTACATGTGTTTTACCCAATATATATACATTTCATCCTAAGATTTTAAGAATGACAGAAAAGTGGAGTTTAGGTTCGAAGTTGAACCAGAACTAAAAGTTCGAATGTTTCAAAACACTTGCCGCGGGGCTCAAAGTTGGAGGACGGCGCTGAAACGACGCACAAACTACTCGAAAGATTGGTAATGCCCTATGGCCCGAATTAAAGCCAGAGAAAAGCCCGGGATGCCAAAAACCGAACTCGGCCCGACTTTGTACAGTCTTGTGACGCGCCATGGACCCGACAGTGATTTGATTGAGGCGACATAAGGTTCAATACTCAATAGCCCCACTTGGGCCGCCCAGTCGCAGCTCGCCCCTGTTACCACTTTTGTAGAAAATTCCACACCTCTGTTGAATATTTTAAATAATCGACTTGATGTCAAAAGTGCATGCAGGGCGCTGGCCAGTTTGTTACCTTTCGATCGCAGCCGACGAAGCAGTAGTCCGAGGCGAGCTGGCCCGTGCGACTCACCTTTCTGCTCGTGGCTTCGCGACAAAACGTCCCCCCCCCCCCCCCCCCCGCTAACAAGTGGGTGACGACGCCCCCTCCCCCTGGGGCGACGACGCCCACGTGACACGGCGAGCACCTCAGCGACCTGGCGTCTGTCACAACAAGACTCCTTCCGCCTCGACGCCTCCCGGGCACCTGCGTCCTCCAGCGCCAGGGGTGCGAACGCAAGGGGGTGCACTGGCTAAACAGGGCAGCCATGCACAGCCAAATGAAATGACGTCATACCAGCCCCTGCCCCAATCCACAGTGGTTTGAGTCCTCTTGATTCAGTCTGATTGGAAAGTGTATTTATTTATTTCCTTCATTTCTTAATTCATTTGTTAACCGGTGCTATAAATACTTCTGTTTACAATACAATGTGACCAAGATATGAAACGGATTGTATATAGTAGGTAAATAATTTTACAATGAAACCACTTTACTACAAATTCCGTGTCCTGCTGGCTGAGAAGGTATGTAGGTACTTCTGTTTGCCACTGTGTATCGACAATTCCTGCAATCTTCCAGTGACGAAAGGTGAAGTGCGTGAACCAATTAGAAGCTCATTCCGACCCGTGTCCTCCCTGTAACTATGGGCTCCCTACCCTGTAACGATACGGCAGGGGGGCTGGGGTTTGGCTTACCTGGGCAGGGGGGTGCACACTTTGGGCGGCTGTCAACCCCGGAGCCCTAACGGTGCAGACTCAATCTGTTTGCCGTCGTTGAGATCGAACTATACCTAGGAGTATGCGTTCACGTTGAGACTCCAGCATTGCTCTGTCTATCATTCGACGCTCAGACCAATCAACCCTGAGCGGAACAATGGGACGGCCTGCGAATGTTGACACCTTTGGCTCCTCCAACGGCAGGGGAGCATTTTAAGAGGGAAACACATCACTCTTCTTTAAGCCGAGAGAACCAAAATGTGTCAGCAAGCACACGGTGCTCGATGAATGCGCTCTGCACTTCGATCGGCCATATTCGTTGCCGTATTTTCTTAGCTGTGTGGACTGTACCACTGGCGTAACTTCAAATCGGAGGCCCCATAGCAGAAAAGGAATGAGGCCCCGATTCTGACTCGATTCACCGACTCGCTTCAAAAAACCCATTCCCTACAAAAATGTAATCGCCCTATTTTTCGGGTTTCACTTTTCGAAATTTCATAGATGCACATAGCCATGTATACCACTTATAGCTTGCAGAGAGCGAGCCCCCCCCCCTCCCCAACTAGCCCGAGGCCCCCGAGCACTGGTGTGTCTGCTCCTCTCTATTTACGCTCCTGGACTGCACAGTGATGTACATGATGATCCAAGACGTCATTATGGAATTGGAACAAAACTGCCGGTTTTCTTTGCTCTTGCCAGCTATAAATATACCGACGACTGATTCAATTTCAATGCACTTCTCTCCTATAATCATTCTGAATCGGGACTATCACTCTCTTCAAGAAAGGATCTATGCTTTTCTTGAGAGTTTCTTTTCTTTACGGGTTTTCACATCTTTCAGTGTTTTCTGGCTGGACGCGGCCAATAGTTCAGAAAAACATATGAACTTGACTTGAAGACGCAAAGCGATTTATTTGTGTACCATCAGGACTCATGCGGGCTCATCGGAATCTCGTTTTCTACACGAAGCCCGGCCGAAGCGAGCAGCGAAAGGTGGCCGGACGTGTTTCGATCTGAAGCGATAAGCGATCGGAAACGAAGACGCGCTCCGGATCGTAGCTACCGGTTCGTCCCGAAATGCAAATGATATTCTAGAAGAACGACACCGCACTGACCCTAAAAACGAGATGCAATGAAGACTAGGAAACCTCGCAGTGGACGACGTATGGCACCTATCTGCCGAGACTATAAAAGCGTTGCCCAATTGATGCAGACCGACCACACTGTCTTGACGTTCATTTTCGGAAGTTCACAGATAACTTTACTCAGAATATAGCGCCTCGATGAAGCAGGTAAGCAAAAGAAGTAAGTCAACTTGTTGCTGCATGGGTGTTTGCACCAATTGTACGCTAAAATCTTTGATGCGTCAACATTAGGATTTTTGGGGGCTCATGCCTGTGTTAATAATATAGCTACGCGATAACTTGAGGGAAAAGGAAATGAGCCCGTGATAATGTTATGTATTCCTTTCCGGTACTCCCCTCGCCTACAAGCGAAGTTGATGAGAATACAATCAAGGGTACCGGCATATACAGCTGTTATCACATCTGTTTCACTCGCTCTGCCCATCATCGCTACACAATTCTCTCTCCCACGACTTGGCATTCCCCTCGCCTACAAGCCAAGTAGATGAGAATACAATTAATTGGGATGCCGGCACTACTGTTATTACATCTGTTTCACTTCATGTTTTGTTTCGATGTTTCCCATGTAACCCCCCCCCCCCCCCCCCCCAACGCCTTTTATAATTCCTATAACTAAGGAGACTTTTCAAAAGAAAATGTTTGGTTCAGTCCCGTGGCAAAGCCTTCTATTCGGATGCCTAGATCGAGCAAGTCACTTCGCCCGCTCCTACTCCACTCAGTGGTTGTGTGTTTGGCGACAGATCTACGGCCTTCTGTTGGTGGCGGTCGCCAACGCGCTGCTCTCGACGGCAGCCACTTTCCACAGCCCCGGCGTGCCGGCCCGCGACGTCGAGGCGGCTGCTGATGATGGCCCACTGCAGATCCAGTCCTCCGAAGTGGTCCAGCGCGCCGCAAGGTGAGCTCGTCGTGGTTGGCGGCATCGGGGGCGACGTCGACGGTGACAGGCCATGGGATCTGGGTCGTCTGGGTCCCCACCAAACTAAGAGTGTCAGATTTGAAATGTTGATTTGCTAGTGGGACACTGCACAATGATAGAACAACAGTCACAATTCACAAACTATTCGCTGTCAATCGAGCAGAATATCATTACAATTACATTTGAGCGCGAATAAATGCACATCACATTGTTGTAGAATATACAACGACACCCCTCGAACTTAACCAGTAATCAGCATGCTTTCAAATTAATAAGGTTTGCATCACTTTTAAACTTGAACTTATACACTTGGGACTTGGGAGGGGGGATATTATACCTAGCCTCCAATATTTCATTAACACTAGGGCTTCGCGAACGCAATTTATGTTGCGTTGAAGATGAGCGTAGGTAGCGGGTTGTGTATAGCGGATTAAAAGGTGCAGGCAGCAGTCACAAGAAAACCATGGAGCACCAAACCCGACCATTGCCTTCTCGAAAATTCTGATCACTTGAAAATGTATACGGATTCTGGCGTTCCTTTGTTTCTCTTCGAGGTCAACAAAGCTGGTAACCAAGGAAACGAAGGAAACCGGACTCGTATTGAATCAGCCGCGTCAAATCACGAAAAAAACACCACAAAAATGCTAATAAAAACCACTTGGAAAAATCTACTGAACTAAGATATGCAGGCATGATAAATATGTATAAGGTCAACATGTTTAGAAGTTTTGGTGAAGTTATGTCAAGAACTTTGAAATTTACCGGGGTTCAAAATTCTGAAAAAAATCGAAAAATTTCGTAAAAATTGATTTATAAAGAATTTACTGAACCGATATTTTCCAAAAACGCAGGGGGTCTAAGTTGAGAACGGTACTCAGAAATTTTCATCCATATCGGTTCAGGCGTTTGGTCTGTAGAGCGCGCACAAACACACACAAAAAAAAAACATACACAAGTGACTTTTTTCTGGGGTAAGTGAAATTGAAGATTTCGCTACGCTCATCAATAATAAGCAATGAAATTAAATCACATTCATAAATTACAAAATTTCGGAGCGATGAGGATGATTTATTTTGTTTAAATATTTGAAGCTCCCCATCGCTGTTATATGTTTATCATGTGTATATCATATCATGTATTATTATATGTGTTTAGATTAATGTTTATCATAGCGGACTTATAAATGGGGAGAGTTTTGGGGGAGAAAATGAACGCGGCCCTCATGTTCAGCGAAATCTCGAGGCAAGGAAGGCATTCCCCTCGCCTAAACTCCATTTCACGTTAAGAATGAGTGAAGGTTTGCATCTTCCTCGAAGACCCATGGCTGCTAGACACGAGATATGAGTTTCTACACTAACAAGTCATGTGGAGCAGGAAAAAAGGCTCTATGGGTAGTTTTGAAACTATAATACTCAATTCTAGAGGCGGTGGGTCTTTGAAGAAGCTGCAAATCCACTCCCCTTCTTAACGTGAAATGGTGTATAGAAAGCCAAATAGATGAGAATACAATCAAGGAATGCCGGCACAACTATTACATCTGTTTCACTCGCTCTGCCCACCATCGCTACACAGTTCGACTTTCCGTTTGCAATGTGCGGGGACCTTTTTTTTATGATTGATTATTGTAGAGGGTCACTAGACGATGAGAAAAATCGAGTATATTTTTTCTCAAAAGTGGATTCTTCGGAGAAATTTGGGGTTTTTTGGATTTTAAACTTTCTACTATATCTCCCCAGATAACAATGTTATCAAAAAATAGTAAAGAGATGATATGTTTGTTGATGAGCGTAGCGAGCGAAGCGAGCGGAGCGAAATCTTCAATTTCACTTACCCCAAAAAAAAGTCACTTGTGTAGTTTTTTTTTTTTTTTTTTTTTTTTTTTTTGTGTGTGTTTGTGCGCGCTCTACAGACCAAACGCCTGAACCGATATGGATGAAAATTTCTGAGTACCGTTCTCAACTTAGACCCCCTGCGTTTTTGGAAAATATCGGTTCAGTAAATTCTTTATAAATCAATTTTTACGAAATTTTTCGATTTTTTTCAGAATTTTGAACCCCGGTAAATTTCAAAGTTCTTGACATAACTTCACCAAAACTTCTAAACATGTTGACCTTATACATATTTATCATGCCTGCATATCTTAGTTCAGTAGATTTTTCCAAGTGGTTTTTATTAGCATTTTTGTGGTGTTTTTTTCGTGATTTGACGCGGCTGATTCAATACGAGTCCGGTTTCCTTCGTTTCCTTGGTTACCAGCTTTGTTGACCTCGAAGAGAAACAAAGGAACGCCAGAATCCGTATACATTTTCAAGTGATCAGAATTTTCGAGAAGGCAATGGTCGGGTTTGGTGCTCCATGGTTTTCTTGTGACTGCTGCCTGCACCTTTTAATCCGCTATACACAACCCGCTACCTACGCTCATCTTCAACGCAACACAAATTGCGTTCGCGAAGCCCTAGTCTATTCAATTGTCATACGAAAAAAATTGTGTAATTATTTTCTGTTATAAAATGTACAGTCAGTGACATAAGTTCGGAGCGCAGGTAATTTACGCGAACATTTCCGGGATTTACAGAAAATGATATTTTTTCCGAATTAATCAATTACCACCATAATTACGACAAAAAATAACGAATCGACTAAGGGTATTGCCGTTCTTGTAGCTTCAAAACTTTTGCCACAAACAGCGGTTTAAAAGTAGCGTATTATTTGAACCCAACGGTTTCACGGCTGAAACAGACGTAATCTCGCTCTAGCGCACGCCTACGTGGGTGTTCGCAGCCAGCAGTATTGCATGTTTTCGCCAGCAGTATTGCATGTTTTCTGTCTGCTAGGCGACTTTCGATGCACATGGTCCAATAGGAGGCCATGGAAATTAATGGGTGGTATGAAGAGGGGGGGGGGGGGGCGGTAGGTTCTGCAATATACCACACTTTAATTTATAAAGTCTCGTTTAAATCATTGCCTGAAAATATAGGTAATGTAAATTTAAGTTGATCATTGTGACTCTTTACTCATCTTCGCTTGCCCACAAATATGTCCTTCTTGACAGGGGCGGATCTAACCGTCAGCATTTCTGGAATTGCAGATGAGTCCCCCCCCCCCCCCCCCACACACATTCAATAGTATCTTGGACGCGCAAGGAGAGTCCTGTGAAACTGCATCCTCGGGGCCTCGCACAGTGTCTCTTGCATTTTGAGTTGACTGATTTCATGTTGTCAAAGATGTGGGACTTATTCTGTCACGCTTGCTTTTTGCTTATAGTTTTATCAACGTTTTATTTACCCCATCTCTATTCACTCGATTGCTGACGCAGGTGAACTCGCACTGTTAAATATTGGTGTTTGTTTATGTTAGAATATGAAATGAATGGCTGATTGGGGAGCATTACGACCATGAGTGTTGCAAGATGGTTCGAATTGGTACCAATCCTAGCTGTTATGTTAGTTTGTTTGCGCTTCCCCCCCCCCCCTCCCCCCACCACAACGGGAACACCCGGGAAGTCGAGGCCCCTGCGATAGTGTTTGCTGACCACTTTTTGACCCTTTAATCCGCGCCTGCACCTAGACTCTCTTATAAACAGAGCTGACCATGTCTTTACCGACCTGTGCCATGTGCGCTGAGTGCCACAAAAAATACCAAGCGGGTAGAAATATATTTTTATTGAATTGTTCTTGTGCAATTGGAAAAAGTCTGCACGGAAATTAAATGTATGTCCATTTTAAAAACATGGTGAATTCATATACACCTCGAACACGAAGCCCTATAATGACACAAAAAGTTACATGAACTCACTCATAATCGTTCCTACTATGCCCAACCAGTAAATATTGTGATAAGTTGCTAAAACTGTAGCAGCAAAGGGTCCCATTTTCTTTCGATTTAATTCCGTCAGCCGTCAATTGGCGTGGAGAGACATCGAGAAACTAAAATTTATTTACTATTATCAATTTTTACACCGCAAAAATTACATGGCTGGCAATGATGGTACTTATTTCGTTACTATAATATATATTATAGTACCTATATAAAGTTATGCAAAGTTTCCCATTACAGGGAGCTTGGTCAAATCCTGGTTGTGGTTTCCCGAGATTCTTCACAACCAACCCATGCAATTGTTTGGATAGTATCTCCTCGAAGGAGAAACTGCAGTAACGAAAGAACAGCATTAGGTACAAACCGTACGACAATTATTGACACCTTTAATTGTAATATATTTGACAGATTAAGTAAAGAATAATAATACAAGGTTACAAAGTAACCCATGAGATCCAAAGTGTGATGCTTATCATCCTTGCCGACTGGTTTGACTAGAAAATGTATAATCCACCAATCTACGTGTTATTACAAGGTGCAAGCAGAAAGCAGGCAATTACATTGACGGATGGCACCACTATTTGTACACCTATTACACATTACACATCATGGACTGTATCTTACTATAATTACTTGAGACCCTTCAAATATCAGTACACACAAACAAATAAACACTTATTTTGAAAATTACGTCTACCAATGTATAGGTACTTTTGGGCAATTGAATACGATGGCAAATAATTAAGTCGAATTTTTGTATCATAGTGGAAAGATTATGGGGTGTCCATTATTCTTCCAGAATCAGGATAATTAATAATGAAGAAGTGCTATCTGTCACTACATTAAATGAATAACTCCTGTAACGTTACGACGGTAAAAATGTAGCTTGAAAATGAGGTTAGCTCAGATATTATTTGATTCCAAAAAATTGATTTATCGTAATAATTGGGAAATCCACATAACAAATCAACCTAATTCCGCATATTGGATAAGCAAACACACGCTGCACAGCACATTATAGGTAACTTGTACATATTCTGTACACCCCCCCCCCCCCCTCCTCGTACCACCCATTAATTTCCATGGCCTCCTATGGGACCATGTGCATCGAAAGTCGCCTGGCAGACAGAAAACGTGCAATACTGCTGGCTGCGGACACCCACGTAGGCGTGCGCTAGAGCGAGATTACGTCTGTTTCAGCCATGAAACCGTTGGGTTCAAATAAGACGCTACTTTTTTTTTTAGCCGCTGTTTGTGGCTAAAGTTTTGAAGCTACAAGAACGGCAATACCCTTAATCGATTCGTTATTTTTTTCTCGTAATTATGGTGGTAATTGATTAATTTGGAAAAAATATAATTTTCTGTAAATCCCGGAAATGTTCGCGTAAATTACCTGCGCTCCGAACTTATGTCACTGACTGTACATTTTATTACAGAAAATAATTACACAATTTTTTTCGTATGACAATTGAATAGACAAACATATCATCTCTTTGCAATTTTTTGATAACATTGTTATCTGGGGAGATATAGTAGAAAGTTTAAAATCCAAAAAACCCCAAATTTCTCCGAAGAATCCACTTTTGAGAAAAAAATACTTGATTTTTCTCATCGTCTAGTGACCCTCTACAATAATCAATCATAAAAAAAAGGTCCCCGCACATTGCAAACGGAAAGTCGATTCTGAACTGGACTATCTATGTCCCATGAAGTGTAGAGCTGAATTGCTTATCTGAAAGAAATGTGCTCATCGCTCACAAGTCACAGTCACAGCTATTTCAATATACTGTCGCGTTCACTAGATATATAAACAGACTGTATTAAAATCAGCTCCATGTCCATCAATGCCGATAATTACCGCCTCATTGTCTTCCGCGCCTACAGGGTCATCCCAACGGCGCCCATCCTCCGCTTCGGCCGCGACCACGACAACGAGGTGCTGGACCGCCACCACCGCCCACATCGGCCCGACACAGACGTCCCCGTCAGCTTCGTGTCGACCGTCACGAGATGGTACACGATTTGGCAGACGTCCGTCGTTACCGCGACGCCGTTCACCTCCGTCGAGACTCTCACCACCAAGTCCATCCACACCGAAACCAAGTCCACGACCCACACGCACACCGTCACCGTGACCGACACGACACAGGTCCCCCTCTTCTCGATCACGACCTTGCCCACCGTGACCTCGACCGCAGTCGTGATCGCCGACCCCGCGACTCTGATCATTCCCACCACAAGCACGGTCACCTCGACGTCGATGGTCTACAGTCCGACCATCACTCTGACCTCGACGACCACGGCGCCGTCCACGGTCACCTCCAGCGTGACCGTGACCTTTCCGGTGTCGAGCACGACGCCGACGACCACGACCATGACAGTCACCTCGCCGACGACGAGCGTCACGACGGTGCCGACGACCGAGTCGACAACGACGACGTCGACTTCGACTAGCACGTCGTCGACGACGTCTACGACGACGCTGACGACGACGTTGACGGTGCCGACGCTCGTGACGAGCACGTCGACCGTGCCGACGACGGTGACGACGACGTCGACGACGCCGACCACGTCGTTTACGACCCTGACGTCGGGTACGGTGACGACCTCGACGTCGTGGGTCACTGTCATGTCGACGTACACGTCGCTGAAGACGTCGACGGTGATGACGACGTTGATTGTGACGGAAACGTCTGTTAAGATGGTGCCTGGATAAAGGGGAACCTTGATGCCTTATGAATATAATTGAATATGAGTATGAATGGAAGGAGAGCTATCTTTGGAATGTATGAGACAAACTGTTAAGAAATTATTCAATGCAACGGCATTTAATATTGACAACTACATGAATTTTACACGAGCAGGGAACAATTTATTTAATTTAATTCCCTGTTATTTTTAATTTATTACTCTGAAACTATGAATTTAAATGCGCCCCTGGCATTTATCAATGCCAATAAAAGTTATTTTGGACTTGCCTGCTTTGCTCAATTATGATTCATACTCAATCAGTGTGAATTTAAGGATAGAGAAATAGTAATGTTACTACAAATTCTCGAATATATTTATAAATGGTTATTTATATATTGGTTATATAAATGGTTATACATTGTATATATATATATATATATATATATATATATATATATATATATATATATATATATATATATATATATATATATATATATAGATTGTTATAAAACAGCATAATATAAAGGATTTATACGAAAAACGTTGTTTATACAGGGTTATTTTTTTGTATGCTGTGTGCAAACCGCTACGATCATCTTCAACGCAACACAAATTGCGTTCGCGAAGTCCTAGTATTGTTGCAAAGAGCTTTATGAAAAAGCTACACATACTTAGGAGAATGGCATAACAATGGGGATGAGAATGAAGTAATACCACAGATATGTGGTATTAAAATTATTATTTGTTTATTTATTTATTTGTTTATACATGTACAATCATTGCTGCCAAGTTTCTGCTTCCATTGTTGCCAAAAAGGCCAAGTGGCCGTGGCCCTAAAGAACTCAAAATACTGCTAGTGTTTCACTCTGCGATGGCTGGTAATGCTGGTTTCGTGTTGTAATGCGAACAGCAAAATCATTACTCGGCTGCAAGTAAATAGGTCGGCTCTTTAAAAAAACGCAACAAGTCCATTGTTTAATCATAAAATTAAATACTTTGTGCCAAAATGTAATTCCTACCGAGGAATGTAGGAACAGCATAAACATCAACTGCGCAGCTATTCTACTCATGGTAGTTATTTAATCAAAACAAGGCTAGAGATTTTTCAAATAAGCCACCATGCTTTAAATTAAAATCAATTCAAAGGTTAGGTTAGTTTAGCTGGGACCAAGGTTCATAAGTAAGCTGAGACAGGGAATATAACATTTCGTTTAAGCCAAAAACTTAGTGATTCTAGAAATATAGCTTTTTAAAAAGTCAGGATCGAAAAAGATTCCATTAAAGATCCCCCACAGCTTTTCGGCAGCGTAGGTTGAGTAATCAGCAGTCTTATCGCCAGCAAGACAAAGCATGTGCATCGCCATCGGTAATTTCCATTCGCCAGTGGCGTATAGCGACCGTCCCCGCAGACCCCGCGGTGCGGGGGGGGGGCGCCGACGCCTTCTGCCCTCCCAACACCGGCGCGAGGAGTAGGCGTCGAGCGCCTGACATTGGGCCAGGCTCTTTGTAACGTCTCTGTGCAATTCCCAGCGGGAGGCGCCAATTGCGCCTGGGCGCCATGGGCCATTTACACCTGGAAAACGCCGGAAAGAAGGTGCACTGTCTTACCCTGCACTTGCTTTAAGCACCGGTCCCCCTTTTAAACAGCGATTAATGGAATCTAAATGGGACAAATGTATTCGGCTAGAAACAGTGGACCAAATGTTTAATGAGTTCATGTTACTTTTTAATGAAGCTTTGGATAGTGCATTTCCATTGAAGAAAAGATGCACAAATTCCAAGAATGTTAGCAAATTTAAAAATGATTGGTACACGGCAGAGCTTCAAATGATGGCTGTTCAGGTGGATCAGGCATTTCAGTTTAGTACCAGGTCTGAACTACACCAAAAAGCACACAAATCGCTTAGAAGGAAATACAAAAACGCGATCAAACAAGCAAAACGAATGGCAATAGAACAGGAAATTGAAAGCGCACCCAACAAACAAAACGCGGCATGGAAAGTGGCGCATAGGCACTCAAATATTAAAAAACTTGTTAGGGAGAGAAAAAACATTGTATTAATGAAGGATAAAAAAATGGTCGAAACAAGCTATGATGTTGCTAACACATTCCGCGAGTACTTTGCACACGGGGTTGACGACATGATTAGCGGTAAAAAGACAAGGATATCAAATACTTATGCGGTGCCAACCAAAACAAATAAAACCATGTTCTTGGCTCCCATCACCTCTTTGGAATGCGGGCAAATAATCAGAACTGTTAGCGCAAAAATCTCAGCAGGCATTGACAGCATCCCTTGCAACATCCTAAATGGGTGTGAAACTCAACTACAGTATCCTCTTATGCACATCATCAATTGTTCATTTGAACAGGGGACTTTTCCAGCCAGCCTGAAATTAGCCAAAGTGGTACCAATACTTAAGAAAGGAGACGCAATGAAGGTAGAAAACTATAGACAGATCTCAATCCTCTCAGTCTTTGCAAAAATACTAGAGAAGGCGTTTCATACTCGCCTACTGTCATTCATTAACAAGCATGAGCTAATTAATAAAGTACAACATGGGTTCCTAAAAAATAGGTCAACCACAACTGCCATGGCGGCTTATGTTCAAGAAATCTTAGAAGCACTGAATAGCCACGAGAATACTATAGGGATTTTCTATGAATTTTCGAAAGCTTTCGATACCATAGATCACGAACTTCTCTTGTCCAAACTAAAAGCATTAGGTGTGCGTGGTATAGCATGTGCCTGGATGAGGTCATATTATCTAGGAGGATCGACGTCAGATAGTTTGCATTAAAAACCGTAGCGTAGAAGCCAAATCAGCTGTGATAGAAACAAAGCATGTGGTGATCCCGCAGGGGGGGGGGGGGGGGACCCTCTCGCCCCTTCTATTCATTCTCTTCACAAATGATATAGTTGATCATGCCACAGTGGGGAAACTTACTCTCTTTGCTGATGACACTAGCCAGCTGATCAGCACAGCAGAATGTAATGCCAGTGCCGTAGCTAACGTAGCCACAGCTCAAATACAAAAATGGGCGATCGCAAATAGCCTAGTAATTAATGAGAATAAATCTGTAGCAATGCAATTTAGGGCCAACTCAAAATCGATCAACACAAGCCCACGTGTTGAAATGGCAGGGAAGAGTGTCCCTGTTCTCTCAGATACGAAATTCCTAGGAATTGTAATTGACGATTTGCTAAGCTGGTCAAAGCACATTAATTACACGTGCAAAAAGGTTGCGTCAGGCTGCTACCTCATTAAGAAATTAATGGAGGTCTCCACTCTAGCCACAGCCAAACTGGTTTACTATGCTTGTATCGAGTCAGTGCTCCGTTATGGAATTATATTGTGGGGTAGAGGAACCAATGTAAACAGACTGCTTAAGTTACAGAAGCGGGCTGTCAGACTGATGGCTAAAGCAAGTACAGATCCCTGCGCTGTTATATGGACCAAAGATTCATGTCGTGAACTATTTAGATCTTTAAAAATTTTAACTTTAACTTGTCTGTATATCCTAGAAACGATTATGTTTGTTGTAGAAAATGGCGCCCTGACTGTTTTACATGGGGAAAGCCACAACTATGAAACACGCAGGACAAATAATTACTTACTGCAAACGCCGAAACTTGAGGTTTTTAAAAAAGGTCCCATTTACGCGGGATGTAAATTTTATAATAACCTTCCAGTGCATCTACAATTAAAAGATGACAAACGCTTTAAGGCGAAGCTTAAATCTTTCGTCATTGATAAATGTTTTTATAATGTAGACGAGTTCCTGTCGAACAGATGTTAAAATGATGTACTGGTCCTTGGAAGGTTGTTGATTGTTTTTTTATTATAATTTGACGTTCTTGCTGGCACATTGTGTTGTTTTGGAAATAAACATTATTATTATTATTATTATTATTAGCCTCATCCAAAACCGCCAGAACCGACAGCGCCCGGTTCTCTCACCCAGCTCAGTGTCATACAACTTGCTATAGCACCGGTCCACCTCGATCATACCAGCCGAAGTCTCGTACCGAGTCGCCAGCACCGCATGCTATCGGTTCTTCAAATAATTCCTCTACCCAGGCAAGGCCCATACCCCGCATGATATTCACTCTACGCCACTGCCATTCGCATGCCAGTCCTGGAATCAGCACCGAACCCTTGGCCTTTTGGCTGCGTGCTGGGACCGAGATGTTTGAGCCGGGCAGATAGTGTGGATTTATTTTGGTGAGCCTGGGGTAGCAGCAAATATAGATGACGACAAATCTGGCTTTCTGTGACGTTATAGGCTGTGTGACGTCATTTTCGCTGTGTGAAGTAGTGCCTCAGCCCTTGTCTCAGGTACTCAGGCAGTCAGTTTACTCAGTTTCATCTTGGTTCTAACTCTGGGTTTTCTAACCTAACTTGGAATTGGATGTGTAAATATCAATTGTCACACATTAATGTCGAATGCGCGGAAATGCTCGGGAAAAATTCTCTGTTTCGGTTTCTCTGCTTAGGTATTATAAATTTATAATCTACTGCTATTAAATATCAACCAAATAAAATGCAACAGGTTAGGTGCTAAAGAATGAATGGAAATAGTAAGATTTTGCTTATTTGCTCACGTAATTGAATTTAAATTCAATGCTCACGCGAATTGCGACAGGCTATTGGTGCAAAAAAGTCCACGGAAACAATATTGTGAGATTCAGCTTCTCGTCTCAAAGTCAAATGATCTACTTTCCAGAAGAAACTCATGAAACAGAACTTCCCCAAACTCAAACTCCTGGCCCTTGTCTCATAGTAATTCCCCAGGCTTGCAACTTTGTTTGAAAGTACCCTGCCACATTTTCCCATGAACTCTTCGACCCACTCGCACTCCACAAGAAACAGACAGGTAATATTAAGAATACAATTAATACAATATAATGTTCAACAAAACACAGAGAGGACGAAGGTGGCTGTGGCTGCAAGCAGCTGCAAGGCAGTAGATGAGGGAGCTAGACTGCTACATTCACACCCAAGGATGACGTCATGGCCTTGGTTTACTGCCTGGGATCCATATTTGTTGGAATCCACATATGTCGTTACAAATAAAGATTCTGCGAATGACCTGATTTCCCGACCCCAGTGAGATAGACTGACCCGCAGTGCAAACATGTAGCACGGGTTGCTTACCTTCCAACGCATTGAAGCACCCAAGTCTCATATCTAGGCAAGGGAGGAAAAGAGGGGTAGAATTTCACGGGGAGTCCAAAGCACATAGTTGTTTTCTCCTAAAACCAAAACTGAGGGAGATATTCACGACTGAAAGTTAGAAAATACAAAAGTTTGACGTAGTACCTACCTACTTCTTCCACACCAAACAGATGTTATTAGGGGTAGAAATTCATGGGGAGTTCAATGCACGCCCTTATTTCATTGTCATGATCAGAAATCAGAATTTTATTGCTGTTTTTTTTAACGAAATTTGTTTTCTTTTTTTGTACCATAATATATTTATAGTCATGTGCAAATTGTACAACAGAAGCAACAATGTCACAATTCATGTCGGTCCAAGCGATAATTCCTTACCTGAACCTATAACAATACGGGCAAATAATTGCCATATTGCATTTATGTGGGCAAATCAGTGATTCGACTCTGGAATTGTGGTAATCCGTTGCCCCGGGTCTCATCATCCATCCAAAACACCTCATCCTAGTGCGTACGGTATACGCAGGAGTTTGACCTAACGTCGAAAAGAAAAGCAGCATTACTTGAATTATACTTATATGCTAATTACATTTGAAAATAACTCATATGAAGTAGCTGTCTGCAGTGAAATATCAATCATAATAATATATTGTACCAGTGGCGTAACTAGGTATACCTGGGCCACGGGGCAAGAATGTTCCTAGCCCCCCAACCCCCCCTCCCGGGGGGGGTACAAGTCCGCAGTCAGCACCCGAGCCCGAACGCAAAGTCATTATACGCAACCCGCGTCTATGAATGAAGGGACCTACCTAGTTGTATTCATGTTTACTGTTGCCACTATATGAAGTAGAACTCAAAATAACGTTGAATGAGCTGCATTTCCAGAAATCTGTTCTGAAATTCCCATGTCGTTTATCCGTTCGAATGGTAACACAAAGCAATGATAAATTAAATTGGACGCGAGTTGAGACTGGAGAAGCCATATTACATGATTTCGTCGGCCGGCGGGCCCCCTTAGTTGGAAAAACCTCTGGGCCCCGGGGCGGTCGCCCCTATGGTAGTTACGCCACTGTATTGTACCTAGCTGGCTGCCATTATATTTAAATTTGAATTAACATTATATTATATCTATATTAATATTATTAACATTATATATAAATTCTCTTATAAAAGCTAGTGTTCAATACTTAAATAAACTATTTCTCAGCAAAAGTTGGTGTATCCAGCTTATTGCTTATGGGTAGAGCAAAATTAATGTATGCTACATTATAGCAAGATAACAGACAACAAGCTATTGACTAATTGGAAGCTTGCTTTTTCGTAAACCACTGATTCACTTTTCAAATGTACCTGTGCAACCTACCAAAGATCTACCTTGCCTGGGCAATTTCTCTCTGTCAACACACTCACACAACAACTAACAACACAAAAAATGTACAAAAAATTAAACGCAGTCGGCAGTTCACATCTTCAACCAATAATTGAATTAAAGTGTGGTGTTTCAGGAGACTGTAAATTTAGGTCAGACATGCAAAACGTTATATGTTGTCAGGTTGTTGGTGAATGATAAGCGATATTGTTACTAAAGTATGTAGATGGATTATTTGTAGACAGGGATGAGCAGTATTTCATTTTCAGATATGCATCTCAAGACTCAAAGTCTACAATTTCAAAGAATCTCGGTACCTTCCTGGCATAAAGATACTTTTATACGTTGTATAATGGGAAATTTAATATATTTTCAAAAACAAATATTTTTGCTTAAATAGCTGTTATAGCCAAGTTAAAAATTCTCAATTTTTTTTAGATTGTACTGTGAATACATAAGTCCACTTTCCCTTGCTTTTCTAACATTTGTACAAAGCAGTCTAC
The DNA here is from genome assembly GCA_921293005.1 of Nemoura dubitans. Taxonomy (NCBI): domain Eukaryota; kingdom Metazoa; phylum Arthropoda; class Insecta; order Plecoptera; family Nemouridae; genus Nemoura; species Nemoura dubitans. The sequence goes on along the minus strand of OV121074.1, from coordinate 50,003,605 downwards.
AACCATTTGAAAAGTTTGCAATATTTAGGTTCTATTTAGTTTTACCATACTGTTGGCATTTGATAGTATATTGGTTAAGAGTAAAAACTGAGTATAACTAACAGCAGTATCTTAAGTCCCTGCCTTCAAGATAGAAGGTACTGAAGGGTAACACATCTTGAGATATTTGTATGAGGGAGTATCTTGCCCATCCCTGCTGGCAGCCGATAAGTGTGGTGGGATTTTCACTGCAGCCGACTGAGTTTGAAAGGACAACTGGACTTGACCGCCAGGAAGAACGGCCCCTCCTGATTGGGCAGAAACGTCGACGGGATGATGTCGTACGTTCCCGCGGGAACCGAGTCCAGCTCCATCACCACGAAGCCAGATCTGGGGAGAAGCAAACGCAGTTGTCGGCACTTTTACGTCTAGATTTACATTAGTAATTCCTTGCACAAATTGTTTACGAATCTGATTAACTCTCACATATGTACCTAAATAATTTAAAAACAAAAATGACGTTTAAAAATGGATTTAAGACTGTGGATACAATTATGGATTGCTGATTGGGCTCATGTCTGCTGTCCTATCTTTAGCACCAGTTTTGAAAAATATATGTTGCATAATGGGTTTTGAATGCTTCATAAAAAATTCACTGGAAATCAGTGAGACTTTTTATTTAGCATTCAAAATCCAGTTTGAAACAATTTTTTTTCACTGGATTGTGCTCGTTTGGTAAATGCTAAATTGAGTCAGTCGCCATTTAGTTTTTATCGAGAAAGAAAAGTATGTTTTTTCTATTTCTCTGATGTCTGTTTTCTCAACACTTTGCTTTCAACTTGTCTGAACCCCGGGTCTCCCGGAACGCAGCCCGGACGCTCCCGAAACGTACCTGAACGCTCCGGAATGTTTCTTCCGGAAAGCGCCGGGCGCAGAAGGGTCGCTGGCGACCACGCAAACCACGTCGATTCCCACCTGGAACGAAACAACAACGCTGGAACCGTGCAGATCAAGTAGGTTAATAAATATTAGCAACGCCAGGCAGTGCTTCTCTGGGCTCCGTGAGGGCAAAATACGCTGAACTTCTGATGGAAAGATGATGGAAAGGTGATTCTGATGGAAGGCATTGAACAAGACTAATAGACATTCAATTGATTAAATGTAGTATTTAACTGACCACCAATGTACGACTAACTAGTAACTACAGTTCCAGAGGCAATCAAGTATGTGGGCATATACTCAAGTAAGTTGCAGTGGTTTTCTTATTGCAACAATTTGCCCACATAAGTGATGAGTGACACTGCAACTGTAGTTGGCCACTGACTCTGCCAATGTATTTTCCTTATTTATCACTCAAAACCCAGTTTAAAATAGTTGTGTTGAAATCTATAGTGTTGAAGACAGGACAGGCAGACACGAGTGTTAGAAATCGCACAGACTTGGACTTTATGTGCAACGATGTCTGCGCCGGTACCTGGTATTGCTTGGGCCCGCGGAGATCCAGCAGCAACGAGTTGTTGTTGTGACTTGATTCCAAGGCCACCTGGAACCGAGGGTTGTCGAGATGCGTGGCTGGATGGTTTCCACAGCCTCCCGCCGTCTTTCCCTTCCACTGCGCGTCGGTGACCTGAGGCAGAAGCAAGTCGACAATGAGACTAGAGAGGCTTTATTTGGCAGAGAATGGCCAATTATCGCATGGACGCCATTTTTTGTCCAAACTCCTGGCTGTCACTGGGAAACTAGGCTGAATTGGGCTAAATATAGGCTACATATAGGCTTAATATAGGCTAGAAGTAAAAAATTGAAGCTATGATAACAATTTTCTCAAAACATAAATCACTAACTTCAAAGCCATGCACTCTTTCAAGACATGGACATTCAAGGCACGGCACAAGTCGGACTTTAAAAGATGTGCAATATCAAAGGGGAGAAGGCTGCCTGATAGTAAAAGGAAAATATCCATTTATTAATTACCTACATCCACCGTTCTAAATATGCCATTTTAATTTTGCAGTTTTTAAATTATTACACACTAAACTCCATTTCACGTAGGTAATGAAGGATAGTGGAACCGGATTTGCATCTTCCTCGAGGACCCACTTCTACTTAACAAGAGCAAAGAGTTCCAAAACTTACAATTGCCATGTCTTGAGCCGGACAAAATGCTCTGTGGGCAGTTTTGAAACTCTTAACACATTTCTAGTGGCAGTGGGTCTGTGAGCAAGCTGCAAATCTACTCTCCTTCTTAATAGATGCCTTAACACTTACTCTGCGCACAGTACAGTCACCTTAAATTCATCTAGCACACTTTTAGGAAGCTATGCCCCTCTCTGACAGCACTTATTAGCACAGCACACTGGTCGTTTTGGTATGAACAATCGAAAGAATGACCAAAAACCTACACAATCAAAGATTTCACATAGTTTTTCTGTCACTGACAGTTTATTCCAGGGTGGGTAGCACGCTAACGCAGCCCAGTGAGAAAAAGTGGCAGTGAACAAGCCCATTGCGCATTGCACTCACTTGCACGAGACAACGCACCTGCTTGGCACGAGACATGGGAGACAACGCACCTGCTTGGCACGAGACATGGGAGACAACGCACCTGCTTGGCACGAGACATGGGAGACAACGCACCTGCTTGGCACGAGACATGGGAGACAACGCACCTGCTTGGCACGAGACATGGGAGACAACGCACCTGCTTGGCACGAGACATGGGAGACAACGCACCTGCTTGGCACGAGACATGGGAGACAACGCACCTGCTTGGCACGAGACATGGGAGACAACGCACCTGCTTGGCACGAGACATGGAGACAACGCACCTGCTTGGCACGAGACATGGGAGACAAGACAACGCACCTGCTTGGCACAAGACATGGGAGACAACGCACCTGCTTGGCACGAGACATGGGAGACAACGCACCTGCTTGGCACGAGACATGGGAGACAACGCACCTGCTTGGCACGAGACATGGGAGACAACGCACCTGCTTGGCACAAGACATGGGAGACAACGCACCTGCTTGGCACGAGACATGGGAGACAACGCACCTGCTTGGCACGAGACATGGGAGACAACGCACCTGCTTGGCACGAGACATGGGAGACAACGCACCTGCTTGGCACGAGACACAACGCACCTGCTTGGCACGAGACATGGGAGACAACGCACCTGCTTGGCACGAGACATGGGAGACAACGCACCTGCTTGGCACGAGACATGGGAGACAACGCACCTGCTTGGCACGAGACATGGGAGACAACGCACCTGCTTGGCACGAGACATGGGAGACAACGCACCTGCTTGGCACGAGACATGGGAGACAACGCACCTGCTTGGCACGAGACATGGGAGACAACGCACCTGCTTGGCACGAGACATGGGAGACTACGCACCTGCTTGGCACGAGACACAACGCACCTGCTTGGCACGAGACATGGGAGACAACGCACCTGCTTGGCACGAGACATGGGAGACAACGCACCTGCTTGGCACGAGACATGGGAGACAACGCACCTGCTTGGCACGAGACATGGAGACAACGCACCTGCTTGGCATGGGGATAGGCCGTGGTGATCTTCCTCAGCGTGAAGGGACATGTCGAGTATGCCCGCAGCGTGTAGAAGATGGTGGTGCTCTTCTCGTACTGCGAGAGCACTAGCGTGTAGCGCTTGGGGCTGGCCTCCGTCACCACCACCTTGCACAGGTAGTGTGGGCTGTTGATGCGCACGCCGTCGATCAGTGGAGCGGGGTCGTCTGCAACGAGTCCAGCTGTCAGGTCACCGGCAATCTAAGTTTTCGTACATTTTGATCGGTCGTCTCGTCGGCAGACAAGTTTCTCAGCGAGTGCGTTAATCTTGTTTTCAGTGGTCGTATTCGGACACCTGCTGGGCCTGCTGGGCTGGGACATTGAGACATCTCACAGGATCCAATCTGAAACCTTTCAGAGTTACTTACTTGGCTGGACTTTGCTGGGCCATGAAATCAATTTTTGTCGACACAAGTATCCCTGGTGACCTTTGCCATAACAACCTGGAAAAGATTTCGTAAGACGTTTGGGCTTAAAACAAGACTAGCCCAAGACCTAGACCAAGGCCCAGACCTAGACCAGGACTAAGACCAAGACCAAGACCAACACCAGGCCCAGACCTAGACCAAGACTAAGGTTCATACCTAGACCAAGACAAACACCAATACCTAGACATAGACCTAGACCAAAACCCATAATGGGTGCCACTCACTGGGATAGAAAACCTTGTTGCCGTCGTTGGCGTATACGAGCACGGTGATGTACTCGTGGTTGTCCTTAAAGTCGGCTAGCTCCGTGATGTGCCGCGTCAGCAACACCCAGACCGCCGCGGTGCCGTTCACTTCCAGCGCATACTGCGGGTTCTCGCCGATGTTGTACGCGTCTCGCGCTGGCCCCGTGCCGGCCTGCCACGACCTGGACGCGGTGAGGACGGGGGGTTGGTTCGGTTTCACGTCACGGTACACCGATTCCGGCATGTGTGAGCCATGGACAAAATGTGTGAGCCAAGGGCCCGTGCGTTAAACGACGATTTATTAATAATGGGTTGACCACGTAGTAATTGAAAACAAGTTACATCAATTTTCGTGTAAAAGACCCATAGCTTTTGCTTAACGCTTTATTTCAATAAGCATAATCTCAAATTTAATCAAAACCGGAGCAGCCGTTACGTAGTGCAAATACAAACTAAAGCGTTGCCCGACTCACTGATGCGTGCAGTCCGTGAAGTTGAACATGACCGGATTCCACGACAGGTAGAAGACGTCAAAGAAGCGACAGATGCTGTCGTAGTCGATCCAGAACACGCCGTTGTCGAACATGGCGGCGCTGTCGGGGTCGAAGTCCAGCGCCCGCCGCATCTCTGCGGTCCAATGCCGGGCGTCCAGCTCCGAGTAGTTGCCGCGCCAACGCAGGTGGGACCACGGGTTCTTGAGCTGCAGCAGCCGGACGTTCTGCGAGGGACGCGAGGAAGGTGAGCGAAAACCGCAACTTCGATCGATTTCGATTAAATGCGTCTTGGATGGTGGAGCACCTGACCGGCAATCGAGAGGTCCCGGGTTCGTATTCTGGTTCGGTTGCACGTTATTTCAGCTGCACTATCCCTCCATACATTTAATAAAAATGCTTCATTGTTTTATTTGGAATCCTTTAGCTTCCGCGATACAACACGAAAAAGGTACGAAAATGTACAAGTGTGTCTCTGGAAATCATGCAAAAACAATTAATATAGTAGGTACCTACCTAGTAGGTATATTACCAGTGGTGTAGTGCTAAAAATAAAGGTGGATATGCGCTAATTTTTCGTCAACCAGGGGGGGGGGGAGGAGTGGGGGGGGGGGGGGGGCAAAATCAAGGAAACAGAATTCTTATTTCGACATTTTCGTAATATCCTACACACCCTATTTTCACAAATATCGGCGCTTGCGACTATTTTCGCTTGGTTTCACTAAAACACATTGGTACACAATACACATACATATTGATTTGCTCCTCAAAGGTAAATGGATAAATGGGTAATGGGTAGTGGGTAAATGAGTGTGCTATAGGTGGGAAATGGGTAAGATATGGTGAATGGGTATACAAAGTGTGAAAAATAGAAAAAGCATGGAAAACTCGCAAAAGTTAGACATTTAAAAGCTAGAGCTTTGCGTAGGTAGGTACCAGCTTATTTCTTTAAGATAGATGTGTGCATATACGCTAATTTCGAAAATAAAAGGCGAGTACATGCTGTATACCTGTGTATACATTGGACGACACCACTGCATATTACGTATGATCAACCTTCTGGGCGTAGACCTTCAGTTTTGCAACCTTCAGTTTTGCAGCTGTCAGTCACTTTTAGCATGTGTGCTGACAGAGAATAATCACTCAGAGAGAGAATATGAGAAATCTCCTTTGGAAAAGGTATTGAAAAGAATGAACAGAAGAATAAAGCTTTTAAAAATTTGAAAGCTTTCCATGAAGGTACGTACTGCAAGTTTTCGGGGCTCACATCGCTAGTCACAAGTCGCAAAGATGCATTGAGATTGATATCGCCGTGACGTCTCCACTCACGTTGACCAATCGCGCGTCCAGCACTGCGTACGCGTGCGTCGGAACGAGCCCGGTCCGTTCCGCATTGGCGTCGCTGAGTTCCCCAGTCGCCACGGTGGCGAGAACGTGTCCGGTTCTCAGCCGGGCCAGCAGCGTGTCGAACAGCCGGTCGGGCTGCCGCTCCGGTTCCGTCTGGCGGATGGACCAGCGTTCCGGAACCCAGCCGGTGAGCGCGTGCAGGTCGATGTTCTGCTCGGGGGGGAAAACGGGGTCGGGCGTCAGTCTCGCATCTTTGTTTTGGGCTGACACTAACAGTTTGCCTATAAAAAATGATTTGGTATATTTTCATAGGCGAAGGGAGAGCACATTTTACGACTCAAGGTCAATGGAAGATTGTGCTGCAAGCAATAATTCTAGAGTGAGCCACCAGGGGTGATCCAACTTCTGGCACTATATTTCTTTTCACATGGCAAGCTTCTCAGCCAAATGCACACAAGGAAACTAGTAAGGAATCGGGTAAGAACCGATTAAGGATTAAGGAACCGATCAGGAAACTGGTTTGTCAGATAGGCTCCAGCAGAGCACGTGGAGTCCACGTCCTCTCGCAGCTGTCCGCGACATTTACAAACCAACGTGCTAGAGAATTTGGGGGAAATCAGATTATCGATGGGAAGGGTTTCTCAGTCCAGACAAATGTCCTGAAGTCCTATCTGGCGCATGAAAGTCGATAAATAAAGGTTTAGTTCATCTTTATGATATCGATTCTGAAAGGCTGTCATTTCTACCTACTCAGGACGGGCTAGCTTATAATCTTAGCCAATCGTGCCCTTGGCACTAACTGGCTGTCAGAAACGTTACGCGAGGCCGACAGCCGCTCTGCCCACTCATCTCAATCTAGCGCGTGAGCACCAGTTTCCCGGCGATAAAACACCGTTTCCTAGCCAAGGCGATTAATGTTGACATGTCTTGACAAACAGCAGACGTGCAAAGAAACAGAGGTGAGAATCTAGTCCAGCTCCGCACTACTCAATTACTTGTCCGGAATTCGGAAACGCACCGCGGCAATAATGATGCCGTTTCAAACAGATTCGTCTAAAATGGCCCGACATTAGGTAATATAGGTAGCTAAATAAATGTACAGCACAGAAAACTGTTTTAAGACTAACTTTTAATCCCATGAATTATGATAGACGAAACCATTTCCAGTCACAGATCACGAAGGTGCTTGCCCAGTTACAGTAATGCCTCGTTTTGCCAACTCCTTCCTAACATGAAAAGGAGTACATAAAGTTACATAATCAGTAAACTGCAAGCTTGCCGAGTCCACTCACGCTGTTGGACCCGGGGAAGTCGTAGCCGCCCATGACCTTCATGTACGCCTTCTCCAGCAGCGAGATCCAGATCTCCGAGCGGTTGGTCGAGTACGAACACAGCAGGTCGCCGTGGCGATTGACGGGCAAGAGGTCGTCGATGATCACCTTGCGTGGGATGCCGTTGACGTGCAGCTTCACCATGTACTTGCCTGCAGACAGAGGGAGACAGAGGAGTGTTACGTCGGCAACAGACGACCCACAGACGTTGTTGAATTTACAACAGCCAGCACACACTATGCTTTTTGCACGCTTTGGAGCCCTTAGGGCTGGGCCGGTCGAAGCCCGAAATGCTCTGAGGCCGAGAACGAGACGGACTCGCAATACACACTACGCTTTGGAGCCCTTAGGGCTGGGCCCGTCGGAGCCCGAAACGCTCTGAGAGGCCGAGAACGAGAAGGCTTCGCAATACACATTGCGCTTTGAATGGTCTGAGCATCGAATGATTGACAGCAGAATATCTGGAGTCTACAGAACAATACCTTCTTACTTAAACCTAAACACACTAATTTCGACAAGTTATGCTGGTGCTCGTGGAAGCCCACAAAGTTTTTCTTGCCTCTAATTCCTTACTAGGAAGTTTTTGTGGCTTAGACCAGGTATAGGCAACCCCCGGCCCGCGGGCCTATTTTGTCCGGCCTGCCGGGCCGTGGGCAATTAGCATGAAAGATTGTCCCAGACCGTGTCTAAATAAAAACATATGTAAAAAGTTCAAATAAACCGAATTTTCGAATATATCTTCAGTGCTTTTTCTAGTAGTTTTAGGGCTGAGGGTTTTGACTTCATTTAGGTGCAAATAGTAAATTTTTAATTTTATGTAACATAACTCAGTACCTATTACCAACTATGCGTAGAGGGACGAGGAAGTGTCCCGAAAGTCGAAAACAAACCGTTTTTTATCCCAAGTTTAACAATCTTGTTAATTTTCAAAAGCAACTGCTCGTTGGAGCGTTTTTAATGCTTGGGGACCGGGGAGAGGCCCCACCCAGGCACAGCCGACAAGGCTTTTTTAGATTCAATGTTCATTTTGGAGCCCTATCTATGCTTTTTAGGTAAATTTGACCATCTAAATTTAGATGGTGCTTCATTTGACATATTTGCTCCCAAGCCGTAGTACGGCCTGCCAAACATACAGAACATTTTAATCAGTTTGCCCACCCCTGGCTTAGCACCTCAAATCTTCTTTATGGCTGGTATTACAACCGGCTCACAGAAACAGATGAATTCAACGGCATACTATTGGCTGTTACTGTGACAAATATCTTCAAACCCATACTTTATTTTTGGGCCATAGTAAGCTCATACACCTGACGTTCACAGCTCTGTACCTGCCGTCACCCAGTTAACAGGTAGAGATCCATCAGCGCAAAACAAGAGGGACAGACAGAGGACAGAGAGCACAGAGAGAGGACAGAAGATGGGTGCTCACCGAAGGGGTTCACGATGGGCTCCTTCTTACGGTTCCTCGGGTAGATGATGGAGGTAACCAGCCGCTTGCCAAACCGCTTCTCATAGAGCGCGCTGACAGCCAGCGAGGCCACGAACGAACAGTCAGACACGACCTTCAACGAATGAAAGCAGGCCTTCACTTTCACGTCGGATACATCGCCGCTTTATCGGCATTATAGGCTGATAGATTTTCACAATTTTCTAAGTTATTTGTTTAAGAACCTAACGTCCAATTGTTAATTTGCTTCGTTGAGTCATTTTAAAGCAGGTGGTCACAGTTAGCACTATGCAACGCAGCGGCCTTTGGTGTGCAGTATTCAGTTTTGAGTACGGACACTGAATAGGCAAGTCTCTTTCAATTTCAAAATAGGTATGTTTATATATTTTTACGGGGAAAAAAAGCACATATTTTTTTATATCGTTCCAAACAACATTTTTAAGAATATACCTACATCTATTTAAATAGTTGGTGAGTGGATCTCATTCAGTAAAGAGGACCGCCATCTTTTAAACTGCAATTACGTTCGAGCATATGGTTGGATACTAGATTGAAATGCAGTGCACCCTCTGCCAGAGGATGGCCAAGCATTGAGGAAAACCATTCAGGATGTTAATATTATTGACTTGTGAACCTGTGAATGTGTGTGAACTGTGAAAACTGCATTGTGTAAGAACTTTGTCCGCAGGCAAATTGCCAAAATGGAGAAAAATAAATAATAATAAAATAAAATAACAAATGCACCAAAATTCCAGCATCGTGAATCCAGACTCAAACGAGTGTCGCGATTGGCTCACAGTTTGCTTGATGCTGAAGCAGTCGACATTGTCGCCGGCAACCATCACGGGATGCTCGCAGAGCTCGTCGGGCCTGGACCACTTGGCAAAGTCCCTCCGCTGCTTTGGAGACAGCGCCAGCAGGCCTGCCAACACACAGACAACGATCTAAGATACGATCTAAAAATGGGTCTTAGAGACTCTCTTCTATCGTCAGACATTCTTATGCGCAATTGATCCGCAGTATAAACCGCTACGCTCATCTTCAACGCAACACACATTGCGTTCGCAAAGCCTTAGTTTAGTCTAGAAATCGCCAATGTGCATTAACAATTGTTGTAGTACAGTCTATAAGATATCAAAGGCATAATTTTTTTTTAAATGAATAAATATTGTTCCAAAACTTTCCTTGTCAGTGAAGGGCACTGGTGAAAGGCACATACATTTCTTGTCAGTGAAGGGCACGTACCTTCCTTGTTGGTGAAGGGCACGTACCTTCCTTGTTCGTGAAGGGCACATACATTCCTTGTTGGTAAAGGGCATGTACCTTCCGTGTCGGTGAAGGGCACATACCTTCATTGTCCGTGAAGGGCATGCACCTTCCATGTCGGTGAAGGGCACGTACATTCCTTGTCGGTGAAGGGCACATACCTTCCTTGTCGGAGAAGGGCACATACCTTCCTTGTCGGTGAAGGGCAGGCTGTACTGGAACTTCTCCGCAAGGTCGACGCTCATGAACGGCACGTACTCCTTGCCGTTGATCGACGACGTTCGGAGCAGCACGCGCTTCTCGTCTTCGGAGTAGCCTCGGTCCGAGGTGACCTTGAGATGGGCCGAACTTCCTCGGTGCAGCTGTCCTGGAATGGGACGAAAGTTAAGCAACACCAAGCCATGTCTGGCTTTGGATGGGTGACCAATCTTGGATGGAAACTATGAATTCGGCCAGCTAGAATCCACGATATGTGTATTAGTTTATTAACTTGTATTATATTTATATATTATTATTTATTAATAATGACGGAGTGTCCGTCACTCTGTCATTCTATTATTTATTAGTATAAATAAGTTACTAACTTAATTCCTAGGTGTAACCGCCGATTGCCACCTAATTGCTAAGTTTCAAAGCGAATTTCCCAGTTTTGGGGGCTCAAATGTTAAACAATGGTCTGAACAGTGAGAAAATAGTGCCATTTACAAAATACAATATTTTTCATGTGTCAAAACAATGCCTCCTGAAAAACTGTGAAGTTTAAATCAAAATTGGAGCCTTTTTTGTGTAAATGTTCAAAATGTCAGTACCTACAGGAGTAAAAGTTTCAAAGACAAAAGTTTCAGACTTAAAAGACTGTTTCAACGGTGGCTCATGAATTAGGCTGTGACCGTAGTGACAGACATAGACAGAAGTATACGCCGTTTGATTATTCCACCACGCTCGCTCATCCCTCCACGATCAACAAAACAATCCACGCATCCTTACAAGAAAACGTAATCAGTAGCAAAGCAGGCTACACTTCGAACCCCCCCCCCCCCCCCCCCCTGAGATGTATTCGGCCGGCTAGAATCAGACGGCACCCATCAAACGACGCCCAACCCTCTCACCTCTGTGGTCCGCGGCTCTGACCGGCACGACAGCAGCCGGCCTGTGATTGGCTGGAGCCGGCGAGGCCGACGCCACCGACGACTCGCTCTGCTCCGAGACGGGCGAGATGCCCTTGAGCTGCTCCGCTCTTTCCAAGGCCTGGCGCGCCAACGACATGATCTTGGACTGCAGCGATTCGTCCGTCATCGAGGCTTTCTGTGGGAGAATGGAACGTGGGTAGCATGCATTTGCCTTGCCTGAGTTACCTATGCTATGTTACGCATGAATTACACGTGAGCTTCTTTGACAAAAGTCTGTCTCGGCAGATGTATTAAGCTGTCAAAATAACATGGCTGTATTTATTATTAGATTTTACCTAGGTATAAATATAAAAATAAATATTGAAATGACAACTTCAACAATGCGGCCTTAAAAACTTGGCAACTTTTGGTCTGAAAGCCTCTTTCTGGCAAACTGCTCTGTCCCTGCCAAAATATTTCATCTGAGCACAACTTGTGTGAAGAAGAGAGGAGTCCAACCTAATCAATTAGGTAGGTACCAGGGCAGTTTGGTAAATGAGTTTGATTGATTGATGGATTTGTGGGGTTTAGCTGCACCTTAGGTACAAGGCTTTTTGTCACATGGATAAATGTTATCATGATCAAAAATTAAAATGATTCAAGATGATCAGCATAAACGTTCGTAAAATGTCACGGTTCCAGGTGTACCTTCGGTAGCTGCTCCAGTTAGGGATAGGCAACTGGTGTGTCGTGCCAGCCCTAACTGCTCCGGTACGGCATTTAGTAAATTTGCAGAATTACAGCCAACACGTGACATTAGGCAGCTATTACCTTGGTTGGTATCTGTAGGTACCAGGAAAGAGCAGACCTGCTAACCACAACCTAAACCTGGTCTCTTGAAAATGATAAACATCAACATAGACTCACGGCGTTTATGGCAAGCTCGACCGCTTGCGAGTAAAGTTCGACGGCTTCGTCTTTCTTCCCTTTCTCGTCGGCGTCCAACGCTTGTTGGAACAGGAAGTGGCATCTCTGCAGTTGCTTGACGTTTTCGGATTGGGCTACGCTAACCGGGTTCTGGTTGCGACCTGGGAACAACAGGGATTGATAATGTTTTTTAATTTGACACCTACTGGGGATGGTTACTGCAAAATGCAAAGAGTCCACAATAATTTACAACTAAAGATAGCTTACGTAGATCATCCAGCTGGTTAGCTCGATCTCGATATTCTTCCGATTTTGCGAGAAACGCATCGCGGTTTGACTCGTCGAGTGACGAAGCGTTGCTGAGGAACTTGGCTGCTTCACGGTAATAGTAAGAAGCAATCTCGTAGCGACCTTCTCTGTCGAATTGGACAGCACGACTAGATGACGTCTGGGCATCTTCTACAATACCTTGAACGTGGTCCGACATCTTAAACTGGACTTTGTTTCGCTAGGCTTTCGAAATATTAAGTAAACCCCGCTAGGCTACATGAAATTGACATCTTCACCATGGCATCATGAGTCACAATGACTCATGACACCTGCTGACACAAGGTTGTAAATCGTAACGAAGACAGTCAATTGGAGTCTTTGGTTAAACCAAATTAGAGTTAAGTGTTTTACCGGCTAGTCTGTGATCAACAACGATTTCAGAAGGATTTATTCAATCTACAAATCCTTATTAAACAACCTAACCCAACCAAAAGTAACCTAACCTAACCCATTGGAGGACTCACATGGGCCAGACTGGGAATAGATGCTATGGAAAACTACGGTGGGAATTTTAAATGCCTTCGAATTACTTGTCATTCTAAATTTTTTGCCTCTTAAGGCGGGTGTGGCTCATAACGGGTGTGGCCTGGAAAGTGTATACGGTAAGAGGTAAATTCTTAGCTGCAATTTACCCTTAAGTACATATTTCAATACACCGGCTAAACATGGTTATTTTAAAACTCTTGGAAGTAATTGACGAGTGAATCTTGCAAAATGAAAATGGTTCAATTGGTTGTCCGAAGTGTTAAGATTCCGAAAATATTGATATCGTCGCGATCAGACGAAAGGTGTGGCCTGGAAAGTGTATACCTTACGAGGTGAAGGAAACGGCTCGACTTCGGAGCTCATTGAACATCCTTAAACAGCTATTCTTAATCTTGATAGTATACTTGATAGAATATCAAACACGTACATGTCATGTCAATGGTTTGATCACGGCATCCCTCTGCTATGGATTAAACGAGAAGCTCAGTGTCGGACTGGGCTACCCAAGGGCCCCGGCAACGAGAAGATCCTGAGGTAGAATCCATCCATTCTCTAAAAAAGGCCATTGCAATATTTTTCGGTTCAACATAACCCAAAAAGTTAATTCCCTTAACAAAAGACCATTGCCTATTTTGGGGGCCCCCGCGGTCGGAAAACTGAGGGCCCCCCGCGATCAAATAGCTCGGGGCCCCGGCGGAAATCGTCCGACACTGGAGAAGCTGATTTGGAAAAATGTACAACAAAACTGGGATCCAACCTACAGTCGTGTTAGCCTAAGATTACCACAGCCTGGTGGACTTCGAAGTAAAGTATCATTAGACTCTTTTACGATTCGTAAAAAGTAAAATGGTAAATAATTGTTATGATCAGGGACTGAAACCGAAACCGAAACCGAAACCGAAAACCGCTAAAAACCGGTATTTTTCGAAAACCAAAACCGAAACCGAAACCGTTATTTGGAAAAGAACGAAACCGAGAACAAACCGTTATATACTGAACGGGTTTTTTCAGTTTTTTTCGGTTTTTTTCGGTTTTTTTCCAGGCTCCTAGACACCAAAAAGTAATTTGCTATTACTTGTCAATATAAACAAGCCTTGGAAAAATCCATCCTTAACAGAACACTATGCGCGTTTGCATAGTGTTGCAGACTCGAATACCAGCACCTTCCTTTGACACGGACCCCACGCCGCCCGCTTCTGGCTATCAAAGCCCGGTGGTAGCCGTGAGCTGAGTCTCATACTCAGGGGTGGACTGGCCCGGGGTGCGGGGGTACTATCGCTTTTGTCGGCGGAGAGAAGGGAACGAATGTTCTTAGTAACTAAAAGTAACTCCTCTACACTACCATTACTCTATCTTAAGCTATTGCCAGCGCCAAAGCCGCCGCTCGTAGACTACGAGAGTTTCTATGAATTTGCAATGCTTTGTTTCGGCTCAATTTCGGCGTAAAAATAAGAATATCTAGTTGAAAATAAAGCACATGTTTGTTTCCATTTTGCCACACACTGCTTGGTGTCTAATGTCTGCAGTCGACAATCACAGCCTGGAAGGGTAATACGTATTTTGTGTGGCAAACAGCCCTGCATTTTTGGTGTCCTCGAGGTAAGATCAACACATTTCAATCATGGCGTTGGATCAGTGTCGGACTGGCTACACAAGGGCTCAGGCGGCGGGGACGTCCTAAGTGCCCCCATCATATTATATTTCATTCTCTTAAAAAGGTCGTCACAATATTTTTCGGTTCAAAAAAACTCAAAAAGGTCGCCTACTTTGGGGGTCTCCGCGGTCAGAAAACTGTGGGCCCCTGCAGTCAAATAGCTTGGGGCCCAGGCAGCAATCGTCGCCTAGCCGTGGGATTTATTGATTGTAATTCAATGAACGTTCATCAATAATTATAAACTTGCAAATCAGCGTTTGGTGATTGTAAGCGCTTGCTCAGATTACTTTATTGATTGCAGTTTCAGACAAAATATGCCCAAAGTAAAGGGGTAAATAATTATTAATTAGTAAAGGGGAATAAATTAAAAATTAAGCTGCAGAAAGAGCTAATATCTACCGCTGAAGAAATAGGACAAACAATATTACATTTTGGTGCATTGGGTGATAAACTCATTCCTGCAGCTATAGCTACGCTAATGGTAGTGACACCGTCTGCAGCAAGGTGGAGACTGATAGTGAATGGAGCGTTGGTTATAGCATGGTTACAGTTATAACAAAGGCACAAAATAAGTGTAAAAATAGCGTTTTCGCGGGATTAGGTTGCGCCCTTTAAAACAACGCGAATATGCATTTAAAAGTTTGCGGGCCTAAATTTTCTACAGCACCCCGGACTTTTTCGAGCCAGTCCGCCCCTGCTCATACTGGTCTACATGCTAGTGTGTTGAAAACCTATCAACTTTCAACGAAACGCATAAACTAAGCACATTTTTTTCAGAATAATAATTTAAAGAATTTTCTCCAGATTAAAAGTACATAATTTATGAGCGTAGCGAGCGAAGCGAAATCATCAATTTCACTACTGCTAAAAAAAAACACTTGGTGTGTGTTTGTTTGTTTGTTTGTTTGTTTTTTGTTTTTTTTTGTATGTGTGTTTGCACGCGCTCTACAGGCCAAACGCCTGTTTCGAGTGGGATGAAATTTTCAGGGTGTCTACTTTTGTTCTCAACTTAGACCCCCTGCGTTTTTCAAGAAAATCCTCCACACTCTTCACTTTCAAAGCAGAAAAAAGAGCAAAATTCGACAATTGGGCAAGTTTGGAAAAGTACGGAAATTTATTTAAAAGTGCGTATTTTTTTCAAATGTTCCCAATTTCGATTTGCCTTTAGAAACCATGGAAACATCACACCAGATTTTTCCCAATAAAAACCAACCCAATAATACCCAATAAAAACCCTTGGGCATGAGTTACATCTATGTATTTACATGCACATTGCTCATTGATCTCAAAATGAGCAGATTTCCGCTACCCGACAGCTCGGACAGAAACAAAGAAAGGTCGGAATCGTTTACACTTTCAAGTGATCAGAGATTTTGAGAAAGCAATGGTCCGGCTTGCTGCTCCATGATTTTCATATGCTTTTTGCCGCAACCTTTTTTTGCGCCAAATACAAACCGCTACGCTCATCTTCAACGCAACACGAATTGCGTTCGCCCTAGTAATAATAATATCCAAATATTTTTGGATTATTATTGCAAATAATTATCACAGTCATGTCAGCAGGAAACTCCACACAGCCACCTCGTTTTTGTTTTTGTTTTGAAAAACCGAAATTAACCGGTTTTAACCGGTTTTAACCGGTTTCCAAACCGTTATTTTCTGGAAAGAACAAAACTGAAACCGAAACCGGAAAACCTAAAATTCGAGAACAAAAACCAAAAACCAAACCGAAATTTCAAACGGTTTCAGTCCCTGGTTATGATAAATACCTTTTTTTAATGGTAATGACAAAAACTTATCATTTGATTCTTTGGTATGGTACTCTATGATTAGAGATTCCCAATAAGTGGCAAACTCAAATTAATTCTGGTGTATCAACCTAGTGCAGGCATCAGAGCTGGTTCTCAAAAAATATATACATAAAAAATATAACATAATAATAAAAAAAAATATATATAGGTACCTATAATATACCTAGGCTATAACTATATTATTAGTATTCAAAAAATATTTTCATTAAAATCATAAAAAGCTTTGTAACACTACTATCCTTTAACAATATTCACTGGTTTTCTATGAAATGTTATCATTTTTGTTAATATTCAGTACAACTTATCTTCAAAAATTATTTTTATCCTAGAAAAGAACATGGGTTTACAACAGATAACAATCATGCAGTATTTCTCAGTTATTGGAGTAGCTCTGAAAATCGCTATAAATCGACCGAAAATCCCAATTTCCCTTGACACTGTTTTTCAGCCCAAATTTTCCCTACATCTGGCAACGCAGGTGAGACGAACCCCACGTGAGCTAGTAGTTATGTCAGCCTTACCTTGCCACAGGTGGACTCTTACGTAATACGGTACCTACTCTATATGGCAAGAGATCCCCAAAAATTGGAAAACTCAAATTAATTCTGGTGTACCTACCTACTAAATGCCTGCTCTCCACCCTTAGCTGACCCGTTAATGAGCCTTGACCCTTAGCTGAGCGATAATGGCTTGGTGCCACAAATCGGGCCGCTAAACACTTCTGAGCTGTTTGTTTTATGAATTGGTTCTATTTTTAGTGACTATTAAAAACATAAAAGTTGGGCCAAGATTATGGGAGAGTTGAAATGTTAAAGATTTAGTAGGTAATACAATATTAATATTCATTTGATTATTTATTTGTTTATTTTATTATACATGTTTTATGCAACTCAAAATCTCACAGAGTTCAATTTACACATCCATCTTTGTACCAGTATATTTTCCCCTTGAAGAGCTATTTATGCTTTACGTGTAACATCGCAAAAACATAAATGGGCTGCGCATAATTGGTCAGACAAGCACCGAATTAGTGTCTGTATTTGAATCTCGTAAGAATCTAACATTTTGCTGTTGCTATCTAATTTGTTTGTTTGTTTGTTCAAGTAAAAGATGCTGAAGGCAAGCTGGTTAGTATAGAAACATGAAAAAATTTGTTTAAACAAAAATTAATTAAATCTTTGGATTAATTACGTCAGCCGATTAAATGTATTGGTCTCTTCACAAAATGTAGCGAAGCACGGAAAACCAGAGCCAAAAAAAAACATCACCAAGAGCGTTTGTCCTACATCGCTGCCGTGTTGTTAAACAGCGATGAATAAAGCTCGGATACACTGTCTGCTTCATCGACGATCCAAATAATACGATTTCGAACCAGTCACTGCAATTGCTAAGCGTAAGACGTTCATGCGTTTTGCCAATAAATATACATTCCAATAAGGTGTTACAATAACAATATAGCAATTGGTATCACCATTTTATAGCAACAAAAAAGTCTCTTCAATAACATCATTGATATAATGATCAGCAATAATATAATATCCCTAATAATAAGTACCCAAAAAGTAAAGTGTCCTGTATAAGATTCAGGAGTTTTCGCCAAAGTAGTGTGAAGCCGAACCTGTCATGCGAATACCGGAATCTTGGCGCAGGGCTTTGTCGGGCGAGACCGATGCTGAATCAGTTCTGTGTCTCGTCCACAACAATGCTGTCCCTGTCCAAGTCTCTACGTTTCTCCTGACGGCATAGAACCAGATCATACCCGACCGAACCGGAAAGGCTTTCGATTACGTAACTCTGACTTTGCCCTCCTCGGGTTTAAAATTAACCAAAATAGCATTGACATTAACAGGGACATTATAAATTAGAACCGATGAAGGCAATTGTAAAAGCTACCTATAACCAGATAATCAGATCCAACCAGAGAAGATCAATTTCACCCGGTTTGCCCGGCTCAAACATCTCGGTCCCAGCACGCAGCCAAAAGACCAAGGGTTCGGTGCTGATCCCAGGACTGTCAAGCGAATGGAAATTAGCAGACTCGGTCAAAGAATCTGATGACTGATACCCAGACAACCTGAAAGCAATAGCTGATAATATTGCTCTCTTCTGGTTGGATGCGTCATATGCCAAGCCGGTCGGAACCTTTCAGAGTCGTTCAGAGCGCCGTTCAGAGCGCCGTTCAGAGCGCCGTTCAGAGTCGTCGTTCAGATCATGCCTCCTCCTCGTCCGTGTCGGACCCCTCCTGCGGCTGCGCGAGCGCAAGCGCCCGAGTGGCGCGATGCTGGCGGGAGAACGCCAGCGCCTCCTCGCCGGTCTTGCGGAAGCAGATGAGCGGATGCAGCGCCGTACGCAGACTCCAGAACAGCTTCGGGAAAATCACCTCCTGCTGGGCCAGCAGCTGCTTGCTGCGGAAACGCTCCTGCGCAAATCAAAAGAGAGCATGTTCAAATTTATGTGTTTCTGACAGCAAACAAAAAGTGAAAATAAAATAAGTCATAAGTCATAAGTCATAAGTCAAAGGCATAACGCATCTTGATTTTTCCTAACTTTGCACTAGTATTCAACAACAAAAAATATCAAAATGGTCCCTATTGAATGCTATGTGAAATCTTTAACTTCATCAGTGGCTGGGGAGTATTCACTGACATCACAGATCGAAGGTTACCCAGATTTTCCACTCCCGTGCTAAAGCAGCTACGCGAAAGCCCTCCTCGCGCAATAATAGTGTCGCCGGCATTCAAGGGATGAACAAAAATCCACAATGCAGTGAATTTGGAACAGTACTGCCTACCAAAATCTATTTTCATATAACCAGGCATTATTTTAGTGCCGGTTGCTGCAACTTTGATGTTATAATGTTACTGGAAACATGTTTTAAAAACTATCAAATTAGCATTGAAATCATAGGGAGTCCACAGATTTTGGGACTCCTACCTGTTGCAAACAATGACTATCTGCTGACTACTTGCTGTCGTCTGACTTTAATTTTTAGCTGCTAGCTGGATACCATGCTCCATCCCGGCTATGAGATATCGGTGAGCATATCTAGCCAGTTACGCCAAGCAAGTACCTACCTTGGGAGCTTCGAAGCAAGCCGGACAGTTCTCCGCGATGACCGGCAGGTTGCGGCTCTCGGCAAACTGCCGCAGCGCCTTCTCCCGGACGTAGACCAGCGGCCGGATGACGCGGAGGTCGCGCTCGCGGATCAGGTAGTGTGCCTTCATCGAGCGCAGACGTCCGTTGTGGAACGCCGACATGAAGAAGCTCTCGACCAAGTCGTCGAGATGCTGGCCCAGAGCCAGCACGTTGTATCTGCACGAAAGGGATCAAACGTAAGAGCGGTCCATTAAACGGTTCTCTTGGGCCCATTCCGGGGCAGAATTCACCTCCGACTGGATACACTTTATAGGCCACTCCCCTTGTCGGATCGCGACCAAACAATTATCTACGGAATCTTCACTAATGTGACAACTAATTGACACCCTACTAGGGCTTTGCGAACGCAATTTGTGTTGCGCTGAAGATGAGCGTAGCGGTTTGTGTATAGCGGATAAACGTGGAGGATCTAAGTTGAGAACAAAGGTAGGTTCTCTGAAATTTTCATCTAAATCGGTTCAGGCGTTTGGTCTGTAGAGCGCGCGCAATCACACATACAAAAAAATACAAAAAAAACTAAAACATACACAAATTACTGTTTTTGGGGGTAGTGAAATTGAAGATTTTGCTCCGCTCATCAATAAACCTCCAGAATCCCCCAGGAAATCTAGAGAAAGCTTTGTTCAATCATCATCATCTGCCATCAATGAATGACTCATCTGTTTCACTCTTCCACTCTCTTCTGTTTCCACTTTTCACCATTGCAGGCGTAGTTGATTACACAAGTTGATTAATGATTACACAATTGCACACTAAACAGTAATACCTTGTTCACACTACGGACTTGATCAAGATCAACTCTCTACGCCATCAAAGATGGCGTTAATTGGGTTTCCACAACTCAGTTATCTATTTAATCGTGATGAAATCATTCGGGAATCGTCGTGAACGCTCGGAAGAGTTCGTGATTATTTCAAAATCCGCCACCGGAAACGTTGCAACATTAACCTGGGAGCGTGTTCCTTGTGCTATGAGCTCGGTGATAAAGTGAGGTTAGATTCGTCGCGATTTCCGGTTGTGTTTGTATCCCGAGCATATTCCGAACCTGTCCGATTGACTTGATCATGATCAAGTAAGGAAACAAGTGTGAACACCAACTGATTTTTGAAACCCAATCAACGCCATATTTAATCGAGTTGAGGACTTGATCATGATCATCTCGTGTAGTGTGAACGAGGTATAAGAGATTACCTCATAAAGAGAGCAAGAACAATGCAAGTGTTCTGACTTCTGCTAGTCAATTTTTTTTTAAATCTTTAGAACCCAAAAGAACTTTTAAACACAAAATATAGGTACTACTGTAAATAGATATAATTTTGTGTTAATAACAGTAGAAAGGGGGCAGGAAGTGAAAAGGGGGCCCGTGCCGATTGCAAGCACTGACCCGTTGGCTCTGGCGGCGGAATAGAGACGTCCGCGCTTCATGCGGCTGCAGAAGCTGCACACCGAACTGCACGCGTTGGGCAGTGCAGCTGCCTGCTCCAGGATTGCTGTCGGCATATCAACGTCGGGTCGTTAGCTGCGTCGGCCAATGTTGCGGCATGAGGTGTGCGTACTTTAAAGCTGGGTTTACAGCTAGCAATGTTGGGGACACAATGTCTTCAACATTGGCTTTGCCACCAATCAGCGACTCTGGATGTGCGTGACGTAATGTTCGCGACTCTGGCATGGAATCTCTGATTGGTCCAGAGCCAATTTTGACGACATCGTGTACGTTAATGACATTGCGAGCTGTAAACCCAGCTTTATCAATCGGCAATGTCGTGGAACATTGGGTCCCTTGATTATAATTAACCTGGGCCCGGATTCACAAAGAGTCTTAACTTTAATACCAGTTGGAGCTGTGGGAGCGAAATGTCAAAGAGGTTTGAAGTGTCAAAAAAGTGTAAGTTTTGTTCGTAATTCATGGGAATATTGAAAAATTATCATAGTGCTACACCGAAATATACATTCAATGTTATTTGTGAACAGACAAACAAAAATCTCACAGAAAATAAGACATAAAAATTTAAATGTGATGGTCATAACTTCACTAATACCAGTTGGGGCTGGTATTAGATTTAATACCGAATAGCGCTCTTATTACTGCTTAATGTTCTTTGAAAATTGGGACTAGTGGCCATTCTTTCATTACCTTGATATTCGTCATAAAGTTAATTATACGGTATTAGGAGATAAAACCCTTTGTGAATCTGGGCCCTGTGTCATGGCACTCATGGTCTTCTGGATCCAGCCAAGTTGGTAAAAAAGGTTGCCAAAGCTCCCCAGGGCCTGCTGGAACATTTACTAGCACCAATTAATTGTCGTAGCCATGTACCTACGAACGGTAGAAATCTGGGAAACTCTTTTTGAATATGAATGAAGTAAAGTTTATTTTATTTAAGTACACTGTTCCGCTTGGAGCGCAGGTAGTCACTGTAGCTTACATGAGCGCCAACCTGAACCAACTCAAGTCCTGTAATAATCTTTACTCCGCCATATTGGTTTCTAACACCTTCTAATATTACCAAAGCTTGTGTTTTTATTTCTCATCTGTTTGTTTATTTTTGTTATCTTAATAGAAATACGATTCATGTTGTCATTTTTTGTTCAAGTAACCGAAATAGTATCTTGTTTTCCCACCATAGAACTTAGTTTCATAAGTTGTTAGTAGAAAAGGGGGCAGTCCTTGCTGTGGCATCTTCTCTCACGGGCTGGACTGTACAGCCACGTTACTTTGACAGCATAAAACTGCCGTGGCAGACTTTTGCCAACTAAGCCCCAAGCAAACGGGCCTTCAAACGGCGCCAGAGCAGCTGGACGAGCAAGACGACTCACGCTGCTCCTCGTAGAGGTACGGCACGCCGAGCGCGGCCAGGTACGGGATGAGCGGGCGCGGGTCGTACGCCGAGCTGCCCGGATCGACGGTGGCCGCGCCCAGCGCAAAGTCCACGCCCTTGGCGCGCGCGTAGAACTGGAACTGGCGCAGCGTGTGCAGCAGGCTCAGTGAGTCCTTGCCGCCGGATAGGCAGACGAGCACACGGTCGCCGTCGCGGATCATGCCGAACTCGTGCAGCGCCTGCCGACCAGAGCGTGGCGGAAAACGGTCAGCAGTGCGATTGCGTTACTCTGATTCCGCCGTTCTCGGTCACAAGGTTACTAACGTGGACAACAATAGGGATTTTATCCAGCAAAACCGACGAGGCCGAAACGTAAAAGTTACGACATCTCAGGCCGGGTCAGGTAGCCGCTCGCTGCTAGGATTCTCAGTTTCGAGGAGTTGTCTGATCTTGACACTTGTTGTATTGTGTTCAGGAGAGAGATTTTTACTTCTCATGATCCATGCTGTAAGCAAGTAGAGGCACCTTCGATCACCGCTTTCCTAAACGGATAGCATAGGCAACTCTGCTGTTCCGTGTGCTGTGGCATTCGCCCAGCAAAGTGATAAGCAAAAAGTCGTTATGCATGCTGTAAATATATACAATCTCAGGATTTGACTTCTATGTATGTAGATAAAATTTTTGAGTGGTTTTTAACTTTTATCATAATATGAATAGGTAGGTATATAACACAATCATGTATTATGAATGATGCATTGACATTTTAGTCGCAAATTTACAGTTTAGTCGCACTGACAGCAGCACTAAAAAAACTGAAATGGCGCATGAAGCAAACTCAAGTTTAACTTATAAAACTCTGCTAAACACTCAATGCTTTATCATATTAGCATGCCAAGATTTATCAATACTGCTTGTCAACAATTCTCGACCCGATAAACGTTCGGCGCACATAAGGTCTCATTGTTGGCCGGCATTCTGTCGGTATCGCTTTATAACATCCTTGGCCGCCAAGAGAACAGCTGGAGTTGCCTGGCCCCTCACGGCCAGTGATGATCGAAGGAGGCACTAGGTACAGTTACGTCTGCATCACGCGCTCTGCCCATAATTGCTATTCTCAGCTCTAACACGCCTACAAGCCAAGTAGATGAGAATAGAATACAATCAAGGGATGCCGGCACTACTGTTATCACATCCGTTGCAATCAGCAGCTCGTGTGTGATACACTGTCCACGATGCAATGGAAAGGAGCTCACCTCGACAGCTGGCTTCCAGATGGCCTTGGGCGGACAGTGCCAGCGCGATCCCCGCATGCCGTTCGTGGGCCGTGCGTTGTCCGTCGGCGACGACACGGACAGATTCAGCTTGCGTTTGCGTGGCTTTTCGTCCAGGCTGGCCGTCGACAGGCTGTCCGATTCGGGGAACACCAGGTTGATGCCGCTGTCCTGCAAACGCAGGGATAATATTAAGTTGGGCGAGCGAGCAAACAAACTTGACTACCGGCTCCGAGTGGCAACCCAGTCTTTCATTTTTGTGTGTGTACTCATTTGCTCTCTACTGACCGAATGGCTTGATCGAGCTCGCAATGAAATTTCCAGGACTGAGATCTGCTACGTTTTTCAAAATTACCAAACTAATGATTGTTTTTGATAAAATCTATTTTTACAAATTTTTTTAAATTTTGATACCAGCTACTTTATAATGCAAAAGTACTTATAGCTTACCATCACCACACCGTACAGCTATGTTGATGATTATGTGATAGTACGCATAGAAATCTCAGATTCATAGTTAAATATTATCCGGTATTTCATTCCGTTCACAGTTATGGAGTGACATTGGGTGGTTATTCCGCCAGATTCTAAGGGCGATCGTTCACACCACGTCTGCGCCTCTCAAAAGAGCGAGACAGACAAAGAAAGTCCAGACGCTGAAAAAAGCAATTCAAAACTGAGATTTGAATGCTAAATAAAAATCTCACTGGTTTCCCTGGCGTTTTATGATATTATAAATTATAATAGTTACTTCTTCAAGGGTGATAGCTTGACTGACGTCAAAAACGTGAACAAAAAAACCAATTGTTTGAAGAACCAGTTGCTTCATTGGGATTGTGAATAGTTTTTTTGAATGTAGTAAAAATGCACTATTTTAGATTATTTTTGGACTTCGTATGTAACTGCCAACTGGTATATTATGTTAAGAAACGTCAGGAAACCAGTGAGGCTTTTATTTATCATTCAAATCCCAGTTAAATATAGTTTTTTCCTAACTAGTGCTAACGATAGGACATAGTAGACACGAGTCTAAGAAACTCAATAGAGTCCAGCCCCGGCCTTCCCCGAGCCGCTACCTGCGAGCTGATGCTGTTGATGGTCGAGCGCATCAGAGCGCACTGCTTGTTCTCGGCGTTCAGCGTGTGGCCGTCCTCGGTGTCCATGTCCTCTGCCTTCGCTTCCACGTTCACTGCCACTCGAGCGGCTGAAACAGGTTACCTGTTGCTATAGTACGATATAGCACTGCCTACCTGTCAATCCACAATTAATTACCTTGATTGGTTAGTGTTCACTTTTAGATTGTTCTATGCCTAGAGTATTGGAGATAATTCTAGAAGTTGTTGAATGGGGTTATAAAGAGGACACGGCAAGCAGAGAATTACAATTGAAGTGTTGCAGTGTAGCAGTTTATGAGTATTTTGTGAGAATTGTGACCGAGTGCATTCCGACATACCAATAATAAACTTTAAAAAGTGTTTCAGAAGTGGATTTCGTGGCTTGGTTATTTCTTCATAAAAATAACTTGGCGCCCTATCCCTATGTGACGCCATACTGCTTTCCCTGGTGGCAGGCGCAGGCAACTGTCAGACCGACAGCGAAACCCGACTCCTCGGAAGCATCACGCTGCAAGTTTCGAGTGAATGGACAAACAAAGTTTGCACTGGCGTATGGACTCGGCAACTCACGATTGCGTGTGAACAGTAATGTCATTTGTGGAAAAAGCACCGCAAAAACATAAGACCACCGACATACGGTTACCCAGACATTCCACCATACCTATTACCTAGCTACGTCTAGGGAGCCTATATACGGTTAGAGAGTGGCCAACATGATAACCGTTTTCTATTGGCTGTTCGAATTCCATACTATATGGGCGCCATGTTTTTACCAAGTTGATCACAAGCACGTGGCAGTTGTCAATGAGTTTCTCATATTCCTTTGCATATACATACTATGTACATGGTGAGGAAAGTCGTAACGTATCAACTACTGCTGAAAGGGCTGTTGAATAGTTCAAGTTGGTAAAAACATGTCGCCCATGCACAGAGATGCCCACTCTCTAACCGTGTACAGGCTCCCTAGGCACGGCTAGCAGTCCTGGCTTCATACCTTGGGTGCCCGTGGGCCGGCACTGGAGCACGACTGTCTCGTCGCTTGAGCCATCGCTCGAGGGCGCCAGGTCCACCAGCCGCGCCTGCACCGGAAGATGGTACTCTGCCTGCGCCGGAAGATGGTGCTCTGCGTGTGCCGGAAGATGGTGCTCTGCTTCCGGCGAGTTCAGCACCTGCAGGCGTTCCGGCGTTTACTCAAGGTTAGTGTGTTCGCATCACAGTTTTACTGGCAGAAGTGTCACTTAAATTTCCACTGTAACTTGAAACTTTGTGATACTTTTGATGGGAAGCATCTGCAAAAACTGTACCATTACACTTCGGATCCATTTTCATAGCCAAAAATCAAAATTTCATGTTTTCAATTTGCATCCCTGAATTTCAAGTCCAACCAGAAAGTCTTAACTCTGGGAATACGTAACTAGTTCCGACTTTAAATAAAAAGTCTGTATTAGCTACCTCTACGGCGCTGCGTATCTCACTTGACTTCCACCGGGTCTAGGTCTATGTCATGGTCAAGGTATAGGCCTAGATCTGTGACTAGGTCTAGGTCTATGTCAAGGTCTTGGTGTAGTTCTTGGTGTAGGTCTTGGTCTAGTAGAGATCGAGATCTAGATCTAGGTATTGGTCGTGGTCTAGGTCTAGGTCAAGGTCTGGGTCTTGGTCTAGGTAGAGGTCTAGGTCTAGGTATTGATCTAGGCAGAGGTCTAGGTCTAGGTCTAGGTCTATGTCAAGGTCATGGTCCATGCCTACCTCCACAGCGCTGCGTATCTCGTGCTTGACTTCGGACGCCATCTCGCGCGAGCACTCCATCAGGTAGTCCATGACGTCGTTCACCGAGACCGAGCCGCCGCCGTTGCGCCTCTCCGCGACCGCAGCGGGTTTGGCGCGGTCGTGGTGGTCGACGTCCTGCGTCTCGAACAACACGTCCTCCACCTGCGCACGCAACGACGGCGTTTCAACGGCTCGCGGACTGGCTAGCCCAGCGGCACTCAACGTACGGCCCGCGCTTGTTTTCGCAGCCCACCTCAAAATATAATATTGTATTTCAAATGCCAACTACGCATGCAATTCTCATTGTAAAATATATAGATTCGAAATTTCCATAACCTTATTCAGAAGTGTGCACATTTCCGAGTTATTTTAAATGTATAATCTCCCTGAAATGACAGAGCATGATTGACAGCTCAATGTCTGGCGTCTACACAACAATACTTACTTTCTTAACGTGAAAAAATTCTGTAGTACCTTACCTACCTAAGCTAAAAATTATATATATATTTTTTTTTAATTTACATCAGTTTGAACATAAACTATCCAGTCGCTTTCAGTGAAAATAGCATGGGCTCTAGGTTGAGACCTAGCGAAGAACCTCTGCAAATTTTATCGAAACCGAAACAGCGGATTTGCCAGTAGATTACAACAAGCACACACCTGTAACCTGTAACACCTGTAACACCTGTAACAGAGCAGTGATACGGCCAGTGACACCATACAATGGCAATGTTTGCAATCAAAACTGAATCAGGCGGCGTTTGATGCATCTAAAAACGCATTTTGGGCAAGCGTGGCTTTCGCTTTAAAATAAGCTGGTAAGAAAGCAAGCAGCATGACCAACGCTAAGGGGCACCAATTGTAACGATGACACGTTTGTACATAAAGCCCAATTTACAACGGAGGGAGCATTGATGACCAAAGGGATGGGATGCATGGGATGTGTATTTTCCCTCCATCCCACGTTAGCCGAGAAGGCATTTCTTGATGCACCAAACGCTGGCTGATTCAGTTTGCATTGCAGACGCTGCCGTTGCATCTGGATTCTGGCCAATGGACAATACATAAAATTAAGTGTAAAAAAACCCGAGAAACCCCCGAGATTTCCAAAGCCACCGTACCTGCGAGATCACCTCGCGAATCTCAGACTTGATCTCGGTGGCGATGTCCTTGGTCATCTCGCGCACGTACGCCGAGATGCCCTCGACCGTCGAGTCGCCGAGGAAAGCTTCGGCCGAGCTCGAATGCCGCGGCCCTTGGCGCGGAAACCGGTCCACGTCATTCAGCTCCGTCTGACTGCTGCCGTCGCGGAGCAGCGTCTCGTCCCCGCCGCGCGCCATCTCCGCGGGAAGCGAGAAGCTGGCGTCGGCGCCCAACGAGAAGCAGCGCTCGCGCGGAACCTGCGCGAACCTCGGCGCACTTGTCGGATCGCCGAGCACAAAGTGGACCGGACTGTGGCTGAGCGAACGTGAAAGCTCGGCGGTCTCCGCGCTGAGGAACTGCCGGGACGGATTCGGTCGGCAGCGCTGGTCCGTTTGGTAGCACTGAGAGTTTGTCTGGTAGCACTGGGGTCGAACTTCCGGCTGTTGGCACTGGCCGTTGTAGAGGAGCTGCTGGGCGTCGAACGAATGGCGTTGCAAGTCCAGCGGACGGCCTTGCATGTCTACGAGTTGGCACTGCGAACTGACCAACAGCTGTTGAGTCTCTAAACTGTCCATTGACGGTCGTTGGGAGTTGTTCAGGGTGTTCGGATTCAAGTGGCACTGCATGAAAAGATTTTGCGGGTCGGAATTACTGTCGATTGAGAGTCTTTGTGAAATGTTTAGGTCATTTTGCGTCAAAGAGCACCGAGTCAAAAGCTGCTGTGAGTCTACGCTGTCTATAGATAGCCTTTGCAAGTTGTTGAAGGTGTTTGGATCCAAATGGCACGGTGTCAGAAGCTGATGAGGGACCATGTTTTCCGTTGAAAGTCTTTGTGAGTTGTTTACGTTAGTTTGATTCAAGGAGCACTGTGACAAAAGTTGTGTATCTAAACTGTCCATCGAAAGCCGTTGTGCGTTGCTTAGGTTGTTCGGATTCAAGCTACACTGCGTCAAAAGCTGTTGGGGGTTCGTGTTTTCTGTTCCGAGCGTGATATCGCCCTGCGAATTGTCGACAGCTCGAGTGTCGACCGGCAGCCGCTGGGCCCCGGGCGATTGCGGCCGCACGTCCACCAGGTGCTGGCTGTGCCGCGGACTGAGTTGGCGAGGCGTCTGCGGCTGGCTCGGGTCGAACGGCACGGCCGTCTTGACGTTCTGCGAGTGTCCGAGCAGCAAGTCCTGGGCCTCGGACGGAAGCATGAACCAGCGCAGGTGTTCGGCCGCGCCCTCGAACATCACGTTCTGGTCGGGCAACGGGCAGCGCTGGGCCATCTGCGAAAGGGCGGGCACAGTTGTCAGCCAGCAGTTTGCGGATCTTTCAATTCGGGTAAGAGCTTGAATCAATCAAGTTGGTTCACTAATGCTTTTAGTTACGCATGTTCAATTTTGCTTCAAAGCATGTTTTCAACGTAGATAGGTGACTGTTAGGTATTATATGGTCAGTAAGTATAATATTTATTGCTCTTTAATGCTTATTCCTCATCATTAATAATTAATATTATAAGCTGCCTTTGTGGCATGGACAAGTTTTCATGGATAAATGAACACATATAGGCAGCCATAAATATTTATGAAAGGCGTAGATTAATACTACAAAGTACAAATCGATTTAAAGTACCCAATAATAAGTTAAACAACTTAATAGGCTAGCCTGGCATGCGATTATTGATTTGCAGCAAATTCCATGCTCTTCATCAAAACTTGCCACACATGCAAATGCTGAGACCAAGGACACTAGAGGTGGTGGGCGTTGCGATGTAGAGACTCATCGAGTACAACATCTTTTCAACGTCTTAATGACTTCAACCGTGGCAAGAATCTAAATTATTACATGGAGTACAAGGAAAGCAAGGAAGATCCTACTCTTGTGTTTGCACTTTCTGGTGACTTGCTGCTTGCAAGATTAGTGCATTGACCAGTTAGAACTCACTCACTCAATGGCTGCACTAACTTTCTGACTACCAAGTTAGTCAGCCAGGGAAGCTGGTTGTCAAACTATGTTGCCCACCACCTTGGCAAACTTAAACTTGGGTCATCAAGCTGAATTTGAAATGTTTTCTTGGCGATTTTCAAACATTTATAAACGCTTATTTGAATCTCGTGATATTTCAATGTGGGACTATCTAATTAAAAAATCTCCCAACAAACAACTAAGTTTAGAGTCAGATTTCATTCAATTATGATGCCCTGGCTAAATTTGCTTTAAGCTTGTTACAGAGCATCAAGCTTGTGCCACCAGACTCCTTTCAATTCTAGGTATTTCATCCTGTTCGGACCAAAGACACTTGTGTAGGATCAGACCCTACTTCCGAGAGCTTGTGCGATTGTCGTGTGCCGTACCTTGCGAGCGCGATTGCAGATGCCTCGCGCCGTGCGCAGGCACTCGGCATAGTCGGGCGGGAACGAGCCGGCGCCGGACACGCGCCGCTCGCTCACGCTCATCTTGCCGTCGACGTAGCGCACCGCGCCCAGCCACTTGCGCTCCTTGAACGTCAGGTTGGTGTGGTGCCGCCACTCGCCAGTCTCGGGGTTCACGATGTACTGCAACAAACGGCCAAACAAGCTGTCAACTTGGTGTACCTATGCTACCTCCAGTCATTGACAGCCGTTAGGGGATTGGTAACTCCCTGTGCTTCAGGTAGGATCATTGATAGCCGCTAGTGGATTGGCAACTCCTGTCCAGACCCCAACCAACCTGAGGCAGCAGCTTCCATCCCTCGGTGGCCACCATCTTGAGGGCCTCGAGCACGAAGGCCAGCTCTGCGTCGGACATGAAGTACGGCAGACTGAGGCGCGCGAATCCCGGCCGCAGCATCTCGTAGCTCGAGTGCTCCTCGTGGCGGCGCAGGTGCGTGCGGTCCAGGCGGCTGTCAAACGGCGCAAAGGCGCGTTAGCTTTGGAAGGCTGGTGCGGTCGGTTTCTAATCTGCCAGTCCATCACTGCGTTTACCAGCGATTTCACTACTTTTTGGTTGTGGCAAGATGTTTCAGGTGGAAATACCTAACAGAATTTCGGTCTGCCATCAAGACTATATCAGGTAGATTATTGTAGACCGCTTAACGGTTGAATGGTCTGAGCATCGAATGATAGACAGCGCAATGTCTGGAGTCTACTGAACAATACTTTCCTCCTTATCGTGAACAAATGTATGAGGAATCGGAAAGTAATCGGGCTGCGTGCGTAACGCTACCTGTCCTCGAGGAGCGCGGTCTCGTACGCTTGCGCGAGGTCTGCGTCGATGCCCAGCAAGTCCTGCGCGTACGGGCCAGCGCAGGCGCATCCGCCGCGAGCCTGGATGCCGAACACGTCGTTCAGCACCATGCACACAAAGTTGTGGTGCAAGAACGTGCCGCGTGGGTGCTTCACCTGCCAAACGGACCGCAGTCAGTCGAGTCTCTCGCTCCAAGCCACGGACAGAACGCTACCCGGATCTTCCACTCTCATACTAGGCTACGCTTATAATATTTTCGCCGGCAGTCAAGGGGTGGAGCCACAGTTTGTCGTTATATCACCTATAACCAAGGTAACTGTAACCACCTGAGGAACATTGGGTCCCTTGATTATTGACCTGTGCCATGGCCTGATATATGATGTTACAACAAGTTGCCAACCCACCCCAGCGATTGCCGGCGAATTTAGTGGCATCAAATATCTTCCGTAGCCGTATAGCTTGGTATGGTAGAATGTCTGGGTAACCTTAGGTATTATCTGTGTCGAAACTGAAGGCCGGGTCTTGAGAAAACCTCAAATCTGGCGGTTTCAGTCGATACAGTTACGTCGAACCCAGCAGTGTAGTAGCATGGGGGGACACATGCCTGATAACAGAGACGTGAAGGTTTGTAAACTCGACATTTAACATGGGCTCCGGGAGGCATAGGAAATCGGGTCAAAACCAGCCCACGAACCAGGAAAGTAACCAAATCTACAATTGTCATTTAAATGAAACGCTATATAGACTTGTAGGCACGGTGTACTTGTATTCTTGTATACTCCATAGTCTACAGTAAAGTACCTACAGTTAAACAATGTAACTCATTTTAGCTAAATTAGATGCCAGTTCACAAGTCATTCTTGAAATTATTTTGCATTTTAAAAATAAACACTTAGTTTGGGCTGGGGGTCCTTGTGACGGGGGGGGGGGGGGGGCACCCAAGCCTTGCGGGGGCGGCTTGGGCCTCCGCTACGCCACTGCTGGGGTCACTGAACTAATATTTGAGACAATGGCATTTGAATGAATATTGACATCACAGTTTGAGGAGGACATTTTAAATGCAGTTTCAGCCAAACTCAAAGTAAACAGGAAATTCGCATGCATATACCTATCGATGGAAATCTAGAAATGACGAAATCTAGAGCTTGCTCAAGACGACAAAACTGAAGACTTTTGGTGGGCAAAAATATGAATGCTAAAATTTCTTGCCTCCGTCATAGATTACAAAAATCAAAAATCCCTCGTCCGCGCGCAGCTCGTGTCGAGCAGAGAGACCGCTCACCATGAACGAGAAGATGGGCAGCCGCTTGTGTGCGCCGCTCGTCGGGCCCAGCAGCACCAGCTCGGGAATGGTGCGGCAGTGCGCCAGCACGGCGCGGGTCATCTTCTCCTCGCGCGCCAAGATGGCCGCCACGCCCACCGCCTCCTTGAGCTGCATCGCCAGGCCGGCGCGCACAGACTCCACCACCGCCGCCGTGCCTGCGCCGGCGCAAGACTCGGGTTTGACACTTTGACATACGACAATTCATCGATTCCGAATGTTGACATCGCAAAGTGATCACTGTATAAAGTCACTCCCGAATGTTTGGCATGAAGCGCTGCCAAGGGAAGGTGGTTATGGGTGGAAAACCTATCCCAGAGCCCTCGATGACGTCTTCAACGGCCCCACAAACAGGCTGTTTGCAGCCTCAAATAATTTTTTTTGTATTGCTTCTGCATTAGGTTATAAAAAGGAAATAATCTGAGCACAACTTGTTTGGAGATGAGATATGGGACGAGGCAGCAGTGGACGGCTCTCTCCGTATCAAACCAATGTATCGAAAAGTGCAGTGAAGTGCCGTGCACCCTTTGCCAATGGATGTTCAACGTCAAGCATTTAGGAGAACTGTACAGGATATAAAAAACTAAGGAAATGGAGAGGCCGAGCTCTACGGCTAGGCTAACGTAAAGATTTTATTTGTACCTATTAGTATTGTATGTAATTAGTAATTACTGAACTTTGGAAAACTTTGTCCACAGGCAAATGGACGACCACAATTCCAGAGGCAATCACTGATTTGCCCACATAAATGGAATGCTCACTGATGGCAATTATTTGCCCACATAAATGGAATGTTATTCTCATGGCAATGATTTGCCCACATAAATGAAATGCTATTTTAGGGCAATTATTTGCCCACATATTGACTGACTTTGGAACGGTAGTCACTCATTGCAGAAACAGAAAAATAAAAAATAAACATAAAATAAACCACGGGAATGACCCGGCCGCAACTCCGCGTTGCTCCCCACTCACCGCCCTCCTCCCTGAGCTCGGTGTCCTGCAGATATCGGTGCGAGTCCCGCGAGACGAAGAAGACCGAGCCGCCGCCGCAGCCGTCGGGCACGGCGTTGCGGAACAGCGCCTTCTTGGCGACGAGCACGCCGGGCGTCTGCACGCCGCCCACGAACTTGTGCACCGAGAAGAAGACGGCGTCCTTGGCCGCGTCGGCGTGGTCGCCGGGGTTCATGTCGATCTTGACGTACGGCGCTGGGGGGGGGGGGGGGCAAGGCGCGCACGGGTCAGATGCAGCTCGGATCACGCTCCCAACGGCACGGAAACGCTCTTGAAACACACTCAGAACGGATTCCTAAGACGGCTTAGCCAGCAAGTATTTTTGCGCAACTTTATCGATATGTAATATTTTAGTTATTGCCACTT
The DNA here is from genome assembly GCA_921293005.1 of Nemoura dubitans. Lineage (NCBI taxonomy): Eukaryota > Metazoa > Arthropoda > Insecta > Plecoptera > Nemouridae > Nemoura > Nemoura dubitans. The sequence goes on along the minus strand of OV121074.1, from coordinate 49,969,979 downwards.
CGAAAAGCAATCGAGTTGCAGAATAGACGGCTGTAACGCGATTATGCGAGTACATTTGAGAATTTAACCATGAGCAGGGCATCGAACCCGAATCCGTAACCCGAGAAAACCGTAAATCTGAGCTGAACCCGAACCCGAACCGGAATTACCGAATTGAGAAGTCCCCAACCCATACCCGAACCGGAATACCTAATCAAAATATTAAAAAAAAACGAAATTTCACATTCACCGATCCCGAACCCAAACCAATATTGATTTCGGTTCTATGCCCGGTCGTCAGATGGAGATCGTCGGCGTGAACCGATGAGAACGTACCGGCGGCGGCGAAGTCCCAGAAGGCCAGCGCGCCGTAGCGGTGCAGCAGCGCGGTGGCGGCGACGTCGTCGACCAGGACGCCCGTCACATTGGACGCCGCCGAGAAGCAGCCAATCAGCTGCCGGCCCTGGCCGCAATGCGTCTGCAGCTCGGCCTCCAAGTGGGCCAGGTCCAGCTGTCCGTCACGGGTCTCGCACACACGGACCATCTGCAAATGGGGGAGCACGCGTTTTTAACTGGGCAGATCTTTTGATATGTCATTCTTTCGTTCCGATATATCGATATTTTGAATCGATTCTCACAGATCCGATGTCGCCTGTATTGATTTTTTGAATCCGATCTTTCTAACCTTTCACTTGGCCATTATCAGCACAAGCTAAACTTTCTATATGTCTTGAAAGTTGTGACCAACCTTCAACGCCATAATTTACTCAAAATTCCCCGAAAATGTATCAATCTCCCGGTATATCAAGTCACGCTCTAAAAAATATCGATGTAGGTAATCGTATCGATTTTCATCTCCGAAAAAATTGGATATATATATATATATATATATATATATTTCAATTCTTTTTACAGCTAGCAGTTTTGTTCTGGGCACATTTATAGAAGACGTCGTGAGATTTAAAACTTTTTTTGATTTAGGGTTGATTTCAGCCCTTTTTCCATTTAATAGCGTGGGTCCTAGTGTCCTTATTCGATAACCCATTTTTCACGTAGCAAATATCTAAAATATTACATTATGGTAAAGCTCCGGAAAAATACATTTCCTGACTCCTAAGTCCTGAAAGGATACCGCACATTTGAATAAAACGCAGGGTGTTGAATACACGAAAAATAGTACCGGTTCGGGTTCGGGTGTTCAAAACTAATTCGAATACAGTTTCGGGTTCGGTTTCGGTTTCGCTAACCCTGTGACCGGTTGTGTCGTTTTCGTTATTAGGCTAGAATTTCTCTGCAATGCATTGCAGTGCATTTTCTGTAAAGTATACAAAGTTTTCAGTAATTGGGTCAAGTTATGTTGTTTTAGTGGACATGGGCAGATAATTAACTGTCATTTTACATGGCGATTTTAAAACTTTTTTCTGGATGCTGCGTTTACAAAACGCGCCATATGCAGTGGTGTAGTCGAGGGTATACACGGGTATACGCTGTATACCTAAAAAACGTTTTGACACCGAGCGTATACCCAAAAAATAATACAATGTATACGCTCATTAAATAATATAAGCAAAACTTTGCAATGCGTTTAAAATTGAAATGTTTGAAACTCTGTATTTATTATCGAAGGAAACTTGAAAAAAGGATTCCCTAACTGATATCCATGGTTGATCTGCCCAAATATACATAAGCATGTCTTAGCATGCAGCAATTGCTGGATTCGGACAAAATATTGTGCTTCAGAAACCTTAGAAACGGCAAAATTTTTGTCTGCGGCGCAATGGGTGTGATGAATTGGTGATGAAAAGCAGTGACCCGGGTCTAGTTTTTAACAGCAACGCGTGGTTTTCGAACCAGTCTGCCACTGATTGGTGTATAGCCTTTATCAGATTAATGTGTGAAGCCACCTGATTTATAAGATTAAGAAATTTAGTACAGGAACCTTCTTGAAGAATAAGTCAATTATTAAATATGCAGTACTGACCAACCCATTATCAAGCCCCAAATTTACCGAAAACTCGTAGATTTGCTCCAATGAAAACCTTGAACTCTACATATTTTTTTTGGCTACACCCACCAAAATTTTAAATGCAAGTCTGCCCCCCCCCCCCCCCCCCCACGATCAAACTTTTATAGCCGGGTCACTCAGCGTATACCCAAAAAATAATTTAGGACTACACCACTGGCCTTATGACCTCTATTCAATCATCAAGACTCTATTTTTTGTTTGTCAATTGAAGATGGCAATTTCTGGTTTTATATCATGGTAGGTATTTTATTACAACTCTATCGTGATTATTCTTTGAAGTTTGAACTCATGTTCAAATCAAGCATTACCGGCAGCCGCCATGACTCTTTGAATGTACTTGCTCTGGGCTGTCAACAATGGTTGGCGGCGCAAAGGTTTATAACACACAGTGGCGTGCCGTGGAAAAATAAAATTCGACCATATATATATATCTTCATCGCTGATGTTAGGAGGGGGGGGGGGGGGGTGTTAGTCATTTTCGTAATGAAAAGAAATCATTGGCGAAATACCAGAATCTAAACTTCAATGATCCTACTGCAATGACTATTAATTCAATGATCATTAAAGTTGAATTTCGCGTTCAAAGCAAGGGAGCCGCAAGAAATCCGCTTCAATCAGCCGTTTAAAACTTTACTTCAAATCTCCGCGCAAAGACAATATGCAGCGTCGTTCGAGGAGTGTTGCTCAGGGCATGGCTGGCGGCATGGTGCGGGGCGCCCGCGGCAATCGGACGTCGTCGGCTCACCGACCAAGTCCCGACTCCCGAGCGACTCCCGAGTCGCAAAAGCATGAGAAGCATTCTTGAAATGTGTTTCCCTTGAGGATAAAAGGCGATTTATATCTACATCTCGACCTATATCGTTAAAAACTGTTCATGTTCATAAAGGGAGTGTAATTAACAATATTTTGGCCATTAAATCCTCGTCGCTGCGTTTTGAATACACTTTTTTCTCTTGTATTTGCTTGTCGGGCAGGCATGCGACTCATGCCGCGCGGCCGGCTCGTTGTAGGTTGTAGCACAGGCCGCCCATGGATGGACAGAGGATGCACTTTGAAAGTGTTTCCCTTCGCGAGGCGCTACGGTCGAGGTCGATCCATGCTGACACGCCGCGTTGCGATTTTTACGCGTTCGCGTATGCAATCCAATGCCTTGCAATGTCTTTGCGCAGAGTTTGAAATTGAAGAAACTTGAGCACAAAATGAATTAAGTTGAATAACACCGAATAATTACGTCATACTTTCTAAAAATAATTTTCTATTATACAGCTCGATATTTATTAGAGTAACTGAAACGTTTAAACTTCCAAATCAATCTATTGCACTATTTCAAATTTCCTATTTTCGCGAAAATCGCAATTCATGCACAAAACTTTGGGTTCATTATGTTGCCACCTGGAGCCGCCTTCGTACAGACAGCTACATACCAAATCCATGCTTAGGACATGCTGTGGACCAAAGATCTGTGGAACGTCAAGTGCTTTGTCACTTTTATTGCACACGCCTATCGACTGAATGATGGACAACAGGGCCGCGACGGGTTGGGGGACGGACTGCATCACGCTCGAGGTTCCGATACTAATTCAGAAAAAATAAACAGAAGGCGCCACTTATCATTCACAGCAAATGTAAGCATGTGGCGCTCTCTGTACGCGACGGTGCACACAAAGACCGAGACTGTTGTCTCCTATACAGCAGACGACGGACGAAAGGAGGTTTGATATCGGATGAAATTTTTCTATAATCTTTTTGGCTAAAATATGATGTTTTAGAGACTGTTAGCAGTTTATATCGATGTGATAGGTCGTCAGGTTAGCTCCGAAAGAAATTGACTAAATACTCGATCAAGAGTAAACCCAAAATTAAATATTTCGTGCGTTTGCCTGCGGCTAGAACAATGGGTTCCGAGTCCCGCAGAGTAAACCTAGTGGTGGTCACCGTTTTGATTGATCTTGATGATTTTTGATGATTTTTGATGTTTCGATAGGGTTGATAATATGATGATTTTGATGATGTTATTAATTAATGCTATATAAAAGACTTCTTTGCGGCTACCGCCGCTATGAATATATATATATATATATATATATATATATATATATATATATATATATATATATATACTATACTATATTCTATATAAACTACACGTGACCATTTTGACCATTTATACTAAATGGTCACGCAATGAGTTTCGGAGTTGTGGGTGATTTTGACGTTGTAGGTGGTAGCGGTCTTGCTCCAATATGAGTGGCTCTAGGTCATAAAAACGACCATGGTTGGTGCAGGCGTTTTTCCAGCCAGTCCTGAGGAAGTCGGTCGCCATCGTCGACGACACGTCTTTACCAAACGAGGTCCTTTTCAGGAACAGAAGCAATTCAAATCAGGGCAAAACCGCTACCACCTACAATTACCATAGCTTTTTTACTTTTTGACTTTGGTCACTTTTGAGTTTTGAGACCCGGCAAAAACGAGCGTAATCAAGAAGAAAAAGAAACACAATAGGTAAAGACCGTGCAGATTGTAAAGAGTGTACAGGTGGGTTAACAGCCTGCGATGTCAGTGACACGATGTCATGAATATTGGCTCTGCACCAATCAGAGACTCTGGATGTGCATGACGTCATGTTCGCTACTCTGCCATGGAGTCTCCGATGGGTCCAGATCCAAAGTTGATGACATCGCGTCGCTGACATTGCCCAGCCTGAGGGTGCAAGTGCAACGTACGGTGGCCCCCAGTTCGCGCCAAGGCAGGAGATTCGAGTGATGCTCGGCGGGCCCGACGAAGACGACGGGCGGCGCTGGGAGGCTGAGGGCGTGCACCAGCTTGTGCACCGCCCCCGTGCAGCCGTGGCCTGCGAAGATGACGGCGTCGTGCTCGGACGCGTTGACGGCGTTGCGGAAGATGTCTCGCGCCTCGTGTCTAGGCGACAAGGGGACGGACTTTCGTGTGATGATGGCTATATCAGGGTGATGATGAGGATGATGATGAACCTACCCATAGCCCATAGAAGGGAGTAGCGGAACCCGGTGCCGGCACGTAGCCTGCTCCTGTCGGAAAGCACCAAAGGGAACACCGGCTTGATGGCCCTTCCGAAGGTTCGGTAATATAATTAATAGTTGTGCACGGCGGTCACACATACACCGGCCGACTCGGCGCAGTGTTGCTTAACTCCAATTCCTCCAAACTCTCTCCCTCTGAAAGCTGACCACATGTGCGAGGCGGTCACCCATCCAACGCCCGACTCGGCGCAGTGTTGCTTAACTCCAATCCCTTTAACCTCATTCCCTCCGAGAGCTGGCCATGTGCATGGCGGTCACCCATCCAACGCCCGACTCGCCGCAGTGTTACTTAGCTCCAATCCCTCCAATCTCTCACCCTCTGAGAGCTGGCCACGTGCATGGCGGTCACCCATCCAAAGCGACTCGGCGAAGTGTCGCTTAACTCCAAGCTCTCCAAGCTCTCTAAACAGAACTGCAAGCCACGTGCGCTCGCCCACCAGCTGGTGATCTCAGCTAGCACGGTGTCTCCAGCGTCGCATCTTCCAGACACGAGACGAGTCCGTTTGGCGGCCGACGAGACCTTGCAGTCGCCGAAATGTCACCGAAGTCGACGCGACCTTTCGCCGTCGCCTTCGCCGAGAGCCAGCCCACGACAGCCGGGTGAATAATCGTCGCAGTGGCGCTTAACTGTCGTTTCATGCACACGACCAGTGGCGAGATCATGACTCGAGCGATCCAGCCAATAGCAGCCAGTCCCAATAGAGCCCATGCCACGAGAGATCCAGCCAATAGCGGCCAGTCCCAATAGAGCCCATAGACATCAAATTTCGCTGTAATGATTTTGCTATTACCGACCTTGCACGATAACGGCATTTTGTTTCAATAATATAAGGTAAACACTAAATAGAAGAGATAAGGCTTTCTTGGGTTCGAGTCCCACCGCTGCATTTGTTCGTGAAACACATCTGTGTAAGTGTTCGCACTATTAGCAAAAAGATCGTGTTTTTCTCTTCTAATTATTCAACATGTTATTTAGGGTTTTTTGGGGAGGTTATTTAGGGGGGGGGGGGACTAAAGCCTCTCGCTCCACCACTGACTGCGTCCGACCTGCACGAACATGCCAACCTCTCGTCGTGTCGTGGACAGAAGACCGCACGAACTCGAGACCAAGGCTGGCTCGGCATTCGGCAATGAGCCGATCAAACGACGTGCATTCATTGCATCGGCGGCAGCTTATCGCGTCCCCGAAGGCCTAGGTACACAACCTTGCTGCGATTCCATTATTAGAACAAACAATAAAATAAAGGGAAAAATCAAGATAAGTTGAGAGGTATCTCTGCAATCTTAATCCCACGATTTGATATTGCAAGATGCAATCGATGCTGGGATTGGATCGGTCTTATTGATCGCCTTGAGTCGGTTTCGCAAAACCAAGAGGCCGTGCGAACAGCTAGACACAAATCTGCACTCACTTTGGCGTAGTAAGTTCCACAAAACGACACGTGTGTGCATTCTCGTGGCATGGACTCTATTGGGTCTGGTTGGGTGTTCTCTGCAGGGGCGTCTTAATTGCGCAAAACCAATATTGTCCCCAAAAAAGATTAGTTTCTACTTATATGTGTGGGGCTAAGGATGTATTAAAATTTAAAAAACGCGTAGATTTGCTTCAAAATGAGCTTGATCTCTCCCAATTTTTCGGGGGCTGGGGTGCCTCATATTTTTGGGCCCCGGGGCGCCCAATACCGTAAGACGCCCCTGGTTCTCTGGCATTAATGCTTTCATAGCTCGCCTTTTGCAGCCATTTACAACGGCCATTCCAAATGACACAAACCACGCTGGCCGTTCCAATATGGCAAAATGCTCACACAGTCAATGCCCATGTCTGATTCTGACGACCCTTGCCCGTCATTTCAGGCTGGCTACTGGCGATTTCCCAGCCATCCTCGGCCAAGAATGCAAACCCGAGTCGCGTATCGCCACAGCTTTCAAGTGACAGGGGCTTCTTTGGTCGCACAGGGCCATGGGGAGGAGAGGGGTTGCATCGCATCTATAGTATTTTTCACGTTAAGAAGGAAAGTATTGCTCTGTAACGTAACGCTGTCAATCATTCGATGCTCGGACCATTCAACCATTTAGCGGAACAATGGGACGGCCTGCGAATGTTGACACCTTTGGCACTTTTATCAGCAGGGAAGTCTCTTTGAGAGCGATGCACCGCTCTCCTTCTAAACGTGAAAAATAAGTGTACCTACCTGTAGAGCGTGGACTGCAGCGAAGTGATGCTGGTGGTGGTGTGAGTGTTCCCGTAGCAGGGCAGCACCTCCTTCAGGATGTAGTCCTCCAGGAATTGCAGCGACCGTCCGGACGCCGTGTAGTCGCAGTACACCACTGTAACATAAAGGGACACATGAGTACCTACAACGCCATCACAAGTCATTTAACCTCTGTAAAAACAAACATCTATTTCGATCCACATTTCATATTGTAGCGGTACTATTTCGGATGGCATCCATGGGAGACAGATTCCTTCTTAGCGCTACGTGTCCATTCGGTGTGGCTCACGAAAACATGCCAGATATTTGGGCCGATTCTCATGGCACACGTGTTATCTCCTTATCTCCTTATAGTAAAAGCTATGTGTGTCAGTGGATATTCCGCAACATTTTTTTGCATTATTCTTTGTGCATTTCTACATACTGTATGAAAAACACGCAGCGAGTTGGTACAGACAGTGTGTGTGTGCGTGCGTGTATATGTGGAAATCGTCACACAAGTGGTCGTGTGGAGGAAAATGCCCGCCCATTCCACCCGACGATTGCGCGTCGCTACGCGCCTCGCTGCTGCGTCGGACGCCGCGACGCGCGGAGACGCGATGAAACTATCAGCGAACCGTGTCGCAATCACGGCGTGCTTCAGGCTGCTGCTGATTGCCATTTGCCCGCTTCGAAGAGTGCCGTGGGCTAAAAATATCGGCCCGACATCGGCACACGACCACACGTCCCGCAGTGCACTGACTATCAGCACATCGGCACACGTCCCGCAGTGCACTGAGTACCAGCACATCGACACACGTCCCGCAGTGCACTGACTATCAGCACATCGGCACACGTCCCGCAGTGCACTGAGTACCAGCACATCGGCACACGTCCCGCAGTGCACTGACTATCAGCACATCGGCACACGTCCCGCAGTGCACTGAGTACCAGCACATCGACACACGTCCCTCAGTGCACTGAGTACCAGCACATCAGCACACGTCCCGCAGTGCACTGAGTACCAGCACATCAGCACACGTCCCGCAGTGCACTGAGTACTAGCACATCGGCACACGTCCCTCAGTGCATTGAGTACCAGCACATCGGCACACGTCCCGCAGTGCACTGAGTACCAGCACATCGGCACACGTCCCGCAGTGCACTGAGTACCAGCACATCAGCACACGTCCCTCAGTGCACTGAGTACCAGCACATCAGCACACGTCCCGCAGTGCACTGAGTACCAGCACATCGACACACGTCCCGCAGTGCACTGAGTACCAGCACATCGGCACACGTCCCGCAGTGCACTGAGTACTAGCACATCAGCACACGTCCCGCAGTGCACTGAGTACTAGCACATCAGCACACGTCCCGCAGTGCACTGACTATCAGCACATCGGCACACGTCCCGCAGTGCACTGAGTACCAGCACATCGACACACGTCCCTCAGTGCACTGAGTACTAGCACATCGGCACACGTCCCGCAGTGCACTGAGTACCAGCACATCGGCACACGTCCCGCAGTGCACTGAGTACCAGCACATCGGCACACGTCCCGCAGTGCACTGAGTACCAGCACATCGGCACACGTCCCGCAGTGCACTGAGTACCAGCACATCAGCACACGTCCCGCAGTGCACTGAGTACTAGCACATCAGCACACGTCCCGCAGTGCACTGAGTACCAGCACATCGGCACACGTCCCGCAGTGCACTGAGTACCAGCACATCGGCACACGTCCCGCAGTGCACTGAGTACCAGCACATCAGCACACGTCCCGCAGTGCACTGAGTACTAGCACATCAGCACACGTCCCGCAGTGCACTGAGTACCAGCACATCGGCACACGTCCCGCAGTGCACTGAGTACCAGCACATCAGCACACGTCCCGCAGTGCACTGAGTACTAGCACATCAGCACACGTCCCGCAGTGCACTGAGTACTAGCACATCAGCACACGTCCCGCAGTGCACTGAGTACCAGCACATCGGCACACGTCCCGCAGTGCACTGAGTACCAGCACATCGACACACGTCCCTCAGTGCACTGAGTACCAGCACATCGGCACACGTCCCGCAGTGCACTGAGTACCAGCACATCGGCACACGTCCCGCAGTGCACTGAGTACCAGCACATCGGCACACGTCCCGCAGTGCACTGAGTACCAGCACATCGGCACACGTCCCGCAGTGCACTGACTATCAGCACATCGGCACACGTCCCGCAGTGCACTGAGTACCAGCACACCGGCACACGTCCCTCAGTGCACTGAGTACCAGCACATCGGCACACGTCCCGCAGTGCACTGAGTACTAGCACATCAGCACACGTCCCGCAGTGCACTGAGTACCAGCACATCGGCACACGTCCCGCAGTGCACTGAGTACCAGCACATCGACACACGTCCCGCAGTGCACTGAGTACCAGCACATCGACACACGTCCCGCAGTGCACTGAGTACCAGCACATCGACACACGTCCCGCAGTGCACTGAGTACCAGCACATCGGCACACGTCCCGCAGTGCACTGACTATCAGCACATCGGCACACGTCCCGCAGTGCACTGAGTACCAGCACATCGGCACACGTCCCGCAGTGCACTGAGTACTAGCACATCGACACACGTCCCGCAGTGCACTGAGTACCAGCACATCGGCACACGTCCCGCAGTGCACTGAGTATCAGCACATCGGCACACGTCCCGCAGTGCACTGAGTACCAGCACATCGGCACACGTCCCGCAGTGCACTGAGTACCAGCACATCGACACACGTCCCTCAGTGCACTGAGTACTAGCACATCGACACACGTCCCTCAGTGCACTGAGTACCAGCACATCAGCACACGTCCCGCAGTGCACTGAGTACCAGCACATCAGCACACGTCCCGCAGTGCACTGAGTACTAGCACATCGGCACACGTCCCTCAGTGCATTGAGTACCAGCACATCGGCACACGTCCCGCAGTGCACTGAGTACCAGCACATCGGCACACGTCCCGCAGTGCACTGAGTACCAGCACATCAGCACACGTCCCTCAGTGCACTGAGTACCAGCACATCAGCACACGTCCCGCAGTGCACTGAGTACCAGCACATCGACACACGTCCCGCAGTGCACTGAGTACCAGCACATCGGCACACGTCCCGCAGTGCACTGAGTACTAGCACATCAGCACACGTCCCGCAGTGCACTGAGTACTAGCACATCAGCACACGTCCCGCAGTGCACTGACTATCAGCACATCGGCACACGTCCCGCAGTGCACTGAGTACCAGCACATCGACACACGTCCCTCAGTGCACTGAGTACTAGCACATCGGCACACGTCCCGCAGTGCACTGAGTACCAGCACATCGGCACACGTCCCGCAGTGCACTGAGTACCAGCACATCGGCACACGTCCCGCAGTGCACTGAGTACCAGCACATCGGCACACGTCCCGCAGTGCACTGAGTACCAGCACATCAGCACACGTCCCGCAGTGCACTGAGTACTAGCACATCAGCACACGTCCCGCAGTGCACTGAGTACCAGCACATCGGCACACGTCCCGCAGTGCACTGAGTACCAGCACATCGGCACACGTCCCGCAGTGCACTGAGTACCAGCACATCAGCACACGTCCCGCAGTGCACTGAGTACTAGCACATCAGCACACGTCCCGCAGTGCACTGAGTACCAGCACATCGGCACACGTCCCGCAGTGCACTGAGTACCAGCACATCAGCACACGTCCCGCAGTGCACTGAGTACTAGCACATCAGCACACGTCCCGCAGTGCACTGAGTACTAGCACATCAGCACACGTCCCGCAGTGCACTGAGTACCAGCACATCGGCACACGTCCCGCAGTGCACTGAGTACCAGCACATCGACACACGTCCCTCAGTGCACTGAGTACCAGCACATCGGCACACGTCCCGCAGTGCACTGAGTACCAGCACATCGGCACACGTCCCGCAGTGCACTGAGTACCAGCACATCGGCACACGTCCCGCAGTGCACTGAGTACCAGCACATCGGCACACGTCCCGCAGTGCACTGACTATCAGCACATCGGCACACGTCCCGCAGTGCACTGAGTACCAGCACATCGGCACACGTCCCTCAGTGCACTGAGTACCAGCACATCGGCACACGTCCCGCAGTGCACTGAGTACTAGCACATCAGCACACGTCCCGCAGTGCACTGAGTACCAGCACATCGGCACACGTCCCGCAGTGCACTGAGTACCAGCACATCGACACACGTCCCGCAGTGCACTGAGTACCAGCACATCGACACACGTCCCGCAGTGCACTGAGTACCAGCACATCGACACACGTCCCGCAGTGCACTGAGTACCAGCACATCGGCACACGTCCCGCAGTGCACTGACTATCAGCACATCGGCACACGTCCCGCAGTGCACTGAGTACCAGCACATCGGCACACGTCCCGCAGTGCACTGAGTACTAGCACATCGACACACGTCCCGCAGTGCACTGAGTACCAGCACATCGGCACACGTCCCGCAGTGCACTGAGTATCAGCACATCGGCACACGTCCCGCAGTGCACTGAGTACCAGCACATCGGCACACGTCCCGCAGTGCACTGAGTACCAGCACATCGACACACGTCCCTCAGTGCACTGAGTACTAGCACATCGGCACACGTCCCGCAGTGCACTGAGTACCAGCACATCAGCACACGTCCCGCAGTGCACTGAGTACCAGCACATCGGATACTTGATGCAGCGAACGAGGCGGAGAGCGGCATCTTTGTGTCTTTGTAATTGGTCCATTTTTAAAAGACAACACTCTTGTTGCATGTTTGGACACACATATATGCAATGCGAGCATGGAGACGTCAAGTCGTTTCACCAACCCCCAAAACAGTCACGTGATGTTTGTCATGTCTCCACTTTTGTCGAAGTGGTTTTATTACATCAATGCGCAAGGAGAAACGTTGCTTGTATTAATCGCCAAACGGCAAATCCCTCACCTGCGGTTGGATTTGAATTATTTGCAAATGGCCCAACGCGCAATGCCCTCCATCTCCTGCGTCTCCTGATAGCAAAAACTCGAATGCCCTAAACCTTCTGGAATTGACCACCGTAGTGTTTGCAAGTATTTGTGAGCTCATGTGGGCACTATACAGACGGATTACGTTTCAGAGGATCTTTCCTTTGATCTCACTAATCACTACATAATCACTATACGACCTTCTGCACGTTTTCCAGCAGACTACAAGACTGTCGTAACCAATCAAAATTTGCAAAAACTTCGTGAATTCAGTGCGCAAAAAGCTTCATTACAGCAAGAAAATACATCACACATGGACTATACCCTGTTAACGATGTTCCACCATCACTTTTCCCCGCATCCCAAAGCATACGCTCATCGAGCAACGTGAACACAGCAGCCACCGTGGGGTTAGCGACGCCAAAACTAATCGCTCGACCGACCGACCGACCGACCGACCCCTGTGGACGGGTGTCACGGCCAGCGCACGGCGCCCAGAAATAGCGCGACGGTCGCGTCGCATCGTTGCCCGGTCAAGGGCGTCGACGGGCCCGGCAAGACCTCCTCGGTCGCCCGGCAACTGGGTCGCACTCGCTCGCACTCGCTCGCCTGGTATGCACAACACAGTCGGGTCGACCGCCAATACGTCGCGTCAGTTATTACATTTCTTAGTCTCATGTCTACTATGTCCTATCTTTAGCCTATATTTGCCATTGCCTACCATTTAGCCTATACTATGTCCTGTCATAAGAATTTTGGATGGATTTCTTTAAATATAGAAAAAATTCATATATATATTTTTTGGACTTCGACAGGATCATAAGAATTTAGGAAGCCTATGTTAAAAAACAATTGGTTCTTTTGTTCACGTTTTTGACGTCAGTTGAGCCATCAACAGTTACGAAACGTCGGGAAGCCAGTGAGACTTTTATTTATCATCCAAAAGTCAACCCCCATTTAGAAATAGTTTTTTTCGATGTGCCTGTTGCGAGGCGTGCCGCATGGTTCGGTGCAGACTGCAATGTCGTCGACAAGACTAGATCGGTAAATCATTGGCTCGCTGGGAGAATGTGAAGCGAGCGCCGTGGACCTTTCGGACGCGACCTTCTGCGGGGACATGTCGCCCGGGTCAAATCCCGCAGCTCGACTGGCTCGTCCCCATGTCAACAACTTTGCTCGCAAAACCGATTCCATTGACTCTAGAGGTACTTTTTGGATTTCAAGATAGATATTCCGTACGTGGTACAGCCGAAATGTAAAATTATAAAATAGATAAGACAATAATTCGGTTCTGCAAACTCGAACCTATTTTTAGCAGGGCTTCGTTAACGCATTAGCCTGCTGTGAAAGTGAACTTGTCAAACTTGTCACCCGTGTTCCCACGGGCGTCGTCCATTAGCAATTCATGACGCGAGTACTATCCCGATCTGCGCTGTAAGCGTGTTCAAGTAAACAAATGTATCTTATATCGAGCGTTAATCATCATCAATCATCAATCGCCATTCGCCATCGTCGTCGTCGTCGTCGTCGTCGTCGTCGTCGTCGTCGTCGTCGTCGTCGTCGTGCGTTGTCAATCAATAACAGACTCAGCGGCGTCCAATAATAATCTTTTTTTTATAAATAATCTTTTTATTTAACGAAATCATTGTTTTTGCGGCAGTAATGGTTGACCGTATATCTGTTATCGACGGGTAAAATCAATCGACAATAACAATTAAGGAATTCCCCGTAAAGCAATGTCATAATAATATGGAAGCGTGCATTGCAATGACCGCATTTTCGTTTATTTTCCATGTGACGTGCCTACACCCAGCCTGTGGTATTGATTGGATCAAGCGGCCCATCATCGTTCATCGAACAAGTTACTGTTACACTCACAAGGAATTTATTTTCATTCATCCAACACAACAAAACCTTCGATTATTTAAAACACATGTTCCTCGACGCCTCTGGTCGGGTAGCCAGGGATTTTGCCAGGCTTGTCACTCCAACATTTCCACCTATAGTGCGCAGCTAAGAGGTAGTCTAAACGACCTGTAAGCGATAGTTGGAAGTCCGTCTCTCTGGTTGTACCGGACTCTAAAGAAAAGCTCAATTGTTCGGAAGGCGTGCTTCTAATGTTCAGCTGACAGGTCATTCCTCCCCAGCCCCCCCAAACTATATGCAGTCGCGGCGAGAAAATCGATAATCAATAACCCGACGCGATTCGCACGTCAAACGGTGAAACTCACACGATAATCGAGTCAAGTCCTTGCTGATCGCCCGCTCTTGCCAATGTCACCTACCCGATGTCACCTACCCGATGTCACCCACCCGATGTCACCTGACACTCGAGGACAAAGCATTGGCGACATGCGTCACGCAGTCACCTGCCCCCTGACTGCGTCCGACGAGGCACTATCGGCGTCCAACTCTAATTAGACGCCGGACCAATTAGCGAACTCTTGCCAAGACGCGGCGGCAACGCACGCCGTCGCAACGGCAATCCTCGCACGTCCTCGCGAAGGTGCTCGCGTTTTGGCGCACAATGCGTTATCATGTCACCGGCTGGCAGACACACACGCACAGCGACGGGCTTTCTGCGCTGTGCGGTCAGCCCTCGCGCGGACAATGCGGAATCATGTCACCGGCTGGCAGACAAACACGCACAGCGACGGGCTTTCTGCGCTGTGCGGTCAGCCCTCGCGCGGACAATGCGGAATCATGTCACCGGCTGGCAGACAAACACGCACAGCGACGGGCTTTCTGCGCTGTGCGGTCAGCCCTCGCGCGGACTATTACGCGAAACATCAGCCCACGCGTCAAGGCAATTCGCAGAAAACTGTCAACATTTCGCGCCATATATGTAAAAAAAAAACGCGCATGCGAACAGTTTCGTTGTTTGTTGGAACAGTGGATGTGTCAGTCGCCCCACAAACGTGGGCGCTGCACTGATATAAGGGATCGAATATGTTCACTCGGATCACAACACAATGCCATCACAGATTGCGCTCGAGCAACGCGTGAACAGCGCCCGCCTGCGCGGCACAGAGCTTTTAGCGCGAGTATAAATAGCAGCAATTGGCTGTCCATTCTCACAGCTATGCTTGGTTGTAGCGGTGTGTTTTGGCGGGCAGGGGCACACTGCATGGGATCGCGCGGGGGGGGGGGGGGGCAATCGGAATCTTGGCAGTAAATCGGACGACAACTTGGGTTTCCCGCACCTCACGAGGAGAAGCGATGATGCTGTGTCAAGGAAGCGCCGCGACTTCCTCGCCATCAACTTGACAGCTCTACAGTTGGCGTGCCGACAACACGTATGTCGTCATTATCACATAGCATTTCACAATGGGGAAGCGTGTCTATGATACGCGGCAGATCGAGATGAGTCAAGGAGTTGTTTGAGCGGGATGCTTGACATGGGACAAGTTGCGCTCAGATAAGTGATTTTGGTGTTTTAAAAACCAGCCCTGCTGAAAATTCTTTCCAAGATCTTGCAAAATATTACAAGAATTTTCACAAGATCTTGAGTCAAGATCTTGCAAGATCTTGTCTTAAGATCTCTTCTCAATATTGTGATAATCTTGTATTATATTTTAAGATCTTAACTCAAGGTCTTGTGTCACGATCTTGTAAGATCTTATAAGGTTTTTTTAAGATCTTGCAAGATCGTGGTAAGAATTTTCAGCAGAGATGGCAGAAGCAAAATAACAGTTCAAAAATATTAGAATCCGCTATTAGCCGCTATGACCGGCAATATGCCCTAGAAATCACCTTCCTTTAGAAGCGATTCACGCCAAACTTTCGGGAGTTACTCATCGAAGAGTGGAATTTCTTGGCATCCGAGCAGCCAGCAGTCGGGAAAAGCGGGCCGCGTCCAGGGGAAAGCAATTTCCCTCGCAAGCGCTCAATTTTCGAGTGCATGGGCTCGGGTCACGTGCGACTGGCAAATGGAAATTCGAGCTGTCTGCCAAAACCATCCCGGCACTTAGCTCGGTCTTCAAGAGTAGTCCATCAACCACCCACGGCATCACAAATCAGTGCGGAGCTTTTCGCATTCCAGCTTTCCGCTCGTCGAAACAATGGGATCCCGACGCGCAAAGGCGCGAGATTCCATTAACCCAGTTTCCCAAAGCCCATGGTTCTGAAACGTCAAGCGAAAGCGTCAAGCGTCAAGACATACAGCCGAAACTTTTCCCCGCGTGCGATCTATACTATCTTACAACAAAACAATATCGATCAGAACCCCGCTTTGGCAGCTCCATTTGCAGGCGGCGTTTCGACTTCAAGGACAATGTCGGTATATCGATTTGATTCGATAGAAAGTTAGAAGCGATCGAATGCATGGCGAAAAAACGTCACGCAGGAATCATTGTGCTCCGCGTCGTTGTCATCGCATTCCTTGTGACTTCGAGTGCGGCAATGCCACTCTGTAATTACACCGACGGTAGCTTTGTCGTGGCATGGATCGCATTACACCAGCTCAAGTACTCTCGCACACTCTCGTGCAAGCAAAGCCACCCTCGTAGCGCGGTCTTCCTGTAACGTAGCACAACACACATGCCGATCCAGATCAAGGCTGCGCCACAACGCGCAACCGACTGCAAATAAAGTGAACGTGCAGGTATACGCGACATATTTGCACAATCCACTATCAAAAACAATAACATTCAACTAAGAACACGCTGAAGTATATGTGATTCCGCGAAAATTTACGACTTGTTTGCAATATAGTTTTAAATCATTGCTCCCCGGCGCATTCGGCTACAGTAGTACGACATCGCCAATTCCCAGGCCACGCGTTTGCCAACTCTGCGATGAGCGCGTAATTCGCGGGAGCGACGCCCCTCGGCGGCGCCTTTCATCTCCGCTATCGTCCTCGTCGACGTCCATCACACATCACGCGTCACACAGAGGATCGCGTCAAACGACGCCGATGCCGGCGATGCCGGCAATCCAGGCCTCGGGGCCCGCCCAAACGAGCGGCGATACCATCCGCTCGAGACGGACCCTCCTCGTGTGGTGGGCAGGACGTCGACCGCACCGTGACCCACTTAGCGATACCATCGGCTCGGGACCCTCGTCGTCTGCAGCCAGGATAATTGAGTAGAGACGTCGAGGGCACTGTGACCCAGTTAGCGCGGCGCACAAAGCGAGCCGCGTCTGTCGGGACACGCGACGTCGCGGCTAGCCAGCGGCCGTCGCCCGGCGGCAGTTCGTTCAACTCGCCCGGCGGGACTCGCACAAGAATAACACTGTTCGCGCTGTCGATTACAGCGAAGCGGGGACAACAAGGGGGGCAAAAAACAAGGCGAGAGCAAAGTTGGCTCGTCACGCGAGCGACGCGCGGGGCACGTCACGTTCCGGCCACTGAAACAATGGGCGGGGGGAGGGGTTGGGGGTGGGGCGTCGTGCCAAGCGTCCCGAGCGTCCCGAGCGTCGTTCCAAGTCATCCGGTCGACGCACCGAACAGGCAGAGTGTGTCGAGTGATTCGCGGAAAGAGCGTCGTCCGATGAGCACAGCCGCGGCAAACTGGGGCAAACTGGGGCAAACTGGGGCAAACTGGGGCAATCGCCGGGGCAAAGTCGCGTCGCCGGGCGGATTGCCTCACGGTGGCCGGCGGGACCCGGATGAGTCGGGCGACGCCAGAGATCAGAGCGTGCACGCGACCGAGGGGGCCTCGATTTGCAAAGAATGTCGGACTGTTTCACCAATAAGATACGTGTCGGTCCGTCGATTGTGTTTTACACAAATGTACCGGGCAAAATGTCAATTTGGGGGGGGGGGGGGGGGCTGTACAAATCTCGTCTATGTGATCCTCGGATTCGCAATGAGCGTGGCGCTTGCCGAATCGACGCCGCGTGCCGACGCCTGGTGCCGACGCCTGGTGCCGACGCCGCGTGCCGACGCCGAGCCAGCACGGGGCGAAATTGACCAAAGCGCTGCATAATTTGTTAGCAATTACCCCTCCCCCCCCCCCCCCCCGTATCGTGACATGACCCGCCCGACGGGAAACTGGGCCAAACAACAGGCAAGCGCCCGTGTCTCAATGGGATCGAGTAACCTCGAGCCACGTATACGGCAGGTTAGGTTGTGAGATTGCCGCGCTAACGCAGAGATGCCTCCATGCTGATGTCGGCTCCAGGCCGCGTATTTCCAAAACCTATGTCGCGAATCGGCCGGAGTCGGATTCGACGTGCACTTCAAGGTCCTTCCACCTCTTTCTCGCTGCAAGTCACCTGGATAGGTGATAGCTGATAGAAACAAAGGGGGCTGAGGGTCTCCAACGCGAGTAACAAGTGACGAGGTTTTCGTGCGTCTCTTGAGCAATTGAAAGTCCGCGGCATCGCAGTCCCGCGGGACCCTGTTCCTCACGCTCGGTGTCGGTGTCGGCGGCAATGGCTGGCGACCGCGCCGGTCTTGAACGTCCCGGAGTGCAGCGTGCCCGTTGGCGTCGCCTTCGCCTTTGCGTGGGGTCAGGTTGGGCTTCGGGTCGCGTCCGTCGACAGAGTGCGTGGCTGTCTGCCAAAAGGTCGCTCACGTTGGCCTAGCAAGGGAACCAACCTGTCGGCACAGGGTGTGGGAGGTATGGGGTCTGGCACAGAACCCCAGTGCGGTCCCAGTGCGGTCCCAGTGCGGGTTGGCGCGGATTGGCGCGGGTCTTGGCCTCTTGGCACAGACCCCCAGGGCGGGCGAACAGTGAAAGTCGGACCAGCCAGACTGCCTGTCGCCGTCGTCGCCGTCGTCGTCACGCAGGAAGATTGCCGTCCCTCGTAAGCACTGGCTGCCCGCTAAAACCCACCTGAGTCTACGTGCGTCATTGGAATAATTACCACGGTGATTGATTGCTCCGAAGATTGGATAATTATTATACTCGAGTGCGGCTTGCAGTTTTTCCCCACATCCAGCCAAGGCTCGGCTCGGCGTGCCAGTAATCAGCCGTTTACTTCGAAGAACTCAATTGCGGGTCCCTTCTCTGCCGCGCGGTGTGTTTTACGCACGGAGTGTAAAACTGTAAATGTCGATTGAGAGAGAAAGTGTGCAGAACAGAATGGGCAAGTTAATTTCAGCTAACTTGCAAATCATCGTCGCGTAGAGTGGACGAGGCGCGGTGTTTTACTTCCTCGGTCGGTGGAACTCTGCACCGTATACAACGCGTGAACGCGTCTCTCTTTCAGTACGCCTAGACTCCATTTCACGTTGAGAAGAGAGTGGATTTGCATCTTCCTCGAGGACCCACTGCGAGCGAAGTGTCTCAAAACTCACAAGCCATGTCTTGAGCAGGACAAAAGGCTCTATGGGCAGTTTTGAAACTCTTTTCTCGTGTCTATAAGCAGCAGTGGGCCTGGGGAAGATGCTCATTCACTCTCCTTCTTGACGTGAAATGGAGTTTAGCTCGGATGCAGAAATAATACGCGACATCCATACGCGATCAAATCGGCTGGGCATTTAGCTCAAGGATTCAACGATTTTGCTGTCCAGTTTTTTTCCACCAACTAATTAAGTTGAGTTTTATGATGATTGTACTTTTCCCCCGAGAAATGTGCGATTATGACGGTCAATTAATTCCACTGCCGGCACGAGCTCGACGGATGAATGCACAGGCCATCGCCGAGTGACCTATCGAACGTCGAGCAACAGCTGAGCGCGAAAACACGAGGTTTGCTAAACGCACGCCGTTTTTCTCGAGGAAGTGCAGGCGCAGATTCGTTGGCAAAGTCATCACGTTGTACTGAAAGATAGCAGCGCTCGGTGGAAAGAAGTTAATTGCTCGGCTGACCTTGCAGGCTACAGGTCGCAATGTCAATTACTGTTGTCTCTGTCAATGCGATACACGGAATTATTGAGCAAATATGGGTCAGGCTGATCGATTAAGCTTTAGCGGTTTCCGAGATGTTTACTTGACATCTTTTTAGATTTGTTTTCAAGATTGTCTTTCAAGTTGTTTTCAAAACGTTGCGATTTTAAAATCTATTTTTCCTGTTTGGCCTAGGTCTAGGTCTAGGGCTTGATCCTAGCCCCTACATAATTTGATGGATGCATTTCCGATTCTTTATTACTTTACGGTCGCCATGGATACTTACATCAACAACATGCAATTAACTGTATCTCGTTTGTATCAAACTTAGCAATCAGATCTAGTGCCCATCTCTCGATTGCTACTCGGTGCCAGCAATGAAAGTGCTTTGGGAAAATGTATTGCTAGCATGCGACCGAGACCAAGACCTGGAGCGGACAGATTTCGGAGCATCCCGAAGTAATGAACCTGCGCGAGGTCGCCACTCGGTGGTCTTCGATGCGAGGGTCGTCCGCGACATGCAGCCCCGTCCTCCCGATGTAGGTTACCCCGACACGCTACTCCAGGCGTTTGGCGGGGACCAGGGAGGCGTCTGGACAGGCTAGCCAGGCCATGTCGCAGCCGCAACGCACGCATGGCGCTCACGTGAGCGCGTTGATATGGAGATAGCGCGCGGCGGTCGGCTCTCAAAGAGACCACGCGGTGGAAATCTGCAGCGCGATATTGGCGTGTTCTATGGACTGGAATGGTGAGGAGGGGGGGGGGGTGACTGGCATCGACGCCCACGCTGAATGCGTTTGCAGAGTTGGCACGGACCAGGAAGACTGGCCATCGTTTGTGTCGCAACAATAGATGTGTTGTTTCGAGCATCGAGCGTGCTGGTGATGCCTAGCACCTGTGTGTGGGGAAGGCGATGAGCCAACCCCGCATCAAGGCATGTTTTAGCCTAGCACCTGTGTGTGGGGAAGACGATGAGCCAACCCCGTATCACGGCATGTTTTAGCCTAGCACCTGTGTGTGGGGAAGGCGATGAGCCAACCCCGTATCACGGCATGTTTTAGCCTAGCACCTGTGTGTGGGGAAGGCGATGAGCCAACCCCGTATCACGGCATGTTTTATCCTAGCAAGGAGCACCTGTGTGTGGGGAAGGCGATGAACCAACCCCGTCGAGTTATCGCAAATTTACAGCGACTCTGTGACTCCATTGTCGAGCGATCCGTGTGCTGCTGTCGAGGTCGATCCAGATAACCGTCACAACCGTCACAAGCGTCACAGAGGTTTCGCTCTGCGATCCAGAACTTGCAACGCGGATCGCAAGGCCCGAATCAGGACCCGAGGACTAACCCCTGCAGCCGCCCGACCAAAGCGTGCTGGCCATGTTGAAGCTGTCGAAGCCCACCGGACGCCGTCCACAAACGAGTGGCACTTCCGCATCGCCCGATCGATTTGCAATCATCTTCGAGCTTGACGGCAGCAATCTCTCGCAATCGACCTTGGATTAGGTCTTGAATTTATAGCCATTAGCCATTTCTTCTTATGGAAGCTTTTCCTGCAGTTCTTTCTGTTCTTTATGACTTAGGTCAATGGATATCAACGATAGTCGATACAATAGGATTCTCATTTGTTTCAAGACCTATAGCAATCAAATGTAGGGTCCATCTCTCGATTGCCAAAGATCTCGATTGCTATATATAGCTATAATCGACGCCAACAGTGGCAGTGCCTGTGCTTCTACATCTAGGACAGATTTCGGTCACTGGCTGTCCGAGATGGATCCAGCCAGTCACGTGCTGCTGGTGTGTTTGTGTTTCAGTGCAGATTCCACTCGTCGGTGTCAGATGAAAGGAGGAGAGCTCCCCACGGCCGAGCGGCCCAACAGTTTCTCAACCGATGTTGTCGAAATCTGCGACCGCGACCCGCTAAATACCGACGCCTCCCCGTCACTCGGGAGTCGGCGTCGGCGTCGGCGTCGGCGTCGGCGGGTGCCGACTGCTCGGGTGCCGACTGCTCGGGTGCCGACTGCTCGGGTGCCGACTGCTCGGGTGCCGTCTGCACGGGTGCCGACTACTCGGGTGCCGACTACTCGGGTGCCGACTGCTCGGGTGCCGACTACTCGGTGCCGACGCAATGTCTGCCAACGGCGAGTCTCTTTACTTGGAACCGCGCGTCGACACAGCAATTAATTGGCCGTCTGCAGCTGCGAACCCGTTTTCTTGCGAGACCCGATGGCTGCTGTGGCGCCAATCAGAGGACTGGCCGCTACGTAATTGCTTGTGTTTGGATTATGGCCGCTATTACCCTGAACACGCCTTGGAAGGAGTATCAGTTATATCACTCGTGCTGTACGCGTTATCGTTTAGTGTTAGAAATTGGTACTCATAAATTAACGAAATATGTGTCATATGGGATCTACACATGTATCGCAACTCAGTTAGACATGGTATGGTTAGGCCCAGTCGAATTTCGGCTGTGTCCTCAGGAAGGTTTGTCTGGAAAGAGCATAGGTAGGCCAAGTATAACGACCGCGTGGGTGAACACTGCGCACATGGAGGCATGGATGTCATGTTCTTTGATCGGTCGCAATCAAGTTTTGACAAACCGGTTTTCTCTAGCCTCGCAAAACTCACGGATTTGCTCCCCGACTTGTTTTGTACGCGATTCCACACACCCGCAATGGCATACAACACCTAATTGTATAGTTAGAAGAGAAAATTAACAACTTCTTGAATCCTCTCTTCGATAGGAACACTTCTACGAGTTCAGTCAATGTCATCTCTTTTATGATATTGAAGTAAACATATGTTTCCATATCTCGGTTTAATGCTTTCGTTATCTCGATATCAATTTAATGGTTATTGCCTAATGCCAATACCCTATATATACCTTTCCGGTGTCTATACCTCTTCTAGGTGGGTCGGAGGTAATGCGAGATATAACAAAAGCAATTATGAAAATTAAATTATTCACATTGTGAATGCCAACTTTTTTGCGAGTGGTGCCGAAAAAGTGATTGGCATCAATGTTTCTCGTACAGAGAAGACGCAGAAAGCTTTTTGAATTTTCCTCTCGCTTGAAAATTATTATGGTACTTGCGTGAAATGTAATGCAAAACTCCACAGTGTCCCGATCATCAGCTTGGTAGCTTCTCATTTCACGGAGCTAAGCGAGGCAGTTGCTGACAAGAAAACCGGGTTGTCAGAACGAGTTTCGGACCAAGCTCGGTCGGTACCTGGCTTGCCTATGCTCTTTTCAGACAAACCTTGTTGAGAAGATAGCCAACATTCGTCTGGGCCGGTGCAAAAGTCGAGCTGATATGTTGTATCATGTATTGTTTATTTGCAGCGCATCTCTTGTTATCATACAACACAGCAGAACACACATGGACTTCGACTCACTCGAGCTGGGAAAACTGCAAGCAAGTATTTAACAAACTATTTCACGTAAGCACAGTCGGTCACTTTCCAATTTCCACCTAGTGCGATTTCATTTCAGCCAATGTTCGTTCGCTGTCTCGCGCTCCGATGCCTGCGAATTGTTGGCGCGCCGAAAGAATAGAGCTGTGCGGGCGGCTGGTTTTTGGCAGGCAGGGCGTTTGCTACGAATTCGTTGCGCACGGTTCAGGGAGCTATCAGATAGCAGCCGGCGTACGTTCAACTTGCCGCGGCATTCTTGCGCCCAAAAACTCGGGGCACAGATCTACACATCCCAGTTGGCTCATCGTGTGGAGCACGACGTACGGCTCACAGTAACACAATCGCCCCCCCCCCCCCTCCCCTGTGCAGTGATGACATGGGCAGAGAGAGTGAAACATATACGAGATGACAGTCCCTTGATCCCTTGATTGTATTATCATCTACTTGGTTTGTTATAGGCGAAGGGAATGTCAGAGCATATAACAGCGGGGTTCCCTTGCCTCGAGATCTAGCCGTGCCAATATCAACACAGGCATGGACCGTCTGGACGAACACCGTCAGTGCTCCAACTCCATGAGTCAAGTGCGCAGTTTAAGCGGGCGAGAGTCGGGCGTGGTCGGGCCGCGAAAACAAGAGCACGCCGTTGTTCGACGCGAACCAAACTGCGATCGCTGTTTGCTCATCAAACTCGCTCATCAATTATTAATGATCGACGCGAAACAATTTCGCGTGGCGTTGTTTCTGTTAGGCACGCGCAAAACGGCGACCGACGAAGCACAAGCGTACATCAAGGCGTCGGCGTTCACCAAGTGAGTGCCCCCCCCCCCCCCCCCTCCCCACCCGAAGAGCGACGCCAAGAGCGAAACTGTGCTCTCGATCGACTCCTCGCTGCTCCGTGACACTCGCTAAAGTCGATTGTTCTGTTCAATTGAGTTCCCGAATCCAGGGACTGATATCGCAATGCGTTCATCGATTTTGAACTTGTTATCAACAAGAAATATCACCATGTTGACATTCCACCAGCTGCTTTCACGATTGCTGTGAAAAAAGTCAATAAAATGTGCATGTACTGTAACAGTGAATTCATTATGCATTTTAGGAATGCCATTCCTAATGGTAAAAACCATTCAGCATCAAAATCGCAAGAAAATAAAGAGAGCCGGCTCTGCAAAAAGCCTTGAAGCGAGAACAGCGAAATAAGAAATGACATTTCAGAATAACTTCAGCACAGCACTCACGTGCTAAAGAATTTAAAAGTCATGACAAGAGCATGCATGTGTAATAAGTTCACAAAGGGATCCCTATAACATGACATACTGTATACAATAGTGTAATGTCACAGCCTAGCTGCACACAAAAACAATAGCTGGCCGTATGACCGTAACCAAATCGCTAGTCCTGCAGTGACCTTTGGAAAAACACCGTAAACGCACACTGCAACACTGCACTCGATGCATGCACTTGCACATGCACTTGTGCATCGACGCGGTGTTGCAGTGTGCAGTGTGCCGTAGCCAGGCCAGATGCAACTGCATTCTTCGCGATGCACTTGATGCATCATCATTCGTCAGCAGTGCAACTAGTGCAATAAGTCAGCAGGCGACATTTGGTCTGTCGCGGCCAAAGCTGCGTGCATGCAGTCACAAGGTCTCCAACGTTGTCCCCGGGGGGCAAATCTAATGGCACATTCGATCGCCAGGTCTTAACAACCAGTAGGTTTGGTTGTCCAGTTCGTTACAAGATGCAATGTATAGTTACTAACTAGATTTCGGTTATCGCTCTAACGTCATAATAGGCAGACATGTAGTAAACGAAATCTTATAGCTATATTTGGACAAACAAACGCAAGAAATCTAGATGATAACTAGATTTCTTGCGTTTGTTTGTCCAATACAGCTATAAGATTTCGTTTACTACATGTCTGCCTATTATGACGTTAGAGCGATAACCGAAATCTAGTTGAGATCTCAACTAGGAGTTGAAAACGAGGTAAAATTGGGCCTGAGTGAGCTGGCTTCTCGCGTCGAGTCATGGATTGGACGTGTTGCTGTCGATCGTTGCCAGTGATGTTGCTTTGTCAGACTCGGACTCGGACTTCACCGTTGACTTCGCGGAAAGCGCCTCGACAATCATACGCAATTGCAACGCGACACTGTTATCTCTCGCGAATGCAGAAATGCACTTGCACTAAACTGCACTGGCAGTTGCAGAGCTGCATAGCTGGACAGGCGGTGACAACATTGCAAAGCAATCAGGGGTGAACAAATGCAGGGCGTCGAGCCGACGATTTGGATCGGTACATTCATTTGTTCGAGCACGATGTGGTTCAGAGCTGAGATCGGAATCGGATGTCGACAAAGTGGTTGCATCAGACGGGTTTGCTCATTGTGATGGTCTCGTGGTCCCTACGAGGACCACTGTTTGTTTGTTTGTTTGTTTTCATAATCATATATCAAAATGGTTTCCTAGCACAACTTTATCGTCTAGTAAACTAGCGATTTCTTGTATATTTGACATCATACAATCAATTTCCACATTTGTATACAGTTTTTGTAACGATCCACATCGCCAGCAGGGATTGCTGCCAGCAGTCCAGCCTGGCCGGCGTGATAAAATCCAGCTACACTCGCATCGTGGATGCAAATTAATTCGTAACCTAACACTTGCCTTATATTTTCGTTTCATGTGAGGGATATTTCAGAAATAAGTCACCAACACGTTAATAACACGTTTTGAGTGTCATATTGCGCCCAAATTTTGTTTCCCTTGTCTGGTTAAGGTCATTCATTGACGGTTGTTGAGGTTAATTGAATTCAACTTTTTATGGATTTCCAAGAGATATTTCGAGGTTCTGAAACATTCAATTGCTTGTCAAAAGTGTGAGGATTCCGTAGATATTTGTTTCGTTGCGATCGGATAACGGGTGTGGCCTGGAAAGTGTATACGGTAAGAGGTAAATTCCTAGCTTGAATTTACCCTTGAGTACATCTTTCAATGTACCGGCTAAACAAGGTTATTTTAAAACTCTTGGAAGTTATTGACGAGTGAATCTTGCGAAATGAAAATGGTTCAATTGGTTGTCCGAAGTGTGAAGATTCCGAAAATATAGGTTTCGTCGCGATCCGACGAAAGGTGTGGCCTGGAAAGTGTATACCTTACGAGGTGAAGGAAACGGCTCGACTTCGGAGCTCATTGAACGGCCTTAAAGATCTAGATA
This sequence comes from Nemoura dubitans, assembly GCA_921293005.1. Taxonomy (NCBI): domain Eukaryota; kingdom Metazoa; phylum Arthropoda; class Insecta; order Plecoptera; family Nemouridae; genus Nemoura; species Nemoura dubitans. The sequence continues at coordinate 49,943,299 of OV121074.1, read as the reverse complement.
TGTGACAAGTTTGTGTCCAGGTCACTTCCCAAACTGCCAAGGACAATCCATCTCAAGCTATCAATCGATACCAAGAGATAAGGATAAGTTCTGTTTCCGGATGATGGCTGCAAGTTGTCGAATGGATGCATCAGCAACTGCATCAGAATGCATCTGCAGCTGATGCAGTTTTAAGGAAGAAATGCAAAGGATAGCGGCGACTGCAGCTGCGTCACTTTTGCGCGGCGTCTGATTTTGCGCACGAATCGCAAACAGATCGCCGACTAACTACGCACTTCGTTGTCGGGGAAGCCGTGACATTTGCAAGGACTTTTTTACGCAAGATCGCCATCCCCAACTGCAAGGTCGAGCGAACGATTCGGATGCTAATGGGATTTATAACGACGATGTCTCATCTTATCATAACATCAATGCCGGGACATACCCTATAGCGACAAGACGTCAACCGTAGCGATAAAACTCGGTGAAATTGCCGGGAAGAATACGCGCAGTTTCCACAGAGAAATCCGAAGGAATTCATTATCTGCTTTAGCAAAGGGGCGTCATAATAATTCTTCTGCGTGACGCAGTTTTGCCAAGCGCCACGAGCGCATTTTGGGGACAGATGCCAACGCGCGGACTGCGATCTCATTAGTATCTCATTGACTCGAACGTCGGGTGGTAAATTGACTCAATTTGCTCGCAGCGTCAACTTGGTATGTCAAACGCGTTCGGTGAATCTGCCTGCTTGGCCAACGTTTGCCCCACGCCAAAACGTGTTTCATGTGTTTCAAACCCGGGCCTGATGTCAATGTTTGCTTGCTGCACAAGCAACTTCCAATCGACCCATGATGACTCTTGGAGTGACTCCACTTCATTGTACCACCTAGAATTTGATTGTACCTTGGAGATGCGGGTAACTATTATCTATAGAGAAAAAGTCTCGAGAGAACCAAAAGGTGGTTGCCTGCAGCTCGTTAAAGTCTCGATAGTACAATCAATGGTACCATCAAAGCATGAATTAACAAATAATTTGGTACAAGCAAACCTTTTGTGACAGCCTTGCAAAAAAATTGGCTTGAATTGGCAATTTCTGTTATGCTTGGGCTTCCTGAGAATGATCCACTATTGACGAAAAGTATTTTTCAAGAGTATTCCACAGTTACAGACAAGTATCAGCAGATCTAATAATAGCACAAAAAACGATTCGTACTTTTTTGGAAGCCTTTTAGTTTAATATAATACCTATAGGAGGACTCTATGACTATAGCTATTTTGTTGGCGCAGTCACTAATGGTTTGCCTTGATGTACAATTGTATTTAGTAAAATATTCGTGGGCCATGGATCAAGGACCATAAAGATAACTGTGCACGACAGCCATCAATCACATGATCCTTAATGGTCGTCTTGATGAAGTGCATCAAGATCCTCTAGTAACTTGCGAATCGGCCACCAATATTCCCCCCACGGTGACATCAGAGAGGGCCCCACGTGCCTTCTAGGATGTCCTTGCTAAGGGCGTGCCTTCTCGGAGCTAATGTCCACTAGACGTCCCTTTGCGAGGAACCCGTGCCTTCGGAGACAGCGAGGGCGGGTCGCAAACTGCACGCACAATCTGGCTGCACGCACGTCGCATTAGAATAACGCATCGCACGCACGCACGCACGCACGCACGCACGCACGCACGCACGCACGCACGCACGCATGGCCTCGTGGTCCTCACTCCTTCCTGGCACGCACGAGATATCAGAGCTACCTACAGTTCAGTCCAGCTTTTCTTAGGCACATGGTAATGGTAATGGCAATGGTTATAGAGTAAGTACCTACGTCAACGGTCAACGTCATATTAAATAGCTTTTATGTTTAGAACCGACTCTTACAGTTAGCATGCAGAAGGTATTCGCTTGATATTCTTCAGCAAAGGAATTCCCCGCCTTAAACATAGTTGCATGTTAGATTCGACAACCCCTTATGTTTGTCCAACTTTTAACTCTACAACTAATTACCGACAAATAGGTAGTAATACCATGGCAAACTCAAATTTATTCAAGCTGTCTTCTAAGTTGGCAGTTGAATTGTGGAAATTTTTGAATTTTATATTTATAGATCTCAGGTTTCCTATTAACTATATACTTCCTAATTACCTATAGGTACTTTAGTAAGTTTATCAATATAAACAATCGAGCGTAAGGTGACATCTAGACCAACGAGGGAACACATATCTTTGTAGGCTTGCAATTGCATGCCAAATCTCTATCGTGGTGCTGTTGGCCGAACCGTGTGCACCCACCCAGGTGCCGGGGTGCAGACTGACTGGCTAAAGGTGCACCCACCCTGGTGCCGGGGTGCAGGCTGACTGGCTAAAGGTGCACCCACCCTGGTGCCGGGGTGCAGGCTGACTGGCTAAAGGTGCACCCACCCTGGTGCCGGGGTGCAAGCTGACTGGCTAAAGGTGCACCCACCCTGGTGCCAGGGTGCAGACTGACTGGCTAAAGGTGCACCCACCCTGGTGCCGGGGTGCAGGCTGACTGGCTAAAGGTGCACCCACCCTGGTGCCGGGGTGCAGGCTGACTGGCTAAAGGTGCACCCACCCTGGTGCCGGGGTGCAAGCTGACTGGCTAAAGGTGCACCCACCCTGGTGCCGGGGTGCAGGCTGACTGGCTAAAGGTGCACCCACCCTGGTGCCGGGGTGCAGGCTGACTGGCTAAAGGTGCACCCACCCTGGTGCCGGGGTGCAGGCTGACTGGCTAAAGGTGCACCCACCCTGGTGCCGGGGTGCAAGCTGACTGGCTAAAGGTGCACCCACCCTGGTGCCGGGGTGCAGGCTGACTGGCTAAAGGTGCACCCACCCTGGTGCCGGGGTGCAAGCTGACTGGCTAAAGGTGCACCCACCCTGGTGCCGGGGTGCAGGCTGACTGGCTAAAGGTGCACCCACCCTGGTGCCAGGGTGCAGGCTGACTGGCTAAAGGTGCACCCACCCTGGTGCCAGGGTGCAGGCTGACTGGCTAAAGGTGCACCCACCCTGGTGCCGGGGTGCAGGCTGACGGCTAAAGGTGCACCCACCCTGGTGCCGGGGTGCGGGCTGACGGCTAAAGGTGCACCACGCGGTCAAGGTGTGTTGCTTTCGAGAGAAACCGAAATCGTGAACACCAGGAGTGCTACGTATTCGGGATCTCAGACTCGATCCAAACACAAGGTCGCAAGTATTGCGTAATATGCATAATGTTTACAACATGAGAGCGATAAAACAATGATGGTGTAACTATTGAATGCAGCTTGTTTGTGCACACGAAACGATCTCTATGCTATACGTGCAGAGAAGGCGGGACGCAACTGCAAGCCAGTGCACTTGCCAGTGAATAGTGATGCACTTGCATTTCGAATTGCATTTTAAGCCCTGGAATCGTTGCGCGCTCGTTGCCGAAGGGTTATGCGCTCCGCTGGGCGGGCATCGAGGCCAGAGCTGTTAGCCCGAAGCCATTAGCTGCCCCCAACGTAGCATGCTAATTACTAGCATGGGCGGAATTACAAACAGCGGCACTAGAGCTGGGATCGGGACTCTTCGGGGCGCGCTGGCCCCGTGCTCCCAGGGAGGAAAGAACGGTGGCGATTGCACCGATGTAAGCCTGGCTTATCTTCGAGCTCGTCTCGGGGAAGTGGGGCGAGTTGAGAGCGCGTCCCGGTGAACCAGTTCGCGGGGGCGACTCCAGCACCGACTGTATCCGAGGCTGGGTGCTTTCAAGGCATGGACCACTCTGTGCACACGGATGGAGCTGTGGTGATCGGCATATCGCTATAGTACGTCTCGAGTTTCATGGCAGCGCCTCGGGGCATCCCTAGTGTCGTACTAAAGTCGCAATTGCACTTCCAGGCCCTATCTGCTATAAGAGCAAATGTGTAAAACGGTGCTCAGACGTAAAGGTATTTCTATTTGGTTGACATTTCTTGCTGCACGTAAAATGGAACGATCGGGGCCAATTTCTGGAATTTAATCCAATCCTACACGTGGCACATTCGGGAGCCAATCTCAGCTGCAGATGCAGTTCTTTAGCAAATCATTCACACTAAAAGTTCTGGAGTTCCGATAGCATGGAAACCGAGTTGATCGCGGCCGATCAAACCCAGTGTCTGCACTTCGTTCGTCCCCACGTCGATCTGCCCACTTCGTTCGTCCCCACGTCGATCTGCCCACTTCGTTCGTCGCCGCTTCGATGCTATCGATCACGTCCCAGCGGGACGCCGACGCCGGACGTCGCGACGCCCTCGGGCCCTCGGGCCGACGACGCTGGCGGAAATGGGTCACCAGGCAAACGTCTGCCTGGATCGGCCGCGGGGTGCAGACACCGACCTCCGCACGTGGGCCGGCCGAGGGCTGGCTAGCGGCTACTGTATACCGTCACCGTGCCGGAAGGCAAAGACAACCCGTCCTTATGCATCACGGCCCAGCACGTGGCTGGCTCGGCGAGGAGTGGACTCCTCGAGCTCTCGACGGACCGAAGGGGAGAAGGGGCGAGTGCCGACCACTGTTGTGAGTTGTGACAACGGGTCCAGTGGCACCGAGTTTATGGCGTCGGTGGATGACATGCAGGGTGATAATGAGGTGATGATGAGCCTACAGTAGAGATGGGATTTGTTTGCTTTTTGTCGGCCCGGCCCTACGGGTCTTACATTTTTCAGCCCGGCGCGGCCCGAAATATTTGTCCAAACGTAACATCTGTCCGAGACTGTCTGAAAGTCCGAAGCGGTCCGAGAGTCCGACACGGTCCGAGAGTCCGACGGCCCGAAGTCCAGGTCCTGTCCGGCCCGGCCCGGTTCGAGGCCCGACAATAAAAAAATCTGTCGGGCCGGACTCGGGCCGGGTCGGACTTTCGGACCATTAGGACTTTTTTCCCATCTCTAGCCTACAGTTTGGACCAGCGCCTCGGGGCATTGGGCATATATGCTATAGGTTATAAACATTGTAGAATGCCGGTTAGATGCTGACAAGCCTTGCTGACTTAGCCTGGGAGGGTGCAGAGGAAATCGGTGCCGGCACTATAAGGCCTCCTCCTGTCGGAGAGCACCCAAGAAAACAAAGGCTTAGCGCCCCTTCATAAGACCGGTACAACGCGACCCCGCCCACCCACTGGTTCGATGTCATCCCAAGTGGTTCGCCAACCATCGGGTGCAGAACTCATTGGCAGCCAGTCACCCTCGCGAGTCCATCTTCTGCACCGAGGACAGGAATTGACCAGAAAGCGAATCCACCGCGCTCATGCGTACGCTGAACTCGACACTGGGTCACTGTGGTCACTGGGCTGCACGCAATGGACTGGCGAGAGGCTGCGTCACGCACCGTTGGGATACCTAGGAAGATAAAGGTCCAGCTGTCTTCGAGGCCGACGCGGTGATCGGAGGCCAAAGATTAGTTGGAGGTCGCCCGGCCGGACGGCAGACTCGGTGGAGTCGCCTGCCATGTCCATGTCACAGCCCGCGTGTTCGATGCGATCGGAAACCCATGCCCGCCGACTCGTGGCTTCGATGCCGATCGCGTGACATGGGCTTGTCAACTCACACTGACGGACCATTCGGCGTTTTGCGAACTTCGCGCGGGAGAAGTCGTCGCACACTTTGCAACGCTCCACCTCGCGTCCTGACCCGTAGGCCGTGACCTCTCCTCTTGCCGACGGTTTTCAAACACATTCACTCGATTCGATTCGCCAAAAGTCCTAGTGCTGCAGACATCCAACTGAATGGCAGGAGATCAGCACAGAGTCAGACTCAAAGATACTATATAATAACCTTGGGTCAGACTCGTCAATTCGCTCATGCATGTCCCATTCATGGCGTGCTTTGCTTGCGAAGCCTGGTTTAATTAAATCTCAATCGAAAGCATCCCAAATTCGGAAATACCAATCTAACGATAGTTGCTATCCTATGGGAAGCGGTCAAACGTTTCCTGTTTTTGGCAGCTGCGAGCTAATTTGATACACTTGACATGTTGAGCTCGGGAATGGGCAAGACAATGGCGTTCATCTCATAGGAGTTTGAATTTGGATGCAGATTACTTAAACACGGCGGACCGAACCTGATGGACACTGACCCATACTGGACCAAGCCGCTCTGCACCAAAATCGGTCGGGCTTTTGCCTACTTGGGAATCATCCTCCACCCGTGCCGATGACAGTTCCCGTGCTGATGACAGTTCCCGTGCTGATGACAGTTCCCGTGCCGATGACAGTTCCCGTGCCGACGACAGTTCCCGTGCTGATGACAGTTCCCGTGCCGACGACAGTTCCCGTGCCGACGACAGTTCCCGTGCCGATGACAGTTCCCGTGCTGATGACAGTTCCCGTGCCGATGACAGTTCCCGTGCCGATGACAGTTCCCGTGCCGACGACAGTTCCCGTGCTGATGACAGTTCCCGTGCCGACGACAGTTCCCGTGCCGACGACAGTTCCCGTGCCGATGACAGTTCCCGTGCTGATGACAGTTCCCGTGCCGATGACAGTTCCCGTGCCGATGACAGTTCCCGTGCTGATGACAGTTCCCGTGCCGATGACAGTTCCCGTGCCGATGACAGTTCCCGTGCTGATGACAGTTCCCGTGCCGACGACAGTTCCCGTGCCGACGACAGTTCCCGTGCCGATTACAGTTCCCGTGCTGATGACAGTTCCCGTGCCGATGACAGTTCCCGTGCCGATGACAGTTCCCGTGCCGATGACAGTTCCCGTGCCGACGACAGTTCCCGTGCCGATGACAGTTCCCGTGCCGATGACAGTTCCCGTGCCGATGACAGTTCCCGTGCCGATGACAGTTCCCGTGCCGATGACAGTTCCCGTGCTGATGACAGTTCCCGTGCCGATGACAGTTCCCGTGCCGATTACAGTTCCCGTGCCGATGACAGTTCCCGTGCCGATTACAGTTCCCGTGCTGATGACAGTTCCCGTGCCGATGACAGTTCCCGTGCTGATGACAGTTCCCGTGCTGATGACAGTTCCCGTGCCGATGACAGTTCCCGTGCTGATGACAGTTCCCGTGCTGATGACAGTTCCCGTGCCGATGACAGTTCCCGTGCCGATGACAGTTCCCGTGCCGATGACAGTTCCCGTGCCGATGACAGTTCCCGTGCCGACGACAGTTCCCGTGCCGATGACAGTTCCCGTGCCGATTACAGTTCCCGTGCTGATGACAGTTCCCGTGCTGATGACAGTTCCCGTGCCGATTACAGTTCCCGTGCCGACGACAGTTCCCGTGCCGATGACAGTTCCCGTGCCGATTACAGTTCCCGTGCTGATGACAGTTCCCGTGCTGATGACAGTTCCCGTGCCGATTACAGTTCCCGTGCTGATGACAGTTCCCGTGCCGATGACAGTTCCCGTGCTGATGACAGTTCCCGTGCTGATGACAGTTCCCGTGCCGATGACAGTTCCCGTGCCGATGACAGTTCCCGTGCCGACGACAGTTCCCGTGCCGATGACAGTTCCCGTGCCGATTACAGTTCCCGTGCCGATGACAGTTCCCGTGCCGATTACAGTTCCCGTGCTGATGACAGTTCCCGTGCCGATGACAGTTCCCGTGCCGATTACAGTTCCCGTGCCGATGACAGTGCCCGTGCCGATGACAGTTCCCGTGCCGACGACAGTTCCCGTGCCGATGACAGTTCCCGTGCCGACGACAGTTCCCGTGCCGATGACAGTTCCCGTGCCGACGACAGTTCCCGTGCCGATTACAGTTCCCGTGCCGATGACAGTTTCCGTGCCGATGACAGTTCCCGTGCTGATGACAGTTCCCGTGCCGATGACAGTTCCCGTGCCGATGACAGTTCCCGTGCCGACGACAGTTCCCGTGCCGATTACAGTTCCCGTGCCGATGACAGTTTCCGTGCCGATGACAGTTTCCGTGCCGATGACAGTTCCCGTGCTGATGACAGTTCCCGTGCCGATGACAGTTCCCGTGCCGATGACAGTTCCCGTGCCGATTACAGTTCCCGTGCCGATTACAGTACCCGTGCTGATTACAGTTCCCGTGCTGATGACAGTTCCCGTGCCGACGACAGTTCCCGTGCCGGTGACAGTTCCCGTGCCGATGACAGTTCCCGTGCCGATGACAGTTCCCGTGCCGATGACAGTTCCCGTGCCGATTACAGTACCCGTGCTGATTACAGTTCCCGTGCTGATGACAGTTCCCGTGCCGACGACAGTTCCCGTCTGGTTACCGCGCTAACGCCAGCTGACACCGTCTGTTTGTGGGAGTCATGACTAACGGATTGTGTTACTTATGACACGAGACGATAACACGCGGAATGAAACGTGAAATCACAATGCGCGGTCACGAATGATATTTACCAAATACGCAACAGGAACGCCTGGCTGCATTGGAGGAAGGAAGTCACTGTAATAACAGCTGTACATGGTTGTTATTAGAGCACGCGATTACGTCAGGCATTTACGAGGAGCCGCCGCTTTTTTTTGTGCCATCTGCCGACCAATTAGTCATTGCATTTGCTCAAATTCGCGTGTTGTGTTTGAAAGCAAAATTATTAACCTAGTTTCTAGAGCAGGCATGGGCAACCCCCGGCCCGCGGGCCTATTTTTCCGGCCCGCCGTGCCTTGGATAATTGGCATGAAAGATTAGAACCGTGCCTGAATAAAAGTATTTAAAAAGTTAAAAAATGAAACCGAATTTTTCTGATATATCTTTAGTGTTTTCTTTTAAATTTATAGGGCTCATGTTTATTCTTGAACATCTCTTTCTCTCTGGGAAAATTATGAACAGCAAACAGTGACGTATATGAAATGTCTGTTTAGACTTTGATTAGGCGAGTAGAATTTTGATTTAATGTATACCTATACCTAGCTACTACCAAATGCCTGGCGGGTTCGTTCGATTGGATATATTTTGAAGACTGGAACACTCCATGAGGAAGTGGTCTCGAAAATTAACTGTTTTGTGTCTCAAGTTTAACGATCTGATTAATGTTTGAATGCGAAACGAGTAGAAACTGCGTTGGAGAGATTTAATGTCTCTGGGGTGGTGAAGGATGGATGAGAGGCCCCACCCAGGCACAGCCGACAAGGTTTTTTTGTTCGATGTTCATTTTGGAGCCCATCTCTATGCTTTTTAAGTAATTTTAGCGTCTGCATTTTGATGGTGCTTCATTAGAAATATTTGCTCCCGCACCCCAAGCCGACTGGACGCAAGTCGTCCGGCCCGCCGAACATCCAGAACATTTGAATCAAGCCCGGGACTTAAAAAGGTTGCCCACCCCTGTCCAGACGACCACAATTTTCATGCCGTCTCGACATCTCAAAAATCGGCAAGAGAATATTATGTTTGCATTTTTGTATTTTGCTAGAAACAGCTTTGAATTCAAACATTGCATTAAACTTTCCCGCTTGAAGTTAAATACTTTGTAATTCGTCTCCAGCTGCGACACGCAAAGTTCAAAGGAGCAAAGACTTTTGCTATACGTGTTGTCAAACTATGATAAAACAATAATGATTTCGAATTCACTTTCAGATCAGACGAGCCGCTGAAAGCTTCGTTTCACAAAGTGCATAGCAACACCTTATCACCACAGTCTCTCTCAATGCATGGCTATATATTGACTTTGGATTGAAAATAATAAGTGTAATCTTTGTTTGCACCGCACACAAAGACCCCGTAGAGCCGGCGTGTTTATTTGCTGTCAGATTCGAATTCGTTACGGACGTCAGAAAGCCCTTGGGAAGTCGTGAGCATATCGAGAAGAGGGCAACGAAACTCGCTGCAGGGCTAGCCCAAGAATTCCGGCGTTGACCCTGTCGCCGTCGTCTCGGTCTCGGTTCGTCAAGTAGGCCGGCCGCGAACCGTGAACCGCCTAACTAACTGCCACGCTCAATCTTCACCAAGACAAACAAAAACAGTACTACTCTATTTTTACCTTTGCGCCTTCCGAACGGGCCCGCGAACGTAGCATTCTTGCCGATCACATTGTCGTCGATGTACTTGATAAGTTTGGCAGTGTCCTCTGGCTTCTTGACCCCCGAACTGGCCCGCGGTTTCGCCGCACGCAGTGCGTAATCCTCTGGTAGCGAATAGAACTTGCGATTTCCGAACGCCTTGTTGGTTTTGTTGGCTGTAGCCATGCCTAGTTGGTAGCACCGCTGTACAGAGCACGTGTAACAAACATTTAACCGGAGGTATACACGCGAAGCACCCACCACTGACAGCGATCCTCGTGCGAATGAGCGTGGCGAGAGTTTCCGCTAGATGGCAGCAGCGTGTTACCAGGCAAACAGCTGACTGCTCGCGAGGCTGTCCCCAGCTCTGGTGGGAGATTTAAGCGCCAATCAATACAACCAGCCCCAACGTCATTCAGATTTCCAGTACGCTTGATGAATTAGTATTAGCAGCGTGATCATTGCCTAGCCTTGAAAGATATTTGCCATCGCAATAGGAGATAACAGTGATGAACACCCCAAACGTGCGAGCAATTCTTTTCAAACGTACCTACAACAAAATATGCAACAAAAATGTGTGTTTAGCTAGTCCACTCTACCTACCTGCAAACTGTTGAATTGTTGCCATAGAAACACATAAACACAACACACAACCGAGTAATTAAATTCCAGTGTCTTGTTTATTTACAGTTTACACGGAGTGTCTAGTAGTTTTGTAACATTTACCTACTTTGTAGTTGGTTTTCAATAGTTGCGCCTTTTAATCACACGGATCGACGCGATGCTGATGCTCCAGAAAGACCGCATCGAGGCGGCGGCCTTCGAGAGACGTCGACGCACTCAAGAGGAGCGCAAAGTTCGCTTCTTCAACCCTCGGAACCTGACCATTGGCGTGAGTTGGCGCTACAAAATGACAGTGATAGCCTTGCTTGCGATCGAATCGACGCACTCAACTACAAAAACTGCTTATAATTTGGTCAATTTCAGCACGCACACTGAAAGTGGGAGGAATATATTCCCGTTGAAAATTCTTGCTACCAATAGAAATAGATCTAATCAACTTGAACTCTGAATAAAGATACATTTTGGCGAAACTTGGTTAGTGTTAGCTTGCGAAAAACATAATAATTAGGGCTTCGCGAACGCAATTTGTGTTTGCGTTGAAGATGAGCATAATATAGTGGTTTGTACAGCGAAAAATGATGGCAGATGGCATATAAAAACCATGGGGCACAAAGCCAGATCATTGCCGCCTCGAATCAAGGTTTCGAATCGAAAATTATGATCACTCAAACATTATTATTTTGACGATTGTGACTTTCCCTTGTTTCTCTCTGAGCTGCCAGATAGCAAAAACGTGCTCATTTTTAGCTCATTCAGCAATATGAACGTAAAAACATAAGACTAAACTTATGCCCGAGGGTTGTGATTAGAATGGAGATCTATTTCTGACGCGGATTTACTTGCAATGACTTCCATAAATGAAATTGACTAAACTTCTGATATCTGTAAAAGCTATGCCTTGGCCACATTGGAAATCAAAAAATCTGGTCACCAGGGTAACAAAGAAAACCGGTCTCCTATTAAAACAGGCGAAAAAACGCTACAAAAATGCTAATAAAAACCAATCGGGAAGTGCTACCAATCTAAGATTTTTAGGCATGATGAAATTAACTTGTTTACAAAATTTGCTGAAGATATGTTAGGAAATTTGACATTTATAGAGATTCAAAATTTTTCAAAAAATCGAAAAATTTCATAAAAATGTATTTGTTAAAAAGTTTTGAACCGATCTATTCCAAAAACGCATGGGGTCAAAGTAGTGAGCAAAGGTATAGGTCCGCTGAAAGTTTGATTAAAATCAGATCAGGCGTTTGGACTGTTTAGATCACGCACAAATACAGAAAAAAAGCACAAGTGCTTTTTTTTGGGGTAGTGTATTTGTAATAGAATATTTCGCTCCGCGCATCAACTATCGTGTCAGCTATGAAATTGAAATTGAAGGAAGAATTAGGTAGTATTAATTTGAAACTGTAGGGATTAGAATGCTGTCACCCTTGTAACTAATATATGCTACGAAACGTCTGGAAACCAGTGAGAGTTTTATTAGCATTCAAATCCCAGTTTGAAGTAGTTTTTTTCAACAATAAGGTATGTACGTTCACGAATTACTGGTCAAAACCAATTGAGATTTAGGGGAAGGAAGTCGCGTGCCGACCCTTGTAAGCTCTGCTAAGCTCTATTGTGTTCTTTTTGAGAGTGACAACTGACGGATCTCCTTGTAAATAGTTTCGTTGTCACTTTCGTCACCTTGTATGCATACCTACCTGGTGATTGGCAATGAAGGGGTTTCCCCGAAAATTGTCAACACAGGGATGTGAAAGGGACAGAGTTGTTGCAAATTCTTGACACTTGTCAAGATACCTGTGTTAACAATGGCATTGTCCAAAGCCCTGAAGTGGTTTTGACCAGTAATTCGAGAATGAACGATACCTTTGACCTATCATGGTACACAACCTATAGGCTGAGAGGACGACTCATCAAACATAAGTCCTAGTATTTGATTCGGGACTCGAGCCGCGGTCCTCGACGAGATAGTCCAGACTCTGATCCCGAACCCGTTGCGGGTATTGCGCAGATCGACGTGGAGTTCCTGGAGCGTCAAGTGGCCGAGCGGAAACAGAGGGAGCGACAGGAAGCGGAAGTGAACGAGGCGTTCGAGACGCAGAGGGTTCGCGACGCCCGCAGCGCCATCTTGCTGGAGAAGCAGATCGAGGCGGTGAGCCGGCAGTGACAAAGCGGAGTTCCCCAAGCCGTCCCCGCATTTCATTGGCTTGACGCTGCACAGATATAAGGTCACCCAGACGTTCCACTCCCACACCAAAGCAGCTACGCAAAAGCCCTCCGCCCACAATAATAGTTTCGCCGGCAGTCAAGGGATGGAGCCTCTGTTTGTTGTTATGCCACCTGTGACCAAGGTAACTGTCACCACCTGTGGAACATTGGGTTCCTTGACAGTGGCGTGCCGACAATGTATAAGGTGGCGCGAGCCGCGCCACCGCAAATGGAGGTGGGTGGGTGGGTGGTCAGTAAGATGCTGGTTCCCCAGAAGGGGACCCAGGAGCTTGCAGGTGTTGGAGGGTAAGATGATAGCCAGTATCTATTGCCCTTATGCAGCTACTTACAAGGGATAGCGATAAGGATAGCAATAGGGGTAGATTAAAAGTATGCTAGTTGAGACAGACATCATGCTGTGGATCACTAGCGTGTAAATTTGGCGATATAAATTTAGCAAACTCTGTTGATTAATTCAGTAGGCCCTTATGTCTGTGACACTAGGCACCTTTGAACTAGAAATGCGATTTTTTTTAAATTTTCGTCAGCCCGGCCAGGCCCGCGGCCCAGAAAAGTGTGGGTCGGACCCGGCCCTGCCCGAGAAAGCTAGATTTTTTTGAGGCCCACACCGGCCCGACTTTTTCCCGGAAAGTTGAGTCGGCTCGACGGGCCCGAAAAAGACCGAAAAATCCCGAAAGCCCGAAAAAGCACGATAGTTCTAAAAGCCCGAAAGCCTGAAAGAGCCCGAAAAAGCCCGCGAATGACCGAAAAAGCCAGAAAAAGCGCGGATTACGAAAAAGAGCTCGAAAAAGGTGGAAAGAGTCATCGAAAGGAAAGTTTCAACAAATCTAGTTAACTCAACGCATACTTTTTGTCCAAAATCCTGATAAACATAGCTTTTTGATTAGCCAGATAAAATATCGTCATTATCTTCAAATATCGTCATGTATATCATGATATTATCACAATATGGGCATTGATCGATTCAATGAATAAGCGTGTATGAGGTTTGAACGGGTACCTACCACCAATGGGATTCATGGAATGAGGCAGGAGAGGATACCTAGCTTCTTTGAGAGTGAAACACGGCTCTTCTTCTAAACCAGTGAAAATGAGATGGCACTGTCTTATAGTGGTTCATTAAGTATTATCGCGTATTATCGTATTGTCAAAAGTTAATTTTGATGCCGATAAGTTTTAAAATTCAAATTTAACCAACAGCCAGAAAAATTCGCAAAGCCTGAGAAAGCCCGAAAAATCCCGGAGGCCCGATAGTCGGGTCCGGTTGGCTCGAAATCGAACATTCTCGGCCCGGGCCCGAAACATTTTTTAAAGTTAGGCCCGAGCCGGGCTTTCGGGCTTTCGGGCTCTAAACATTTCTGGTAACCAACCCTCTGTCAATTTGGTTGCTTGGTGGCTGGGGCACACCTCCAAAACACATGGAGACACCAAAATTGGCACTTACAACCATACCAAAATTCAAAAGAGCTGAGAACAGGTGTTGGCTGAGATTGGGCCAACACTTCAAAGTTGAATCAGTATACCCTAACCAGTTCAACAAGCACAATTGGTAAGCACTACACTGTTTCGATATGGGCGCTAAAATAAAACTGGCTGCTGGCGCTTTACTTTTAAGTACGGTCTTGTCCAAAGACACAAAATTCGAAAATTTTCTCAAAAACACGAAAAATTTAACATTTTTGAACCACCCCCCCCCCCCCCTCCCCCACCGTTGACAGTTCCCTGGGGTGGGTGGGTGGGTGTCTGTGAACTATACTCGCGCCACTTGGCCGAAGGCCTCAGCACGCTACTGATTCCTTGATTATATTGACCTTGTGCCATGGTCTGGAATAGACGATGTTACAACAGGCTAACCGGCTCCGGCGAAATTCCAAGCATCAAATTTTTGCAGTACTGCCTTGTCAGGTAGATGAAGCCATAACTGAAACCACCTGAGGAACATGGGTCCCTTGATTATAATTGTCCTTGTGCCACGGCCTGGTAGATGGTGTTAAAAAAGGTTGCCAACGCGCCCCAGCGAATGCCGGCGAAATTGCTAGCGTCAAATTTTTGCCGTAGCCCATAGCTTATATAGATGTATGGTAGAATGTGTGTGCAGTGTGCTTGGGGGACTCCGCTACGCCACCCAATGCCCTCATGACGCACCCAATTAATGCACTGACAATCGAATACGGGCCACCAATTCTCACATTTCATTATGTTGTCTGGGGACGTCCCAGATTTCCATATCCCTTCGACTTTCGACATTAGATATAGCTTCATTATCCTCATCATCACCCTGACAGCCGTCATCCCCTAACTCAAAGAGCTGTCAGTACAAAGAGTCTTTCGGGCAGGAATGCGGGTGGGTAGGTGGTGGGGGGGGGGGCATGTTTGCAGCTTGATAGCTCTTTGGTAACGTCAAGCTAAGTTAAGCAACACTGCGCCGAGTCGGGCTTTCGACGGGTGACCCAAGTTAAGCAACACCGCACTGAGTCGGGCGTTGGACGGGTGACCCAAGTTAAGCAACACTGCGCCGAGTCGGGCGTTGGACGGGTGACCCAAGTTAAGCAACACCGCACTGAGTCGGGCGTTGGACGGGTGACCCAAGTTAAGCAACACTGCGCCGAGTCGGGCGTTGGACTGCACCGAGTCGGGAGTTAGAATGCACACATGTTTGAATTAAATTTTATCATGCTTGAATGATCTTCGTGTGGACACAATTATTATTGTGACCGATTGCAAATAAATACGCCTACTGAAGCTAGGTTTACGCACTTCAATGTTTCGCACAATGAATTGAACTGCCATGTGTATTTGGAGGTATAGAGAGTATAAACAAACCCAGGCGCAGTGCTTTGTGATTCCTTGGGACCAGTTCTGCACAATGAGGCAACAATGAGGCAAGATGGCTAACCGGCTTCAAGGTCAAGGTCAACGCTACTTGCTATGTTCTCATCACAGCAGGGCCGTCCTTACTCACTTTAGGACTTTGGTGTTTACCAGTCATTAAATCTTTCACTGACTGTGTCACTCATCAATACGTTGGGAAAACAAAACACCGAGACTTTTATTCAGCTTTCAAAATCAAGTTTGACAGGGGTGTGTTTCGATGTGCTGTAAATAAACTGACACAAGTGCAGGTTGGGGGGGGGGGGTGGTTGTGCTGCTGAAGGTTTCACTCGCTACGTCGTTCGCATCGCATCACTGGCAATTTAGAGTAAGAAGCGAAGTCCACGTACCTCCGTCTATGTACAACAATCATCTTCTCGAGGTGTCAGCTTCAAGGGCTTCGTCGGTTCGGGTTAGATTCGTCGCGTCGAGCACAGTTTTCAGGAAACACACTCACAGACATCGGGGAAAGCACCTGTTAATACAACAAAACAAACAGTCTATAGGCCAGCATACGACAATGCTCGCTATTATAATGATATATTATGATATCATTCTCTCTCTCTCTCATTCTCTCTCTCTATGTATACACAGTTATTTCCTTTTGAAAACATCATTGTCTATGCTGAAGTGAAAAATGAGATTGTGCGTTGGCTTCTCATTAGTCATACGAGACAAAATGAAAGCATATCTTGCATGCCTACATCCAGTATTCACACAATACCTCGACGGAACACGAATATCAAAGCGGAAAAGCACGACTTTAGTGCTGGCTTCGACAGGACAAATCTGCCACTGCTAACAAACTCTATAGACGAGTTTGTGATTACGGAAAACTGATTACTTTGCATGATTGCTTTACAAGACACGAATTCATTTCTTCAAGATGGCATGCCTTGCCAGCGCCTTCTGAAAGGATTTGTTTCGATTTGCTAGCAAGACAAAACGTTTTCAGGTGGCTTTGACCTTGAGCGAGATTCTTATGGAAGTGCCAGTATTTTTTGGCTCTGCCATTTCCCACAGCCTCCTTAACATCCGTATGAGCGATGGGGAAGAATTCCATCCAGAAGGCCCTGGTTGTGGGTTCGAATAGAAATGCGATGTGTGCTGTCAATGGCTGCCATGCCTTTCACATCACTTGCTTTCGCGGTCACGGGCATAGAAAACTGTGCACTTTTATGGCCATCATTTTGCCTCCCCCCGTTCGCTGTGTCATCTATGGCTGGGCCGCATCTTACCATTTACCCTGCACTCGCTTATTTTCCGTATGAAATTTCTAGGTCAACCATACTTCATTAATTAGTGTCACGAGTTTAGTATGGACAGCAGACAGGGAAACAGAAATGGGCCCAATGCGCCTCTCTGAATTTTACTAAAAGCTTTTTTTCAATATGTTTCTTTGGTAAAAAAGCAGACTGTTGTTCTATACCTAGCTTGTGCAGTAAGCCAACACCCTCAATTATCCCTATTGATTGATTTGTGGTGTTTAACTACAGTGTTGCTTACCTCCAATTCCTCCGACCTCTCTCCCTCTAAGAGCTGCATGGTGCTCTCGTGCATGGAGGTCACCCATCCAACGCCCGACTCACGCAGTGTTGCTTAACTCCAATCCCTCCAGCCTCTCTCCCTCTACCCCCACCATTCCACCCTTCCACCGGCCCACTCGACGCAGTGTAGCTTAACTCCAATTCCACCAGCCTCTCTCCCTCTATGAGCTGGCCACGTGCATGGAGGTCACCCATCCAACGCCCGGCTTGGCGCAGTGTTGCTTAACTCCAATCCCACCAGCCTCTCTCCCTCTAAGAGCTGGCCACGTGCATGGCGGTCACCCATCCAAGTGTAGCCTAACTCCATGATGCCCTCGCGATGTAGGAGGAGCGCGCCAAGTGCCAGGCCATCGACAGGTTCCGCGCCACCCACCAGAGCAGGGACTCCCGCCGGGAGTTCGACCTGTACGACCCCGACGGACTGAAGAAGGCCGTCCCCGCCAGAGTGAGCGACGACGACCAGCGGTGCTCGGTGTCCTCGGCGCAGCGGTACGTCGCGTACTGTGTTCGAACAGCCAGGCCGAGTGCGTCGTCGAACGCCTCGCTATGTGTGTGAGCTTGGCTGGTGTCGGAGAGCAGGGGTCGCCTTTGACATTGACAGGGACGACTGTCGAAATGCTGGGATACTCTGTCCAGTGCTCGGGCTGGAGGATGAGCGTAGCTGTTAGTAGCAGATAACAAAGTGGATGCCACGGATGTAGTCGATGTATCGAATTGCAGCTCGATTGCAACTTCCAATTGCAACTTCGATTTCAACTACCAAGTGTATACACACACAGTCGCAAAGAATTTCTGGAAATATTTGGTAAAATAACAATCCCTCTTCTTTGTTAATATCCGAGTACCCAATTATCAAAATTTTTCCAATTTCTGGTATGTGATCTTGTGTGGTTTGAAGAGGAAGGAAAATGGGGATTTTCTTTAAAAATGCAGGGAATCTAAGTTGAGAACAAATTTAGGTAAATACTAGCTGAAAATGTCAATATCAATATCGGAGCAGGCGATTGGTAGGTTTGTAGAGCGCCCACAAAGTTCAAAGTTAAAAGTTACTTTTGGGGGGGGGGGGGCCAATGAAATTCACGATTTTACTTCGCTTGCTACTCTCATCGACTGCCCCCACCCCCCTCTTTGTGCGCAGGTTCGAGGGCGAAGACGCGTGGCATGCTGCGCGTGCAACCTTGCAGCACGAGCAGACGCGCGCCTGGCTCGAGCAGCAGATGGCCGAGCGTCGCGCAGCCGACGAGCAGCGGCGCGCAGCCGACGCTGAGTACGAGGCGGCGCTGTTGGAGCGCGATCGTCGCGCCACGCGGCTCGAGCGGCAGGAGCAGGAAGCGCGGCGACAGCAGCTGGAGGCGGCCAGTCGCTACAATCTGGTGCGAATGTGTCTGACTAAAACCTTGCCTCAGCTTCACCCTGCCTCAGCTTCACCCTGTCTCAGCTTGACCCTGACAGAGTGGATTTGCATCTTCCACTGCTGCTAGATAAAAGCTAAGAGTTTCAAAACTCTCAAGCCATGTCTTGGGCCGGACAAAAGTTCATTGGGCAGTTTTGAATCTCTTGGCTCGTGTCCAGCAGCAGTGGGTCCTCGAGGAGGATGCAAATCCACTCTCCTCCTTGACGTGAAATGAAGTTTAGACATTTAATTCAAGGGGATCTCCACTAGAGGAATGCGCTACCTGCCATCACTGCACAAGCTCAACCTAAAGCTGGGTTTGCAGCTGGCAATGTGAGTGACACGATGTCCTCAACATTGGCTCTGCCACCAATCAGAGACTCAATGGCAGAGTCGCAAACATGACGTCATGCACATCCAGAGTCTCTGATTGGTGGCAGAGCCTATGTTGATGCCATCGTGTAACTGACATTTCCAGCTGCAAACGCAGCATGACCCTTGTCGTCTCATCACCCACCCCAGGCGCTTGCCGAGCAGAAGGCCCACGACCGCGAACGCCAACGCCGACGCACCGAAGAGGTCGACTGCACGGACATGTACAACCAGATGACGGGCGACATGCTCACGGAGAACCCGGACGGCAAGATCAGCGCGTACGGCACGGGCCACATCGTCGGCAGCATGTTCCGGGGACTGTCCAAGGAGGAACGCGCCGACATGAAAAACACGCTCGAACAGCAGATGCTGGACGATCAGGCGAGTGAATCAGCACTAACCCCCGACTTAGCACGGACTAAACCCCACTAGAGTTTGCATTCTTGCTCTTGGCCGAGGATGGCTGCTACTCAGAATTCGCTTCGTCTGTAGTTCGTTCGTACTTCGTTCGTGCTCGCTATCCAGTCGCTAGTGCTCAACCTGCGCGGGCGCTACGGCGATTTCAAATAGTGGGTTCCAGACTAGCTGGTAGCTGGCTAGCTGCTAACCCAGGCTAGCTGCTAACCCAGGCTAGCTGGTACCTGGCTAGCTGCTAACCCAGGCTAACTGGTAGCTGGCTAGCTGCTAACCCAGGCTATCTGGTAGCTGGCTAGCTGCTAACCCAGGCTAACTGGTAGCTGGCTAGCTGCTAACCCAGGCTAGTTGGTAGCTGGCTAGCTGCTAACCCAGGCTAGCTGGTAGCTGGCTAGCTGCTAACCCAGGCTAACTGGTCAGTGGCGTCGGTTCGCAGGCTCGCAAGGCGGCGGCGACGCAGCTGGAGGCCGACGCAGACCGTCTGACCAACGACGTGGCTCGTAGGGGCGTTCTGCAGGACAGGGAGATCTGTCGCGCCCAACGGTAGGCCCACCAAATGTGCTCGACGAACCAATCTGCAATTACTTTGGCACAAAACGACTCGGGTTTGCATTCTTGGCTGCCGAGGCTGGCTGGGAAATTGCCAGTAGCCAGCCTGAAATGTCGGGCTAGGGTCGTCAGAATCAGAACAATGAGCATTGGCTGTGCGTGCATTTTGCCGTATCGGAACGGCCAGCGTGTTTTATGTCTTCTGGAATGGCCGTTGTAAATGGCTGCAAAATGCAGGCTGTGAAAGAATTTACATAGGTGGCCATTGGGCAAAACACCCAACCAGTCCCAATAGAGCTCATAGTCATGCCGCGAGAGATCCAGCCAATAGCAGCCAGTCCGAAAAGAGCCCATGCCACGAGAGATCCAGCCGATAGCAGCCAGTCCCAATAGAGCCCATACCACGAGAGATCCAGTCAAAAGCAGCCATCCTCGTTGGAGAATGCAAACTCTAGGCGCATGGGGCCCGATTCCGAAATGATTGGCCGGTGTCTCCCTCTGTGCGGCAGCGAGCTGAACCAGCGCATCGTGCGTCAGAACAGTACGTTGGCTCTGGAGCAGCGCGCGCAGCAGCGCTATCTCCAAGAGGTCGTCTACCGGAACCAGTTGGCGCCGCAGTTCTTCGACCAGTTCAACAAGACTGCGTGATCGTCCTTCGTCCTTCGTCCTTCGTCCTTCGTCGAGCGCAGCTCGCAAACGCCGTGTTTTGATGGCATCATACTTAAGTGTTCTGTTCTCTTATCAAATTGTATCTAAGACGATTTACGATGCAGATAAAATGGATTAAAAAAAAACAGGTAGTAAGAACCAAGAGCGGATTTAACGGTCAGTTTTTCCTGAAATGCGGACGAGCCCCCCCCCCCCCCCCCGTTCTAGAGTATCACGGAAGCCCCCTGGTCTCCCTTCCGCGGGAACTCCAAATAAGTCGAGGCGATGGTGTGTGCTGACCACTTGTTGACCCTAAAATCCCCGCCTAGTATGTTCCAGGTGATAGTGAGCTGACCACTTTTTGACCCTTAAATCCACACCTGGTTCCAGTCGATAGTGTGTGCTGACCAATTTTTGACTCATAAATCCCCGCCTAGTATGTTCCAGGCGATAGTGAGCTGACCACTTTTTGACCCTTAAATCCACACCTGGTTCCAGTCGATAGTGTGTGCTGACCACTTTTTGACTCTTAAATCCGCGCCTGGTTGAACCCGAGCACATGTTCTTTTAGCACTATTTTCCAATGCGATGCACATTTTCATGTTTAGGGACGCTCGCTCTTTTGTGTTCTTGCGTGACATATTACAAAGAACTGTACGGCAATGAAGTTTGAACTCTAAAAATGAACTAATTGCATAAGATCACAATAATAAAACTGCGAAAAATATGGCAAATATTATAGGAAATGCGAATGAATGAGAACCAAACCACAATCTAGCTCTGCGATAAAAACTTACCGTGTTGCTTAAGTTAAATAACATAACGGGACGAATCAAACACAGCAAATCAAACAATGAAAACCATGTGTTTTCAGATTTTCTAAATTTCTAGTACAGAACTGATACCTATTTTTGCATTTATTTGCCATTTGGACATTTTCAAGAAACCAATTTTAATTTCATACCCAGACACATTCCCAGCGCCCTCTGAATGGATTTGTTGCGACCTGCAACGAGGCATAAATGTCTCTTGGCTTTGACCTTGAGCGAGTTTAAAATGATTTTTCGACTTTGCCATTTCCCACAGCCTTCTGGCAACATTCGAACCAAATAAGAGCGACGATGGTAAACAATAATCCAGAAGGCCCTAGTTGTGTGCCTCCCCCTAATTTGTATTTTGTGACGGTCTGTAACCATTTACCCAGCGCATGCATACAAATATCTACGAAAGGTAATAGATTGTTCGAATTCCTAGCAAAGCTCAACCAATTTGATAATAAATGTGCAGTGTCAGTCAGTTTCCTCTAGAAAATTTCGTCAGAATTGGAGCAAGCAAGGTACGGAGCATGGACGGTCAGGTAATTCAAATTTCAAAACCCACAAACGCTATGGTTTGATTTATATCATACTATTTATTATTCTCTCACACCTCGTATCAATAACGATAAGCGACGAGTGCAAATAGAATGTAACCCAAGAAACCAATTACACACTTTCGTTTACTATGAAGATGAGGTTATGTTATGGATGTTGAAGTTACTCAGACTTTGGTATTTAATACATCGTTCGGTCCAGGAGAGCCTCGACGACGATTGTCGGTCAGGAGGCGACGTTCACAGGGGCGACGGTCTATCCCTTGCAGGGACAGGCGTCGCGACGCTCGAGTGCGTCGCTCTATTCCTTGCAGGGACAGGCGTCGCACGCTGTCGTCGGCTTGCAGGGGCAGTCCTGGGGGGCGTCTCCTGTCTTGCAGCACGCCTTGCCGGACTCTGTCGACGTAGAGAGCAAGGGGAGGCGTTAGATTGGAGGATGGCTGATTTGAGAGACTTCCAAATATATTCTTTAATCTGGGTCTTGAATGCTGGTGTAGTCTAGCAGGTTTATCACGACTTTTCGTAGAACATTTCCAACATTCAATATCCGATGCTCAGCCGATACTTATTATTTTAGAAATAATAATTAGTGCTATAGATTAGAGGAAAATATACATTAGAAGCTATGGATTATTAGTAGTAGTGGTATTTTAACGACGCATAGCAGAGACAACGGGCCATGTGGCACCACAGTCTAATGGCGATGGTGAATGATGGGTGATACACGAACGGACCTAGCAGCTAGCCTATAAGGGAGGAGGGAAAACCTGGTGTTGGCACGTAGCCTGCTCCTGTCGAAAACCACCAAGAGCCGTCCGGCTTAACGTCCTTTCCGCAGGACGGTACAACTCGAACAGGATTCCTCCACTATTAAATGCTGTCGAGAGGCTGGTAAGCAAAGAGAGTGAAGCTATTGTACTAACTTCAATCCCTCCAGCCTCTCGCCCGAACAGAGCTGGCCGCGAGTATATTATATTATATGACTGTCACCCACCCAAAACCCAACTCAGCAAAGTGTTGCTTAACTTCGGTGATCTCAGAAAACCGGCGGAGTTTTAAGCACCTTCGTTTCCGACTCCCAAAGCGATGAACCATGGGCTGTGTCGGCGACCGTCCTTCGCCACACCGGACCGGGTAATGGTATGCAAACTACAAAGTACCAGTACCTGACCGATGCCCCTATAAGGCGCTGCGCTGACACAGAGAAACAGCATAATAAAGGAGTGTGATTGTGTTATCACTCGTAATGGAATTTTACATTTCATGCAGTCGTGTTAGCATTATACATTACCAGGGCCTGGTGGGCTCTGACTTATGGTACTTTATGATAAAGTGGCAAACTAAAATTAATTAGAGTGTACAACGTCATGGTTCCTGAGTGTCGCGAGTCAAAAGCAAACAAAGTGTGTAAAGTCAAAACCATCGGGCAAAAGACGCAGTTGTAGGATGGCCCGAGGACTGCACCACACGGACTAATATCAACACCATCGGGCAAAAGACGCAGTTGTAGGATGGCCCGAGGACTGCACCACACGGACTAATATCAACACCATCGGGCAAGAGGCGCAGTTGTAGGATGGCCCGAGGACTGCACCACACGGACTAATATCAACACCATCGGGCAAGAGGCGCAGTTGTAGGATGGCCCGAGGACTGCACCACACGGACTAATATCAACACCATCGGGCAAAAGACGCAGTTGTAGGATGGCTCGAGGACTGCACCACACGGACTAATATCAACACCATCGGGCAAAAGACGCAGTTGAAGGATGGCCCGAGGACTGCACCACACGGACTAATATCAACACCATCGGGCAAGAGGCGCAGTTGTAGGATGGCCCGAGGACTGCACCACACGGACTAATATCAACACCATCGGGCAAGAGGCGCAGTTGTAGGATGGCCCGAGGACTGCACCACACGGACTAATATCAACACCATCGGGCAAAAGACGCAGTTGTAGGATGGCTCGAGGACTGCACCACACGGACTAATATCAACACCATCGGGCAAGAGGCGCAGTTGTAGGATGGCCCGAGGACTGCACCACACGGACTAATATCAACACCATCGGGCAAAAGACGCAGTTGAAGGATGGCCCGAGGACTGCACCACACGGACTAATATCAACACCATCGGGCAAGAGGCGCAGTTGTAGGATGGCCCGAGGACTGCACCACACGGACTAATATCAACACCATCGGGCAAGAGGCGCAGTTGTAGGATGGCTCGAGGACTGCACCACACGGACTAATATCAACACCATCGGGCAAGAGGCGCAGTTGTAGGATGGCCCGAGGACTGCACCACACGGTGCAGATTTTCGGTTAAGATTTTCACAGCAAAGGTTATGATCATAATAATTGTTTTTTGGATTTAACTGTGTATAGGTATATATGTGTATCCTAAAATAAATGCGTCTTAATAAACTGTCCTCCCAAAGGGAGTTTCCAAGAAGACCCAATGGACACCAATGAATGGTCCCAGGACACGCTCACCTGTGGCAGAGTCCGCCCCGCATCGGCAGTCGTCCCCGCATTTGCACTCCGCCCCGCACTTCTTGCCCTGCGCGCACGACTCTGTGGGACCAGAAACAAACACTGCGATCAGAATTCACGTTCACATTTTGACACTCGCATTGGTTTTCCTAGCCGAGCACTAGTTTGCAGAAATATTATACTTCAACTTCGGTGGTTTGATTCATTGAACGCCACGCAAAGTCTAGCGTTTAGTGTTTACCCAACGTTATACTATGCGTACTTATAGTTACACTTTCTCGAAAGCTCGACTTCATTAACTAACCCTAAACCTTGTGATATGAAGTAGGTATAAACTAATAACTATGTGACACGGACACAGGCTACGAAATACGAAATTATTGCTAAACAGAGACCACTATCATTCAATAGGTACCCAGTGCTGAGTTTTTTTTCGACCAGAACACAACGGGGCGCAGGTGCATTTCTGCCCTTCATATTTTTTTATCTACCCCCTCCCCCTGCTGAAATTGTTATTGTAGTGTCAAGACAATAGCAGCGTTCGAGCCACAAGAGCGATGGCACTGGCGAGGGCCCTGGTTGTGTTCCCTGATTCCGGACATCCCGACTTCCCAAACATGCTTGCTTATACCCAGACACAGAGCTAGATCCTCGAATTATGCATGCATGCACTTGGTCCCAGCATCGTCTCCTGGGCTCGTTTCAACGTCGAGAACAGCAACCGGTGGCTCATCTAAGTGTTGAGTCTCTGCTTTCCACACCGCCCTCCGCACAGTTGGCGATGAATCAATAACCCCGTCTCGTAGCGGGAAGGGCAGAGGGCTCACTCTGTCCAGACGCGCTTCACATCGCGCCGGGACAGGCGGGCCC
This sequence comes from Nemoura dubitans, assembly GCA_921293005.1. Taxonomy (NCBI): domain Eukaryota; kingdom Metazoa; phylum Arthropoda; class Insecta; order Plecoptera; family Nemouridae; genus Nemoura; species Nemoura dubitans. Next base: position 49,918,001 of record OV121074.1, on the reverse strand, counting down.
AGCACGATTTCATGAGATTGCGTACTTCGGTTTAATATCATAGGTTTTCACCCCTCGATTTGATAGTACCTAACAGTTATCAATCATCACTCGTACAGGAAGTATACAGAACCGAAATGAATACATTTACCAATACGTTTAATTTCGCTTCACTTCTTTCAACGATCAGCTGTTATAAGAAACTCTTTGACGAAGAAAGACGATAAGGCATGTCGAAACATTATAGAAATTAAACTTAATTTCACGTAATAATTTTGTATGAAAATGTAAATCTGAAAAATCTATACCGATTTTGTTTCTAAAAGAATGAACAAATGCCGGCTGCCACGCCCTATACAAGTATTCGCAAACAAAACGACCCCACGACCTCGGTGAAAAGCCAAGGTACTCGCAGTACTCACCCTTGCAAGATTCACAATCTGGTCCCGGCATTTCGTTAGCACCGACGTCTGCCTGTCTGCGTTGAGGAGCTGCTAGTGTCGACTACTCGAACGTTGCCCGTCAACTGGTGGGGAGCTGCCGAGCGCGTCGATACTTATCCGTTCGCCGTCGCCGGAGGTGGGGGGGGGGGGGGGGGGGGGGCAGTGACCGGAGGGCAGCAATCAGAGCGCGCAGAACAACACGTCGACGTCGTCGTCGTCGTCTAGGCCTTCCACGGGCAACGGAATCTTCCAGCGGCTTCTCGACGATACTTGACGCGTCGTTGGCCCGTGAGTCATCCGATGGTCGATGCCATTCATCGCCGCACCAACGAAATTGCTCTCACGATGATTTCACGATTTTGTTTCTTGCTCTAAATTAGCTCATTATACAGATTGGCTGATTGTGGGCGCCGATTTGAAAAGTAGACACGAAACGAATCATCGATTCCCTGTAAAGTAGGTGAGGTACCTATACACGCGGGGGTTGTCGCTCTCGCCGTTTGGCAGGGGTTGGGTCGGGTCTTCTCACTGTCCGCGGTCGATCTCGTGTCTCACGCCCGCGAGATGCAGAGACCAGACGGCAATTAAAACAATCGAGAGCCGCGGCCGGCGCCGCCCGCCCCGCGAGGCCGTGGACGATGCCGGAAGACGAGAGTAGTGAAATACCTGGACGCGGTCGTGAAATTGGCATTCTTTGCGAGGACCCGAGCGTCGTCATTAGGCATGTCGCCGCTACAACGTCGTCGTCGTCGTCGTCGTCGTCGTCGTCGTCGTCGCCTCTAGCTAGAAAAATGCCAGTACCCCAACTAAGTGATGGGCACTATCCGACATGGACATTAGATGTGTGTATTTTGCCATATTTGAACGGCCAGCCTGTTTTTTTTTAAATCTATGTATACAATGGCCATTGTTAATGGCTGCATTTTTAAAGCCATTTCGACTAGAACCGATAATCCAACCAATAGCAATCAGCCTCGGCCAAGAAGCACAGCAGTGTCGCTCTGTCAATCCAAATGTCTCGCAAGCCCCGGCGAGCCTCCCCCTGCCGTAAGAATGTCGTGGTCGCGTGCGTGCGGTGCGGCACACGACCGCCTCCCCGAAGGCCTGAAAGCCCGAGGACTGAAACTCCTGAAGCCCGAGGCCTGAAAGCCCGAGGACTGAAACTCCTGAAGCCCGAGGCCTGAAAGCCCGAGGACTGAAACTCCCGAAAGCCCGAGGACTGAAAGCCCGAGGCCTGAAAGCCCGAGGACTGAAAGCCCGAGGCCTGAAAGCCCGAGGACTGAAAGCCCGAGGACTGAAAGCCCGAGGCCTGAAAGCCCGAGGCCTGAAAGCCTGAGGCCTGAAACTCCTGAAGCCCGAGGCCTGAAAGCCTGAGGCCTGAAAGCCCGTGGCCTGAAAGCCTGAGGCCTGAAAGCCCGAGGACTGAAACTCCTGAAGCCCGAGGCCTGAAAGCCCGTGGCCTAAAAGCCCGTGGCCTGAAAGCCCGTGGCCTGAAAGCCCGTGGCCTGAAAGCCCGTGGCCTGAAAGCCCGTGGCCTGAAAGCCCGTGGCCTGAAAGCCCGTGGCCTGAAAGCCCGTGGCCTGAAACTCCTGAAACTCCGGAAACTCCTTAAAGCCCGAGGCCCGGGGTCGGACTCGGACCCCAAGGTCGACAGAGCAAACAACACCATGTGAATCGCACTCTGCAAACATCAACATAGGCAACAGTGACGAACACCGATATTGTACAATTCGCCATCACAATGCTATCGGTGTACCTACTTCGTCGATCGAAACGTATTATTGGAAACTGGAGCGGTATAGGTTGTATACGTTGGAAACCAGCACATCGACTAACAAGCCATCCATAACAACTCCAATTTCGACGAAATTATTCACGACCATCCAATGGCTGTACAATACATCGCAAAAATGCTCGCAGATAAGTTAACTGGAAAAATGATTGCTTCAAAACTAGAGCGAATACTGTTTTTTTTTCTAATGGCGGCCGATAAATTCTGTGCACGCGTTCGGCGTTTATGCTGGCCAAGTTTCGGTGTCAATGCCTCGTCTTTGACAGTTCAAACGGAAAATACCGGTACCACGGGACTCATAAAGATTAAAGACTAATCAGCGAGTGCAGCCATCGCCGCCCCAACCAATGCACACCGTGCAGCCATCGTGAGTCGCACTCTGGAGGAGCGTTTCCTGCAGCATTCTTCCGCGTCTCGTCGCACGATCAGCCGCTCCGTACTCTCGCTGCCTCGTAGTCTCGTAATCTCGTAATCGGCGAGTGATTTCGCGTGCACACCGCGTGATTAGCGCGACTCGGCTGCGCACGGCTGCGCACGACCGACGCCGAGGCACGAGAGCAAAGTCGTGACGTGTCTGGCCAGTGGCGTGATAAAATGCAGTGGTGTGACAAACTTCAGTGGCTGCCGCTGTGACGGCCGGTGCGACTGGACCAAGAGCGGGCGCGTTCCCCAGTCAGAGGCACTCGAGCTCTGGCTCGGGCCATGGTATAATGTATAGTGCTCGGGCGCCGTGGTGACGAGAAACTGTGACTGCGAACAATTTCCCCCTTTGTGCCCGGCTCAAACATCTCGGTCCCAGCACGCAGCCAAAAGGCCGAGGGTTCGGTACTGATTCCAGGACTGACATGCGAATGGAAATAAGCAGACTTGGTTGAAGAAAGTTATACCCGATGCCCAAACGACCTGTTAGCGTCAACTGATTATCTGGTCAAAACGGACTTCTGTTACGCCCCTAGTCTGCGTCGCCGACGGACACAGAGAGCTTGTTTACCATCGCGTCGTCTCTAATGGACCAAGTCGTCACGCTCTTGTCGCCGACGTGACGGACCGGGGGCGAGGGATGGCCGTCGCGTGCAGTGAGTGTGCTGATCGCGTGCACGACGGGGAATGAACTCTGCGTCGCACGCAGAGGGTGACTATAGGGATCTTACTGGCCACGAATAACTATCAGAAAGTTTTGGAACAAATACACATGTAGTTGAAGGGTTTTATGATGTCCGAAGATATTAGGTAAGCGTTGCTGTATTTTTAAATATTACAAAGACGTAAACTTTCATCAATTACTTCATTGAAATGGGTCTTTGAGTCTGATACTGCATTTCTACGGACTTCGTATCACTAACGTTCACCTACCTCGAGGTACTGAAAACAACCTGCTCAAAATGTTGCCATTTCCTCAGATAGGTTTGTTTGGAAAAAGCATGGTTGTCCCCATGTATACCTATACCTACCGACCACGTGATTGAGCACAAATGGGTAATTGGAAAACCGCATGCCTGTACTTACCTACTGCTCACTGCTTTTTTGACAAAACGTTCTTCTTTTCAGCAACTGCCTCGCTCCGTGAAATGAGAATCGACCAGGCGGACAAATCTATGATCAATTACGTGTTGTCATTGTTTTATGTTTGTATATGTGCAGTTGTCAATAAGCTTTCGTTGGACTTCACGGGGGAATGGAATGCGTTAGGTGTGCATGGAATGCACCATGGGATGCACAATGTATAGCCCGCATTCTTCTCCAGATTAGATAAAAGTAAAACTACAACACAACACCTCAAAATAGTGCAAAACCTAGGGCCGAATGCTGAGACGTCTCTGAGTGTCCACTCAGAGTCCGACTCTCGGCACCTAATGTCAAAACTGTGCTGAGCGCACAAAATCCTAATCGCAACTACTAACTGGGCGGAAAAGGGAAACACATACCTTAAAATATGCTAATTAAAATTTAAAAATATATATATCCCTATGATATTCCATAGTAAGGGAGAGGATTCGAAAGGTTAAGAACAAAACTAATAAACGATGCTATGCTTTAATCACAAAACTTATATAATTATCCGTGTTTGAACGCAGTGCTGCGCGTGGCACGAACCAATGCTGCGCATGGCGAGACGAGGAAAAGCCGAGATTGCCGCACGTCGATTTACTTTTCAATTAGCAGCTCGTTAAGTTGGATCGCGGCGTAAACTCCTGACAATCGGCGTGGCGCAGTCGCAGGTAATTGCTGCGTCGTGCGCAGCGTCGTGCGCAGCGCAGTTCACTTCTTGGTGCCGCTGCAGTTGCAGGAGGCCCCGCAGCTGCACGAGGCGCCACAGTTGCAGCCCTGGCAGCCTGCGACAAAAGAAATTAAACACATTTAAAAATAATTGTTTAAAATTGTTTATTATTTCTAAACTTACAGTCCTAAAGACTACTAGACATTATGGGCCTTAGAAATAATGACCAACAGTTTTATCCTCATTTGCGCAACATATTATGAAACAATGCATGGGGAAAATTTGAAAAACAATCATTTAGTCAACTTCTGAGTTCTAACATCTATATAATATACTAGAAATCTTGGTTGCAACGTGTGATTGTATAAGCACACATTAAAATGCTACAACAACGCTGTAAAACTTTTTCATATCGCCCTGGAAACGCGATTTTTAAGCATCACGACTCCTAAAATGTTGAGTAGAAAACCACGGCGCCCATGCAGGGGGTAAATTTATTTTTATTTATGTTTAGGCCAATGGTCAACGGGGTGTCCTAAACATGCATCCACAAGAAATTCTGCTCGACACCTTTATAACATGTCCGCTTCCAGGCTACCAGGAATCTATTATCAAACATTATATTGTAGAATTTGTTGTGGACGCTGAATTTGAGCAGACAATAAGGAAACCCGAGCCACACCAATGTTTAAAGTTATGAAAAAATCGCAGCATATGTACTAATTACTCAAACAAAGGACCAAACCAAACAAACAAGCAGTTGATGTAAAAATGTAAAACAAACTCTTACCTGTTCCGTTCTCGCAGCATTTGTCCGGTCCAGGCATCGCGGATAAGTAGCTTCTTCTCTTGTCAAGCGTAAAGATTGAAATCAGCAGAGATCGGCGTTGTACTGCGCCAATCAGACGGCTCCCAGCTTTATACCCCGAGATGTCGCCCGTCAAAACCCCGTGCGCAAACTCGACGAGCCGCGTGCACTGCGTCGCACGTCGCACTTGCAGCAATTAGTGCCGCGAGCAGTCGACTGTCCGATTGTCTGATTGCTCCATGGGGCCGGGCCGATAGCGTCGAGTGCCTACACCGCGTGCAATGCAAGCTACAGCTGTGCACTCTCAGTGTACACTCGTGCCAGGCCAAGACGTAGGCTGCTGAAACCGATGTGCTATCTTATCACTGGTGTGCACTAATCAATTGCTGTCAAGGCACCTGCCGCGGCACTGGATTGGTTTATGAGCTCATCGTGCAGGTTAACACGATCGGGATCACAGGTTATAGGGACGCGAATCCAGAGCTTATAGAGATGGGTGATTTGGGTGATGGGGAAGGGGGGATTCCCTGTACTTTATAAGGTAAAATACCCCAATATTAGCCTATTATTACTGAGGTATAGTAAGTGTTGTCAACACTCAACACATTTTGTGCGGAGCGACGACTCTTTTTGTTGGCTCACGAATTGCACTGTGCAATGACATTGCACGAATCACATTGTCACGTTGTTTTCTTTTAAAATCTGGACCTGATTGTAGACGACACGGCAAGTGGTCATCATGAAGTTCCCCCCGAAGAACTTGAAATATCTTGAATTTTCGCGTCTGTAAATTGCCTTCTGGCAGAAACTCAGATTTCAAATCCACTGAGTTTCAAATAAGAAGATTCTTTGAAATGTCGAGCCTGTCCAGTGTCCCTGCCCTCTTTCCCTCCCATGAAAATCGTTTATATACCTACTCTCTCTTTTCTCTCCTCTCTCGGGATGTCCGGGTCCCCTAAACTTCGAACCATGTATATAATAGTGCTTTGCCTCGGCATTTCATTCGGTGCCTCGGAACGTCATGATCAGCAGCCCCAGGCGAAGAGGGAGTCTTGCCTTTATACCAGGCTGACTTCAGGCGAGGAAGGAGAGGCAGCTCAATGGGAGACGAAGAGAGGGGTATCTAAATCAATGCCGGTTTTTCGGGGAAATATCAAAAGAATATCACTGTATGGATCAAAGGTGTACAATATTATAACAACCTGTAAGTCTCTAGAGTCTAGATACACCAAATTGTTGCTACTTAGTAATTAGTAATTACCAATGGGAAGTAGAGAATTATTTCTCAAAATCGCTGCCCGAATTCCTTGCCCAATTCGAGGTTGACAAACCCATGGTGCTGAAACTCGGAAAGACGACGCAATTAGTTTCGCCGCCAATTCTAGCCAATTGCAGCAGCGAGCGTCGTTCCAAACGCGATTCTGCGATGCACGAACCAAACCAAGATCCCATTCTTGTGTGCATGTTATCCAGCCTCTCCGGCTTGATTGAAGTGTAACAATGAATTCAATTATACTAAATACCGTTTCGCAGCATTGTTTGAGATGCAGCGAACGTCCAACGGTTAAACGCAGAATGTTCCATTTTTGTGAGCGAAATATACCTACAAACCCCACACGTCGAACTTGTTCGCCAGCTCAGATGTTTCGGGCCCGACAGTCATTCAACATGTGCGAAAATAATTGAAGCTGTCCAAGAGTAATTAGAGCTGACGTATAACTGCGCAGTTTCATTAACTGGTGCAGCGTCTAGAACAAAACAATTACTAATTAAATTAAAATACAGTGGGACTGTGTTTCAAAGTTTGCTGAACAATATATCCTGGCAAGATTATGGAATTGAGTAAATAGCAGGGTGCTGTACATTCTATAGAGGACTATGGGTGCGCTAAACCTTTTAATATCTAACTGTCGATGATAATAGAAGCAAAGTCATGGCATGGCTTCAGGGCTTGACATCTCAAGACAATCTCTTATAATCCGTGTTCTTTTAAATGGAGTAAGTTTAATCAAAGTGTTTTGTAACCTTGCATTAAAGTCCACAGCACCCCGGCGTAAGGTTGTTAGCAGCTCAAATGCGTGTTTGTGTATTTTCGTAAGTGTCTGTATACCAAATCAACAGTGAAAAGACAAACAATAATAATTACCCATGGTGTACGGATACCTGCATCCACACTGGCAAGGAAATGGCTAGCAAATATGTACGAAGCATTAAATATATATTATCATGTAATGTTCTCGGCAAATAGAAGTTATCCAATTTGGTCAAGTACCTATTAAAAAGCATTTACAGACTCTATGTAAGTGTGGCCTGTGGGATTCGATGCATTTCTTGTGGCGTTTATAAAGCTAGCCCACAGCTGTTGTATTGTTGGGGTGCCCCAACATGAAATCCCAGCGGCCAATTATTGCCCAAGCCAAATTGTCCCCAAAATGCGGCCAAATTGCGGCCAAATTGCGGCCAATTTGTCCCTTGCTATTTTGTTTTGATTTATAGGTACTACATATAGGCTACTCTCAGGCAGTATCATTTTCTAGCAAAGGCTGTACAATAACCATTATTGGTTTTGAGGCAATAAACAATACGATTTGTATTGTTATTATTACTAGGGCGAACGCAATTTGTGTTGCGTTGAAGATGAGCGTAGCGATTTGTATTTAGCGCATAAAAAGATTGAGGCAAGAAGCCTAAATCATGGAGTAGCAAGCCGGACCATTGCTTTTTCAAAAATTCTTATCACTTGAAATTGTAAACGATTCTGGCCTTTCTTTGCTTCTGTCCGAGCTGTAGGGTAGCGGAAATATGATCATTTTGAGGTCAAAAAGCAATGTGCATGTTAATACATAGATGTAACTCATGCCCAAGGGTTTTTATTGGGTTTTATTGGTTTGGTTTTTATTGGAAAACATCTGGTGTGATGTTTCGATTTGGTATCGATGGTTTCTAAAGGCAAATCGAAATAGGGAACATTTGAAAAAAACACGCACTTTTAAATAAATTTCCGTACTTTTCCAAACATGCCCAATTGTCGAATTTTGCTCTTTTTTCTGCTTTGAAAGTGAAGGGTGTGGAGGATTTTCTTGAAAAACGCAGGGGGTCTAAGTTGAGAACAGAAGTAGACACCCTGAAAATTTCATCCCACTCGAAGCAGGCGTTTGGCCTGTAGAGCGCGCGCAAACACACATACAAACACACACCAAGTGTTTTTTTTAGCAGTAGTGAAATTGATGATTTCGCTTCGCTCGCTTCGCTCGCTACGCTCATCAATTACTAGGGCGAACGCAATTTGTGTTGCGTTAAAGATGAGCGTAGCGATTTATATTTAGCGCATAAAAAGATTGAGGCAAAAAGCCTAAATCATGGAGCAGCAAGCCGGACCATTGGTTTTTCGAAAATTCTGATCACTTGAAATTGTAAACGATTCTGGCCTTTCTTTGTTTCTGTCCGAGCTGTCAGGTAGCGGAAATATGCTCATTTTGAGATCATTGAGCATTGTGCATGTTAATACATAGATGTATTATATGCCCAAGGGTTTTTATTGGGTTTTATTGGGTTGGTTTTTATTGGGAAAAATCTGGTGTGATGTTGCGATTTTGTTTCGATGGTTTCTATAAGCAAATCGAAATTGGGAACATTTGAAAAAAAATACGTACTTTTAAATAAATTTCCGTACTTTTCCAAACATGCCCAATTGTCGAATTTTGCTATTTTTTCTGCTTTGAAAGTGAAGGGTGTGGAGGATTTTCTTGAAAAACGCAGGGGGTCTAAGTTGAGAACAAAAGTAGACACCCTGAAAATTTCATCCCACTCGAAGCAGGCGTTTGGCGTGTAGAGCGCGCGCAAACACACATACAAAAAAACAAACAAACAAACAAACACACACCAAGTGTTTTTTTTAGCAGTAGTGAAATTGATGATTTCGCTTCGCTCGCTTCGCTCGCTACGCTCATCAATTATCATTATCATTATCACTAGGGCGACCGCAATTTGTGTTGCGTTGAAGATGAGCGTAGCGATTTGTATTTAGCGCATAAAAAGATTGAGGCAAGAAGCCTAAATCATGGAGTAGCAAGCCGGACCATTGCTTTTTCAAAAATTCTTATCACTTGAAATTGTAAACGATTCTGGCCTTTCTTTGCTTCTGTCCGAGCTGTAGGGTAGCGGAAATATGATCATTTTGAGGTCAAAAAGCAATGTGCATGTTATTACATAGATGTAACTCATGCCCAAGGGTTTTTATTGGGTTTTATTGGTATGGTTTTTATTGGAAAAAATCTGGTGTGATGTTTCGATTTGGTATCGATGGTTTCTAAAGGCAAATCGAAATTGGGAACATTTGAAAAAAACACGCACTTTTAAATAAATTTCCGTACTTTTCCAAACATGCCCAATTGTCGAATTTTGCTCTTTTTTCTGCTTTGAAAGTGAAGGGTGTAGAGGATTTTCTTGAAAAACGCAGGGGGTCTAAGTTGAGAACCAAAGTAGACACCCTGAAAATTTCATCCCACTCGAAGCAGGCGTTTGGCCTGTAGAGCGCGCGCAAACACACATACAAACACACACCAAGTGTTTTTTTTAGCAGTAGTGAAATTGATGATTTCGCTTCGCTCGCTTCGCTCGTTACGCTCATCAATTACTAGGGCGAACGCAATTTGTGTTGCGTTAAAGATGAGCGTAGCGATTTGTATTTAGCGCATAAAAAGATTGAGGCAAAAAGCCTAAATCATGGAGCAGCAAGCCGGACCATTGGTTTTTCGAAAATTCTGATCACTTGAAATTGTAAACGATTCTGGCCTTTCTTTGTTTCTGTCCGAGCTGTCAGGTAGCGGAAATATGCTCATTTTGAGATCATTGAGCATTGTGCATGTTAATACATAGATGTATTATATGCCCAAGGGTTTTTATTGGGTTTTATTGGGTTGGTTTTTATTGGGAAAAATCTGGTGTGATGTTGCGATTTTGTTTCGATGGTTTCTATAAGCAAATCGAAATTGGGAACATTTGAAAAAAAATACGTACTTTTAAATAAATTTCCGTACTTTTCCAAACATGCCCAATTGTCGAATTTTGCTATTTTTTCTGCTTTGAAAGTGAAGGGTGTGGAGGATTTTCTTGAAAAACGCAGGGGGTCTAAGTTGAGAACAAAAGTAGACACCCTGAAAATTTCATCCCACTCGAAGCAGGCGTTTGGCGTGTAGAGCGCGCGCAAACACACATACAAAAAAACAAACAAACAAACAAACACACACCAAGTGTTTTTTTTAGCAGTAGTGAAATTGATGATTTCGCTTCGCTCGCTTCGCTCGCTACGCTCATCAATTATCATTATCATTATCACTAGGGCGACCGCAATTTGTGTTGCGTTGAAGATGAGCGTAGCGATTTGTATTTAGCGCATAAAAAGATTGAGGCAAGAAGCCTAAATCATGGAGTAGCAAGCCGGACCATTGCTTTTTCAAAAATTCTTATCACTTGAAATTGTAAACGATTCTGGCCTTTCTTTGCTTCTGTCCGAGCTGTAGGGTAGCGGAAATATGATCATTTTGAGGTCAAAAAGCAATGTGCATGTTATTACATAGATGTAACTCATGCCCAAGGGTTTTTATTGGGTTTTATTGGTATGGTTTTTATTGGAAAAAATCTGGTGTGATGTTTCGATTTGGTATCGATGGTTTCTAAAGGCAAATCGAAATTGGGAACATTTGAAAAAAACACGCACTTTTAAATAAATTTCCGTACTTTTCCAAACATGCCCAATTGTCGAATTTTGCTCTTTTTTCTGCTTTGAAAGTGAAGGGTGTAGAGGATTTTCTTGAAAAACGCAGGGGGTCTAAGTTGAGAACCAAAGTAGACACCCTGAAAATTTCATCCCACTCGAAGCAGGCGTTTGGCCTGTAGAGCGCGCGCAAACACACATACAAACACACACCAAGTGTTTTTTTTAGCAGTAGTGAAATTGATGATTTCGCTTCGCTCGCTTCGCTCGTTACGCTCATCAATTACTAGGGCGAACGCAATTTGTGTTGCGTTAAAGATGAGCGTAGCGATTTGTATTTAGCGCATAAAAAGATTGAGGCAAAAAGCCTAAATCATGGAGCAGCAAGCCGGACCATTGGTTTTTCGAAAATTCTGATCACTTGAAATTGTAAACGATTCTGGCCTTTCTTTGTTTCTGTCCGAGCTGTCAGGTAGCGGAAATATGCTCATTTTGAGATCATTGAGCATTGTGCATGTTAATACATAGATGTATTATATGCCCAAGGGTTTTTATTGGGTTTTATTGGGTTGGTTTTTATTGGGAAAAATCTGGTGTGATGTTGCGATTTTGTTTCGATGGTTTCTATAGGCAAATCGAAATTGGGAACATTTGAAAAAAAATACGTACTTTTAAATAAATTTCCGTACTTTTCCAAACATGCCCAATTGTCGAATTTTGCTCTTTTTTCTGCTTTGAAAGTGAAGGGTGTGGAGGATTTTCTTGAAAAACGCAGGGGGTCTAAGTTGAGAACAAAAGTAGACACCCTGAAAATTTCATCCCACTCGAAGCAGGCGTTTGGCGTGTAGAGCGCGCGCAAACACACATACAAAAAAACAAACAAACAAACAAACACACACCAAGTGTTTTTTTTAGCAGTAGTGAAATTGATGATTTCGCTTCGCTCGCTTCGCTCGCTACGCTCATCAATTATCATTATCATTATCACTAGGGCGAACGCAATTTGTGTTGCGTTGAAGATGAGCGTAGCGATTTGTATTTAGCGCATAAAAAGATTGAGGCAAAAAGCCTAAATCATGGAGCAGCAAGCCGGACCATAGCTTTTTCGAAAATTCTGATCACTTGAAATAGTAAACGATTCTGGCCTTTCTTTGTTTCTGTCCGAGCTGTCGGGTAGCGGAAATATGCTCATTTTGAGATCATTGAGCAATGTGCATGTAAATACATAGATGTAACTCATGCCCAAGGGTTTTTATTGGGTTTTATTGGGTTGGTTTTTATTGGGAAAAATCTGGTGTGATGTTTCGATTTGGTTTCGATGGTTTCTAAAGGCAAATCGAAATTGGGAACATTTGAAAAAATTACGCTCTTTAAAATAAATTTCCGTACTTTTCCAAACTTGCCCAATTGTCGAATTTTGCTCTTTTTTCTGCTTTGAAAGTGAAGGGTGTGGAGGATTTTCTTGAAAAACGCAGGGGGTCTAAGTTGAGAACAAAAGTAGACACCCTGAAAATTTCATCCCACTCGAAGCAGGCGTTTGGCCTGTAGAGCGCGCGCAAACACACATACAAAAAAAAAAAAAAAACACACCAAGTGTTTTTTTTAGCAGTAGTGAAATTGATGATTTCGCTTCGCTCGCTTCGCTCGCTACGCTCATCAATTATCATTATCATTATCATTATCATTATCATTAGCATTATCATTAGCATTATCATTATCATTATCATTATCATTATCATTATCATTATCATTATCATTATCATTATCATTATCGTTATCGTTATCATTATCATTATCATTATCATTATCATTATCATTATCATTATCATTATCATTATCATTATCATTATCATTATCATTATCATTATCATTATCATTATCATTATCATTATCATTATCATTATCATTATCATTATCATTATCATTATCATTATCATTATCATTATCATTATCATTATCATTATCATTATCATTATCATTATCATTATCATTATCATTATCATTATCATTATCATTATCATTATCATTATCATTATCATTATCATTATCATTATCATTATCATTATCATTATCATTATCATTATCATTATCATTAGCATTAGCATTAGCATTAGCATTATCATTATCATTATCATTATCATTATCATTATCATTATCATTATCATTATCATTATCATTATCATTATCATTATCATTATCATTATCATTATCATTATCATTATCATTATCATTATCATTATCATTATCATTATCATTATCATTATCATTATCATTATCATTATCATTATCATTATCATTATCATTAGCATTAGCATTAGCATTAGCATTAGCATTAGCATTAGCATTAGCATTAGCATTAGCATTATCATTATCATTATCATTATCATTATCATTATCATTATCATTATCAATATCATTATCATTATCATTATCATTATCATTATCATTATCATTATCATTATCATTATCATTATCATTATCATTATCATTATCATTATCATTATCATTATCATTATCATTATCATTATCATTATCATTATCATTATCATTATCATTATCATTATCATTAGCATTATCATTATCATTATCATTATCATTATCATTATCATTATCATTATCATTATCATTATCATTATCATTATCATTATCATTATCATTATCATTATCATTATCATTATCATTATCATTATCATTATCATTATCATTATCATTATCATTATCATTATCATTATCATTATTATTATCATCATTATTATTATTATCATTATTATTATTATTATTATTATTATTATTATTATCATTATTATTATTATTATTATTATTATTATTATTATTATTATTATTATTATTATTATTATTATTATTATTATTATTATTATTATTATTAAGAACTTTTTTCCATGTTGTCACTTTATTGATTGCAACTCTGCATTGCGCAAGAACACTCCTAGACGGCGGTGCATATCCGAATATGGTCGAGGACCCTTTTCTGAATAGGTACTCATAGATGACAAATCTGCGCGCGCGCAGTGAAATATACAAAAATAGCGACCCGACCTAAACCCCATGGTGTGATTATGTGATATGTGTCTGTAACGACATATTAGGCAGATAACGTGTTGCGTTTGCAGTAACGTTATAGTAGGTACACCTTGGACTTTTACATCGACCCAGTCGAATGCCAGCTTTGTCCTCAGAATTGGTTTGCCCGAAAAGCACATATGTAAGCGTATGGTACCGCGGTCACGTGGTGACGTGGGTGAGTACATGGAAGCATGGAATGCCATGTTCATTGATAGGTCACAATCTAGTTACGGCGAGGTTACCATGGGGTTACCATGGGGTTACTCATTTGCTATGTTTGGAACGTGGTCGAAGACCCGGGACCATGGGGCTGGCCTCCGCCCCCCCCCCCCCCCTCTAGGGGAGGTCAAGGGGCCCGTCCCAAGGTAAGTATGAGGCCCACATACGGTCATTACGGGTGGGGGGGGGGGGGGGGGGGGGTTGGTGGTGGTGGTGGTGGTGGTGGCGGTGGTGGTGGTGGTGGTAAAGGGTGAATTGGATTTATAGCTTCGCTGTAGGTCAAAACACGCCCTTCGAACTGTGACAATATAAGAAAGCCAAACTCTATTGATATCGGTTTAGCTTCTATAAAACCTCGGTGAACATTAAAAAATGGTAAACTTCCCCCATCCTCCATTGGTTGCACCGCAATTCAAGGCACTGTGATTGTGGACGCATGCAAACCTCGAAACACTTATTCTGGGGCTCAGGGAAGGCAGAGAAGCCGCATAGCACCGCAAGCTGCTAGCAGCGCGGAGGGTCAGTGGTGCTGGACCGTAAGGTGCTGCCATCATATTGTGCTAGGCCGTTGCCACTTACCGTGCTCATGGCGCACGGGAGGGGTAACGCGTGCTATTTTGTTTGTTTTTTCAATCCCAAATTTTATTTCTGCCGCCCCTTTCAGTAGATTTACTTTCTTGGGCTTTCCGATACTGTTTTCGGGCTATAGTATTTTCTCCGGACTCTTACCGTATAGGTACCTGCGTTTTCGGTCCTCGTGTTTCGAGTGTATTTTTTAAATTGACGATTATTGACGAATTACGATTATTTTGAAAAATATCAAAGCACTCTTCATGGAATCAATCAGGCGTGTGCTCATCTACCGATGACGGAGATAATGAATAGCTAGCACAGTGATTCCGCCAGGAAGCATGCAATAGAAATCGCATGATTGATTCACTGTTCACATCTCATTTGAAGGGGAAGACGTTTGGTATTCCTCATCGCTCAGCCTTATTTGCCAAGCGAGCACTGAAATCGCAGATACCTATCTATATATCTGTAACAGCTCAGCGAGCGATGCGTCATGTCGCACCTCAATTTCACCATTACCGATCGAATCTCCACGTAAATTACCCAACAATGCTAAAACTGTTCTCTCTATACCGTGATGATGTTCCCGTTAATGTGGCCTATCTTATCTAGCTAGTTAGACGCAAGAGATAAGGATTGTAATAATTTATAATCTAAAACTCCGAAAGCGAGCGAGAGGTGGATGATTAAAACACTAGGTCCACAATAGCAGTCAGTACCTGCGACAGGTTTGTCCGATCGACAATGTCGCGTTACAAAAGCACTGCAAGACTCGTCTTCGCCTTGGTGCTGCTAGCGGTGGTTAGTGCTCAGACCGAGATCTCAAGTTCTGTACAGCCGGAGGACGATGCGGTGACGAAGAAGGTTGCCGCTGAGGAGCCCGAGGTTCCCCCTCGACTCAAGGCGGGGCCCATGTCGGAAGACATCCGCGAACGGGAGCCGCTGGAGGACCACGATGGACCCTACCAAGCGCCCAGGGAGCCGCAGAGGCCGCCGGCGGCGGCTCCGGTGCCGGTGCAGCCCCAAGTCAAGGGACGCCTGGTCTACGGCGAGTTCCCGACCGACTACAGTAAGTTGATTGTTTGAGTTGATTGTCGCGGCGGTTGCGATAGCTTACAAAGGGCGTGGCATTTGGTTTCGTCAGGCGAGGAACTATAGCAAAGATGCTCGGTGGGTGCAATTGGCAGATCACAAATCTATATGTTTCAATTTTTCATTCTGAGAATGCAGAGGAAACCTTAGCATACCTAGTGCCCGAAATCCGAATGAGTGACTCGACCAAGTGCAGGTACAACTTCACTTTTTAGAGACTTTTCTTTATTATAGAAAGTATACTGTATTTTTATGGCTCATACGATGCGCAGGCGAAGTCATATAAACGAAAATATAAATCTTCTTCAAAAACGACGTCCCGTCATAATTATCATCGAAGCAACCACTTTGTGCCCGCATATCTTTGACCTGGTTATCCACTTGCCAACGATATATACTTCCTCATCTGATGGCTGGGCTGGGATTCGTGCAAACAAACACAAATGCTAATATTATGTGGTTCAGTGCTTAACTCCATTTCTATATTGGACCGTATCACCATCGCCACCTTCGATATCAATCTGCCCTTATCAATTGCTCTCTTTCTCTCTCTTCTGCACACAGTCATACGATATGTTTGCTCGCGCCTCTAGTCGGAATGCGTCGAGATAATGTGCTATGCGATGACAGTCGGGAGTGTTGCAATAAGATGTGAGATTCTTTATTCGTGGTGTCACTATCTCCCATTACGAGTTGCTTTCGTCACCGCGGCTTTCGGCCTAACCTGATACAGCCGCGAGTGGCGATAAGATTACGCATTACGCTACGCACGCTGCGTAATGCGTCACATTTATGACCGCCGGGATTATTTCCTAAAAGTGTGTGACTCGAAATTAATGATCCCATCGAACACAAACATGGGTTTCATAACTCGATCCATAACATGGATCGATGCATCCATGTTCCAAACCCTAGACCCTACGACCTAAACAAAATGATCTGCTTTCACAACGTCGGCGGCTGCCGGCTTAGCGTGGTCCATTTTCCATCTTCGGTTCGGTTGCATACTCAAATAATTAAACTTCGTCCTCCCTTAAAAATTTATAGGATGAACCGGTACGTTGAACAGAATTTCGCACCTAGTTTGGCGAGATGGGGAAATATTCGGTACCTATACAAAAGTCATCATAGCCGCATAGAGTAGGTTTTACGCAAAAGCACCAATTTAAAGTTCAAATTTCAAATTTCAATTATTCAAACATTAAAACCAAGCTTGACTGGCTTGACCTTAGGGTACTTTAGAGGGTAGGTACTACCTGAGGAGGGCATATTACTTCCTCTAAAATCTTGCTGCTATAGAACTGCTAATAATAGGTGGTCCATGGTATCAAAACCTACCTATTTACAATTTGTGCCAAGCTTATGAGTTATGTTTAATAATAACATTAATTTTGATAACGTTAAATACCTACAGCAACTTTTCATTTTTAAAGGGGTTATTTATGTGGGAAGTAATGAAATTCCACCATCGACATGTTCCGGTTGTGAAATTTTATCACGTGACCCGAGCGCTCCGACCTAGACTGACCTAGACTGACCTAGACCGAGTACTGACCTAGACCCTCTTGCGTCTTGCCCCGACCAAGCAAGTTTCCGTTTTCGCCTCCGGGAGTGGTTACTTTATCAAATTGTCGGTGAACTCGGTGAAACCGTATTCCAAGATGGGCTTTGAGTGGTAAGAAAAACACACAAATTTGTTGACTTCAACAAGAGGGTAAATTGCTAAAGAGGTTAACACTTCGTCTAATTTGTAAGTTAGGTTGTAGGTAGTATAGGTAACCTTGTTTATTGCGCCCCCTAACCACGTGTTTTACCCACAGTGTGCTCAACTCAGCGCTATGCCCCACCGCCGTCGACGCAGACGCATGGAAGCCAGGGTTACGTCATCGATCAGTACCGGCTCAAGCAGATCCGCTCCGAGTTCATGTACTGCTTCTTCGACCAGGGCGCTGATGGAAACGAAGACGGCGACTACCAGAAGGACATACACAACTCGATCCCGCAAGTGCACAAGAACTTCAACTTCCAGCTACCGTTCTACGGCTTCCGCTTCAACTACACCAGGGTACGTTCACGGTCGGCTTTGCACCGATGTTCCTTCGTTTAAGGGGGAAAGAAATTCACAAATTACTTGTGGATCTCAAACTAATCAATGCAAGGGACTTGATCAATGATCAAGCTACTAAGGAGAATTGTACTTGATAGGTTTTGCCCAAAGTTAGCACTTTAAAATACCCAAATAATGCATAAAAGTTAACAAAAAGTAACTTATTCTTTGTGTTAAGTTGCTTCCCAACACTGCTCTTCTTAAAGATCTCATTGGATCTCAAAAGATGGGGGAAATCTTCATGGATAGAATTCCATAAGCAATGAGAAAAACCGCTGTACAGGCACTTCTCGTAATGATTTACCCAGTATAAAATAGTTACCTATTTTCGAAACTAGTGCCTACGTTACTATATTCAAAATGTTAACAACTTGGGGTAGAATTTATGGAAGTGTTACCCTGCCAGAGGTAAATCGTCTTGAACCGCAGAAAAATACGCTGCTTGTCAACAGCACTGACCTTGCGTTTTCTGTTTGCAGCTGTCAATGAATGGGTTCATCGAATTCAGCGACCCTCCCTCGCACTACACATACCCACTCGTCTTCCCCAACAAGGACTGGCCCAAGTCGAATGACCCCAGCTTCATCGGGATGTTCTTCAGCAAGATGAGGATCGGTAACTAATCCGCTCTGGATTTTGTTTCTACATTAATTGTGTGAAGCTAAATGTTGGTATCTGAATTTGAAATTCAAATCCTTCCATATACGTACCTATCCCACATTCTTTCACTTGCATTCTGGTACCAAACCTTTTCCGTGATCGAGGCAAATTACTTATACCTAAACAACTTTAGAAGGTCAATTAAAAGATTTTTGTGTGTGTTTCTGCTGTTGCTCCGTATGTGATAGTGAAACAGAACATTTTTCAACCTGGCAGAATTGGAATTTTGACTAGCACAGCTCTGCTTATGGGTTTTGTCAATGGATCTCAAAGAGTTAAAGCCCCTAACTCATCTTTCAGACACAATTTGTGCTCGGAAGAAAGAGTTATTTCTTTTATAATAACGTAGGTATGACAGATGCTGCTTTAGTTCTCATCTGCAATGTTTTGTCCATCTGGCCTAATTTACTCTTGTGCATCAATTCCGTGCATTACAATTCCATGTTTCTATTTCCAATCGAATTAAACTTCAATTCATGTACCTAATCATGGACATCCCAAGATATAGTAGGCACTAGCGACCTCAATAAATAAAAATAAAAACTCTAAAAATCAGACAACACCGTCAGACCTGTCCATCTCTCTGGCTGATGCTTTGCGCTTGCTCGTGCCAGGCAAGGTGCGCAACGAAGACGTGGACCAGCGCAAGCCAGGCGTCTACTTCCGCCTGGAGCGTGACCTTCAGACGCGGTCGGACCAGTACGGCGTGGAGATGCGTGAGAAGCTCATGTGGGACATCCGCACCGGCGTCATCGGCGCGGAGACGTTCGAGCCCAAGCACGCCATCACCGTCACGTGGAAGAACATGTCCTTCTCGGGCGGCATCGACAACTCGCTCTACAGGGTACAAATTCAATTACTATCTCGTAGTTGCGACTATTGGGGGGGATTTTAAGCTGAACCCAGCAAAGTTGCACCCAGAAAGTAAATCTGTGGTTTCTGCATTTTTGTAATTTTTACAGTCGAGGTTGAAGTTTGAATTTGACAGGACGATGCACAGCGAAGAATATTTCCATCCGACACCTGCTTGACAACTTTCATAATATTACACTAAGGACACTACAGATACACGTATGCAAAAGAAAAATACAGAAAATGCAAATGCAAATACCCCAACCTCTCACTACGGGTGCATTGTCTTCTAGCAACGAGTCACTTCCGATGCACGTTTCTCCGAGGAACATTGTTTATTAGAATCCCGTAAAACATTCAAAGCAACGAAAAGAAAACCCATTTAGTAAGATAGTTTGCAATGCTTTGTTTTGTCAAGCTGATTTGATATAGTACTTTTTGAAATTCATAAACGTCTCGAGGAAAAGTCTTTCTTTAGAAATAGATCTCTGTCTTGATATAATATGATTACCAGCCTGCTGTGTTTTCTTTAATTCAGTTTCCATTACTAACCAACCAACACTTTGAACTGTCTTTGCCCATATGTGTTTTGGGCAGGGCTCCAGATACCTAGGGGTCCATTATTACAGTGGGAAAGAAGTAAGGATAACTTGCAAGAAGGGCAATGCCTGTCCCGCGATTGAGAGTAATGGATGTGAGCCAACGGTTCGGCCTCAAGGTTTGACGGCGTTTTGTTCCGTTCCAGACCAACACGTTCCAACTTGTGCTGGCCACGGACGAGGTGTACACGTACGCCATCATGAACTACGCAGACTTGACGTGGCTCAGTCACACGGAAGCCGGCGGTGATACCACCAACGGGGAGGGCGGAGTGCCTGCTTACGTAAGCAGCCGCTGCATTGTATTGTGACAGTCATTTACTATGATTGTACACAGTTTGTTTAACAGTAACCTATAAACAGGATATTTGCAGGTTATGCACTAAAATGAAAAAAATCTCACCAGCAAAAGTTTAGTAGCCTAGCCTTTAACCTAGTCTGGCATTGTGAAATCTTCGGTCACCAGTACGACGTGCCAGCTTTCACTGCTCCGGTACGGGAAAGGCAACTATTATGGCGTGCCAGCTCTTAGTGCATTCGACATGCATGCTTGTTTCCACATCATCTTACAAGTTAATTAACACAATACAATCAAACTGGGGAATTATTTAGCAACACAAGGCCACGTTGCTCAAGTTAACTTCAAGTATTTGAGTATGTTGTACACAGAAGGCATACAATTGAGGGAACATAACTCTTTAATGATAATCTCCCTTGGAATTCTATAAATAAATACCCCAAAATTGGTGAAATTTCACTGGTAGTACAAGCTTAGGTACAAGGTCACCGATTCTTAAACCACCTGCAAGTTTCCACCTCTATGCCAAGCGATCGCGACTGGCACCCGAATAACCCGCCGTTCGTTGCGCTCAGGTCGGTTTCAACGCGGGCAACGGCACGCAAGCGTTCGAGTACCACCCCTACTCGCAGTCGATGACGATCCGAGATCTGGTCGGCCGCGGCTGGGCCAACGGCTTCCCGGGTCGACACATCTTCCGCATCGACGAGAGAATTATGCTCGGCACCTGCAACAAGGACATTGGTGAGTGGTGACGTGAGATCTCAAAGTAGTGCCAGCTATAATATGAATATATTTCTGCATCGAAACTCAGTTTTATTTGGAGTAACCTTGAAGCTGAAATCTATATTTTTGTAATTTATCACATGTTGTCAACTTTTACTGTTCTAATGAAAGAGAAATGTCAGCTATTCAGCAAAAATTAAAATGTGAGCTTAAAACTAGCGTACACAATGATTAGCTCAATCTTGGTGCAACTGGCCGTCAGCAAATCATAGAAAACGCCCATTCCCACCTGTTGCGTTGCGAAACTAGAAGCAATTGCCTCGCTAACCGTCCGCGTTCCGCGCTCCAGCTGGCGCGAACCTGCCGCTGGTGTTTGCGCCGGAGAGCGGCAACATGCTGGGCGGCACGGTGGTGAACATCACGGGCCCGTGCTTCCTGCCGAACGAGAAGATCCGGTGCCGTTTCGATACCGAGGACGTGGTCGGCACTGTGATCGACACGAACCGCGCCATCTGCGTGCAGCCCTTCGTCATGGCCGAGGGCTACGTTCGCTTCGAGATCGCTACCGGCGACTCCAAGTACAACTGGAAGGGGAAGTTCTTCATCGGTACGTGCTAGACGCAGAAAAGGGTAGCTGAATCGGATGGCATGATCAATCATTCTCTTAACGTTTTGTCACAGACATATGGTTACCCAGACATTCCACCTTACCTAGCTATGGCTACGGAAAAAATTTGATGCTTGTTGCTTGGCTGGCAGTCGCTGGGGTGCGTTGGCTACCTGTTTTACCATCATCTACCAGGCCATGGCACAAGGTTAATTATAATCAAGGGACCCAATGATCCTCAGGTGGTAACAGTTAATTAACCGGTTACAGGTGAAATAACAAACAGTGGCTCCATCCCTTGACTGCTGGTGAAAAATATTTTTGCGGGCTTTCCGCGTAGCTGTTTTAGTATGTAAGTGGAATATCTGGGTAACCTTTTATCTGTGGTTTTGTAACTGCACTTGTTGCTTTTTGAAGTGTTTCTGGAAAGTTTTTTTTTCAGCATTTTATACCGAGTTAGATCTTTTTTTTAAACTGCGGTGATAAAGGTTTAGATTTAGAAATAGAAGAATGTGACACAAATATGTGTTACACCAGAAGTTTCTAATCTTATATTGGATGCAAGATTGTATTTTCTATAAAAAAACATTGAGATTTGTGCGTATTGCCATTCCCAAAGAAAGAACTTTGTCCACTGGTCGATTTGATAAGCATTCACTAAGCATTCACTAAGCATTCACTAAGCATTCACTAAGCATTGAAAGCATTTACACCTAAAACGACTAATTATTTTCTCACAATGAATTTCAAAATCAAAAAGTATGTATTGTTCAGCCTGAGGCAGAGAGCAAACAAAAAGCAATTCTGCGTTTTGCCTCCAAGGAAATGTTTGGCGCTGGGGTAAGCTCCAGCATTCTTGTTGTAAAGCTGTCAGAAAAGCAGATAAAGACCTACAGTTATTTAATTCATTAGAAGACCCAGCTATCCTTGGTTCGCCTCCCGGTTTCCCCCGGTTGTGAACGGCTCGTTCCGTGTTTGCAGAGACGCCGGCGACGGCGACGGAACGCATCACGTTCCACACGAAGGACGTGCACGACCGCTCGCCCGCCGAAATCAAGATCTCGTGGAACGCCCGCAACTTGACCAACAACTTCGACTCCCGCGTGCAGATCTCGCTGTGGGGCTACAAGGAGAAGACGACCACGCCCCAACTGCTCTACATCGACAGTCTAGCGGTCAGTATGCTACTCGGCCAGTCCGTGCACGGCAAAGTGATACCCTTACAGGACAGGCCTTAGTGTCGGCACCGGGTCCTCCCTCGGCCAGGGGCGGAACCAGGATTCATGGGCCCGCCCGCAGATCTGGCTGAGAAGGCCAGATCTCAAGACAAGAGGGTTTGGAGCCACCGAGAAAATTTTGAATCATGGTCATTTTTTCGAGTGAATCTATGCGTTTTAATGTATTTCAAACTGCGACATATTTGGAAAAGCAGCTCGATTATTTTCATTTTGCAATCAGCAGGCTAGACCCTGAGCCTGGAAATTTTGATTCAGATCACAGCATACGATACTTTCAAAATGTAAATCACTAAAGGGTCCCGTCTTTTATAACTGCTCACATGGGTGCATTCTAATGATAAGTATTGACGATGTTTTTCTTTATAGCTTTGTTATTTTTTCTGTTATTTTTTACCCTGCAATATCTATATCAAGAGGGGTCCTCAGGGTACGAAATTCGATGAGGCCTGATACGGGGCCCCCCGCGTACTTGGTCAGTCTGCCTCACACATTGTATATTTGCAGTGAAGTGGGAAACAAGGAAACATAAAACTAAAAGTCTTGCATAAAAAAGTTCACGAGTTTCTGATTTAAGTTCGGCCGACGGGCCCCCAACGGAAGTGGACGGGCCTGGGCCCGCCCGCGGCCGCGGGCCCTGCGGGCGCCTAGTTCCACCCCTGCCCACGGCTCTCTTCCAGGCTAGGCCTGAGTGCCGGCACCGGGTCCACCCTCGGCTGGCTTCAAGACTAGCACTGAGATCGTATGCTTGCACACAGAGCAGTAAGTCTGAGCTTGTTTCTCCTGTTATTCAGGAGACGGAGCTGAACACGGGAGAATTCACCATCATCCCCGGGAACTATCGCAACCGGTACAACTATGAACTGAGCGAGCTGATGTTTGGCTTCATCATGATCAACTTGACGGACCCGACGTTGATTGACAACAAACCGTACTGGATCACACCGTGAGTCTGCGTTGGGGTCATCATTGAGTCCATGAAATAGAAGTAAAAGGGAAATATGTAAAATTACGTGGTTGGAAGTAAGAGAAACATGGGCGCTTCTACCAGAAGCCAAATGTGGCTTACCACCATGGTATGTGATCATTAGAGCCAGGAAAGTCATGCAACTTAAAACATCAAAACGTGCAACCCAAAATGCCATAATATGCAAAACATGCAAAAACAAATTAAACGTGACCCCACCGCCTTATAGCGTAACAAAATATACACCGTAGAACTTTTCTCAGAGATTTAAATTATTTTATCAATAAATCACTCAGTGGTATGATGTCGAACCTGGCTGCGCCGTGCATAACATCGTTCCGATGTTTTTTACCGTCACTCTAAGGCAACGGTCGGTTAAAATGATTTTATAAGCCGAAAAAGAAGGCTCCAATATCAATTCAGATTATTGTACAATATTTGAAACAATTTACTTGCTTTGGGGTTATATAGTAGCTTGCTAAATTGAAAAAACGTCTTCAAACTGCAGAGAACCTTGAATCCCGAATTTTTAGCAAGTACGAGATTTACCTCAACCACCTGGGGCATTTTACCTGGGGATTTACCAAGAAAGGCAGAAATGGTTGCCGTTGTGGAGTTAAACGTCCGTATTATGCACAACATGCTGCAAAATCCCAAAACATGCAGCTTTCACTCAAAAAGTGCCAAAATATGCAAAACATGCAAAATAAAACTCATATATTCTTGATCAGGGGGTCATGAAACACATTTATAACTGTTTTTGCATGCTCTCCAATGCTTAGAAAAAAACATGCAATTGCATGACTTTCCTGGCTCTAGTGATCATGTACATCATTCAGGGGTTGGCAAGGACCCAGCTTTTTCATGAGAAGCCGACTGGGTACGAGTTTTTTGGGTAATTTTGGGGTTTTTTCACCAATAGTGCTAGTTATAGGGGTAAATCAATTTCCAGAATTGTTTTCTTGTTGCATTTGTTGTAAGCATATATTTTGAAAAATTTGTAGGTATAATAAAGAAAGGCTGGTCGAAAAGAGTTCTGAATAACAAAGAACAGACTGACAGATAAAATTAAGATAGGCTAGCCACTAGAGGAAAAGATGAAGCACAAATTTAATTATTTTTACCATACAAAATGCTAAATTAATACCAAAAACCAAAAAAAGTTTCAAAATGTTGTTATAGATTTAATCCTTTTGTTGGGTACTTTGGGTACGTTGGATACGCTGTAAGAGTGACTCCCGAAAGTTTGGGTTGAATCGCCGCTAAGCGAAGGTGGTTCCGTGCCCGCAGACAACTGTGGAGCAAGCCCATCCCACTGGGCTGGTACTTCGCCCCGCAATGGGAGCGCGAGTACGGCTCCAAGTGGAGCGATCGGCTCTGCGACAACTGGATCATGAACGACCGCTACCTGAAGAACTTTGCGGCGGAAGTGCCGCAGTGTCCGTGCACGCTGGACCACGCCCTCATGGACAAGGGGCGCTTCCTGCCCGACTTCGATTGCGACAAGGACGCCAATCCAGACTGCTACTACCACAAAGGTGCGCTCTTTCGGTCACCGTTCGATACGTTTGCGTGTTTTGAATTGTTGACAAAAATTCCTTCAATTTTTATTTTGTTGAAACTTTTCTTGAAACGGAAGGCAATCAAAGCTGGAAGAATGTGCAACCGAACCGGGATACGAACCCGGGACTTCCTGATGCTCTGCTTTCTGAGCTAAACGGGCAAGCAATCTCCCGCCTCCCTGTTTATCCCACCCAGCGAAGCGGGTGAATATGTGCCCGAATAGCTCAGATTGTAGAACACCTGACCAGGAGGTTCATATTCTGATTCGGTTGCACATTTTTCCAGCTTTGCCTCCCTTACATCCATAGCATACTGCAGTATCTTGTTTCATGAAACCTTTTAGTCTGTTGTTAGTTCTGATGAATTTTGGAGGTAACATATTTTGATGAATTTATTGGGAGAAGGTATTAAAGAATATTACCAATCCAAAATTGAACACCTTTCATGATTTTTTTAGAAAAGTTTCTCCGAGGTAAATTATTTTCAAGCTTGCTTCTCTAGATTTAATTAAATGTATGAAATGTGAATGAATCCATATTTGACAGGATCTGTTAGAGAATTGCACCTAATTAAATCTTACAAGTTACAAAGCCAAGTTAAAAGTTACAAACAAAATTTATATTGGTTCCTTTGCTTACAATGTCAGCTTCTGTCGAGCCAACACCCTTACGAAATGCCGGTACATCATCGAGACTTTAATTTAGCATCCAACACCCAGTTGGAATCAGTTTGATCTAAAACCAGGCCAAAGTGAGGCCAAGCAGACGAGACCCAGCCTGACAACGCGTTATGTTTCCCGCAGGCGCCGTGCATTGCGTTCGCACCGGCGCCCCGGGCATCGACGGCGCGGAGCAGCAGTGCTGCTACGACAAGAACAACTACCTGATGCTGACGTACGACCAGCAGTGGGGCTCGAGGCCGCATCGCTCCCACAACCTCGGCTACCTGCCCTGGAACGAGGCCAACAAGGTGCGTACCGGGAAACGGGCCCGGCAATCGAAGCTTTCCAGCCTGGGCTGGATTGGTCCATCTTCCAAGTCCCACCAGAATCAAATTTTACTGGAAAATCACTGGGAAACAATGCAGATTTCACTTCATATTCAATATCCAGTTGGATATTGTTCTTTATGTAAACTTATTCCATTTCCTTAAACTATTTAAGTAGGGGTCAGTTTTACAAAGTTCAGTTAAAGTGTTAACTGTCAGTTAAAATAAAATGTAGGTATCTGATTGGCTGTGACCTTGGAGATAACAATCTTAGCTGGCAGTTAACCCTTAATATGGACATTGTGAAACCGGTCCTAAGTTGTTAACTATAGAAGAGCCACAAGAGAAGTAACTTCCTGACCGTTCCCTGAACTTGTGCCCGACCCTCATGTTTGACCCTCGGTGTCCCGGCAGGTCCCGACGCTGAGCCACTGGTACCACGACATGGTGCCGTTCTACATCTGCTGCATGTGGCAAGAAGAGTCAGCCGTCGGCTGCGAGACGTTCCGGTTCGAGCGACGCCCGACACAGGATTGCGTGGCGTATCAGTCGCCCTCCGTTGGTGAGCTAGCGCCCGATACTCAGTTTGCCAGACGAAAGCCACGGTCTCGGTCTCGGCACTTATGAAATCCACCCTAATATTCGGTCTGCCATAGTGACGGCACCGATATAAGGTTACCCAGGTTTTCCACTCCCATACTAAAACAGCTACGCAAAAGCCCTCCGCCCGCAGTTATAGTTTTGCCGGCAGCCAAGGCAGCCATTGTTACCAAGTTAACCACCTGACGTGTGGAATGTTGGGTCCGTTGATTATATTGGCCTTGTACTATGGCCTGGTAGATGATGTTGAAACAGGTTGCCAACGCACCCCAGCGATTGCCGGCGAAACTAGTGGCATCTCATTTTTGCTTTAGCCATAGCTATAACTATAAGTATGGTGGAATATCAGGGTAGTGGGTAACCTTCTATCTGTGGTGATGGCTAGCGTAGAAAATGTGAATCGAGCAGTTTCCCCGGCAGTCGCTAGGGAGTGGTGGCATCGCGATGAGTGCTTTCGCTATACGTGACGTAGAGAACTGGATTGCGATGATGGGTAGAGCGAGTGAAACAGTCGCTCCATCTATCGGCTGCCGGGGCAAACATTCCGGCCTGAGGGCGAGGGGAATGCCTGGAATCTTGCAGGGCGAAGCTTTGGCAAGCTTTTGCGGAGCAATGTTGAAACGGGGGTGAATAATCTGGGTAGAACTGGAGCTGTGGCAGTCATTGGGCTGCAGTGTCTCACATTGCAAGAGAGAGACAATAATGGACAATTCTAATGTTGTTGTTTTTTTCCAGCCGCTCTTGCTATCAAGTCCCTAGAATTACAATAAACCCGGTTTTTCAGTGGCACATTAAAAATCTAATGGTCTGTTATCTTGTTATTTGCTTAGCAACGTCCAATCAGAGCCAGTTATTTTCTTGCTAATGGACCGTTAGTACCTTAGCGGGTCACTGTAAAACCGGCACTTGAACAGAATACAAAAGGCGTATTTCGAAGAGCCTTCCTCTAAGAAATTGTATTCTGTAAAACTTTTGTAACGGATTATATGTAACTCAAAACAAATATATAAAATACAAATGAATAATAATACTGAATAGTAATCTTGTCGTCATTCAGCCACTGTGTTCGGGGACCCGCACATCATCACGTTCGACGAGCTCGAGTACACGTTCAACGGCAAGGGCGAGTTCGTGCTGCTGCACGCCAACAGCGAGAAGACCAAGCTGGACGTGCAAGGTCGCTTCGAGCAGCTGCCGAGGAACATCTACGGGGACGTCATGGCGACGCAGCTGACGGCCGTCGCGGCCAGAGACAACACGTCCGCCATCATCGAGGTGCGTTGGCGGTCGAGTCGACTTTACGGACAGGGTTGGATGGATTTGAAATGTGATATCCTTGGTGAATTGTCAAGTGATATTTAGTATGGGCATCAAAATTCAATGAAATCTGACATTCGAAACTTAGTTTTTTTGTTGGTGTGTTTCTTAGATAGTCCCTCACTTCAAACTCTGCCTGTCTTGTATTTGTTTCAAAATCACCAAATACATGCAGATTGCAGTGCGGTGACCCAATTTTAAGTTTTGTTGGTGGACCTCAAGGTTTATCACCCAGCGCACCTGACGGCGAAACTATTAAGAAATTATCTTTATAAGGATAGCTGTCCTAGATTTATCAGTGATTCCCTTTGAGGTGCACCGGCAGTACAATTGTTGTACCACTCCAACCCCATGCACCCAGATATGTATCGTTCAACATTTCAATTCGCTGGGTTGAATCATTTTCTCTTTCATTCAGTATGTAGGTACTGACCAGGAATCTCTGAAAAAATATGTCTCAGCCTTTAGGTCATTTAGCATGGAAACAGTTGCAGCTTGACTCTTATAATTCAACTTGCCTACTTCGGAACAAAGTCCATGCCACTTCACTCCATAGCTTGTCACATAGCTAATTTATGCATTGAAGTTTGGCAGTATCTTTCAGTCAGCATTTCCTCCTAAAAGCTTTCTCCGCCAAAAGATTCACGTAGTGTGAGGGACGCCTGATGTTCTGGCTGAAATGAGAGCTGAAATGAGAGCTGCTATGAGTTGCCTCGAATGCGGTGTCATTCCGAGCGTTTCCGTCGACAGGTTCGACTTCGGCCGCAAGAAGCGCAGTGGCGCTATCGCCTGGACGTTCTGGCCGACGGAAAGAAAGTCTACTTTGACCGCGAGTCGCTGCGCATACAGCACTTCCCCGGTACGCAATGTTTACTCTGAAATATAATTTCCCCCAAATGAGCTAAGCTTGAATCTGTTTCTTACATATTTCAAGTGGCAGCAGTTTCAGAATTAGGTAAGCTCAAAGTCATAAGTAAGAGCATTATTTCCTGAGACTTGCACCTTTGTCCTAGCCTTTGGGCTTATTTGTCAGGAAATATTTTTCAAATTTGGGATTTAAAAATCTTTGCAATACAATGTAAAATGAAGGATTGAACGAAAGATATTGATTTATTGGCAAAAAAGCAAAAAAATACAATTTTTAGAACATCAAATACTGTTTTCTCTACTCTTGGAAATTTAAAATTCAATTTAAAACATTTTAATAGTGCTTTATAATTTTGATAAAATAAAATTGATCGCTGTCAAGAGACACTCTCGAAAGTTTGTAGTGAATTTCTGACAAGGGAAGGTGTTATTACGGCCAGAAACGAATCCCAACGCCATAGACGCCGTCCACTTAAAGGCTATTTGCAGACTCAAATAATTAAGCTTCTTCCATGTCAACAGACTAAATCTCTCATTCGATCACAACTTGTGTCATGATTAGAGCAGTCTTCAATGCTTGGGCTAGGAAGGGCACAAGTCTCAATACGCCACGTTGACACTTTGCCCCTTGACCTGGACAGGCGTGACGGTCTACGCGCCGACGTACATCCTGAACCAGTCGGAGATCGTGATCATGTTCGAGTCGGGCGCCGGCGTCGAGGTGGTCGAGAACAAAGGCTTCATGACGACCCGGGTCTATCTGCCGTGGACCTTCATCAACCAGACGCGAGGCCTCTTCGGCAACTGGAGCTTCGACATGGCCGACGACTTCACACGGCCCGACGGCCAGCTTGCCAACGTCAACGTCAACGACTTCAAGCGCGTGCACGAGGACTTCGCGATAAACTGTAAGTGGAACGGCGGTCTGTTGCGATGGCAACGTTATCAACCTCCAAGCAATAAAGCGCTCCTCTTTCAAATTACCCTTTCATTAATATTATTAGAGTCAAGATAAAATAGCTTCATAACGTTCTCGAATTGTGCTGTTGAACGTTCAAGTGGGCCAAGTCAAGTCAGGTTTCACACGACCTCGCTTGCGATTACAGGGCTGCTGGAGGACCAAGAGAACAAACTGGTGGGCAACTCGCTGTTCTACCGCGAGTACGGCCGCACCGCCAGCTTCTACGCCAACAAGACGTTCGAGCCCGAGTACCGCAAGACGCCGGCTGAGTTCATCCCGCCGAACCGCACCAACATCATCACGGCAGCCAAGGACTACTGCGGCACGTCGTACCAGTGCCAGTACGACTACGCGATGAGTCTGAACCGCGACATGGCGCACTTCACCAAGAACTACCAGGACAGCTACGT
Organism: Nemoura dubitans; assembly: GCA_921293005.1. Classification (NCBI taxonomy): domain Eukaryota; kingdom Metazoa; phylum Arthropoda; class Insecta; order Plecoptera; family Nemouridae; genus Nemoura; species Nemoura dubitans. Next base: position 49,887,321 of record OV121074.1, on the reverse strand, counting down.
CGAGATCAAGACCAAGAACGGCGAGCGAGGTGAGCTGGATGCACAATCGACTCTGCTAAGCGGGAAACATCTCAGCTCGACACAAGCTGCGCTCAGATGAAAGGATCCGGCTTTAAATTACCCATAAAGAGGCAAAACAAATGTGGTGTTTTGTTAGTCAACCAAAAATTACGTTGTTTACTCTTGCTAATTTCAAATTTCAAATTAAAAATGCTGATAGCGATTCAACATTTTGATATTGCTAAGTTATCACTGCTTAGAGTCTCTCCTGTAAGTTCAGCGTGAACCGCTGGCAAGGGAAGGTGACTACGGGGGGAAAACAAACCGCAATGCCCTCGCTGACGTCATCTAGGGCCTGCTCCAGCTGACACGTAAAGGCTATTGGAGGCACGCGTAGTTCCTTCTTGTCTTCAAGAATTTGCCCACAAAAAATTTGTGTCTCAAATCAAAAGACTTACGGCATTCCCAAAGCTATCCTGTGATTTTAAGATCATACGTTTTCAATATCACTGCCTATGGTTTAGCATGGGCCGTGATTTGAAATTGAGTGATTTCGATAAAAATCGAAAGAAACAAAGGTACCATGATCTCCACCCATTTTGTCCCCATTAGTGATCTCTTGCGGCGTGCTGGAGACGCCCCGCTTCGGACGCAAGAGCAACTTCCTGTTCGTGCCGGGCACCAAGGTGACCTTCGAGTGCAGCCAGGGCTTCGTGCTGATCGGAGACCATCGCAGACAGTGCATGCCCGAAGGCCGCTGGGACACGCCCGAGTACGGCTACACCGAGTGTCTACGTGAGTACTCGCGATGGCACACAGCCAGACTGCGCTCTAGGCTCAGAGCGGGGGAAAAGAGTGTCCAAATTCTTGGGAGTCTTGGTAATTAATCTTTAGCGGCGGGCACAGCCCCTCCAACACAGAATTGTGTTCACTTGCATGCTGTTGGTCTGTAGTGGGCGTTTTTGATGTTTGGGCATTAGGGCGTTTTGGGTGTGTGAGGATGTACCCTTTTGCACTCAGTAGAAGTGCAGTGTTGCGATTAATGGCGATCCATCAGGAGTATCCTCAACCACTTGCTGAAAACCACTAGCTGTCCATCATCTGAAAACTGAGACTCACAATTTCAACCGCCGTAAACCCTCTAACTGCTATGACAGTACGGCTATAGTCGTTTTACAGCGTCTTGGCAAATGAACATTAAAATTTTTCCCTGCCATACATTTGAAATTTGCTCTGCATTCTAGAAATGAGCTTTATACTTGAGTTTTTGTTATTTTTGGAGATAAAAAGCATGTCTTTTCCACTATGCCATTGGCTGAGCACAGCCCGATTAACACCCCGTCTCTGTGCTTTGTGCCGCAAACAGGTGCGCAGGAATACTCGTCTCGGCAAGCCGGCATCATGGCCGGCGTCGTTATGGCTGTCATTTTGCCGATTCTGGTTGTGCTCTTTGCCATTTGGTTCTGTTGTAAAAAGAAGCAAAAGGCCGACGACAGCGCCAGCTCGTGGCGCTACAGTCCGCCGACAGACAAGAAGACGGCGCTGCTTTCCGCGGAAGAGCTGGACAGTGGCCTGGGCGGCCCGACATCGAGCTCGAACGGCAGCGGCGGCTCCAAGAAGCGGCGGCTCTATGATCGGACGTACCGAACACGGGAGCCGCTGCCCGGCAGACCGGACATCCCCGACGACGACCGCGAATGGGAGCTGGACGAAGACGCCCGGGTGCGGATCCCTTACAGCGACACGACTCCGTCCGATCTGAGCGTAGCTCCGATTCCGCCGGTCGTCATGCGGCCCAAGACTGTCAGCTCATTGGCGGGAGACCACCGGAACGGGAATTCAGACGCGAGCACGATCAGGAACCGGCCGCCGAGTCAGGGGGCTTCCGACGTTAGCTCCATTGTGAGGAGCCGGCCGCGCAGTCAGCGTGATTCGGATTTGAGTTCGCTGATCAGAGGCCGGCCGAGAAGTCAGCGGGAATCCGATGCGAGCTCGATTGCCAGAACGCGGCCGAAAAGTCAACGGGAATCCGACGCGAGCTCCATGGCACGGCCCAAGCGCGACTCGCTGCTCGGTTTCAAGCCGAGGGAATCGTATTCGTCGTCCGATTTCGGTTCGGTGGCAAGGAAGCCGCAGACGAGTCCGAAGAGAGACGAGAGCTCGGCACCGACCTCGGAATTAGGGATGGTGCCAACGCAACCAAAACGGGAGTCTTACGTCTGAAGTTTCAGAAGCGAAAACAAAAATCTGTAGATGATTATCAACATTTTAGTTTAAGATTGTTAATTGTGATAGTTTAGGGCGTATCGCATCATCCGAATTCACTCGCATTTATTTTGTTCACAGCATTCGTTTTTGTTTCATTTTTGTTTTAGTAATCAGCCGATAATAAAATCCGATCGAAACTAACCAAGAGAAGTGTGTGTTGACACGATGGGAAAGTTTTTATTCCACAAAAAGGACAAGCAAACGTGACAAGTTTCCAAAAGAAATCACTAGCAGAGCACAATCTAGTCGGCAAAATGACAGAATTACGTTCGTGACAATTGCCTCTGATTGTGGAATGGAAAGTTTTCCATCACTCTTTGACTTCGATTACTCTCAAGTTCTCAAGCAATTTGGCGACATTTCCATTCCACATCAGAGGTAATTAAAAAGTTTCAACTTGTTGAATTCCAACGCGATGCCAAACGCAATCCGCCCGACCAATCCGCCGTCTCTGTTTGCGCAGGTGAGCAGGAGTACTCTTCGCGGCAAGCGGGCGTCACGGCCGGCATCATCCTGGCCGTGGTGATCCCCATCCTGCTGGCCATCATCTGCGTCGTCTACCAAGGACTCAAGCGGCGCAACCGCAAGGAGAAGGCCGAAGCAGCCGCCAACGACTCGCGCGTCTATCCCATCATGCTCACGCGGACGTCCATCGTCGAGGACGACGAGCGGGAGCTGCTCAACGACAAGGCTCAGCCCGCCAAGGTATGGCATTGCGTCGGGCCAACGGGGCTCATTGCTCCGCCTTGCCATTTCACCCACTTGCTGGAAAGTTCTAATTAAATCCGTAGGATATTTTTATAGTTTTGTACATATTTTGCTGTTCATATCTCATAGTAAAAGAGTAACCACTTGTAAAACATTCAATGGATGACAATTTATAAAGAGCATACAGAATAACCTTTGATCAGTGCTCTGGTACGCTGGATGGGAAACTAGTAAGCCGTTCCAGCTCTCACTGCATTCGACTACGTGCCGGTTTGCGCTGTCTTATAAACACAACACATGAATACCAACAAACTAGGTACCTACTACCTACCTAATTTATTAGCATTTTATAATATTCAATTGACATATTTAAAAGCCACTAGTACATTTGTTATTTCAGCTTTGAAATAACAAAAGATAACGACATAATCTTGATCATCGAGTTGATCTGACGGCGTGATGACAGCTAGCAAGGTTCGGGTGAACGCTGAACGGCGGCATCCCTTTGATTTCGAGCTTGCTAAGCTAGGAACACTGTAATTTTGAATTTCTTCTTTGGCACCTGGAATATGAATAAATGTACCTAATGCATGAAAATTTTGAATGGAAATTTCCATGCTGATGCTGAATGTTAGTGTTTTGATAAAAGACAGGAAGAGTAACTGTTTTTACCAGTACCTATTGATAGGTACTCGAATCACTAATTTATTAGTAGTACTTAATATGTTCCAATTTCACCCAATAATTTCCAGTGCTACTACAAGAGTTAAAAAGTTGTATCAAATCTCCACCAGGCAAGTCCTAACTGCGATTACAGGGAGACGAACAGATAGTGACATCGAAACTCCCCGTAAACAAATCGCTTGGCCTCTGGTCGGCAGGAATCGGAGCGCGACTACGCCGCCAGCGAAATGAGCGTGCCGCGGTCGACGACGACTTTCCAGCCTCCGGCGCCGCGCAAACGCACGTCGTACACGAGCGAGGAGGAGGACGACGTCGCGACGCTCAAGAGCAAAGTCACCGAGATAAACTAGACACTTTCAGCCACCAGACAGTAGGAGCATCATCTGTAGATTCATCGAGACAAGTCGTGGTATTTCCGAGAAACGACATTGCATTGTAGCATTGACTTTATCACGATTCAATGGGAGAAATGTTTGCGTCAACTACGCCAGAGTGACATTCATTTTTAATCATTTTTTAGTTGCGATTCGTTTAGTGTCTAGATTTAAAAAAATCTTAGGCTTAAGGTAGATTAAGATCTCTTACCATCAGTAGTCTAGAATTCAGCGTACTTTTTAACTACAATACATTTTATACAAATAAATAGCAATATTGTCAAGGTAAAATGTTATGATTTGATTTCTAAAAGAAATAAATCATTAAACTCTAAATTTGTGATGCATATGCCATCGTATGTATTCTCTTTGTCAAGAATCAAAATGAGAAGATTTTCGACAGCTTTTTAGGATTAAAGCAGAAACTAATAAATAAATCTGCCAAAACTACATGCCTATATGTTTCAGTCCCAGCAAAGGTTTGCAGCTGGGATGGATGTAGGCACTTCAGATAAGTACACCTCTGGACTTTGAAATCCACCCAGTCCAGTTTCGTCCTGACGACTCACCCCTCAGAAAGGTTTGACTGAAAATAAATCCGCCAAACGTTCGTTTCGGATTTCGAGTGTTACGGCAGACCGTCCGCCTTTTGGGTAGGCTTCGATACATACTGAAGTGTAGAGCACCAGTTGCCTACCTGCCAGTCATGAATGTCATATATTATCATCTTGTCGCCTGGCGGGTTCAACCATAGAGGAAGAATAACCAGTAAGAGAACATATTTAAAGTATGTCACGCTTGTGGGTGGGGGGGGGGGGGGGGGGGTGCCCAGAGTGTGACAGTTTGTGACAGAGAGGGGGGGGGGGGTCGTATACATGTGAGGTCACACTTTGTTGTAGGTATAATGATACATTTTCTTAAAATAAAAAAATTATCAGTAAGTGTCAGAGCAAAATATTTTAAAACTTAACTGCCAAATTCGGTGCTGATCAACTATTATCATCTCACTGTTTTGTTTTACCAGTAGTTTTTAATGAAGCATGAGACATTACTGCGCTGACTTCTAAATTTAACTTTGTGCAATATATTTTATATTGCTGTGGTAGTACCTACTTCCCTTTGATGTGGTGCTGTTCTACTATTGTTTTAATAGTTCAATAATCAATAATAGTAGTTCAATAATAGCTCAATAATTACGAAATTATTGTAACTTTTTCTGTATCGTACAAAGATGTTGAATTCCTTTTAACCAATTACTAATTTCTTGAAACACATCATTTATTAAAATATATATTTAAAACCCCCCCGTTTTTTGTGTACATTTTGTGTACAGTCCCAAAAGTTAGCTCTCCAGAGGGAAAAATTATTGGGGGGGGGGGGGGGGGGGGGGGCAAAGATTGTGACATATTTTTCGAGGGGGGGTGTGCCAATGTGTGACAGTTTGCGACAAGGGGGGAGGGGAGGGGGTCAGAAAGTGGCCTAAGAGTGTGACATACTTTTAGTACGTTCCCTAACCTGCAGGAGGTCATTGGGACATATGCTACCATTTAAACATTACTGTTCATTACCATGGCAGTCCTCAGATCACCACCCTTTCGGCCTGTTTGCTGGAGAGAATTATTCGAGGGGCAGGATCGATACCATATAACGGTATGGCCCACGTCCACTCCAACTGAAACATCCCGGTTTTCAGCTCGCATTTAAAAAAAGTCTTTACCGCAAAGTTCTTGTCTTCCTTGGGTGTCTTTCACAGTGTAAGAAGAACACTGAAACAGGTGGAAGGAACAACTGATTAAAAATACCAGTACTTGTCTCCTTGGTTTCCTTCCAGCATTCCTGCAAACAGCCGAATAGTTCTCGACACATTGAATCAGCCGCGGTGAACTGCAAATGCTCAACTGTGACAATTTTCATTTGAGATTTCAGTGAACTCTCTACTCTAGCATGCGTAATACGCACCTCTGTTACCCGATTGCGAGAAATCGCCAGGAAAGCCCAGTTTTGCCTGGAAATGGAAAACCGTCGACCATTTCCATACTCTTTGGTCCAGCCTGCCCCTGCGACAGGTAAGTGCCTGCAGCCACACTGAATTAGGAGGACAACAAGGACTAGTGAAGGGAGAGGCAAAACATAACAACAGGCATGTTTCTAAAAGTTTCTTCATCGCCAACAGTGTACAGTGCTTCCTGCCTTCTAGTGATTCTTTCAATGATACTAAGTAATCAGGTGAAAAGAAAGGCAAAGGAGCACGATTGTTATGTAATAATATACAAGTTCATGAATGACACAGGGTGTAAACTGGCCGCAGCGCAGGATGCTTTAAATCCAGGAGAGTTTCCAATGGAATGACATGTGTCCACAGAAATCAATCATCAATTATTATCGTCTTAAAAATTAACAAAAATGTTTGGCAACCATCTGTGATGATTGCCCGCATAAAATGATGATTTTGAATCCTCCTGCGATAACATAATACTGATTTAGATAACCTACGCGATGAACCGAACAGAACAGTCGCGTCCGCAGACGCTTTACAGCTAAAAACAACGGCACGAAAACGCTGGCGAATAAAAAACGGTAAAAAAGTGAAACGATTTCGGAGAGGCAATCGATGGCTGCTCGATATGACTTTTTTTTATCCGAGGACTTGCGCAGGATCCGGCACTATACTTGCGTGATGCGCGCGGGCAAACTTTCCGCGTCGCAGGGGGAGGGAGGGGGCCAACCAATAAATACTAGTCGTAAAAAGGAATTGCACATAATTGTCAGTGATCGAGGAGTGAACGTTGCACACGCGGACCTCGGCAGGGGAATCGCGGAAAGCAGCCTCGTTTTAGTGCGTGCCTTGGACAAACGCACAATATTTACATAAAAAAAAAACAAGAGAAAATCTTAAAAAATATTTGTACATTCAGAGAAAAGTAGATTCACTACCGACGATGGCGCGGGGACGTGTTTCTTCTTAGAAAACTTAAAAAAGTGAGCTAGCGTTGGGGCGTGGCGGCGGCCAGATGGCCCAGACTGGGTCACCTGGCGCCTGTCGCCTGGTTCATGTCGTAGAGCACCTGCGCGATCGTGCGCGAAGACTCCACGTTGCTCAGTGCAATGCTGGCCAGGTGCGGCTCGTAGCTGCGCAGGAACCTGCAACCGGGACGGAGAAACTGTGTCAAAGCGGGCGGCTTACAGCGATAAGTCAAGTTTCTTGTTGCGATTCAAGGGGCTTTGCCCAACTGCGCCTACGTTCGGTTGGGATTGGACTAAGCATCAGTCTAAGCCACTCAAAATCGCAAATGCACGACACTGGGCGCTGTCAGCAATCCCAACGTACAGTTTGGATTACGCACGGCACAGTCACGACTAACGCTAAGTCCCAACAGCATGTAACATGAGACAACAGACCTAACTGTGCGTAATTCTGAAATTCTTCTCTCGACAAGTTGAGGAAGCGTGCGCCATCCAGCAATTAGTGTGAATATTATCAACGGTCGATTGCTCTTGTGCCCGGCAACCAGTTGAGCTCGTACGCGTGCGAGTGGTAGATCAGCGTCGAGACAGCTGATCGTTAGCCACCCCTGTTGGTTTGTTCACCCATTGAGTGTGTGAGATCACGTACCGTCGGCCGTTGGTGGAGTAGATGACTAGGTTTCGCAGGATCAGCGAAGACGTGAGCCTGATGCTCTTGGTGACGGGTCCCTCGTTGTCATCCTGCAAGCACAAGCGTCGTCGGTCAGAAGGTGAAGCCGAGACGACGTCGACTCTAGTCGAGTTCCAGCCTGCGCTCTTGCTGCTCCGTGGCTTCGATTGTTAGTTGTTAGCAATTAACACAGCCAAGGTCTCGCTTCCAACAGTTGAAAGTTTGCTAACCAAGTGTCTAGACAAGTGTCTGTGTTTCCTTTTCTCTGGAAAATCTACCAATCTGTCTCAAAATTGAAAACTTTAGATGACATCTGATGATAATTTCAGTCAGGTTGAGAAACGTTTGCGATTCGTAAAAAACCAGTTCAATCTTATTCCAAACTGAAGGATTTGCAGAAAATACTAATTTATCTAAAGCCCAAACTGCAATGGTTTAAACTGTGGTTCAACATAATGATCTACTGACATCTACTTGGTGCTTTGTGCTAAGCTACTTCTCGACTCTATTCTAAGGGGTCAAATACAGTGGATTACACAGACCAACTAAGAGATACAAAACCATGCAGAAAAAAACACTCGGGGTTATAATGCAAAACGCAAAAAAGCACACAACATTAATGGAACCAAACGTCTACGCTGCTACTTTGCGACATGAACTAGGGAAGTGGTAACGTCTTGCTTGAGTGACTTCTACTTGTGTTCAACCAGCTACGGTCTCAGGATAAAACGCAGTTGCTCCAGCATCTTGGAGGAAGTTTATTTCTTCCTTAAGTTGGAGGGATTGCAAGGATGGCTGTTACGACTTTGCAACACCTGTGGCTTCCAAATGGTTCGTCCTACGGCAATCAGATCATCAATGCACTGGTCAAAAGGAGCACATTTGTGATTCAAGAGGATTTTACGTTGGACTACTGGGAAATACCAAAAATTGAAATTCTGAATTCATAAACTAGATGCCACCATTGATTGGTTGGTCCCAACAAAGTACACAAATTGCATGGTAAAACTTAGAGGTTCTTTTAACGCAACGAAATACAGCAAATATTCGGTAGGCAACTGCCTATCTGTTGCCAAACGTGAACTGCATACTTATTTCGGGGCTACCTATGTTAAATGTGCTTTGATTGAAACATGAAAATCTTTTCCTAGAGATTTAGATGCAGCGGTCCTGGTCATTAACTCCAGCCTGTGAGATCCACCAACTCTCCGGTCGTCAGCAGTGGGTTGAACAAACGAAGGATGGGTAAAACACGTCACTACCTACCGATGCTACAGGGCAGGGCGGAAGAGTTAGGTTAGGGTGCTGACAGCAGGACAAGCTCACACGTGAGGGAAGGACAGGCGGGGAACTGAGCGGCATCCGAAGCTCAACGGCATTTTGCTCTTCGCCTGGCTCGCAGGTAGAGACTGAACGAGGATTGTCTCGAAACACAAACGCAAGGAAAAATACCGAGTCACCTCTGGCACGTTGCATCTCAGAGGCATTTCTCAACGGCAACAGCTTGACTTGACACGATTGACACTTGCTCATAGTTTCCCATGGAACAATTTGAAGGCAATAGGTCAGTATTTCATTGACAGAATTGAGAAAAATCTCACAATCAACAAAAGTGTTTCAATTTCTACATGTTTTGACACCTCACAAACTTGACAAGTTTCAGATGTTTGGGAAGAAACCAGAGAAGAGTGCAGATCCGTCCGATTGCTTCCCACACCATCGGACGTAGCCAGCCGCCAGGGAGCAAGGGGGAGGGAGCGAAACCAAGCGGGGACGGAGCAAACATTGGAATTCCGGGAACCACACACACGAGCGGGGATTGACACACGGGCGCGGGCCACGCAAAAAGCTTACCTGTTCGGGGGGCGCGCGGGCCAACGGCACCGCAGCCGGCTTCACTGGCCGCTGCCGAGGACAAAACCACAACGTCAATTCAACGGCCCAGCCCAGAAAACACAGTCGCCTAGCTTGGCCAAGCAGCCTAGCCTTACACTAACAGTCCAGACATGTGGATTTATTGCTTTCTATGTTCTGAATGGACTTTTTATTCATACACGGCAGAAGTGACGCTCGAAAGATACCAGTGTAGTTAGGGTTGAAACATCGCAATCAATCAGTAATGATGAGAGGGAACGGTGCAGCGATGATGGGCTGAGAGAGTATAGAATAAGTGTAACAAGTAACAACATAATTGCCAGCATCTTGGCGGAATGAAATATTGAATATATTGAAAAAAAATCTAAATTATTTGAAAGAGTGACAAATCACCTCCTGAGCTAGTAGCTATTTTGATTAAGGCTGCCACTAATAGTCTGCCTGTCAAAAATATTTGGTAGATTTCCGTAGGCGAAGGGAATGCCGGAAACTTGTGGGCTCTTCCATAAGACTTACAGCTAGGCAATGTTAATGGGCAGGGGGAGGTTGGGTAGGTCGTCCAGTAGGCACTGGCCTAGAGATGCCCAAGGGTGCATGATAAGTTCGGTGCCTAAAGCCTCGCACGGATTTCAAGTAACGTCCGGGCACCACATTGAACCTGCACTATATCGGAACGTCCGTAGTATCCAGTTATGACACTTTGAGTTATTTCAATAAAATCGGCAAGTGACGGTAACTTCTTGATGTGCTTTCAAACTCGCATACAGTTCACCCCATAATTATTATCCGCTAGGTAACTCCCACATATTTCTCATGTTGATCCCAGCGACCGGTTCTCTCGAGTCTGAAGCAGTCAACAAGTCTGTTGGCCAGCCTGGTATTACCTGTCCCACACCAGTTGGCTACTAGACACTTCAAGCTTCCCGTGTCTGCTACCTAAGCCAACAATGCCGTTTAAATACAGTATCAATTTCAAAGGAACTCAACTTTCTGGGCTCCAAGGTAGGAGAACCCCTGGCCTACAAATAACTACAAAATATATTATTATAGACAAACTATCAGTGACAGCCCAAAACAAAATAGCTAGTGCCCTAGGCAATTTGTAAGGCTTTCAAAAAATGTAAGAACCAATTTTGTGATATTATGAGGCTTGCTGAAAGTTTAGACAAACCTTCAAAACTTTTTAAAATTATTTTTTGGCATTAATTCTGAATTTTCAGCAAATCTCGTCATAAAACCAAAATTACTCGTACTTTATTTGCAAGTTTCATAAATTGCCTAGAACACTAGCTATGTTGTTTTGGGATATCATTGATATTTTGTCTGTAAAAAATAATTAGTAGATATTCAAACTCCAATGGTTCACCCACCTTAAGGAGACAGCTACATTGTTCAACTGCCTGTGATCGCAGATGGCGACCAAACACACAATGGCAGAACGGCATGAAAAGTCCTCGTCATCGCTATCGCCTCCGCCGTGCCCGCGTAGTCCGTGTGGAATCGAGACACCCTCGAGCACTCACCATCAGCTCCTTGGGGTTGACGAACTCGAGGGCGTGGCGCTTGATGGCGTGGAACGCGGCGTTGGGCGCGTAGCCGGGATGCGGGGGCGGTGGCGCGGGCGGCGGGATCTCGCTGCGGCCGCTCACAGACAGCTGCTTGCGTCGGACCGCCATCATCTTCAGCACCTGCACACGCGCCACACGTCACACGTCAGGACGGGCAAACGGGGGGAGGCCCGACAAACGGAGGTCGGACAGACGTTTTGAAATGAAAAATACGATATCAAAAAGGGAATTTTAAATGCTAAATAAAAGTCTCACTGGTTTATATAGCATTCAAATCCCAGTTAGAAATAGATTTTCGAAACTAGTGCTAAAAATAGGATACAGTAGACAAGAGTCTCAGAAATTTTTTACTTTTGAAATGGTTTATTTCAGTATGTTTCACAACTTTGCAGAGCAGAGTGGAATCAAGGCAAAAGTAAGGCTTCGAATTTTTGAATTTTATGAAGTGCTTAGCGCATACTGCCGTCCATAGGCATACAATTCAGATCTGATGGCTAACAGATAGAGGAGAGACATGGGTGCCACTTGGATGGGTGTGACTCTTGCCAAGCCATGGGATGATGTGCAGAGCGAGTGAAACGACAGATATAATAACAGTAGTGCCGGCATCCCTTGATTGTATTCTCATCTACTTGGCTTGAAGGCGAGGGGAATAACAAATCGTGGGAGAGAGAACTGTGTAGCGATGATGTGCAGAGCGAGTGAAACGACAGATATAATAACAGTAGTGCCGGCATCCCTTGATTGTATTCTCATCTACTTGGCTTGAAGGCGAGGTTAATAACAAGTCGTGGGAGAGAGAACTGTGTAGCGATGATGGGCAAAGTGAGTGAAACGACAGATATAATAACAGTAGGGCCGGCATCCCTTGATTGTATTCTCATCTACTTGGCTTGAAGGCGAGGGGAATAACAAGTCGTGGGAGAGAGAACTGTGTAGCGATGTTGGGCAGAGCGAGTGAAACAACAGATATAATAACAGTTGTGCCGGCATCCCTTGATTGTATTCTCATCTACTTGGCTTGAAGGCAAGGGGAATAACAAGTCGAGGGAGAGAGAACTGTGTAGCGATGATGGGCAGAGCGAGTGAACGACAGATATAATAACAGTAGTGCCGGCATCCCTTGACTGTATTCTCATCTACTTGGCTTAAAGGCGAGGGGAATAACAAGTCGTGGGAGAGAGAACTGTGTAGCGATGATGTGCAGAGCGAGTGAAACAACAGATATAATAACAGTAGTGCCGGTATCCCTTGATTGTATTCTCATCTACTTGGCTTGATGGCGAGGGGAATAACAAGTCGTGGGAGAGAGAACTGTGTAGCGATGATGTGCAGAGCGAGTGAAACAACAGATATAATAACAGTAGTGCCAGCATCCCTTGATTGTATTCTCATCTACTTGGCTTGAAGGCGAGGGGAATAACAAGTCGTGGGAGAGAGAACTGTGTAGCGATGATGGGCAGAGCGAGTGAAACAACAGATATAAAAACAGTAGTGCCGGCATCCCTTGATTGTATTCTCATCTACTTGGCTTGAAGGCGAGGGGAATAACAAGTCGTGGGAGAGAGAACTGTGTAGCGATGATGGGCAGAGCGAGTGGAACGACAGATATGAAAACAGTAGTGCCGGCATCCCTTGATTGTATACTCATCTACTTGGCTTGTAGGCGAATGGAATGCCAAGTCGTGGGAGAGAGAACTGTGTAGCGATGATGTGCAGAGCGAGTGAAACGACAGATATAATAACAGTAGTGCCGGCATCCCTTGATTGTATTCTCATCTACTTGGCTTGAAGGCGAGGGGAATGCCAAGTCGTGGGAGAGAGAACTGTGTAGCGATGATGGGCAGAGCGAGTGAAACGACAGATATAATAACAGTAGTGCCGGCATCCCTTGAATGTATTCTCATCTACTTGGCTTGAAGGCGAGGGGAATGGCAAGTCGTGGGAGAGAGAACTGTGTAGCAATGATGGGCAGAACTAGTGAAACGACAGATATAATAACAGTAGTGCCGGCATCCCTTGATTGTATTCTCCTCTACTTGGCTTGTAGGCGAGGGGACCTATAATTGTTGTAAGAAGCCACAACGTCAATCGAATCAATGGTATCGATATTTGAACATCCCTTTTCAGCCCCGCCCCCTCACCTCGGTGTTGCAGTGCCGGTCGTAGAGGTGCGTCATCAGAGAGAAGCGCTTGCGTTTCATGGCGTCACAGCGCTCCCACAGGCACTGGATCTCCTGGCTCCCCGACGGACAGTGGCTCTCACACGCGTGCATGTAGGTCTCGTTTGCTGACTTGAAACTCCTGCAACAGCGAAACCAAACCATCAACGTCACTCGCACGGCGGTAGCTAGCAGCCCGGAAGGCCAGCGCTAGCGGTCACTTCGTATTGTCATCAAGCGCCACTCGCTCGGCGGTAGCTACCAGACTGGAAGGCCAGCGCTAGCAGTCACTTCGTATTGTCATCAAGCGTCACTCGCTCGGCAGTAGCTACCAGACCGGGAGGCCAGCGCTAGCGGTCACTTCGTATTGCCATCAAGCGTCACTCGCTCGGCAGTAGCTACCAGACCGGGAGGCCAGCGCTAGCAGTCACTTCGTATTGTCATCAAGCGTCACTCGCTCGGCAGTAGCTACCAGACCGGGAGGCCAGCGCTAGCGGTCACTTCGTATTGTCTTCAAGCGTCACTCGCATGGCGGTAGCTACCAGACTGCTACCAAGCGTAGCTACCAAGCGGTCACTTCGTATTGTCATCGCCGGCCAGCTCTGTTGCTTACTTCCTAGACTTCTAGCACCACAAAGTTGTCAAGTACGCAGATTGAGGTAGGCAGACCCAGTTGACATGCATGCTGATTTGAGTGGGTCTTTTAAACACTATTTGCACAGCAGGCAAAGTGACCCCTATAGGCAAGACAGACCCAGTTGAGACAGTCGAGACAAGTGACACCCACCTCATGCAGCCGCGCCACTCGCACAGGAAGGCGTTTGGGTCGACAGGCGCTTTGAGCGGCGTGGGCTGCGGCGACGGCGCGGGGGGCGGTGACAGAACCGGAGGCGGTGGACACGCCTCTTTCACGGCCACGGGGGTGGCACTGGAATACACCGGGGAAGGGGTGAGAACAGCCGAGGCCCAGTTTTGCCCATTTTTTGAAGTCCTTGTCAAGATCCCAACTAGCAGTTACAACTGAATTTGCTGATCATGATTGGCTGAATTCTGTATAGAGTTTAAAGATTTGGTACAACCAGGCATTAGTAACGCTGCCTGGAGCCAAGTGCCAGTCAATCGACATCAAACATCAATCTAGTGTTCAGAGATGTCCTAGCAATTCGTTCCGGTAGGTACGCGATTCTGACAGCATTCCATTCCAGTTTCGGGTAACGAGTAACATGAACTTTGTGTCACAAGTCAAATGACAAACAATGCAACATTTAAAAGGGATCGAGATAGGTACTACCTGGGAAAGTGAATGCAAACTGTTAGCTTGTCTGGTGTTCAAGTGTATTTGCAAGATATGCAAGATATTTCAGGCAGTTTTATTTAGGGAGTTTGAAACCATACCATAGTAAGAGACCAAATTTAGCTCTCAGCAGAAAGTTTGAAATTTACTTTTATTGTGTTATCCTGAGATTTTTAGGGATTGATTCTGGAATAATATATGCTATCGGCGCTATCGGCTTGTAGATTTAAATAAAGCACAAGATTAAAGTCGTCCCCAGTCGGTCCAAAACAGCGAGCGACCACTTCGCGCCGTCGCCTACCTGGGTGGGGCGAGCCGGAGCTGCGCTTGCGCCGGCTTTGGCGCGGCCGGCGCGATGGCTGGCGGCGTCGAGGCGGCCGGGCTCTGCAGGATCGGGCGCGGAACCTGCGTCACCACCACCGGTTGCGGGGCCGCCGACTGCACCATCATCTTCTGGCCCCCGCCGCCGTTTCCACCGCCGGGGTTTTGGAAGATGATCAGCGTCTTGGCGCCGGTGCCTGCACAGAGGGAGCGACGTGCCGTCAGACAAACAAACCAAGTGATTCAACGGAGAAGATTAACAGAATGGGGCGAAATGATTTTTCAGGTAAAAACGGAGTTAATTTTTCCAAGCCCAGGGTATTATCTGGATGTGGCCTGGTTACAAATAGCCCTAAAACACCGCTACGCATAGTTTAACGGACTAACCAACCTTTGGCAGACCTTACAGAGTGCCAATATTTAAAAGATAGCGGAACAAAATTAAAAGCACACAAATCTTAGGACTTTAGTGAAATCAGTTACCTTGCTGCTGCTGCGTCTGCGTCACCAGCACCGTCTGGTGACCTTGGCCCAGGCCTTGCTGCTGCTGGGCCACCATGTACGTTGCGCCGCCCAGCTGCACGCCGCCCTGCGGTGCTTGCGACAGGATCAGCTGGCCGCCTTGGCCTTGCGTCAGCATCACTTGCCCCTGCACCATCTGGCCCTGCACCATCTGGCCTTGCACCATCTGGCCTTGAACCATCTGTGCACCGAGCTGCGGCCGGATGGCCTGCGTCTGCGCAGGGCCCGGCTTCTGCGCGGGCGCCGCGTGGAGGGTGATCTGGCCGGCCGGCGTGATCAGGACCTGGCGGCAAGGATCGAACGGTTTAGAAACTCTTGCCGAAACTGTCCCAACCTTAGCACTACGACACAATAAGGCATGAAGATCTAAAACATTCAGAGATGTTTCATAAAAATACATTCTCAACATTTGGCTCTACAGCATTAAAAAATTTTTGAAGGAAAAAGGAAATATTCTGCAAACTTTGATTGGTTTAAAAGCAATAAAGCTGATTTTGCTGAAAAGCACAAGAGGTCTCAACTGAGAACAAAGATAGGTCCTCTGACAATGCCATCAAAATCGATAGCAGCTGTTTGGTCTGAGCTCAAGCAAACACACAAACACAGAGTGACCAATTGTTTGCGCCGTTGAAATGAAGGAGCGATTGTAGCCGTAGTGCATTACCTGGCTCTGCGGCGGCGAAACGAACATCTGTCGGTTGCCCGCGGTGACAATGAGCTGCTGCTGATTGGCGACGACCAGCTGCTCCTCCGCCACTTCCATCTCGGGCTCGTCTTCCAGCGCAGACGCCGCGAACGCCGCGTACAGGTTGGCGGCCGCCGCCGACGCAGAGGTGGCTTCGCCCGCGCGGCCGTTGGTGTCCGCGTGCGGTCGTTTCGCCTCGGTTGGTGCCGCGGTGTCGTCTGCGGCCGGTCGTTTCAGCGCCGGTCGCGCCGGTTCAGGCTCCGTCGCTGTCGCGTGGTTCGTGTACTGGATGACGGTGTCTTTGTTGGGTTGGTAGCACGCAGTCTCTTTAAGCACCTGGGCAGTAAAGGGCATTGGGCTTAGCGCAAGTATTGAAACACAATTGTTTCCAACTGGGTTTGGATGCTAAATCAAGACTAGCTGATCCCAACGTTTCGTAACATGCACTAGCCCCTTCCTCGAGGGTGACAGCTCGACTGACATTAAACGCACTGTCCCTTTTTCAAATCTGCAATGCAGACACATTTAGCCTCTCCAATCATCCCTTGGTGCTGTCATTTGGCTTCGAGTGCTTATACATGGACATGTGTCTGATCCAACTTAAGTACATTAGCTTTAGCAAAATGCCCAGTTTGTGCAACTAGTTCAACTCCTTCTTGAAGTGCTTGTTTACACAATAGCCACGGCAACAGCCAACCAAATGCAGCCACTTCAGGTGTAGCTCCTGCCGAGGCATCCCCACTGGGAGTTGACCAGCGTGGCCAGCCTGGGGCAAAGTGTCGATGCTAGGTGGTGACTGGTGCAGGTCGAGACTACCTTATCGAGATGGTTTTCGACGAGCTCCAGCCCCTTGTCGCCGATCCTGAGCTCCTTGCCGAGGACTCCGTTGAGGATGGGATGGTCCTTGCGGGCGTCCACCTTCTTCTCCAGCAAGTCGGCGAGCATGAGACTCTTGGAGGGCGCACGGTTCGCCCGCGCAGGGTCCTCGGCCGCGGGCACGCCGTTCAGTAACGCCTTCACGCCGAGGTCGTCGAGCAACTGGAAGCCAACGGGTATGCAACATTTCTTAGACCCATGTCTACAATGTCCTATTCTATTCCATAACAAGATTTGAACAAATCTATTTCAAACTGGGATTTGAATGCTAAATGAGAGCCTCACTGGTTTTCCAACGTTTCATCACGTATATTAGTTACTTCTTCAAGAGCCATAGCTTGACTAAAAGATTTTTTGATATCGGTGATAGCTTGACAATAGCTTGATTGCTCGACAGAAGATAGTCGAGCTTTCACCCTTGAAGAAGAAACTAGTGTATGGTACGAAACGTCAGGAAACCAGCGAGACCTTTATTTAGCTCTCAAATCCAAGTTTGAAATAGTTTTTCTTTGTCAAATTTCTGTTATTTTGTCTTCTAGCTTGATTTTTCTTTCCTAGGCGGCATTGCGGTAGCCATTTAGTACTAATTTTAAGTCAGAGCTCCTAGCAGAAAGATGTGAAACCAGGTTTCCACCCTTATTTGAATTTAAAAGCAGCAACATGCACCTCATGAGATGCTTAAGAGTGCTCCTTGCGGTTAATCTGTCAACCCCCACACTCACAGAAACATTGAATGCAGAGGTCCATGCGTGAGGAGAAAAGAACCCCTAAAAGCAATCCAATCTTTTATTTCAATATATCAGTACCTAGATGAAGGAAAAGTTTATCTTTGGTCTTGCAATATTGTTAAATTGATTTTTACAAAAATGTATTAGCACTGCGATTTCGTAACTCCGACTTTGCCGTTCTCGGTTACAAAGTTAAAAAATTAACATGTCCAACAATAGGAATTTTATCCATCAGGACCGATAACGGTATGACGTAAAAGTTACAAAATCGCCAGGCTGGTACACCCTTTCAAAAATAGCCTAAATGAGCTCTGTAGGCAGAATGTAAATCGATATTCATTCGTTGTGTATTGGAAAATCGCGATTGCACGACCATGCACGCACTCTTTAGCTATGCAGTTATTTCCCCAGAGATTTTGGAGCAAATTTAGACCCTCATTCTTCCTTGCACGTAAGGGATTTTGGAGCAAATTTAGACCCTCATTCTTCCTTGCACCAGTGAAATGTTGGTGATCACTGATCACCCTCTACCGAAATTTCAACATGAGTAATTTTGTTGCGTTTTTTTAGTTGCGTCGAGAGGCAGTTGCAGAGGATTATAGCTGAGCCAGAAGTTCGGAGCACGGGTTAATTTGTATGACTCCACTTTTGAAAGTCAGAAAGTCTAGTAGAATGGCCATTTGGTGCATAATGGAAAAATTTGATTCAACATCGATGAAAAAACGGCTATCGATATCGAATCCTGTCGTAAATTATCACACCAAAAACTTAAAAATTAAAATTAAAAATTAAATAAAAATAAAAATTTGACTCCATGTGTTTATGCTGACATTGCAAAACATTGAACATTTTTGTTGCATTCATCTCTGAGATGTTGATTTCAAACTCTTGAGCTCTTATATCTCGATGTTGAGCCAGTGTGACTAATAGCACCATTCACCGTACATACAGCGACGCAGGGTAATTTTGAGTACCGTCCCGCATGTCGCTTGCAGCCGTCCGTCGTGCAACGTACCTTGGCGTCTTCTTCCCCATCCGCGCGAAGATGAGGCGGCCCCGAGCTGAGAGGCGCTAACGGCGGCACCTGTCGGTGCGGTAGCGCTCCATTGCCGAGCGGGTGAGCGCCAAGCTGCTGCGCTATCTCCGTGGGTCCGTTGTCAGCTCCCGACGACGGCACTGTTGGGACAGAAACGAAGGCGTGGTTATCGACTTGCATCCTCGACGCAATGATGTCGGCTTTAGAAATGATGGGCAGAGCGAGTGAAACAGATATAATAACAGTAGTGCCGGCATCCCTTGATTGTATTCTCATCTACTTGGCTTGTAGGCGAGGGGAATTCTGGAATATAATTGCATGGTTCCCTTGAGATGTCATGATTTCGTATTTCATTCCAACACTAGCATGGACCGTCTGCATAAATTTATCCATTCAGTTGCCACGATCCCACAGTAGAATTATGTCAACGAGACGTTTCTGTAACGATTTTGGTTGGAAAGGTGTTGATCTTGGTTGAAAATACAAGTGTAAATTTGAAGAAATGCAGGAGCATCCAGCATGAAATATAAGGCAGCTAAACATGGCACTAAAGAGTAAACATACTGCTGAACATGGTACTCGCGGCTGTTTCCTGTGTCCAAGACTAGCTAGCCGCCAACAACATTGCTGTGCACCTCTTGGCCGATCCAAGCCTGGGGTCCAGCTCACCTTGGGCGGGCGGTTCTCTGGCGCACTCCACGCCCGGCTTGAGGCCGTTGATCCGCGGAGGCAGCGGTTTGGGCTTCACCTCGACGGGTCGCGCCATCGGCTTCTTGGGCGCGCTGTTGGCGACGGGCGCCGCGTTGTTCTTCAACTGTTGTTGCTGTTGCAGCAGACGCTGCTGTCGTTGCGTGACCTGCGCAGAGCGGCGAAGTCAATGGCCGTCCCTCGCATATGGTCGTTGGGCGGGAGACAAACGATTCATCCAGTACTTTAAGTGTTTCAGACAGCTGTTTTTAACTGGCAGTTGAATGCTGAATTAAGTCCAACTGTTCCTCCAATGTTTCGTAGCCTGTACAAGTTACTTTAGCAACTGGTTAAAGCACAGGACTTAACTTTCTAGTTTCTATCAAATTAAAGTTACAATTACAATCTAAATCAAAGGAAATTCAATCTAAATTTCTGGTGCTAAGTTTTTTATTAACTTGTTATTTTCCACAGCCTTCTGGCAACGTTTGGGCCACAAAAGCAAAGGAATAGAATTCCATCTTCAAGGCCCTGGTTGTTTGCCGAGATAAAAATCTCAAATCTCAGTGCAAAAAGCTGATCCCAATAGAAAGATTTCTGTTTTAGCATTGGATTGGACTGGTGCAAAAGCTAAGCTGACATCGAGTAATAAATTAACTGAATTACCAATGTTTCAATGTACCTGCTGAAAGGTATTTGGAGAGTGCCGTTTGTGCTGCTGTATTAAATCGTTTGACGACCCTAGTGTTAGATTGACTACCAACGTTAGATGATGCGTCGAGCGTAAAACCGTAATGTGTTAGACATGGCACATTGTCGATGCAAGGAGCAGGTGTTATCGATGCCGGTTAGTTGGGACGGGGACGAACTTACCGACCAAAATAAGCTCCCCATTCATGTGTCAGCACAACTTTACGGTTGCTTAGTTATCACGCACAAACTACAATTACTGTCATTCACAAAACGCACAGGCAGGCAGCACTCGACATTCACGTTACCAAACGATACGAATAAAAAGTCACATCGATTCCCCGACATGTAAAGTCCACGCACAAAACAAAACAGACAATTGTTGACGCGGGTTGCGCTTGGGTTATCGAGACCGATTTGTTAGGTCGGCACGGAACAGAATCCAACACTTACTTGGCGTTCTTCGGAATCGGACGTGATTGCGACACCCGCTACACAACCTGCAGAATTGTACCGCCTCTAACTGCCGAGTTTATTCTTTCAAACTGGTTCAAAGATGGTAATAAAGGCTATATAAAAGGTCCCCCAGGCTTCTAGAATCATGTCTGTCCATTTAAAGATACAGAGGTAGTGAATAATAATTTAATATATTTAAAAATTTCCAATTTCTTGAAAATTCATTTCTGATCTCCCAAATTTTTGCTATCTGCACTAATTACCTTTTTAAGAGATATACAGCTGACTGACACTTCCAGCGTGAACAACAGAATCTAATTTTTCTTTCTCCTTTAAGCTTCTCAAAATCCAATAAATAAAAACGTATCATATAGACTTCATCAATCCTGTCTTAGGAGCATACTAAATAATGAATTCCAAAACCTCTAGGCAATCAGTACCAGATCCACAATCCCCTCCACCCCCGGAATCAGCGTCCGACGCGGCCCGTTTACCTGGCTGTCAGCTTCCGCGGCTGCCGCCTGCTGGGCCGTTGCGTTAGTGTCGACACACGCGACAGGCAGCATGCTGGCCATGCAGCCGTCCGCGGCCGGGATTACCTTACTGGCCAGCAACGACTTGATGAGCGACGACGGCGTCTCCTTGGGCGCTTCCGTCCCGGCAGCGCCCAGCAGCGCTTGCGCGAGGTGCGGGTGCGAGCCCACCTACGTCGGCGTGCACAACAACGTGGTACAACGAGCGCACGACGCCGATTGCACTACCGGTCTAGCGGGGGAGGTTTCGGGCTACGCTTTGAGATACGCGTATTCTTAACCTTTACGCTAGTTTGGGGAAAAAACCTTTCGAACTGGATTTAGAGTGGTAAATGAAGGCCGACTGGTTTATCCAACGCCACGTAACCTGCACTACAGTAGAAATAATGTATGGCTAACATTCACACAGCCTTCTAGTTCTAGCAATACAAATGGTCTTAAGAGCCAAGGTATTACGGCTCCGGCAAGAAGGCCGTGCAATGGTAAACTCAAAATAATTATGGTGCAGTTGCTTACTCAAGGATACAAGCTTGACTGAAAGGGTCAAGTTGAGCCAACAGGTTACAAAACTTTAGAAAAATACAGATAAGACTTTAATTAGCATTCATATGAACCCAATTTGAAACAGTTTTTTTGGGATTTTATACCGTTGTCAAATCTATGTTCCCAATTTGGGAATTACAGGGAAAAGCATCCGCAGATGTGAATCGTATCGAATGATTGTCAGGGGCAAGAGACGAAACATGATAATGAGCTGGTTCCATTTACCCTTTCTAACAAGTCCATCCATTTCTGGTTGAAATGTTGTGCAAGTTGGCACCTGTGAGTTGGACTCAAAGACGTCTTTCCCCGACTGAGGGGTAACTAAACTCGAGGGGATCGGGACAGTCCGTGCAATCAACGTCGCTGTGCACGAGATACGTTACACAAAACAGTATGAAACAATGCTAAAATAATCAATAAGAAGCTCGTAAGTCAACAAAACTTGGATCTGTGAAAGATAAATAATATACCCTGTGGTTTCGACTGTACATTGGAACGTTGACACAGGCTAGTGCTACAGAAATACGGCAACGTTTCGGCATGCGGCGAAACAAACATTGCAAGCACACCGAGAAGCGATCAAAACCTGTGTAAGCTCAATGAACGTTTCACAAAATTCGCCCCTTCTTCTAGTGATTCACATCGCTGGACCAAACACAGATGGAGACCTCGGGTTGGTGCAGGGGTCCCCACCGAAACGGGCTCACTCTACGCTGAACTAGGAGCTGCACCCGTGTGCCAGGAAGCTCCCACGCTACGCTTTGCCACACCCAGGCGATTCAGGTGTGGGTTAGTATTGCTGTATTAGGCTATTTACGGTGCTTCAGGCTTTATCGAGCTTTCCCAAGAACGCACCTGCACAAAGTGTTGGAATTACACACAGAAATCACCCCAATTAACAACTCTCTCTCTCAATAACTTGACTCGAAAACCAGGAAACGAAATCCCCTTCCAATCGCCTGCTTTATTAAGCGTTCCCAAGATTAAATACAAGCTTCTCTCAACCAAGAACCTGCCCTACAACACAATCCATTAAGCGCTAAACCTCGTCAGTTTTGAGTGACAAAGGAAGATCCTGCCCACGGCAGCCTCCATGGCATCAGCTTGTCATCGCAGCATTCGCCATGAAAGAGCTCAACATCGGCCAGCCACTAGCGGCATTAAACAACTCGTCTCATTTTGACACAAGTCCTGCTCAGATGGAACGGTGAGTCACAAATTTCAACATCGCGGAGTGATCGCGGTAAACAGTAGCTCCCGAAAGTTCGGAGTGAATCGCTGCAAAGGGAAGGTGATTACGGGCGGGAAATGAATCCCAATTCCCTTCATGACGTCATCTAAGGCCTGCTCCAGCTGACACTCAAAGGCCGTTTGCGCACTTATATTGCAGAAAAGATCTTTAGCTTCTGCCATGAGTTCCAAAAAGCAAATCTATCACTTGAGCACAACTTGTTGCAAGATGCAAAGGGCTCATCCAACGAAGCGGCTCGCTCCCAAAGCTCGACCCCGCCCAGCGTTCATTGAGCCGTACGGTCCGCCGCGCACGTACCTGTCCCTTCTCCGCGCTGGCGGCGGCGATGGGTGCACCAGGCTTGCTGGGCTTGGGCGGCGCGCTCAGCTGCGCCTTGAGGATGGGGGACGAGGGCTGGGGCGTGGCCGTCTCTTCGGGGGCGGGGGCAGGGACGGGGGGCAGTGCGGGGGCGGGCGAGGGGGCCGACATCGAGTTGCGCAGGAGGTGGGCTCGCACCTTGATGCCTTCGTAGTGCGGGAGGTTGTCTGCACCCACCGCGCCCGCTTTAGAAAGGCTCGGTCCCACGGAACCGCCAAACACGGATCTGCGGGCAGATGAGGGGCTGTGTTAGCGCCGAGGGCATGTGCTAGCGCCCGAGGGCCTTAGCTAGTGCCAGAGGGGAACCCTCGGAAGTAACGGAGCTCGTGTTTTGAGAGTGCTTGAAACTCAAACACCCTGAACCAAAAACATTCAATTTATTTATTTAGGACCAGTATTACAATATTTTTAACTCTGAATTAAGCGTCAAGCCCTCAGAAACAGATTAATTCCATGGCATCCTATTGGCGTTGCCATGACAAACAACTTAACTCTCACTATAACTATGGGTTGAGGCACTTGTAATACCAGTTCTTAGAATGTACAAGCACATAATATTTCAGCTTTCAAATAACATGCCATAACAACGTAATCAGAGTTGATCTGACAGCGTGATGACAGCCGGAAAGGCTTCGGTTTGTCCTTTTTGAACGCTGCATGGCGGGTGCTTAGCTAGTTGCATATCCCCGCTAGCAAGGACCCAAGCTTCAGGTGGAATTATGCTCTTGGCCTACTAATATCTACCAAACAATTGTTTACAGGAAAACTATTACTGACAGCACCACCAAAATAGCTCACCTCCTAGGTAATACACATAGGGCTTTGCTATGATTGGTTTGGCTAATTAACGCCTGTAACTATGGGAAGTATTAGTTTCCCTAGTAACCATAATTTTCCATTGTTACAGACGTTAATTAGACAAACTAATCATAGCACAGAAATTATTCATGCCTAATTTGAAAGATTTATACTTTTAGTCACTCATTACCTAGGGGGTGAGCTATTTTGGTGGGGCTGTCACTAATAGCTTGCCTGTAAACAATTGTTTGGTAGATATTTGTTGGCCAAAGTGATCATTCCGCGTTAAGTAAGCTCGAGTGAAACCCGGTTCACGAGGTTCGGCACAAACGCACAGGTATCCCCCCGGGCCATCCACGTACCTGACGCATCTGGGGAAGTGCAGCGGCTGCACGAGACCGCGCCGCCCGATCCTGGCGCAAGCCGCGCCGTACTGCCGATAGAGCTCGGCTTGCGCGATGCGTGCGGAGACGCAAGGCTCGCAAGCCGCGCGCAGCCAACTCAGCGCAAACTGCTCGTTCTCCTGCGCGGCCTGCTGCGCCGCGTGTTGCGCCGCTTGAGAAGACGAAACCGGCGTGGCGATCGCTGTTGTTGACGGGCCGCCGCCGCCTGCAACGATCAGTGGCGTTTCAAGCACTGTGTCCACCTCCTTGGCGAAACAGCTGGCGTTGGATGCCAAGTGGACCAAACACCAAGTGCCAAAGAGGCTATTACTATGCAGTCCAGCCCAGTGGTTCTCAAACAGTGATTCCATGTATTGCAAGTTTTCTGTATCTAGAAATAATATTTATTCTGATATATAGGTACAATTGACATGATTACTCACTATTGAAAAAAATCCTTGTCTTGTCAATTGACAGATATCTAGACATTTATTTTCGTACACTGTGAGTTGACCACTTAAGATGTATTAGTTGCACAGGTATCTTGTGAAATCGTGAAGATAAGTGCAGGTTGCATTGTATAACTGGAGATTTTAGTACAACGGAGCCGCGAATATTTGTTCCCTTGCTAAGGGAGTCATGGATTCAATGAGTTTGAGAACCACTGGTCACAGCAAGGACTAGCCCCTCAAGTCCTACCAACTCATTAAAATAAATTACAATGGCGGGAAAACAAAATACCATTTCCGTTGCAAACAAAAAATGACAACATGAATCGTATTTCTATTATGACAACAAATATAAATAAATTAAATAGACGAGAAATAAAAACACAAGCTTTGGTAATATTAGGTATTAGAAACCAATATGGCAGAGTAAAGAAAGATGATGACAGGACTTCAGTTGGTTCAGGTTGGTGCTCATGTAAGCTACAGTGACCACCAGCGCTCCAAGCGGAAAAGTGTCTTCTTAAAGAAAATAAACTACCTATACCTAAAAATGAAAGAATTCAAAGGGAATTTCGAAGGAATGTCGACCATTTCATAGCAACATTTCAGTGTATTTGGATTCCCTAGGAAGTCGGCAAGCCACTCGGTGATTTCGACATCACTCGTCTTCTCCATCACTGCTCACGTTGAAGCGTGGACAGTGATTACAATACGACAGCCGATATTTCGGGTGTTTTGTTTACGCAGTCGCCCTCCTGTCAGTCATCCAGACAAAGCTCGGTGGTTTCAGAGCAGAGTCGCCCCTCTGGGTAGCGATTGAGTAAAGTAATCGACGAGTAATCGAAGTTTATCGGTAGCATGGCCTGTTGGAATAAGCAGGCAACTTTCAGCTATCGATCGGTTGCCCTTAGATACCGATCGATATATTTCAACACAATGGCTTCCAGGGGGCTATCTTGTAACTTTGTGATTTCAAAACAATTTGTTTTCAATATCACTGCATATGGTTTAACACGGGCAGTGATTTGAAATCGAGTGATTTTGAGCCAAATCGAATGAAAAAAAGTTACATGATCGCTCCCCAGGTCAGTCATCAAGACAAGGCTAGCTGGCTTCAGAGCAGTCACGCACCTTTGGCGACGTGCAACTGTGCTGGCGGCATCGGCGCGATGACGGGCGTCTTGGCGGCCGGCGCCGGCGGGGGATTGGCCGCCCGACTCGGCGTGCTTGCGCCGGTCGGGCCGGCGCTCTGCGAGGGAGGCGGCACGACCGCGGGCGCTCCAGACGCTGCCGTCTCCACCACGCGCATCAGGATGCACGCCTTTGGACCGTAGCTCTGCGCCTGCGCAGAACGGCACGACAAACGGTCAGTGACTACTTGAATCGCAGACTCACTATCAGATCGTCCACTTCTATGTTCTTGGAGTGGCTACGCGAAAGCTGCCACGCTTTGCTAAAGACCTCGACTGTATGGGGATGACGATGATGGGAATTACCTGTTATCAGCTTGCGTTTTGAAGGCGAGGAGAATTTTAAAAAGCAACTAATCTCTCTGCTGATTAAGATGGACTGATAGGTCGGTTCTTTGCGGATAATTGTCTCTCGAATTTGATACACATTGTGTGCACTTTTGAACCTAACCACAGGCTACATAACATAACTACCTACCCCACTAGAACCACATACTTTTTGCTCACATCTGAAATAAAATCTCATGATTACTGAACCAAGCTAGCTAGTCTATAATTTCCAGAGGGCCTCCAGAGGGCTACCAGTAACAATGCCCACAAGGCCTATGGCAGGCGGATGATAAGGAGCCCTTTACTTGATTGCTCTCAAACGTTTGTGGCTCTCAAAGTCCAAACTCCTGTTAACCAATCAAAAGACTTTTTGGACACAAAGATATTTAAACACTTTTCATTCTGAACATTCTAAATTTACCCAAAAATATTTAGTTCCAGAATAAGCTCCCAGGGACAACAGCTGTTTCAAATGGAATACTGGGAACAGTTTGACGGCTGCAATTACCGGGCAAAGCCAGGAAGCAAGACTAGTAAAGTTAATAAGAATAAGCAACAAAAGAAAGACAGATATATAAAAAAAGTGAATGACCACAGCTAGAAACTAAATATTAACGCCTGCTAGATGGGACCTCACATTCAAAAACGAATTGCAAACATAAAAAAGTATTTTAGGGACTTGGCTGGCTGATTTGTTATACTAGGCAAGTACTGAAGCCCTCTTGTCCTATTGATATTGCGGCCGCGGCCGCTCTTGTTAATCCTCATGAATAAGTAGATATTTTGTAAACTTGCAATAAATGCCAGCAAGACAAGGAATCGGCGCGGTTCCAAGCGGGTCCCAGCTCAGCGGTAGCATACGCACCTCAACGGTGACGAGCGCGACAAGGGTGTCGATGCATCCGTGCACGCGCACGATGCAATTGCAAGCACGCTCGCCGAGCGAAGACAGCGAGTACAGACACTCGAGCGTCTGCACCAGCAGCATGATGTCGTGCAGCGTGAGGAAGCGGCAGATCTGGTCGTACACGCTCTGCTCGATGCAGCGCAGCATCACCTCCTCGTTCTCGTCCTTCTGGCTCAGCTTGTTCAGCACCTCCAGGCACGATACCACCACGCTGCGGTCTGCCAACCAGATGGGGGCACATTTAGCGGCATTTTCCGTTTTGAAAATTTAAAGAAACAATAAAACAAGGAAGTTTGGGCATTGCCATATTGATAAGTAGCTTAATTGTGGCTCACAGATGAACTTTTACGACTTTGGCCGTTCTCATGACTGACTCGCAAACAAAAAGTGGGAACCTCTATGGTGCCAACAAATAGTGGGAACCTCTATGATGCTTATATTGTAAAATCAGGGGTAACTGGAGCTGTTTTAAATTGGCCCTTGTTGCCTTCATGTGCCGCAAGAAGGCTGTGGGAACCGTAACCTATAAAACACTCCTGCTGTAAATCAACACAACCAACACCATGGGCCGCCATTGCTGGTTACCTTGTGAGGAGATGCCCGAGGTGACGGTAGACAGGAGACATCCCGCAAGACGGTCGCTGGCCGGATCCATCACCAGGACATCGGCGGCGACGTTGCCCAACATGTCCAGTCCCAGCTGGTGCAGCGTGTTCCACCGCGAGTTGACGCAGAGCAGCAGAAACCGCAGATAAGTCACGCTCTTCGACAGCACGACCACATTCTCCTCGGAGAAGCTCAGGTTCCGCAGCACCGTGCCGATCTGCAGCACGCGCTGCCCGAGGTAGTCCTGCGTGCCGAACGACCGGCCGACGCAGAACAGCTCGTAGTCGGACGCCTCGATCTTGAGTCGCGGCCTGGTCTCGCCCAGCAAGCCGTCGTCTCCCTCCTCATAGATGGGCTCCTCGGACTCCGCGGACTCCGAGGCCAAGTCCACGCTGGCCGCGCGAGACGTGGCCTTGGACGCGGACGGCGTCGCCCTTGGCGACCGCGGACGGGGCTTGGGTCTCGCCGCGGCCGAACGACCGTCGACGGGGAAGCGGCGCTCGTCCGTGAGGTCCGCCACGTCCGCGGCGAGCGTGTCGTACCAGAACTGGTGCATCGAGTGGTTGCGTATCTTGCCATAGATCTCGTGGAAGAGGTCGCGCAACGAGACTGCGGGCAGGAAACGGGCGGGTTAGCGTCCGACATCCATCTGCTACGAATGTTGGCAATCAAAGCTTTACTAGGATTTATTGAGGAATCGAGCTCCTAAGAGGCCCAAACCCCAGTTTCAACATCTCCCCCAACTTAGTGTGTTTTCTAAAGTACGATATCTGTAAAGATAAACTCTAAAATGGCCAACTATAAGTTCATGCCAAGATTTATAGAGCTGTTGTCGTCATATTGGAAGTGTAATCTCTATTTCACAAAGGAGAGTGCTTTGCATCTTCCTCGAGGACCCACTGTTGCAAGACACGAGCCAAGAGCTTGTCTGGCTCAAGACAAGTCTTGTGAGTTTTGAAACTCTTAGCTCGTGTATAGCAGCAGTGGGTCCTCGAGGAAAATGCAAATCCAATCTCCTCTCAACGTGAAATGGAGTTAAGTGCTTCCAAGAAGCCTTCGATTTGTCCGTGCTAAGAGCGTGTTGCCAATGACGTATTAATCCATCCGAATGCAAACCCGTACCGTGGTTGAAGACGCCCGCGTGCGCCAGCAACAGGTCCAGCAGGCGCGGGCACTTGTCTAGCCGCAGGGTGTGCTTGCCCTCGTTGCTAAGCAGCATGCACACGTTGATGGCGAAGTCCTGCTCGTTGGGCAGCGGCGAGATCAGCGACAGTGTCAGTCGGTCGTAGTCCGTCGGCCGGAACAGGTTCGACGACAGCCCGTTGTACGCTCGCACGCCCTCTGCAACCGCACCGGGCAAACGGTCAGGTGAGGTTAGGTTAGGTCAAGCTGCGTTCAGTTCCGTTAGGAGCATGAAATATCTACGGACAACAGGCTAAATGGAGCCGGGCTTCGAGCGTCGTCACAGATGTATCTTTTTAGAACTCCTCCAGTCTTGACACAAGTCACGTTCTGTTGAAAGATTTTGGCTTTTTATTATCCACACCACACAAAGCAAACAGCAGTTTCGGCACTGCGAAGCGATGGCTGTAGAAAGCCACTCCCAAATGTCGGAAGTGAACGGCTGCTAAATGAAGGGAATGTGATTGCAGGTGGTTTCATGTAGCCAATGTATACGTAGTCATGGCGATTGAATTACGGCAATGGACGACTACAGTTCCAGAGGCAATCATTATGTGGGCAAATAATGGTCTTAAGAATAGCACTGCATTTATGAGCAGGGCACCGAACGCGAACCCGTAGCCCGAAAAACCTTAAATCTGTGTTGAACCCGAACCCAAGCCGGAATTACCAAATAAAAAAAAAAAACACCGGAATAAGCAAAGTAAAAAAACCTGAACTCGAACCGAAATTTCAAATGTACTGAACCTGAACCTGAACCAATATTAATTTCGGTGTGATGCCCTGTTTATGAGGGAAAATCAGTGATTGACACTACAACTGTAATCGTCCATTAGACCAGTCCATGGGGGAAATCTGATTGCCCAAAGGCCCTAAGGACAAAATACCATTTAAAGGGCAGTAGGAACAGCAAGTATCCAATCAGTACATTAAGTTTTGCTATGCTCCATTTGAATTTCCCCGAACAAGCTGACCACGTGTAAGGCAGTCACCCATCCAACGCCCGACTCGACACAGTGTTGCTTAACTGCAATCCCTCCAACCTCCCTCCATCTGAGAGCTGGTCACGTGCATGGCGGACACCCATTCAACGCCCGACTCGCCGCAGTGTTGCTTAACTGCAATTCCTCCAACCTCCCTCCACCTGAGAGCTGGCCACGTGCATGGCGGTCACCCATCCAACGTCCGACTAGGCGCAGTGCTGCTTAACAGAATTCTATACCTTCAGATTTTACGGCTCCTCCCCCCCCCCCCCCCACAAAATGTGGCTCGTCAATAATTTATACCAATCGCCGAATGCTCGATTTGCCAAACGAATGCAGCAACGCCGATGATGCCGCCTCGACAACGACACTAGTTTTTGCGAACGCATTTCTAGGACCGAGACCGAGACCTGGACCAAACAGAATTCAGACACAGCCCCTGCAGGCTAGCAAAGACTAGAGTCAAGTCTCGAGAACGAAAGCATCGAGGGAACAAGACCTGTTTGTGAGCCGCGGCAGACACCGACACCGATCCTTGCTGACACCCCAATTAGCGTCAAGTAATTGCACTTCCAAACACGCACCCACCTGTGCGTGCTGCAATACGCGTCTCCCAGACATATCCAGGGTCAATTGGGTTGCCCGCCAGCCTTACCCTGAGTCTTTATTTTGATAGGGGTAGTACTAGGCCCGTATGGTCCCGCAATGGTTGCGGGCCCTCAAAATGACGCGTGACAAAACGTGACGCGTGACAAAACGTGACGCGTGACAAAACGTGACGCGTGCCTTGCGCGGCGCGTCGGCGTTCGGCAGATGAGCGCGTATCGATTGCCGGCGTCGTGGTGCCGGGTGATGGACGCGTCACGCCCCCGCTCAGGGGCAGCGGGGCACGGGGAATTAATAGTTGATAGATCGCGAGGAGACGCGAGCCGCCCGCCCGCCCGCCCGACCGACCGACCGACAGGCCGGCACATATCAGGTCGGCATTACGCGATCAATACCCGCTCGCCGTCGCAGTCGTCGCCGCCGAGCGATGAACGCACGATAAAACTCGCCGTTTGTCGCGGGGGTCGGACGGGCGGTGCTTGACGGATGAGCGGCGCGCTGTTTCGTCGCGCGATTCGGTGCATTCGGTGCGGCGTGATGTGCCGCCCCCGAGCAGCGGCCAAGTGCCGACGCCTCGCCGCCTTCCGAGTCGCGGCGACCGGCCGACGATGCGCGCCAATCGATCGCGATTCATTAACGCCGCGGTCGCGATAAGGTCAGCGGCCCCGCGCGATCAGACGCGGTGCACTGATAGCTGGGGTGCACTGACAGCTGGGGTGCACTGACAGCTGGGGTGCACTGATAGCTGGGGTGCACTGATAGCTGGGGTGCAGTCCGCGTGCTGTTACGTGCATGGGGTGGGCGTTGTGTGCACCGACAACGACACGTAGCTTCGGTTGGCCCAGTGTCCCGCCATGTGGCGCACGTCGGGCCCGCGTGCGACGCGGACAGCGAGCGCTGCGTTCGACATCTGTCGGCCACGACGCCTCCCCGCTCACGTCGCCGAACCCTGTAACGTCTCCACGTGAACACAATGCACGAGGGACGCGCCAAATCACGTCCGACGGACGGCCGAAGCCAGGCGTGAGAATGGAGCACGAGTCAACGCGCTCGGTGTTCAGGACAGACAGCTCCAAGACATTAAATGGTCATCGTGCGATGCAATGTTATGAAATAGTTCCGCATTCAGCCGGACCTCGCACAAACGGTACACAACTGTGTTGATATTGGCACGGCGAAATCTCGAAGCAAGATATCATTCCCCTCCTCGCCTAAAAGTACAACTATAAGCCAAGTAAATGTCACATCCGTTTCACTCGCTCTGCCCATCATCGCCCCACAGTTCTCGCTCCCACGACTTGGCATTCCCTTCGCCTACAAGCCAAGTAGATGAGAATACAATCAAGAGATGCCGGCACTACTGTTATCACTGCAGCTGTTTCACTCGCTCTGCCCATGACGTGGCACGAGTCAGTCCCCCCGAGCTGGCAGATTGATCTGTGATTGAACTGGACCGTAAGCAGCAGACGCCGATTCGCGTTGGATGTGGAGCGTGCATCCTTGACATGATATCCCAATTGGCCGGTCTGCCCGGAGCGCCCTTGTGTAATTCCCCGCTCGGCGCCGAGCCGCGCAGGACACCAAACTACCCGGCGCTCGCGGCATACTTTATGGCATACTTTATACGACTTGCTTTAATGCGGCCCCCGCCCGGCGCCGAGCCGCGCAGCAAACCAAACTACCCGGCGCTCGCGGCATAATTTAGACGACTTGCTTTATTGCGGCCCCCGCCCGGAGGTGTCGATAGTTAGGTTAACACGAAGCATGAGGTAACTTCGCGGTGCTTGTGCCAGTAGTTTGACGGCGTGGTCGATGCTTGCCGAGCAGCGCCGGGCGATGGGCAAACATGTCCCGTTCGTGCAGAGGCCATCCTTTACCAAAGAGATCACACTATGAACGTGTTCGCACCGAGTTCTGTCGACACATCCCCGAAGTTAAGCAACACTGCGCTGGTCAGGCATTGGATGAGGGACCAAATAAAACATGATGTGACTCTTGTGTCAACCTCTTG
This sequence comes from Nemoura dubitans, assembly GCA_921293005.1. Lineage (NCBI taxonomy): Eukaryota > Metazoa > Arthropoda > Insecta > Plecoptera > Nemouridae > Nemoura > Nemoura dubitans. Next base: position 49,854,623 of record OV121074.1, on the reverse strand, counting down.
CCAGCACGGATTGGTTGGAGAAACCTGGTTGTTGTACGTCAAGTTTGTTCATTCGGACCGGCTGTGTTGGTTAAGCACATGGTATAAGTATTGGTCTACCAGGTATGGCACTCCGGCCGACGAGTTTGGGACCGGCTCGCGCATGACGTCAGCTTGGACACAGACCGATGTTGTCGAGCAGGCCTCGTGGCCGGCCGGCCGGTTAGGGGTAGCAATAATAGCGTGTCACGGGAATTGAGAGATGCAAGTAGGCGAAAGCCTATTTGTTTTGTATGCTCCTCACACAGGTAAGATTTGCTATTGACAAGAGTATAATAATGTACAGCCTGTGCTTTCTGATGCAATTCAGACACTTGTCAGAATGCGTAAGAGGCAAAGATCATGTCGTCGGCCCAACTGCACGATCCTTTCGATGCAGATCGTCAACGTTTCGCTTTTGGTAATTGTTTTCTGGACAGCGGCTACATTATTGACAACATTTTTGTCTATGCCGATCCACTTTCGATCTTTTGGGCAACGCAATAAGCCACAAAGAGTGTAAAAAGCGCTCTGAAATTGTGTTATGTGGAAGGCATTATCACATCTGAGAAGTGGTTGTAATAATATGAAATTATTGTTAAAACTTTCAACAACTGGTTTAATGTGATGCACACGAGCCAAGTCCCGGCGAATACAACGATGTCTTATGTGACTTGTGCCTCCATTATATTATTATTTAGAAGTCAAACTCAAAGTTATTCGTTCAAATCTTCACCGGGAAGTTGTTCTGGCCTATCATCTAAAATTGTGCTAATCAGATTTGAAGTAATGGTCTTGTCTGCAGTCGTGACATATTTTTATAAATAACTAAACTCGGATGCAATATAAAGTTTGTGGGTGTCGTTTGTTTCCCCGTTTGCTTCATGTGACAACACACCCTCAGTTCGAACTAAATTCTAAAACAATATGAGCTCTGATGTGGCTAGAGAACTCGGTGGAAGGGGGTGATCGTGCAAGCGACCGACCGGCTGGCGGCTCTGATTGCGGAAATAAATTTTCTGACACATTTTGATCGAGGCGAGAGGTTAATAGATATTTGACATTGTACGTTACGTTCTGGCTTAGGTAGGTATAACAATTGACTTAGAACTTTTAAGTCATTCTTGTTATTGTTATTCTCGTTTGAAAGGGAGCTAGGAATTTTTTCCACACACCGCATTTTACCGATAATGTCATCTCAGTCATAGCGCATTCAAGGTGCTAATCCATAGCCGTCAATGATTTCACTTCGGTCTGGTTTCGTGTTTTAGGTATCAAACCAGACATTCTATAGTTTTAAAAGAGCAGCATATTCCGGCCAGGTTTCTGACTTACCTAATTCAGCCTCCCTCGCAACACCAACGAAGTGCACTTGCATTTATATTTGAGAAGAATTTGGCTGCAATTTTCACCGTTAGGTGGTGAAGTGTCGACATACAATGATACAAACCCTTTCGAGCGCGGCAAATAATGTTTCAAAGAGCACGGATCCATTACCTACCTCATCTTGCCATCCTTTAAAATTAATCTAAAAACAATAAATGTGCCATTATTTTCGTATTGTCTGCTGCAAGCATGAGATTGTGAGCTCCGGCTGGATCATGTGCCGGCCACGTGCTTGGCCAGGCAGCGCTCGGGCCGAGATAAGGGTCGAGTCGACGGTCTGTATCCAAGGTGACGTCACGCAGAGCCTGGGTAGGAGGGGTAAGATGCGCAGTAGCATACCTTGTAGACCCAACTATTCTTATACCATGGGTTAAGCATAACCAACAAATTCCAAAACGACCGGATCTATCTGTATTTCATGTCGGAAACCCGTCGCCGAAGGACCCGGAGGCCGGGCTTCTCTGTCTGAAATGCGATGTGAGAGCTTGCGCGGGTGAGGAGCTTACCGGCGACGTTGTGCTGGTGGTAGTTGTAGGTGAGCGGCACCGAATGCAGAGCGCGCGCCGACCAACGCTTGTGTCGACTCTCCTCGTCGTCGTCGCTGCCTCGCTCGCCGTCCTCGCCCAGGAAGTGCACCTTCTCGTACCGGTCCAGGTACCTGCAAGCGACCTCTTGTTAGATACGCACGTCATGAGAAGTGAGGGTAGTCAGTGCTACCTCGATCTAGTGAAACAGCCATGGGGCACAGGGCAAATAATGCCACACACGGAAGGCGCTGGCACGAGGGTTACAGTAGTCTACCGCCCTGCCACAACATGCCTGTCAAATCAGTAACCCCCGCCGTTACCTTGAGATATAACCCAGTCGCATGGCCGCTCAGGCGAGGGCCCGAGACGACCACTTGGAGGCCCCAGCCTTAGTGTTCTGTGCGCCACCATGTAACGGTGGCGTAGGCACAGAGTGCTGTCGATTTAGGCCTGTTTGCTCAATGGCAGGATAAGGATTTAAAAGTCTGTTTACTTGCTGTCGAGCAATACTTGGCTGTAGAACGACGGTTATTTCTTAAACCAGCTAAGGAGCAAGTGGGGCTCAGTGAATAAGACACAAGCTAAAGCCTTCGGTGCGCCCGCCACTGTCGTCGCTCTGCCCCGTCCAGGCGCGCCACTGCAGCTCGACGCCGGCCACCCAGTGGCAGCCGTCGGGTCCCGTCGACCGACCGCGACCTGACGCAAGTCACGTGTCGCTCTCCCGCGCCGCCAAGACGGAGGGGGGCGGGGGGCACGGGGGGGTTCATTGACGAAGAGACGGCCGGCCCGAAAAGCTCCACACACTCCGATCTACGCGGCCCGACGTAGTACGCTCGGCGCGGAGTGGGGAGGGGAGGGGGCGGTGGGGGGAAGGGGCGGGTTCATTGACGACGCGGCACCGTGCGAACTGGGCCAGGGGCACGCGGGGCGGGGGCAGGGGGGGGGGGGCGACAACGGCGTCCTCGACGGCGGCGGGCGCTGGCGGAGAGCGGCCGAGCAGCCGAACCCCTGTGCTGTCGCGCGCGCGGCTACGCACGGCGAACGCGTGCCGCGCTGCGTCCGGCCCGACGCACTCGCCGGGAGTCGAACCCTGAGGGTCGGGGTCGGGGTCTAGCGAGGCAGGGCCGTGGGGTCGGCGTGCTAAGGAGGTGGGTGCCTCGCACGGGCATGCACCTGATCCCACGACGGGGTGACAGTTGTCTGACACTGTGGCTGTGAGAGGTCGGTGTCCGTGGCTTCAGCTTTGGCCGACGACCGATGGGAGGTAATGAACCCGAACGATGTTCTTCACGAACTCTGAAGGTCGGCGAGCTGACCGGCAAGCAGGTCACGGGTTCGCATCCTGGTTCGGTCCACGTTTTGCTAGCGTCGCCCCTCGTCCACACTGGCGATCTCGTCATCCTCAGAGCCATCCGCGGCCCACGCTAGGATCGGGCCAGGGACCCATGCCGCGTGGGTAACCCCTGGGTGCTGGGCCTGGGGGGAGGGGTGCGTTCGAGCCGTTCGGGATGCCAAGCGCGACATGCTCGGCATCCCGACGTGGGTTGCCACCGTTCCAGACACAACGTAATTCAAGGCCAGGTATCACTCAGGGTTTCCCCCGATATTCACATAGTGTCCAGGCCTCGCCGAGCGGCATGGAGCCTCATCGGCGTGTGCTGAAGTGCTGACCGTGAGTGAGGTCCGTGCCCACCTCGCAACGCCAAGCGACTGTCGACCAACGCGAGTCTTAGGGCCGTTCACCCTGCGCGGCACAGGAGTGCCCCCCCCCCCCCAAGGTCAGACAAGACTGGGATGCTCCAAGGTCTCCAAGGTCACTGAAGCTGGCCACCCCTGGTCGCACCAGAAAGCCGAGCGCAGGCGCCGCTCGACTCAGCCTTCCAGGCAGCAACGTGACCTTGTCAAGTGACAAGGGACGTCTTTGAAATGAGTAGCAGTGAATGTTTTGCAGACTTTTGCAAAGAGTCGCGCAAAGTGTAGCGCTCAGACAGGCGCCGCCTCGCCGTTCCACGTGACCGCCTCGCCTCGCCGCGTCGAGAAAGCGCGGGAGAAACGCGACGTACGACGCCGACTTTCACGTGCCTCGCGGTCGCCTAGCAACGCGGCACGCGCCGCGGGCCTCGCGTTGAGTCGGACCATGCGGTCTCTCCACGCGGGGCGTCACGTGTGGAGCGAACGAGTCGACGAGGTCCCTGTCTGTTGTCCCTGCCATGCCAGCCGTGCCGTCCCATGCCGTGGCATCCCCTCCCCCCTCTCCTCATCGCCGTGGGTGGACGCCGTCAATTAAGTGGTTCTACGGAGACCATGGGCCGCCTCCGAAAGCCGTCGGCTCTTGATCCTCTTGATTTCATCTATGCATGTCAATGCATTTTTCAACCACTTCCATTGCTGGCGAGTCAAGTGTTGAAATCGATATATGGCAATCGAGAGATGGACAGCACATTATAGTGGTGATTGAAAGGCCTTGAAACAAAATATGTATTAGATGCAATGTTATTGTTGACTTGATACGTATCCAGTGACTCGGGTAAAAGAGCTTGCTACGCTGCATTAGAAGTGTAAGGGGCAAGTCAAGACCTGGACCAAGAATGATTAGGAATCATTAGTTTCATTAGGAAGGGACTATCAGTGTGAAGAAGAGGGGGGAGGGGTGGCGTCATACCTGAGATAGATCTGCTTCAGTCCGACGCCGCTGTTGACGCATTTCGTGGGCAGATTGAACTGCTCTACCAGGGACTCCCACTCGTTCCTCGAGTTGACCTGCAACACCACAAGCAGACCACGCGCATGAGTCATCTGCAGTCGTGACGTCATGACTCCCCGAGTTCGCCGTGGATGGCAAGACAGACACGGTGGGCCAAAGCATGCAGCATCGACAGTTGCAACTCCTGCCGAGCTGCCTGCCGACCACGTCATCACGTCACCACGTCACCACGTCACCACGTCACCACGTCACCACGTCACCACGTCACCACGTCACCAAGGTCGCGGATTATGTCGCTTGGGAGATGGCGTCAATTACGGCGAACACGTGACTTCAATGGTGATGATGACTGATAGTTAATTGCTAATGCACATAGAAGGTAGCGTTTAATGTTAATATAAAAGCCAATAGCTATTTTAATGATTGAGTAGAACAGTATCAAAGAAATGGGTTTTTTCATTTCATGTCAAAATTTCCGTTTCGGTTATAACTTTTCACAATGGAGTGTGAAAAGTACACAAATTGGTGATTGGGCAGCTGAAGACTCAACCTTTTTTAAGTCCAAAACAAATCTCTCCCTGTCCGCCCGTCCTAAGATGCCCGAACTAGCCCAATTGGTTAGCCCTGTCCACGCCCGGGGAGACCCCGCCCTGAGCGAGTTAAGCCCTGAGCGAGCCAAGCCCTGAGCGAGCCGCCAAGCCCTGAGCGAGTCAAGCCCTGAGCGAGCCGCCAAGCCCTGAGCGAGTCAAGCCCTGAGCGAGTCAAGCCCTGAGCGAGTCAAGCCCTGAGCGAGTCAAGCCCTGAGCGAGTCAAGCCCTGAGCGATTCAAGCCCTGAGCGAGTCAAGCCCTGAGCGAGTCAAGCCCAGAGCGAGTCAAGCCCTGAGCGAGTCAAGCCCTGAGCGAGTCAAGCCCTGAGCGAGTCAAGCCCTGAGCGAGTCAAGCCCTGAGCGAGTCAAGCCCAGAGCGAGTCAAGCCCTGAGCGAGTCAAGCCCTGAGCGCGCCAAGCCCTGAGCGAGCCAAGCCCTGAGCGAACCAAGCCCTGAGCGAGCCAAGCCCTGAGCGAGCCAAGCCCTGAGCGAGTCAAGCCCTGAGCGAGCCAAGCCCTGAGCGAGTCAAGCCCTGAGCGAGTCAAGCCCTGAGCGAGCCAAGCCCTGAGCGAGTCAAGCCCTGAGCGAACCAAGCCCTGAGCGAGTCAAGCCCTGAGCGAGTCAAGCCCTGAGCGAGTCAAGCCCTGAGCGAGTCAAGCCCTGAGCGAGCCAAGCCCTGAGCGAGTCAAGCCCTGAGCGAACCAAGCCCTGAGCGAGTCAAGCCCTGAGCGAGCCAAGCCCTGAGCGAGCCAAGCCCGAGGGGCCAAACGGCATGAACTCTGCTCGCCGAATGTTCGGCCATCTCCCACCGGCCGCTCCCGGATGTCTGCTGTTAGCCGCCGACAACTTAGCCGATGATAACTTCACAGCATTCTCTCGACTTGGCGGCGGCGACGCAAGCGCCGAAGCGAGCCACTGACGTGACCTTGGACGAGCCTCGCGAGAGAAGCGGGGTGCCTACGCCTTGGCACGCTTGGCACGCCTGCCTGGCACGCCGTGCCAAGCGTGGGACGACGCGTTTACCCAATTCGGAGCAAGTCGCTCGCCTTAACTCGGCAATCGGCATCGCAATGAGCTCAGTTCCTGTGGACAGGCGGCGCTGAGCCAGGCGATAAAAACCTAACGACGTACAACCGCACAATTAGCGAGTACGCCGAGCACTCACTATTGCGGCGGGGGGATGCAAGACGATGCCCCCCCGCTCCGCCCCGCCCATAAGGGATGCGCTGCACGGAGGTACAAAGGACACTCCGTTGCATTAGCATAACGAGAACACGGGCTGCAGTGCAGCGGAATCGGCTACAAGTCGATGCAAGCCACGGGACGTGTCGGTTGCATCGTTCACTGCAAGACTCGGCAACTCGGCAAGCGTCGGGTTTCGTCGAGTGGTCAGTGCACACGAGACGGCGAGACAACATCGCCGAGTCGACGTTGCGGGCGAATCCAGCAGACGGCCATAAAGCGGCCGCGTTTTACGAGCACTGCTCTCGTCTCGCCGCTGCACGTGACACGAGGCGAGAGGCCGAGCGGTCCCTCGCCTTGTGTCCCGCACCCGCACTGCACCAGGCAGCCACGGTGCGAGTCGAGACACTGCGCTTCAGCTGTCCGCGTCCGAGAGACCCACGTGGTCGCGCTCCTCGACGCGGCCTGTCCGGGGCGCGCCTTTCCGTTCCTAGCATTAGCCCAGCAGACCTCGCCAAATCAGCCGTTTTCGTTGGTTGCACATTCAAAATGATGTGACGTCACTCACCCGCGCCTTTCCGTTCCTAGCATTATTCGCATAACCCAAATTTCGACGATACAATTCTGACTTCTGTGACCGAATTTCCACACTCTTTCGCGAAACCGACTTTCTCAGAGACTTAAGCGAAGCTTGCGAATGATAGAATTATCTGCGCGGTTATGTCAATCACATACCTGCTGGCTGTAATGAACCTTACCCACGCACTGCACTACGTACGCCGCACTAAGTTTAGCTGTGCTTATAGCTAGAGTTTATAATATGTTACTAATAATATGTTAGCATAATATGTTACTAATCCAATGTAGTAATAATCAAACAAAGTGCTTATTATACTATCTTAAAAATTGTCTCCATTGTGTAAATAAAATATTGAAAACGGCGACAGACTATAAACAATCTTTTGACAGCTTAGTGAGGTTATATTCTTTACACCTACCTATCTGAGAACTTCGGATATAGCGCGGAGTAAACCTATTCTTTCGCGCATTTATGCGCTTTTAGTGCTCAACGGTAAACTGAATGACAATATTGTTCTGGTGTGCTGATTGTAATTGTGAAATCACGCTACGGCAAGACTTGGACGTGACATCTCAGCGCCAACATCGAACAATTAAGTGTCACTGACAGATCTGCACTGCAAAGGCGCGAATTCTTTGACAGCAGCGCGTTGTTTCAAACGCCTGCCATACATTCGGTTTTAGCCACTTATTTTCAGCGTATAAGAAAACCGTTTCATCGTTTCGCGGAATACAGCGCAGATCTTTTTTGTCACGGAGCTTTTGGCGCGGGTGAGTGACGTCACGTCATTTTGAATGTTCAACCAATGAAAACGGCTGATTTGGCGAGGTCTGCTGGGCTAATGCTGGGAACGGAAAGGCGCGTCCGGGGCAGCTTGCGCCTCTCGACGCGGGCTCATCTCGTCCAGTCCCTCAAGCAGCGCGGATCGCCTACATGACATGCATTCCATTTCGCGGCGACGAATCGAATAAAAACGCCGGAACTCCCCTCGTGCGTCGCGATTACCTCGTCCAATCAATACGCGCGACGCGATTACCTCGTCCAATCAATACACGCGACGCAACGCTCGCCACTTGCCGACAGCTTTGCGGGCGAATGCGATACAATGCTCGTTCATTTCCTGCACTGTTGTAACGGGCGAGGGGAAGCGATGGGACTCTTCTTGACACTTTCAGTATGAACTGATGATAGATGGAATGGGTTTTCAAGCGACCAAATGTCGTGCAACTATTCAGGACTCGATCCGAAAGTGAGTCTGAGTCTCGGGATTGGAAACGGGAGCTGTCACACACAAAATGTCAAACGAGGAAGACAGCGAGGTCCTTCAAGCGATTGATCTGAATCGCAAATCGAGGATTATACTGAAAATCAAGTCCACGATCGCACGCCGCCAAGGCCTGTACAAAAGGGGCACGTTAATGCGTGGCAGGACTCTATGTCGCTATCCCGAGCCCGTCGAGAGGTCCTCTGGGACAGCGACAGGGCCAGATCCATGGGTCGGGAACGCGGTCGACGCAGAATTCCTTCGGTCGCGTGCAGAAAATTAAGCCGAGTGGTGCGCTGACGCTTGGCGTGGCGACGTCGATGTGGCCACGTCGCGACACCGGGCGATCGATACCAGGCGGCGCCCGACGCCGGCCGGCTCGAGCAGCCTCAGCTCGACGCCACGCCGAGCGGCAAGCGCGGACCTGAGAGCAGCCTCGAGCAATGCCCACTTGGGTGCGTTGCGAATTGATGCAGGCTCGACTTGACTCCAAGTTCATTTGGTACGAACTTTTCACGAATCACGTGTACCTTTTCAGCGTGTTGAAAAGGTCGTGTCGTCGGCACTCACTACTCGGTGGACTGCAGACTGCTCGGTCAATTTGCAGCTGTCGGTCGCTTTGGAAGTGTATTTGGAGACACGAAAATGTCCAGAGAAAGATATTTGGAAGACATATATAATTCGCTAAATGTATACCGCAATTGAAAGGAACTGAAAATAATGCTTATCAAATTTGAAAGCTTTATTTAGGACAAAGTCGGGACGGAGGCGGCGGTCTCGTTCCCATCTCATGTTATTCTCAGAACGCTGCGTGCGCGCAGGCGAGTTCCAGACGGCCGCGGTTTGTAATCGAACAAAGTTACCCTGCGTTTATCTGCAGCTCGCCGAGCTCGGTTTACGACACCATAAAAAAGATACACACGAATAAATCGAGCCGCAATGAAACTGTTGGCACTGCGCAGCCGCGGCGGGGTTTACAGCCATGTGCTGCACGCGGAGAATGCAGACGTTGGGGACTGGTTTCGATGGGCAAACGTGAGAATCTCATCCCCAATCACGTGACCGACCACGCGGAAGTGACAAGCATTTCCCGGCTGAAGCCCTGAGACTGAGAAGCGTGCAACGTAACACCGGACACAACAACGTCTTAATATCTTGACAAATACTTGAATTCAAATGCAGTGCGGAGTGAAAAGGACGAGAAAGTGCTTGATCTGTCCGCTGGTGCGGCAAGTGTCCGCTCGAGCAGTGCGCATCGCGTATACCATGGAAGGAGCGCAGCTGCTGTCGCCGCTCAGGTCAGCCGTCCCTTGAGCTCCTTTCAGGCCTTCCGTCACGACAGAGAACGTTCTCACAACGCCACTATACACCCAAATCGTGCGATCTGTCTGCTGTCCGACCCGCGGGACCAGGTTGTCACAGACTCGGGGGACGCCGTCGAACCAAGCGCGCGCACCGAGTGCTTCGGTGTCTGCTCCGTCAGCTCTCGAAGGCCAAAGGCGGCTCATCGGAGGCGGCATGCTGTCGTGTGGGGCACTTTTTTTGTCAAACATGGAACTATTTCGTTGCCAAGCGATAACGAACACTTAGAGATTTTTACAACGAAAGAACGATGAAAGTTTCCAGAAATATTCATACAACTAGAAAGACAGGCATTAAAGTAATATAATATATTCCGCAAACTTTACGAAAACGATCAAACATTCTTGCGAAACTTTTCGTTGGGGCGCCTCTGCGTATAATGGCCTCATGCATTCACTTTCAGAACTACTTTGGCGAAGACAGATAGGTTCTGCAGGCAAGAACCCCCCCCCCCCCCCCCCCAGCACGGTAGCCTGTGTGAATGAAGCGAAGGGCCCGTATGGGGACCGAACTAGCCAACAAGTAGACCGCCGCAACGTCAGCAGTTCGTCGAATGCCGCCCTACGTCTCATCGCCGATGCCGCGTGCTCGACTCCTGGCACGTCCTGGCGAGCGCCGCGACCACCCTCGAGCCCATCCCTTGACACCGGCAATCGGCATGGCCACATGACCCATTGCAGAGCCGAGTCGTCGAGTGCGTCCACGGCCCCCACGAACCATCACCACACGGCCGCACCTCCCAGCCGCACGGAGCCCCAGCGGCGCACGGTGCGACCCTGCGACACGGGAGCCGAGGAGCGCGTGGCGCCGATCAGCTGATCGCAGCCAGCCGCCGTCCGAACCGCACCAGCCTCCCGCGACCACGTGCTCCCCCCCCCCCCCCTCCCTCCCCGACACACCCCGCCGCTCGCTGAGCCGATACGCGTCGTAGTAAACGTAGTGCGGCGGCGGCAGCGGCGGCGGCAGCGGCGGCGTCCGTCCATTCATGGCGGCGGCGGCGAGCGCGCGAGTCCCGGGCCCGGCCGCGCGGCGAACCGCCGACCGTCGACCGGGTTCATTCAGCGGGCGACGGCCGCCGAGAGGAGGCTGACTTGGCGGCGGTGCCGGTGCGCCCGCTCGCACGCCCGACGGAACGCGGCGACGTCCCGGTCGTTGGCCACGTGCGCCGGCCACGTGCGCCGAGCGTCTGGTGCGCCTCGACGGGCTCGAAAGACCCGCGCTGAAGACGTGCACAGGGATGTGCGCCCGGAAGTCGCGGGGCAGTGCTGTGGTAGCGTTGCTGTGGTAGCGTTGCTGTGGTAGCGTTGCTGTGGTAGGTCAGCTTCGGCCTGGTGGACGCTGGTCACGGAGGGTCAAACGTAATGCCAGCCCGATTCCAATATTCCGTCTGCACTATACTTGTATATTATGCTAAACGGTCTCGAAACGATTTGGTGTCCCCAGAGATGTTCATTAATAAAAGTAAAATACCGCTGAAGATCGCAGAAGTAGGTTCGATGGACAACTCAGCACTCGTAGCGAATGATAATATATGGGATTCTGCTGATGTTCGCCACATCCATGGCCTTCACATTCAGCTCAAATCTCTTTGCTAACGGTCAAAATCTGCTCTTTGAACTTTGAACCGTATACAAAGCGTTGTAGAATTCCTCCCATTTGGAACCGTGGTGAAATCGAACAAAATCAGCCCCGTGCACAGTTCGAGCTGATTGCAAGGTACCTACAAGTATAAGCCACCTTCTAAGGGTGTTGATGTTCTAATAGATATCGCACCCTCTGTGCGTGCCCTTGAGAGTGGTCCCGACTCCCGACTCCCGACGGGCGAATGGCGAGGCGAGCATGTCGCGCTATCGGCGACCCCTGCCCCCTGGAGCCCGACCCACGTGACCCAGACGGGCACAGAGGGGACGGGATCCACGTCGTCGACCAAGGACGCCGCCAGGACCGACGACTCGTTATCTCGGGCGAGACGAACCTTGCAGTGTGCCTCGAAGCTGGGGCTGTATCTATGCGGCGAGGGATGCGGTTAAAAACCATGCGCTTATCTTCTTAGTTCATGGAAATTGCTAAATAGAGCGCTGCGAGCTCGTGTACCACGAGATCTCTGTCTAGCAGGATCTAGATCTAGAGCCATGGGTGCCTAGACCTAGCACCTCGGCACCCAGAGCTAGAGCTGGGTGCCTAGACCTAGCACCTTTGAGCACTTATAGACAGCACCTTGGAACGATGAAGTTCCACGAACGATGCACGGAACGAGACGCGGATAAACGAGTTAAACGTAAAATCACTTGGATCGGAAGACGTGTTTCAAGGCCGCGGTCACCCATCTGTTTCCAGACGCCGGCGCAGTGCTGCTTGACGTCACGCCGCGAGTCTGGAGCGGACGTGTCGAATTAAGTGACAGCGCGCGTCCAGGCGACTTGACGCTGTCCGGTCGGGTCCAGACTCTTCGATGACGCGACGGCCTTTGTCTGTCGTCGGCGAGGTCGCCGCCGAACCGCCACGCCGATTTCCTGTCTCGCCGGGTCAATGCCGTCGACCCCCTGTCGGTCATCACTCATCCTCTGCCGCTGCCCACGCAGGCTACTACGTCATGCCGCACAAGGCGCAAGGCGCTATGCACAAGGCCCAAGGCACAAGGCCTGATGCGCAAGGCAGAGGGCAGAAGGCCCAAGGAGAAGGCACCAAGAGTCGAGACCAGTAATTGTTCGGAACTATAATTAACGGCGTCGTGGAGACGAGATTAATGAAATAATGGCTAATTTTACCCGCGCCTGGTCGTGTGCCGAGATAGCCTGGCCCCCCAGCGACGCTTGTATCCCGGCCAGGTGCAGAGGGGGATGCCGGGTTCACGCTGGGATTTCGCGCGGCTATCTCATCGCAGGCCTGCACCGACTGAGAGGCGCGTCCGTGCGCGAGTGCCGAGCTCGGAGCACGCGACGACGGCAGCCGACGACGGCAGCCGACGACGACCGGGTCGGCGCCTTTGATGCATCGGCTGAGCGGGCCTCGAGCGCGCCAGCACTTGGGTGTGCCCGTCGCGCGCATCCTACCTCTCTATCTCTCTGTCTCTCTCACACACACGGCACGCCGCGTGCAGGCGTCTCGCTCGCTCTCGTGCGCGACGCGACGGGTCGATACGCGGCCGGCACGGATCACGGCAGCGACCGCGTGCGCCCGCGTGCGCTGCCCAAAACGGCCCCGCACGCGTGTTCGCTCGACGCCGGCCCGCACGGCACGCGGCAGTCGCGGCCCTGGACGTCCTCATCGAGCGAACACGCCGGCAACCAGCGGCCGAACGACAGTTTAGCTGGCTTCGCGAACCGACGCGATCGCGAAAATCGATAACCATCTTGGCCCATCAACAAGAAACCCTCGGCCGCGCGGCGCTTCCAATTATCAATCATTAATTTCGCTGGGCAGCGATGAGTTCTCGTCCGACCCGTCGGCAGTCGGCAGTCGTAGCCGGTTTGCCCTTGAAAGCGCGGCTGCTCGCTCGGTCGTATGCTGGCTGGTATTTATCCGACGCCCTGTGCCGTTGCTGGCAGCGAGCAGCGACTAGCAAGCTGGCGCGGCGCGGCGGGCGGGCGGGCGGGCGAGCGCTAGCGGTCGGGCGGAGGCGGGCGGCGGCGGGGTTAGCGACCCGCCGCGCCACACTCACTGGCACCCGGCTCAGCGACGACGGCGACTTCCCAGCCGTTCGCGCCGTTTCACCAGTTTCACCAGGCCGATCCACCGCGCTCCGACACATCACATGTCGTTCGGGTCTCACAAAAATGCTGTGTTTCGCGTGGGTAAAATGGACGTGTCTCCCCCCCCCCCCCTTTACCCGCTCCATGCCTTTGCAGCAAGCGTCGAGAAAATGGCGGATATGCTGTTACGTCACTGGCTTTCGTGACATGGAAGAATGATTACGAATAATGAGATGGAAACAGTTAATTCCGAACCGAGCGAGAGAAACAAGGCGGTCGGTCTGTCATTAGACCGACCGACCGCTAAGCAGCCGCCGCCGCGTGCGTTTCGTCTGGCGGCGTGAAAGTCTCGTGCAGCGCCGGACGAGGCGAACACAATGACATCACACGCGTCACGTCGTCGTCGTCGTCGTCGCAGGAGTGGGGGGCTCCGAAAGGGGACCTCGGAGCGGTTTACACAAATCATTATAAGAGCTCAAGTCCCGATCCAAAAACATCGCCTCTGGGCACGAAAACAAATCACCTGCCCCAAACCGAGAGCAGAACGCAGTGATTTCGAGCGCGCGGCTGGCTCCGCCGCGGCGCGGCGCGACGCCCGGCGGTCGGCACCTGACGGACGGACGGAGGCCGAGCGAGCGCGCGACCCCACGGCGGGCGGCCAGGCCGGGCCACGTGCGACCGTCAGGCCGCCAGACGCCGCGCAGACCGCGACTCGTCGCACTCGACGCCGCCGAGCGCCACGAGACCCGGCACTACTGGCGCACGCCCGCTATCAGATCGAGTACGAGCGCGCCGAGGCCGGTCTGCCCCGGCACAGCTGACGCGGCGGACATGAATGGCACGCCGCCGGTGCGTCATCGGCACCGTCGGACGGGGGAGGCCCTCGTCGCGGTCCGGGCCCGACCGCCTGTCCGAGGTCGAGCGGGCCGGCGGCCGGCCGGCCGCCGAGCGCTCGGCAGTCGACACCGTCGGCGGCACGCGGACTCGCGCGCGGCCCGCGGTGACAGCGATCACATCAGACACGACGGTGCGCACATGGACGCTGTGGACGCGTCGGAGCCCGAAACGCTCCGAGAGGCCGAGAACGAGACGGATTCGCAACGCCGTGACAGGAAGCGACCCGCAGCTAGTGGGGTCCCCTGCTACCCGCATGCACTGCTGCTTGGTCTCCCTGGACGGGGTGGCTTCCTGTCACGGGGTCAGGAATCGCTCGACCCGGGCCGGGCCGGGATGTGAGGGGGATGGACCGAACTGGGGATGTAAATCGCCAAGAGCATCATGTCCCTGTCAAGGGCAGCTAGGGGGCAGGTGTAGGCTGTCGTGTGGTGGAAGCACCCTACCCGGGGGCGATTGGCCCCAATAAGAGTCGACGGAGACATTCGCTCGAAAGGGGGTGAAAAAGGTATTTCCCAAGCCAGTCACGCATGCCTCGGGTCAATCTGACATCGGACCGGCCATGCCCGGTCAGCCAGATCCCACGACATCGCGATCAGCAATCGCTCTGCTATAGTTGCACCCTCGACAAAGGCTCGAGGGACGTAGGGGCCAGGTCGGCCGGGACGGATTAGTCGAATGTTTGGCGAATGTTAGTCGAATGTTAGGCGAATGTTAGGCGAATGTTAGTCGAATGTTAGGCGAATGTTAGGCGAATGTTAGGCGAATGTTAGTCCAATGTTAGTCGAATGTTAGTCGAATGTTAGTCGAATGTTAGTCGAATGTTAGTCGAATATTAGTCGAATGTTAGTCGAATGCTGGCCGCGCGCACAGCCTCCAGGCCATGCTTCTGTACCGGTATTATTTCCCAAGATGGGAAATTGTACAGCACAGATATTGCTAAAACGGTATGAAAAAAAGGAATATTCATACAGATGCTATTCTATAGCATTCTATCGACAGGGCAAGCCCTGCACCGATATAGGGCAGCGGGGAGGGAGGTCAGATCCTGCAAAAACAAATTCAACAGTAATTTTACCAAAAAGGCTTCTTCCATTTTCTTTGGTACGGCACGCGAAGTGTGAGTTATCAAGGGCCTCGAACCAAATATTTGGAGATTCGTCCGAAGTGGGGGCTCGGAGCGACCCGAGCTGGGCTCGAACCGCGGGTCGAAGTCTTGCAGCCGAAGCCAGTCCAAAACAGAGTCACGTGACCTGCTAACGAGCCCGCCGACGTCGCGACTCGCTGTGAGCGACCCCCGACCTCGCAGATCGCCCCCCCCCCTCCCCCCCCCCCTCTCGCGCGATATCGGACCGACGTCGGCCGACGCGGCGCGTCGTGACGCCGAGGGGAGGGGGCGGGGGGACCCTGACCTTCCTCTACACACCTAAGGGAGTGGGGATGGGTAGCACCCCCCCCCCCCCAGCCACCCACTGCGGCGCCACGTGACAAGGACGTCGACGTCGCACGCGGCGAACGGCAAGCGACGCCGACGTCGCGTGGGAAGCACGAGGTCTAGTCCAGGGTATACAAGGGTATCCTAGGGTTTGTGCGGGCATACGAGGGTACACGAGGGTACACGCGGGAATGTGCGGGTGTGCGCGGGTATTCGCGAGTATATACTAGGGTATGCGTGGCTTTGGCATGTTCCTCGGTGTTTCTCTACATTTTAAATTTTGTTCTGTATATTTAGGAAGATTACTATTAAAATTCTTACAATAAAACCACTATGCATATTGTATTCATTGATCATGGTGTTCTCTTTTTAATCGTTTGCTTCAAAATCATTTATACAAGTCCCGTGAAGTCGCTGATACACCGAACATTAGAATGATACTGGTTGCAGCGCGGTTACAATTTCCAGCGATTTAAGCACGCTGTCAACGCGAGGAAGTCCAAGCCGCCACTGCCTCCAGCACCCTGACGACAAGCAGAGACGGACGCCACTGACACTAGCACCCTGACGCCAAGCAGGGACGGACGCCACTGACACTGGCACCCTGACGCCAAGCAGGGACGGACGCCACTGACACTGGCACCCTGACGCCAAGCAGGGACGGACGCCACTGACACTAGCACCCTGACGCCAAGCAGGGACGGACGCCACTGACACCAAGCAGGACGGACGCCACTGCACGGAGCACCGTGACGCCAAGCAGGAGGGACGCCACTGCACGCAGCACCCCGACGCCAAGCAGGACGGACGCCACTGGAAGAGCGCGTGGTCCGGGCGGGCGATGTGGCAGCGTCGCGCCGGGCGAGTGCTAAATTAAGACTGCGTCGCGGCGGCGGACGCTCTGCGCTCGACGCGCGGCGTCGGCGTCGCGGTTTGTTTACATTCGGCGAGCACGCGGCGCGGCAGCCGTCAACGCCGACCGGTCGGTGGGACACAAGACTGCGCGCACTTTGGGATGGGCACTGCCACTTGCACTCGCGTTCTTGCCCGAGGCTTCGTAGCTATTTGCTGGCGTGTCGCATTATTGCTTCCGAGTTCTGGCCAGTGCATGCCCATGCTCTAATGCTTTCACAATTCTCTTTTTTTGCCATTTACAACGGCCATTCCAGATGACATAAAACACGCTGACCGTTCCGACTGTTCCAATACGGCAAACTGCACACACAGCCAGGTTCTGACGACCCTTGCCCGTCACACATTTCAGGCTGGCTACTGGCAATCGCCTATAGCCAGCCTCGGCCAAGAATGCAAACCTGTGTCGTATCGCCCTGTCCTAAAGTGATTGCAGACTTGGTTTCCTCCAATTGAGAAACAAACGAGATTGCCAGAGTGGCGACGTGCGTTCACCCTTCGCACCCGACTCTCCCCCAAACAGAGTGCCTAGGCAGCGACTCTGGTGTGCCGTGTGCGTTAGTCTCGTCGGCAACGCGAAAGACGAGACACCCCACCCGTGATCCACGAATCCGTGATGGGAATGCACCAACGGAACAATCTCTCAGAATGTCACGTGGCAAAATGGAGTCAATCTGGAAGCCGCTTGTTTCTTGGAATGGGTTGTTTTAAACAGACTACACATAACGCACGGCACGTGGGCTAGGGTATAGGTAACGTGATCGAACCCCGCTGCAAGTACATATTTCCGAGTAGGTTTCAGGTGTAGGTTTCGCGGTTCGGACAATGACATGCAGCGCCCCCAGCATTGCTTTCAGATTTGTGTGCGTACGGCGTAGGTGCTACGGGGCAGACGGTGCTACGGGGCAGCCGCTGCTACAGGGCAGACGGTGCTACAGGGCAGACGGTGCTACGGGGCAGACGGTGCTACAGGGCAGACGGTGCTACGGGGCAGACGGTGCTACAGGGCAGACGGTGCTACGGGATGATCGAGCATTTGTGGTGTTTAACGACGCATCGCGTTGACGACGCATCGCGTTGATCGCGTTGAGCGGCTCTGTGCTGATGACCCAATGGCGTCAATGAGTGACAGGGTGATTGATGGTGATCATGATTTGAAGACCTCGCCTGCAGGAGGGGAACCTCGGTGCCAGCAAGCATATAGTGTCCTTCTGTTGAGAGGTTGATAGGCAAGGGGAGTACATCCCTCACATCTCACAGAGCTGGCCGTGAGTAGGATGGTTATCCATCCAATATCGAACTCAGCGCAGTGTTGCTTAACTTTGATGGTCTAAGAACTTATAGTGTGTTTCAAGTTTCAACGTGCTAAACCGCTCGGCAAGTACGACCTCGTAGATAATGTGGAATACGCAGTGGGTATACTACAACCTCGCGAACCCTCAGCTAAAAAGTTGCCACAGTTTCGCCATCAGTTGCATCAACCTCTCGGAACCAAAGATAAAGAAGTACAAAAGTATCACCATGTACCTAAATAGGTACGAGTCTAGGAACTCTCTTCCTAACATGAAGGTAGGTATAGGTGTACCTACTGTACATAATATATTTTGTGAATTTTGGGCCTAGGTACCTAGTTGTATATATTAAAATAAGATATATAAATTTAAATAGAAAATAGCTACGAATTATTAAGTAATATACCTACATACATTTCAAGTTATTTATCTTCCTTCTCATTTCAAGGCATTGTTTGAATTTTGAAATTGTGAGGTATAACTACATCTGACAACAAAGATATATGGATACAAGGAACAAAGACTCTGGACCATACCCCCCTGGGGACATTCAATTCTCACCCTGTATGCAAATTACTTCTCCCAAATTTAATGGCCATTTAGCTCAGTGGTTAGAGCACCAGCCGCGAAAGTTGGGGACCCGGGTTCAAATCCCGGAATGGACAACACTTTTGGGAGGCTAATTTGTGTACATAATAATAAAATATATGGATCAATTTTTTGTTGCACCATATCTAAAATACGACATAATCCAAAGTGTTACTAGAGGAGTAGGTACCCTAGCCCAAAACCTAATCGCTTAGCCCACGCCCAACACCAGGTTTTACTACTAGACACCCCTAAATGACAGAATACCTAAATTGGCGTGAGAATTTAACTCCCCAGTCGCTAAAAAGCTTGTCAAAAGACCATAAACTTCTCCTCAACCGATGAACTATCAAGCACTACCTGTACTCAATCTCAAACTAATTTCAACGGCAGCCAAGAAACAGCGTAGATACGGAAGAAATAATTACCATGCCTTGTGCCAGCTAATATAATATCTTCGTCACTACAAATTAATATCCTCCAAGCTGAAGGGACAGATTGCGAGCAGTGATATGCAGTGTGTTTGGAGCCGAGCTAATCCAGGCCAGAGCACCCTATCGATAAGTTGCCTCACCCACAGGTGGTCACAGCTTACTGTCATCTGTCTCGCTTCCCTCCTACTAGGGGCAAGCTTATCAAATATGTTCAATTGCCTCTTGATTCATCACGAAAATAAAAACTAATGCCCGTATTTCGGTTGTCTAATCTCTCCAAATAAAGCATTTTGTCACTTGGCCGAAAATATGTTTACATATTTAATTAAGAGCAAAATAAATGTAATAATAAGGGGTAGTAACCTTCAACTGGATAGGTTGTAAGCATCCGAATTAATGCGTGACGAGACGATTGAAATATTTTTTCATAATCGAGTTATAGATATCCAAGTTATTACATTACTGCTGCTTATAGGCCTAGCCCAGCCAGCCAAATGTTCTCCCCCTTCCACTGTTAAAAAAATTCCATAATGAAATACCAACTGACGCAATGCTTCGGGCTGGTAGAAAATAAAGTGGTATATGCTAGTGAAATAACGTAAACAAACGACTTACCTTCACCCATCCCCCATGAGCAGTCACCAAAACGTAGAGAAGATACAAGTCGATTTCATGGCCGTTTATCTTGGGTATTTTACGAAATGGAGTCCTGCAACAAACCAACACACAAAATGAATATTCTCTATATGATCGAGATCACTTGCCACGAATATTCCGTGCGTAACTAATTAGATGTGCGTAATGAAAACTCAACGAACCCGCGAGTGTCGTGGAAGTGGCGAAGCTCACGAATAAACCCATCACGTTCGCGATCGTATGTGATTGGATCTTTGTTCAGAATTTTAGCCATTATAACACGGACACCACTCGTTGTTTACGGCCACCACACGTGTACGGCGACGGATTTACCCATCGATAGTTGTTCCCGACCCGCGCGACGCGACCATCGGGAATAGCAGATCGACTTCGGAAAGATAGCAAGTCTGCAGTTAGGTCCCAACCGACGAAGGGTATTGTTCGCGACTGGACTCCCGCACAAGTAGTTAGGGTGGACTCAATATCCAAATCCCTGTGCTCGCTCGACGTTGCATTCACTTCGCAGCAGTAAAATGCGCAGAACCACCAAACCCGCTTGCACTCGATCTCGTTGATAACACGCACGATAACCTCGTGTAATCCATCGCGATTGTTGACACACGCACAATTATCTGTGTAACCGATGGCGGGACGGGTTCACACGCAGTAAACTAGCACTCAAAACCAAGAAAGCTTGGTGCGACGCGAACTGTCAGAGATTAAAATGGCGTCCGCCATTATGCCGTATTTATACCATCAAAATAGCGAAGCATTACATGTTTTCAACACCACAAGTCCCTGAAAGCACTTCACAACTATATACTTCGAATGAAAATCGGAGGGAAAAATTACGAAGGAAATGCTCCGTGTGCGATGGCAAAGCTACAATGAGAACTACTTCAAAAAATTATTTTCTTGTAACGGAACTGCATGCCGCTTTTTTGGGATCTTTATTCAGGATTCGACTCGGCCTGCCCTCTGCTAGCAACTGTCAAAAGCTGGCATAGCAGCGCCATCTCTGATTAAAATTTTCAGTACGGAGTCGCCATCTTAGACCCACGTGTGTGAGTCGCTGGGGTGGAGATAAGTTAATTTGGAAATATTTTGCTAGGAATAGGATACTGCTTTTTCTTTGGGACTTAGTGAATTTCGGCGAATAATATACGTATTCAAGGGTAAGATTTGATTTCTTAGCTATGCCGGCACCGTATAGTCGAAAGAAGCGGCATAATGGCAATTTACACATGAAAAAAAGTTGGAGGACAAAGAGGCGAACTAAAGATTTGGACCAAGTAAGGAAATAAAAATAAAAATACTTCATATTTGTCAAGTTGTTGGCTTATCTGGGCATTACATTACTCCGTGATACTGTTTCTCCTCAAACTTATTCTGCATCACACTTTAAAACTTAGGGCCTGCATGTCATCAGTCCTGTTAATGTCTCACTGTCAGCCTAACCATAAAATATCTTTCTCCAGATTGACAATGATTTGTCAGTTGTCAACGCAGAGAAGCTACTGAACCAAGAAGTTGATTTCGACAAACCAGGAACAGCCCAGTTTTATTGTCTGCATTGTGCGTAAGTATGGTATCTACCTACCTGTAATCTTTGTAGGAAATTGGGTGGTCACTGTTTCTCTATGCCTACGTACCTATCGCTGCGTAATTGCTTCCTAATTATTACAGGCGGTACTTCATTGACGACCAGGCGTTAAAAGAACATTTCCGAACTAAGGTACACAAGCGTCGTATGAAAGCATTGGAGCTAGAGCCGTACACCATTGAAGATTCTGAGCGTGCCGCAGGGTTTGGTAATTTTGTGCAACCGAAAAAGCGCAAGATGCAAACACAAACGCCATTGGCTGATGAAATTCCGGATAAAATTCAGAAGGTTGACAAGGATGGAGATGTGAAAATGGAATAAACAAGGGTAAATTGTATTCACCGTGTTACGTCTGTACCACATTCTTTCAAATTGGGGCAAAATGGCATTAAGGAACATTTTATTTTACCACAAAAGAAGCCATTGCATATTTTCCTTTTGTACAAAACGTTGGACTAGTAGTTCAGCCCTGTATGTAACTGGTGACAAGGCAAGTGAAACATACTCGGTACTTACTCCCCATCTTGATTATGAGGACCGATTCCAAGATATTTACAAGCTCAAACGAAACGTGGAGCTCAGGGGCTTATCTATCAATGTCCATAAGTTAAAGGCCTTGCTCGAAATGTACAAGGAGGTAAATGGACACAAAATCATCCTTGAGAAATGTCGAGCAGAAGTGGTAATTAGGATGAATAACTTAAAATCTGGAGGCGATCCGGAAGACGTACGAGCGCAGAAAGAAAAAAAGTATCGACATGAGGGGAAACTGATCAGAGATGATCTAAAGTCCCTAATGAAAGGCCTTTGGGATCTGGAAGGGAACGCAATGTTAAAAGTGCTTGCTTTACCGAACGATCTACATCCTGACACTCCTGAATGTGAACCGACTGTATTTCATGTGCACAACCAAAGGCCTAATTTGAAAGGTCTTGAGAGCCACATTCAATTGGGAGAGAGGATGAATGTTTTGAAGTATGACAATGAAACCAGCTATTTCTTGGTAGGTGATGGGGCTTTGTTTGAGCTAGGAGCTCTATATTTCTTTGAGAAGCATTTTCAGGATGCCAGTTTTGTCCAATTAAGCAATGCCGATTTCGGGAGAAGTGTGATCGTCGAAGGAGTCGGCATCAAGCACAAAGACGCCGGCGAATCTCTCATCTTGAAAAGTGATGATGAAATAGTGAACGACGACAACCGACTTCACTTAGTGGGAGGCGCTTCGCTCGCCGCGTTTTCAGCTTTCCTTGCCAAACAAGTTGTCAAGCCGCAATCCCTGCCGATGAAATACTTCACTCTGGGACGACAGTACAGCCCGAGCATCCGTCTACCCAACGAAGGCCTGTTCAACGTCTGGCAAAGCACCGCGCTCGAAGTGTACATAGCCACGTCCTCCGTTGACGAAATGATGTTCGAGTTCGAACATGCGGTGAAGCTGCTCGTGTCTGCCTATCAGCAGCTCGGATGTCATTTCCGAGTGGCATTTCTGCCCGCTCGAGAGCTGAAACATTGGGAGAGTTTGCGTGCCAGTGTGCAGATGTTCTCTCCGCACTCCAAGTGTTACGTGGAGGTGGGCAACTTGTGTCTGTGCGGTGACTTTGTCAGCAAGAGACTGCTGACGAGCTACCAAGATGCTGCCGCCGAAACGAAATATGTCAACGTTGTGTCCGGGACCGCGGTTTGCGTGCCCCGGCTTTTGGCTTGCCTGCTCGAGCAAAACCCCAACGCTGACGGTCTGGACATGCCAGACGCCGTTCGGGAACATGTCCCAGGAGGCTGATACTGCTTTCATGTGTGTATGGACAATTTAAACTTGTAATTAAAAACAAACGTTTTACGTTTCAAGCTCAGAGTTGGTCTTATTATTAATGTGTCCTACATTTTACTCTCCTCACTTGCCCGATTGCTGACCAGGGGCCAAATTTGATATCCTAGAATGTTCCTGGCATTGGCAGATGTCTCGTCTTCTCTTGAAAGTGAGCCAGGCAGAATAGCTTGACCATTTGGCATTCATACTAGTTGTTATATGCAAAGAAGCATACCTGTCAGCTTTCCATTTAGATAGTTAGTAGTTCTTTTCTATTTTAGTTTTAGATAGTAAAAGTTCCTTTCTTCAAAGATAAAACAAATTCAGATTGCCAATTCCTTAAACTCCGTTGAACTCTTGCATTCCAAAACAGATTTCTCGACTTGTCAAAGCAAAAGAATGTGCAGAAGTGAAAGATATAATACACTTAATTATTTCAGTATCACAGCAGTCATACATAATGATTGCCAGGTAGTAAATAAAATTCTCGTGCTGGGAGACTATGAATCTCAGTCCCAACCTCCCAGCATTGCCTTCCTGACGACTCCTGGTCCAGGCTCCTCCCCCTAGTAGTCCAGCGCACAGATGAGGGCCACTCCCCGCTTGATCCAGTGCCGCTGGGGCCGGTTGCTGGGCACTTCGATGGCCAGCACGTAGTTGGTGGAGTGCCCGGTCGTGGAGAGCGTGCCCGCCCGAGTCAACGTCTTGTACACCGGGCACTCATAGATGCCGGACTCTGGCACCACGTGCTTCTCCTCCGGAGTCAGCCACATGACCGGCATGTCTGCACAGAGGGGCAACAGTCGAATCACGCCGTGAGGTTTTTGAGGCCTTATTTATATCAGCTGTTCCTTAAGTATGGACTAAATTTAGAATATAATTAGTTTGCCACGCATTTTTTTACTTGTTTCATTTCAGCGACTCATGTCTGCTTGTATGTTTTACTTCTTGGTGCAAACAAAGTTTTGTTGGGATGGTAGGTAGGTACTAGGGATGCAAAAAAAGCTTGGCTCGGGCCGAACTTTGAAGAACATTTCGGGCCTACTGGGCCCGACTTTCGGGCTTTCTCGGGCTTCGAGCTTTCGGGCTCTATGCAAATTCGCATCTTTAGATTTTTGGATAGAAAAATTGAGATGACCTTTTTTCTTTTTTAAAGGATGACCTCGAGATTTTCCAAAGTCGGGCGGGTTCGGGCCTTTAAAAAATCTAGACTTTCGGACCGGGCCGGCGAAAAATAAACATATTTTGACTTCCCACTCTATGGAGGTAACTAAAACAACAGAATGGAACTCTCAAGACAAGGTATTTTGTTTAAAGTATTGGAATTCAAAATGAGTGTGATGGCCGATTTTGCCTTGAGTTTTTTTCCGAATGTATTATTTATTTTTTATTTATTTTATGAGTTTATTATTAGATTAGATACAAGTATCAGTTGCTAACATAGAATTACATTTACAGGTTGAATGTACAGAGTTACAAAGTTGTATAATATGTTCAAAGTAATATAACATTTATACAAATTTCAGTTCAAGATGGTATTTAGCCAAAATGATCAGGAATTGTTGCCATGCTGGCTTTTGGCAGCTCGTTCCAGAGACGGATGCTTCTGCCCAGAAATCCGTGTTGGCCTGCCATGGTTTTGTACTTTTTTAGGTAGAATTTCTGGGCATGGTCGTTTCGCCCGAAGAAAGTAGGTTTGGTGAGGAGGTGGGCCATGTCGCACCAGGCTGGGTGGCCTATGACGATCTTATGTAGGTCCCTCAGACTGGCCCGAGCTCGCCTTTGGCTGAGAGTCTCCCACTTGAATGTAGTCTCATTTAAAACGTTTTTGCCTGCTAATTGAGTTTTGTCAACCCCCCCCCCCCCCCCCTGCACCCCTGCGTTTGCTGACGAGAGGACGTTACCCGTGTAGAGCTCCTTGGGATTGGATTCGACGAGCACGCCGGCGCTGGGGCTCCAGCGACAACCTTCGAGGAAGAGTCCAGTGATGCAGCAGCCGTCCCGGGGCCGCTCTCTCGGCTCTCCTTGCAGCACCTGCAATCGAGTCGGCAGGCGCCCGATTTTCGTGTTTAAGTCATGTTGTAAGTTTGTTAGTTGTTAGTTGTAAGTGTTTAAGTTATTGTGGCAACTCCAGGTCATTTTTTGGAGAAGTTGCTACTCCTAAGTTATTTGCCAAAGTTCCGAGTACTAAACAAACGCTTATTGTTGCTGCATGGCTTTTAGTCATTAGCGGCGTTCGTCAATTTGACTAAAAGTCGACTCAAAAGTAAAACTCAAGAATACGAGCCCTGGTAAACTGTAGGTGATCCCGGTTTTCTCAGGTCAGTCCTGGTTTTGAGGTACCTGTACGGTGTCCCAAGAGACACCACCCGGTCATTCCATTCCATTTTTTTTCATTATCATATCAAACAATTTGTACCCAAATAGGTAGGTACTTACTAACTTCTTTCAAGGAATTGGTGTAGGTTATCACAATTCCCGACCCTCCCCCTTCATCTAAAAACCCTCGAATGATTATATTTGATTTTTTTTGTTGCTGTAATATGCCATTTTGTATTGGAGCGGACGCTAAAAATTGTATCGAATGAATTTAGGAAATCATACACAAGCTTTAGAAAATCATTAAAACCAGTGGCACCACATGACAGCAGTCTCAAATCTTTTGCCCGTGAATTGCCTGAATTGCGCAGATTTTGCTTTAAATGATCTTTATGTGATGAATTTTTTGGCCCCCCCCCCCTGCCCCGCCCCCTGGGGGAGACTTGATTATTTTGCTTCAGACGCCGTTTGGCTTCATGCTACGGCCTTTACGATGATTGTGTACCTATAGGTAATTAAATGGCAGAGAGAACTACAACGCAATGATTATTGGCAGAGCAAGCGTGTTACAGAGAAGGAGTGCAGGCATCCCAAGTTTGAAATGAATTGACATTGAGCAAGCAGCATGAGTAGGAATATGGTATATGACTGACTATATGAGTGACTCACCTTGAAGCCGAAGTTAATAGCGTCGATGGAGACCACGTATTTGCGTGCGAAGTTCTGCAGCGTGCCAGTGAGGAACGCCTGCGGGAAGTAGAAGCCAGAGATCCAGAAGACGGCCGGGATGCCGTCGTTGATCCAGCGCTGCAGGAACGCTATGCGGGCACGCAAGTCGGCCACCCACGCACCTACGCAACGGACAACTACGTGTCAAATGCCAGCTCTGCGTCTCCACTGGCTTGATTAATGCGGACTATAAATGCTCCTGTATAGGTACAGTACAGCTACTTTATGCGATAGGTAGTTGTACCACCTTGTTCTTCCACTGCAATGCAATAGCAGGCTGAACTAAAGGTAGTACTTGAAAATGAATAATGAAATTGAATGGCCCAGAGCCAATATAACATCTCAGCTGAGAAATAAAGCAGGTAGGTACTTGTCCAAGGAAATTGCCACCCACCTAGCGGCTTGAGCGAGGGGTACGCCCAGCGGTAAATTTGTGCGTAAACTCACGTAAACCCCGTTTATCTACCTCTTTTCATGCGTAAACTCTGTTTACTCTCCTTTTCGTCTCTCCCTTTTATTTTTTCTCATAAAATGCAGTGATTATTTCATGGATCGAGCTTTGTGTCTGTCCAATAATTGTATAAGGAACGTAGAAAGTTACGTTACTCCGAAGACTCGCAGCAATATTTACGAATTCACGCGAATTCATCGAACGTTCGTAGGGTTTCTTCACTAGCAGCGCAAGCCGCAACCCTTTGTGTGGCAGCGCCGACAAAGCAGAGCGAGCGTTAGGGCGAAACATTTTGCATTATAGTTCAATTTTGCATTTGTTTTTCTTGGGACATATCTTCATGGCATGATTCGTCCCCATCCCATTGGCCACTATACTCAAATCCATCCCCACTGACATGCCGCTATACGGAAGCATGGTGTGATGCTATGTGGTCTGGATTCGCACAGTAATTTAAAAACCACAGAATTTACTAAAGCAAACGCAATTAGGGGTGTGAGTGACAATGCAAGTTCCTCTTCTCGGGCATATGGGATGGAATTGCAGAATCATGGCGTTGCTCGTGAGGAAAATAATAAGATTTGCCGGTTTATCTATTAGTCATAAGAAATGTTAAAAAATAAAATCAATAGATTAACAACCAATAGAAATATTTTATGATGTGTACCTAGGTATATCTTTTCTTCTGTTTTGTATTGTTTGCCAAATTGTGTCTGCATTTACCCCGTTATAACTTACAAAAAGTCAATGCAAAAAACGTACACTTTTATTTCTTAGTTTTCATACAATTCAAGTAAATTATCGAATACCGAAAAATTTACAAAATGCCCCCCCCCCCCCTCCCCCCCACCGGCTACTATGGGGTACCTATTTTATAAATTTTTGACTTCATGGTTGAGGGTTTACCCACCTTTTCTGGTACAAATTAACCATTGGGTACGCCTGCCCCAAGTCACCCACCTAGCGGCTTGAGCGAGGGGTACGCCTGCCCCAAGTCACCCACCTAGCGGCTTGAGCGAGGGGTACGCCTGCCCCAAGTCACCCACCTAGCGGCTTGAGCGAGGGGAACGCCTTGCCCCAAGTCACCCACCTAGCGGGTTGAGCGAGGGGTACGCCTGCCCCAAGTCACCCACCTAGCGGCTTGAGCGAGGGGTACGCCTGCCCCAAGTCACCCACCTAGCGGCTTGAGCGAGGGGTACGCCTTGCCCCAAGTCACCCACCTAGCGGCTTGAGCGAGGGGTACGCCTTGCCCCAAGTCACCCACCTAGCGGCTTGAGCGAGGGGTACGCCTTGCCCCAAGTCACCCACCTAGCGGCTTGAGCGAGGGGTACGCCTTGCCCCAAGTCACCCACCTAGCGGCTTGAGCGAGGGGTACGCCTTGCCCCAAGTCACCCACCTAGCGGCTTGAGCGAGGGGTACGCCTGCCCCAAGTCACCCACCTAGCGGCTTGAGCAAGGGGTACGCCTTGCCCCAAGTCACCCACCTAGCGGCTTGAGCAAGGGGTACGCCTTGCCCCAAGTCACCCACCTAGCGGGTTGAGCGAGGGGTACGCCTTGCCCCAAGTCACCCACCTAGCGGCTTGAGCGAGGGGTACGCCTTGCCCCAAGTCACCCACCTAGCGGCTTGAGCGAGGGGTACGCCTGCCCCAAGTCACCCACCTAGCGGCTTGAGCGAGGGGTACGCCTGCCCCAAGTCACCCACCTAGCGGCTTGAGCGAGGGGTACGCCTTGCCCCAAGTCACCCACCTAGCGGCTTGAGCGAGGGGTACGCCTTGCCCCAAGTCACCCACCTAGCGGCTTGAGCGAGGGGTACGTCTGCCCCAAGTCACCCACCTAGCGGCTTGAGCGAGGGGTACGCCTGCCCCAAGTCACCCACCTAGCGGCTTGAGCGAGGGGTACGCCTTGCCCCAAGTCACCCACCTAGCGGCTTGAGCGAGGGGTACGCCTGCCCCAAGTCACCCACCTAGCGGCTTGAGCGAGGGGTACGCCTGCCCCAAGTCACCCACCTAGCGGCTTGAGCGAGGGGTACGCCTTGCCCCAAGTCACCCACCTAGCGGCTTGAGCGAGGGGTACGCCTGCCCCAAGTCACCCACCTAGCGGCTTGAGCGAGGGGTACGCCTGCCCCAAGTCACCCACCTAGCGGCTTGAGCGAGGGGTACGCCTTGCCCCAAGTCACCCACCTAGCGGGTTGAGCGAGGGGTACGCCTTGCCCCAAGTCACCCACCTAGCGGCTTGAGCGAGGGGTACGCCTGCCCCAAGTCACCCACCTAGCGGCTTGAGCGAGGGGTACGCCTGCCCCGAGTCACCCACCTAGCGGCTTGAGCGAGGGGTACGCCTTGCCGGCCCAGATCGCGGGCACCATGTTGATGTAGAGACTCTGAGACATGGCCTCGAGAGCGGCCGACATGACCACCAGACCCTTGAGCGCCCTCAGCAGCTCGCGCAGACTCGAGTGGATGGCGGCCAGCAGCCGGTTGTAGCGGATCACTTCTTGGACCAGCACGGTGTTCAGTGACTCCTGGTACAGCACCGGGTACCTGCGCACCACAAGACAGGGATGCTGAGGAGGCTCTACCAATTCGAACTTCATCGTTGCCGGTTTCTGCACCTCCCATGCCCATGCTAAAGCACAAGATTCCGGTTACCAGTGGTCAAGTGAGGGCAGAAAAGTATGAAAATAAAGGTAAGGACGTTCTTACATATATACGGTAGGAGCATGGAATTCCAAGTTTTTTTCTCTCAAAAGGGCCAATAAGGGGATTCTCGCTTAGCGCAATATCATTATAATCAAATTAAAAGTGTCAACGTGAAGGTGGGGTGAATTTGAATTGAAATATTGAAAACGAGAGACGGGAACAGGGAATGAAATATGTTGCCCCCGAGTTCGAACGGCGGGCACTTACTTGTCCTGCACGGCGGCCAGCGGGAACGGCTGGGGCACGGCCGCCATGATGCCGTTGGCGGTGGCGACGGTCTCGTCCTCCTGACTGCCGGCGGCGGCGCCCACAGTACGCGGCTGCAGCGCCAGCAGCGTCTCGAGACAGCGGTAGGTCTCGCGCTGCGCCGAGCTGATGTCGGCGTTGGCGTGCAGCCCGAACAGCGTCGGGTGGTCGTTGAGAGGCAGCGTGCGCAGATACGTCATGTAGTCGGGCAGCGTGGTGTCGGACGGCAGCTGCGAAGAGCGCATGGTGCAACGCAGAGGGTTAGCGAGCTCCATGCGTTGATCGGATGGCGAAAGGTGGATTCGGTCAGCTTGGCCTTCATGGTCCGTAGGCTGGTAATGAAGACAATGAGTTTGACACGGTTTTGTTTGCGATGAGATTGAAACCAATCTTGAATGCGAACTTGCGACTGCGCAACTTTGACTGCTCGAATGAGCACGGCAGTATTAATTTAGTTGTACGGATCAAGCTGCTGCTATGCGATGTGCTTGGTTGGTGTGTGGTGTTAAACAACGCACTGGTTTTGCCATTTGACATCAAGGAAGCTCCGCTTCAATTTCCACTATTACCCTAGACTGCGCATTGCCCACAAAAAGTCGTGACGCCACGAAAGACCATCGTGGTCGTATCCAACGCCAACTAGCTAGATAGTAATGCCGGCAGAGCGAAAGGACCATCTGCATGGCGTATTGGCAATTAGCAATGATTTTGCTCTAAAGAGCTGTCAAATTCTCTGTCAACAAGAAAGATATTATGTCAAAATGGTATAAATATTTTGTGTTCTGAATTGGTTTGTATTATACAGCGGACTGCCGACTGCATTAATCACTGTTCAACACGTATATCTTCTTCGTGTCTCGTGTCTTGCAAATCTTGGGATAAAAATGGAAATATATACCTACGTAAAATGTTAAAAAAAATACTCCTCGAATTCTGACAGGGAGCCAGTTGAATTTCGACTATCTCCTCAAAAAGGTTTGTCTGAAAACAGCATAGGCAGGCCAGGTACCGACCACGTGGATGAGAACATGGAGGAACTGGATGAATAGGGTATACAAATCTCGTTTTGAGTTTTGACAAATCAGTTTTGTTATCACTATCAGCAATTGCCTCGCTCCGTGAAATGAGAATCGCGACCAAGCTGATGATCGGGACACTGTGGAGTTTTGCATTAGATTTCACATTTCACCCGATTCCAATGACCTAAAAGACGTATAATTTTGAAGCAAGAAGAAAATTCAAAAAGCTTCCTGAGTCTTTTCTGCATACGAAAAGCATATTGATGTTATCATTTTTTCGGTAGCTACTAGCAAAAAAGTTGGTATTCCACAATGTGAGTTAATTCATATTTCATAATTGCTTTTGATATCTCGCAACCACCTCCGACCTGACTGGACGAGGTACTAAGCGCCGTAAAGCCACCGAAAACTGAAAAGGTATAGGTATCCGTAATAAAAATTTTAATTGATTTCATTTAATGAAATCTGAATGTGGAAACGTATATATGTTTTCTTAATATTGAAAAAGGAGTGTCTAATTGTATTCGCTAGAATATGATTGTAACTTTCTAAAATAGAGTATCGACGATGAGAAATATATGCATTTCGAAGTCAAATCGGCTGTCAATGGGGCAAACAAAAGACCATAATTGTCTAACGTCATCTAGATCAAAGATACTATTGATACTATCTAGATGGTTTCACTCTGCGGGCATTGCTATCTAGCTGGTGTTGGAGACGACGAAGCAGGTCTTTCGTGGCGCCACTTTGGCATACTGGCCCTGTGGCTTGGGTCTAATTGCGTCCATTACATTCTTAAAGATATAGCTTATAAAACAGGTAAAGTGACAAGGATGGGGGCGCCGAAGTGCCTGCTCCTTAGCTTGCACTGCTGCTGGCTGGAAAACATGTTCGAGGCATCAGACCAGAGTGACCCTACCTGGTGGTAGAAGCCGTCCTGGTCGAACACGAACTCCTCGCCGACAACGCTGGGACTGTAGTAGTCTTGCAGGATGTTCATGATGCAGCGCCGGTCCCAGTCGTCGGTCACCCGGCCGCCGTAGTTGATCTGGCCCGCCGTGTAGATCAGCACCTGTCCGGCACACGGGAACGCTTGGGTTGGCAGGGCAGGGCAGGGCAGGGCAGGGCAGGGCAGGGCAGGGCAGGGCAGGGCAGGGCAGGGCAGGGCAGGGCAGGGACACGCACCTTGAAGGGCACCTCGGCGTACTCGAGCAGGAACATCTGGAGCTGAGAGATGCAGATGCGGAGGTCGCCGTCGGTGAACTCGTAGGGGATGTTGAAGCCGAGCGGGCCGAACTTGCGTCGCTCGATGCACGCGCCGTGGAAGAGACAGAGCGAGAAGAGCAGCCACTTGAAGGTGCCCACCTTTTCGTGGTCCGAGTGGAAGAAGTCCTGCAGCTCGGTCACCTGGTTCGCGTAAGCGCGCAGGATGTTGGCCTGTGGACACACACCACGCCACGCCCGAGGTCAGCCTCAGCTTGCTGCTGTTTCTGCATTCGAATGCTCAATACTTCCAAGGACGACAAGAAGACATTTCTATCTGCTTAGAAACACCTACGACACCAACGCCTTGTATGCATGTGAGTGTTTTAAAGGGCCCCGTCTTTGCTGGTTGCTAATGTTCGACTTCAGTGTCAAAGTAAAGTAGCATACTGCTAGTGTGTCTATTGATGATGAGCGTAGCAAGCAGAACGAAAGTATCAATTTCTTTACTCCCAAATAGTTACTGATGACTGAGTGGTTTCGATAATCGCTTATTTGTAAGTCTTTGTTCGCACTCCAGATGCCGAACGGACCATACGATTTTGAAAAGAAACTGAATAGGCTGTTTGCTGGTGCCAACACAAATACCCTGCTCATTTTCACTAACACCAACTCGATGCATTTTGAACCAATCACAATGAACGCAAAAATGCCGGTGCGGAGGCTTGCCTTGATGCCTCGCGGCGGCTCGACGGTCATCTTGCTGCCGTTCTGCAGGATCGAGACGGGGAAGTGCGGCGACGGCGTCGACGTCAGCCACACGCGGAACTCCTTGTGCGTACTCTCTGGCTGGATCCCCTCCACCAGCGCCTCCAACCGAGGCATCCAGCTCGGCGCCAGGTGGCAGTTCTACGACGCGGAAATTGAAAAGCATACGTCATGTCAGAAGCTCTCGCTGCTGATGCCGTTCGTTATCTCCACCAAACAACATCGAAATGCCCCTAGAAATCGATTGTTATTCCAGCAGAGAACTACAGGTAAAAAGTTACAATATGACTACCACTCAGGCTACGCAAGTGCCTGTGGCGCATCGCGCGCCAACTGCTCGACTCATCGCAGCCCAGCCTGGGTACGATGTCATTACGAGCATACCAGGCGTGCCCAATGCTGCACGGACAATGTCCCCACTCCAACTGCTCGACTCATCGCAGCCCAGCCTGGGTACGATGTCATTACGAGCATACCAGGCGTGCCCAATGCTGCACGGACAATGTCCCCACTCCAACTGCTCGACTCATCGCAGCCCAGCCTGGGTACGATGTCATTACGAGCATACCAGGCGTGCCCAATGCTGCACGGACAATGTCCCCACTCCAACTGCTCGACTCATCGCAGCCCAGCCTGGGTACGATGTCATTACGAGCATACCAGGCGTGCCCAATGCTGCACGGACAATGTCCCCACGCCAACTGCTCGACTCATCGCAGCCCAGCCTGGGCCAGCTAAAGTGTCGGTCTAATTAAGAAAGGGGTGGAAAGTGGAAACAGTGGCATAGGTTTTGCAGGGCACCAGTGCAAGATCAAAATGTGTCCTCCCTTTCCCCAGCGAATTGGGGTCCAGGTGAGGATGAGGGAATAGATTCTCACCCCCCCCCCCCCCCCCCCACCACCAAACACGACGGCCCGACTGAAGGCTCTGCAGTGGGATTGGGACAACTATTAATGAAGCTATCCAGGGATGGTCACACTAATTCTTTTAACACGCCATCAAGACTGGTTGAATGATAGTGCGCTTGGCGCATTCTGTAAACATTGTGACAGTTTCTCGTCCCCACGGTGCCCGAGGGCCTCAGATTTGGAAACGCGACTGTGCTTGGTCCAGTCGCACCGGCCGACACTGCGGCCGCTACGCCACTGGGTGAGAGTTTGGGCTGACGACAGCATGGTCGATTGCGAGGGGCGTAGGAAACATCTTGGAGCCGACATATTGCACCTTTATATACACTTGACCAGAACTCGTCAATCCGACGTTCAATACACCACTATTTTTGCAATATCTTATACTTGACTTGACGCCGTGTGTTTTACTTCCGGCAGGTCACATCGTGTACAGCTTTATATGACGCGTACGTTATCGCTCATGAAGACTGGAGATGTATTAATCTAACTGTATTAATTAAAGTCAAGCGTGTTTCCCGTGTTGAAAGTTAGTTGTGTACGTACCTTTGATCGTTCTCAATCACAGCCGTCGGCGTCGGGGGCACAAATCGTTGGGGGAAGGTTATGAGTTGCCGAGGTCTCTAACAGCATTTCTCAGTTGAATGTTCAATATCCGCTCGCGGGAGACTCTGCGAGACTCAGGAAGTCAGGGAGACATATTCAGCTGTTTGGAGCAGATCTAATGAATCTCGAATTGTAAATGAGCAATTCGTAGAACCTTCAAGTACGTAACGCCGCATGGAATGTTATGTACCTACATTAGGATCCAAGAGTCACGAGCCTCACTTCAGAGCTGCAGCTGTAGTCGATAGTCGAAGCTCGAGAATTTACATGAGCCGATCTTATATTTCTCAAATAAACCATGTATCTTCAAATTCAAAGACTTTTCCCACATAATTATTATCCGAAATTAACGTCACCATGGGTACATATAGGCGTGTGCAGTGGGGGGTAGGGAGAGCCTAAGCCTGGGCCCCATGTAATTAATTTTCTGAAACGCGTAGATTTGCTTGAAAGTAACCTGAATTGTTCAAAAGTTAATCTGGGGGCTGTGCCCTCGGAACCCATTCCTGTTGAGGGCCCTATCCCCCCAGACCCGCCCCGGTTCCGGTTCAAGTAACGCCATGCACCTCAAGCCATGCACCTCAAGCCATGCACCTCAAGCCATGCACCTCCCCTAAATGAAAACGTTCCTACGCGCCTGCATGTGCGCTTGCTAATATATAACCACAATGTTCAAAGTTTATAAATACAAGTTTTCCATGAAATATATACTTTACAGAACCCCTTATTTCTGAGGATTGACTATTATCGTCGTCGCCCCACCTAATCTGGGCCCTGCGAACGCCTATGCATGGGTACGATGCCCAAACGCTCCAGCCAT
This sequence comes from Nemoura dubitans, assembly GCA_921293005.1. Taxonomy (NCBI): domain Eukaryota; kingdom Metazoa; phylum Arthropoda; class Insecta; order Plecoptera; family Nemouridae; genus Nemoura; species Nemoura dubitans. The sequence goes on along the minus strand of OV121074.1, from coordinate 49,819,955 downwards.
CGAATTTTAGCTGCGCCGACGGCCAGAGAGGGCGAGCTTACCTGGAAGCAGCGTCGACGGCCAGAGAGGGCGAGCTTACATGGAAGCAGTGTCGACGGCCAGAGAGGGCGAGCTTACCTGGAAGCAGCGTCGACGGCCAGAGAAGGCGAGCTTACATGGAAGCAGTGTCGACGGCCAGAGAGGGCGAGCTTACCTGGAAGCAGTGTCGACGGCCAGAGAGGGCGAGCTTACATGGAAGCAGTGTCGACGGCCAGAGAGGGCGAGCTTACCTGGAAGCAGCGTCGACGGCCAGAGAAGGCGAGCTTACATGGAAGCAGTGTCGACGGCCAGAGAGGGCGAGCTTACCTGGAAGCAGCGTCGACGGCCAGAGAAGGCGAGCTTACATGGAAGCAGTGTCGACGGCCAGAGAGGGCGAGCTTACCTGGAAGCAGTGTCGACGGCCAGAGAAGGCGAGCTTACCTGGAAGAAGACCCACGAGCCGATGTCCATGGCGGTGCGCAGCATCAGCTCAGCGCGGGGTCCCTGGCCCTGACCCAGCGAGATCACGAACAGCCGCTTGCTCATCTTCATCTGGAACACGAGGTGGGGATGGACTGGAGTCACACATTTTACATCATACAGAGAATATGTAGCGTTGTAAAAAATAAGTAGGTAATGTTGACCTACTGTTCCCTAATTTTAGTGTTACCTGCAGGGGCGGCTCGTGCTAAATGGCACCGGGACATGCTCGAACAAAGAGAAAATGTAACATTAGGTATATTATTTTCACTGCGAGGGAAATGTGTATGCTTAGCGATTTCCGCGACCACGTGTTCGGGTTCAATCCGGCAAAGTGTGCAAGGCAATGTTCACTAATACCTCGTTCACACTACACGAGTTGATCATGATCAAGTCCTCAACTCGATAAAATATGGCGTTGATTGGGTTTCAAAAATCAGTTGGTGTTCACACTTGTTACCTTACTTGATCACGATCAAGTCATTCGGACAAGTTCGGAATATGCTCGGGAAACGAACACAACCGGAAATCGCGACGAATCTAACCTCACTTTATCACCGAGCTCATAGCACACGGAACACGCTCCCAGGTTAATGTTGCAACGTTTCCGGTGGCGGATTTTGAAATAATCACGAACTCTTCCGAGCGTTCACGACGATTGCCGAATGATTTCATCACGATCAAATAGATAACTGAGTTGTGGAAACCCAATCAACGCCATCTTTGATGGCGTAGAGAGTTGATCTTGATCAAGTCTGTAGTGTGAACGAGGTATAAGGCGCGGAGCCCCTAACCATCCCTCGCTCTCGCTCATTCTCAGTCTCAGTCAGACATGGTCCCATCGTCGAGGGAAGGGAATGCTGTAGTACGTCTCAGGTTATTTTGTCAGCAGCATACCGGCATTCTACAATGTTAGTACCTGTATGCCTAATGCCCCGAGGCGCTGATTAAAGAACCTGAGACGTAATGTAGACGATGAACTGCACAGGGCCTGGAGGGGTTCTTCCAGGAAAGCCCCTACCGCCGAGTACAGCTAATTAGTGCTCGGTAACGTACGCATTATTGGAATGTAATGAAATCGGTGCAATGAAAGGGAGCCCGGGCTAGTAACTGCAAACCCTCTTGCCCAACCTCAATACTCGCAATGTAAGTCTGCCCTACCGACATTTTTACCCACGATCCGCCCCTGCGGTTACCTGGCAATTACTTGGAAGATTTCACTATTAACTCAGGCTCATTTGATCATGTGGCCACCCTTGGACACCGATATTGAAGTGCGTATGTTTTAGAATCCCACCCCTCGGCACCAATTGTAAAATTTGAAATGAGCTCGGCTGTGGTGACTGCCACAAACTATTTCAAAAATGAATATTTTGCAATAATGTATGCCATATTATTTCTTAAATATTCCACAAAAAAAGGAAATGCTGTTTAAGAATATTTTACGATATAATGGAGAAAGAATTCCAAATTATGCAGCATGGTAGTTATTGCCAACTGACCATTGGCGTGAGCGGCTTCCCTTTGCAAGCAGCCGTTAGTGACCTGACCTGTGCCGTACGTACCTTGTCGGAGAACTTGTAGAGCTCCGCGGCGGGGTCGGTGCCCGTGGAGAGCACGAAAATGAGCGGCGTGGAGTTCGACGACTCCTTGTACATGGCGGCCAGCTCGGTGGACTGCGGCTCGATGAAGCGGTCGCCCAGATGCGTGGACAGGTACGTCTGCATGGCGTTGGTCACCTTGTCGGGACGCAGGCTTTTCAGCACCAGCAGCCGCTGGAAATCGTCCAGACGCCGCGACCACTGCCCGGGTAGGGGCTCGCTGGGCGAGGACAGGACGTACTGGGCTATCAGACCGCTTTTTAACTAGATAGTTCCAGCTGGGTCTGCTTTACCTGCTTTGCCCACTTTGCAAATTGTGTTTAAAAGTCCCTCTCAAATCAGTGTGCACGTCAACTGGGTCTGCTTTGCCTGCTTTGCCCTCTTTGCAAACAGTGTTTAAAAGGTGCTCTCAAATCAGTGTGCATGTAAAATGGGTACGTACTTTGTCTATAGGGGGTAACTTAGCATAATATACATTCAAAATAAGTATATTTTAAAAGCCTCCAAAAATGAAACTAATGCAAGCACAGGGAGAGTGGTTAAATGTCAGCCGAGCAGACACTTACTTCTCCGGCTCCATGGACTCGAAGAGCCCCTTGAAGCCGTGAATCTCAGTGTGGAAGTCGGCGACGATGCCCTGGAACTTGGGCAGCGACTCCAGACAGAGGATCTCCTTCCAGGCCTTCGGGGACAGCCAGGACGGGTCGGGGTTGGCCACCTCCTGCAAGGTCGGCTCAATCAGGACAAGGGGGGACTTTGACACTTGGGTGGGCAGGCTGCAGACACGAACATTTAGTGTCTGCTGCGCTCGGGAACAATGTGTTTATTTAAACTCCAACTTGCAATATCCCATATATGGGTGAAAGACTACCACAATTGCCGCCACGCCGTCTGTCGCCGACTTTTGAAAAGTCCGAGGGGTGCCCATACAAAAATTGCAAACCCGGCGGGGGGGGGGGGGGGGGGGGGGGGTGTTAAAAACACACATGTAGGTATTTTTGTTTAATATTCGCAATTAATGTTTAATTTATTATGACTTGATTAAAAAATATATAATGGCGGCGAATTGTTCTGCACAATTGCAAATTCACGCACGAGACACAAATGTTAATATATTTTTTTAAATGTTTGCAATTAACGTTTAATTTATTTTGACATGATTTTTAAAATATATAATGGCGGCGAAAAGTTCTGCCACCATTCCCACCATTCCCTTCAACAAGCAATGCTTGACTAAAAGTGTGTGCGAACAACGAGCAACACATTTTCCTAAAATATTATGTATCTAAGTCCCAGAATCCATGTAGTGGCTTTTGGAATTAGTGGAAGCTTCGTGCAGCGCCTTAGCAGCTCACATCACGCTTGCAGATCATCACTGTGACGAATATTGTGTCGTATATATTGTTGCCTGATAGCTAAAATATCTACTAGTAGCTTCAACACATGTCAATTGTTAGTATATCAATATAGAGTCCGAAATTAGCCAGTGTCTCGATGTATGTACATAAAGTAATTTGCGACTAACCGCGCCAAGTATACATGAAAAAACCTTAAAAGTTAAAAATATGGCAAAATTCTGAGGGGTGCCCTGGCACCCGAGCACCCACGAAGTCAGCGCCACTGACCTTCACTAGAATTAATTTGAGTTTGCCACTGTCTGGGGATCTCATATCATGGAGTACCACACCAAAGAGTCGAAAGATCAAGTTTTTATCATTACCATTAAAAATTGTAATTTATTATTACCATTATTTACCATTTTACTCCTTACAAATGGTAAAGAGTCAAATGATACTTTACTTCGAAGTCCACCAGGCTGTGGTAAAGTAACTAACACGACTGTGAGGGCATACCGCATGATATTGTGATGCGTAAGGCGTACGTACCTTCGACCGTCGGCCTTGCCAGCGTGCGTACGCACCCTAGAGGGCCAAAGTGCGTGACGTGCGCACTTAGTACGTACCCTCGACGGCGAGCCGCCGGCCAGCAGCATCTGCCACTCTTGCGGGTCGATGTCGCCGTCGTCCAGCCTGATGCGCGCGCACAGAAGGAACGCGAAGTGCAGCTTGTGCTTCTCGAAGAGACTGCGACACACGTTCGAGTAGAGGCTGAACGTGAAGTAGTCGTTGATGCTGGCCTTGCGCTCGTTGATGTCCCCTGCAACGTCCAACAAACAATGGCTGTCTATCAAGACTAGTCGTTGATGTCCCCTGCAACGTCCAACAAGCAATGGCTGTCACTCAAGTAGTCAGCAGCTTTGATTGATCGGAAGTATACCTATATGAAGTCGAAAGGATTTTCTGTGAAGTTTCTGAATGGACCATTTTTGGACCAATACCTGGACCCGGAGCTACATACCCCCCCCCCCCCCCCTTTCCAAACTAAGTACCAACGGAATGATAATTATTGGCTTTACTTGAAAGCAAAGTTTTCTTTATCAAAACCAAACCGTGGTGTGAATGAACCCAGTCAGTAATTAGTCCCGCTAAAATCTCAGCGAGCAAAATGTAATAACAGCACCCCACTCGGCTAATTGGCAGGCAGCTGCACGCGCCGGCAGCGCGCCAGCACGCGCGTGGCCGGTTTTGGAAGCTTTCGGCTTTGAACTGAATAGGGGGCTTAGACGCTTTTCGCAGCCAGGTACCTATATGCTATGAGGTAATATTTTGTTAACCTGGAGATGGAACCTACTACATATTATAATTAATTTCGACGAACAAGAAACCGCAAATTTTCATAGCTGTTTCTCAACACTGGCTAATTAGTGACGCAAGTAAGAGTCTCGGCAGCGGCAAGGCAACCATGTAGTTGTATGTGGGTAGGTACACAATAGCCCGTGGTTATAGGTGGTTATATAAAATGTAATTTTTCTACTCTTAAAAATAAAAAATAAAAATTTGTGTTAGCTCTATTTTTTCCCTCTGATAAAAAAAATGTCCATCAAATACACATTTTGCCCCAGCGTCTAGTTGTTATTGCTTCTTTGTGATGTATAAAAAAATATATTACCACGTCAAGAAGAAATTAATTTGGGACTTAATGAGTTAATTAAAGACACACTGCGTTGCGTGCGGTGTGTTCGCACCGTGGCCATCAACAGCCTTCAGCCATCAACAGCCTTCCCCTCGAGCAACAGCCGAGGAACGTCCTCTGTAGAGATTCGCCTCCACCCCAGTCCCCACGACTGGTGCGCAAACATGATTCAAATGATTTCCCCTGCTGCAGCATGCATACCACATGGAGGAGGCAACATCACTCCCTTGATCGTGCGATCTGTGTGTTGCAAAGCAGTAAGCACGCACAACACTTCAAGCTCATGCAAAGCTTACTTCCACGACATACTCAGCGCAAAACATACCATACAATTTTCCAATGCTCTAGGTTAAACGTTAACAATTGACTTGACGCTGGTTCAGATTGCTTTCATACAGAGCAACGGAAACAGGAGAATATGCTAGTGTGAACCGATGTCGCTAGAGTGCGTTGGCATCGTTGCGAGTTGCCCGTCAAAATTGACAGAGAAATGAAATGCGATGAACGGCAGAGCGAGTGAAAAAGGTGTCATCAGTACAATGTCTCATTCTCGCGACCTCGGCACGAATCATTCCAGCTTGAAGCGCGGGGAGTGCCGGGCAGCGACTTTACAATCGCTGCTGAGCTCAGACAATGTTAACATTTCCAGCCTCGCCATTGGCTGGAATTGTTACCAAATTGAGTTGGTATGAAGGTATACTTTACTTTATCGCTCACTCTCAAGTATTTCAATGATCAATCGACCGACTGGCAGCAGGGAATGGTTGTGGTCAAGCAATTTGTCGTGGTTACAGCGCAATGATGGAAACGGTTGCAAGTGATGATGGAAACGGTTGCTGCGGCGAATGGTGCTTGTACTTAAGCCTAACTAAAATGTGAATTGTCGCCAGACAGAAAGTGATGGGATCTTAGCTGACGGTCTTATTTAATTTGGAATATTCACTGTTTGTGCGTAGCATCAATTTGTCAAATGAACACTTATCGACTTGACTGAGAGCAGAATCATTGCCGAGACGTTTTGCACCGTTAATGATACATTTAGCGACTATTATCGATTAATCAATGGGTTTTGGTTCTCAAAAGCAAATTTACCTACATTCCTACGCATCCCCCAGCGTCAGAAGATGGCCCTTTCTGCTCATGTTTCGTCAATAACGTTGACCAAGTGGCGAATGCTTCACTGAGTAATACGCGAAGGTGACTCATCTTTGACAGCAAAAATACAAATTTGAGGTTAGGGATTAATCGAGCATGTGCGACAGAATGACAAGTGAAAGGTGTCATGAATACCTTGCGGCGTTCCGAACCAATGAAATGGCTGGAAATTTTAACATTGTCTGCGCTCAGCAGCGTTTGTAAAGTCGCTGTCGGGCATCTAGCGGCTCGGCAAGCTCTCGCGAATAGTGGAGTGACTTCCCCGACCCCCGTAACGACGGGCATCGGCGAGCGCGTCGACGACTCACCCGACTTGTCGGTGTTGACCATGCTGCCCAGGAAGATGTTGATGAACCACTCGAGCGAGTACTGGTACATGGGGTCGATGTTGGCCAAGTCCGAGAGACAGAAGAACAGGATCTGCGCGCGGTTCGCGACAGGGATGTAGAGAGCGCGTGTCGTGTCAATGTCGATCTGCGTCTTCTCCGCAGACTCCACTTTGAACTGGACCGCAGCGGAACGGAAAGGCGTTAGGACATGGGTATGGGGGAGCTTTATAGGAGGTTGGAAGGGGGATGGGCCATAGGATAGGTAAGAACGAGATCTCGGTGAAAATAACTCGCAGCGTAACGAACAGCTTAACACTAGAGTGTGACTGCATGCTGCATTGACCCAACAACTCAACGGCCCAAACCGTGTCGAATCGCCTCGCCTCTAAACCGACTGCAGCTTCGTTCGTCGCTCGCGTGGCCTGCAAACCCCCCGGGTCGCGAGAATTGAATCAACAGCCGGTTCGGAATTTTTTTGCCCAATTCGACTTTTACCACCAATTCATAGTAAAAACACGACTTTTAGCACCAATTCTCGGCGCACGCTTGCAAAAGGGGGTACGCGGTGGGGTACGCTATGCTACTTTAACACAAAGAACTATCAATGATTTGCGCCAATAAAGTGAATTCACAGTAAAACGCAATGTAAGTAAGATACGACTTGAAGGGGAGAAGTCTAGGACTTTTTTCAAATTTTGTGTTTTTTCTGATTTTTTCAGATAAGTATCATTTAGTTGTTTTTCTTTCAACGGGTGAAGAAATTATGTGAATAACTTAAATAGATTTGTCCCGATTCTTTTTTCAAAATCAGGTTGCACACGTCTTGCAGTACCTAGCTTGAAAATTTCTGATGAGTCATGACTTGAAGTGCATTTGTCTCGGAACTTTGTTCTTGGTGTTCATGTACTTTTTTCTGAAAAACTATTGAAGATAATTATCTAAAATTTGAACAGTACAAGTATTGAAGTGTTTTACAACCACTGAGTTTTTTTCATGGTGATTTTGCAAAAATTATAGAATTTAAAAAAATATTTGAAAATTTGAGAACCCAATTGTTACCATTAGTTTCCATAATTTGACAATAAAAAAAACTCAGTGAGTACAAAAGAGTGTAAAGATTACAAGAAAAAATATACTGTACTGATGGTGTTCATGGTTCTCCCAAAAAAGGAACATGAACTTGCCAAATTTAACATGCGAACCATAGGTCCTTCCTTTCGTTCAATCAGCTTAGGAAAAAAACAAAAGTGTACGGACCGTCGGGAAATCAAAACGCGTGACCCAGCTGGCACCACGACCTAGCGCTCTACAAGCATGGCCAGCAGACCAGTCGTTAGCGTCCCCGATAGCTCGCCCCAACCAGCTGTCGATTCAATTCTTACCCCCGGGTCTCACCTTGATCTCCTCGCTCTTGACCTTGGACGCCTCCAGCGTGACGATGAGGTCGATGTCGTCGACGGGCGACCCCTCGGACGCACTCAGGCGATGCAGGATGCGGTCCTCGATCTCCTTCAGCTCGTGCTTCATCTGCGCGCTGCTGATGATGATGGCGCTGCGGGCCTCCTCCAGGTCGGGCCGCTCCTCCATGACGACCAGGGCCAGCAGTTGGTCCTGTAGTCCACTGCACTCGGGCACAGAGCGGCAGTTATACTCTTGTCTTGTGCCAGGCTTCACTAGTCTTAGTCGTCATATGTATTACCTAGATATCAATACATTAAGTGCCTTGTGCGAGAAGCCCGAAGGCGCTAAAGGCCCGAGAGTTATTCAGACTACGAGTGTTACCTATGAAGAATGTCGTGAATTTTGATTGGTTCAAAATGATCAAATCAATTGTTTTCAAATAAGCAATGGGTCTGCGTTGAGGACAAAAGTTGATCCTCTGAATATATAATTAAAATCGGAGGAAGCCTGTTTATGAAGCACTCACAAATTAATTAACACACAAAAGCTCAGCGCTACGGATTTTTTTTTGCCAAAGTGAATCTGAATAGATCGTTCCGTTCTGCAGGCATCAACTAATTGTGAAATGTTTGCCATGTCGACTACACGAGGCTTACTAATCAATTCATCTGCGCCGATGTTTGGGGTTGGGGAGCGAGTGTTCTATGTTGTAAAACCCGTTCGCATTAAAGGTACACGACGGTCGCAGCACGGCAGCCGGACAAAGGGCGGCTCTCTCTTTGTGAAGGATTTCAGCGATTGGCGTCCATCTGTAACTCATCGGTGCATCCCACTCGCAGCATGCTGGCTTTCAGCACTCGCTCGTTGATCCAGGCGACACCGGCAACTCATACACACCTCCGTGCCAATACTAAGATTCCGTTCCACTAAATCATTTCCATGAACTCTACACGAAAGGATTTCAAAATTATAATCCAAATCCGTCCAGTCACGATCGTAAATCCAGTCACGATCGTAGATAATTCGACAGGATATATAGGAACGTCCGATAATTGGCCAACATTCTACTGGGTTTGTAAAGAGCCTGGGAGTTGGGGCACATGGCAAAACTTTTCTTCAACGTTTTACAACGGAGCAATTTCGAAACTCTGCAGAACTAAACACAAAACAATAAGACTTGTTTGTTTGCGAAATTCAAATCAGAGACGAGCAGTTCGACGAAACGCGAAGCAGCTTTGTAAACAACACTAAAATAGCTTCCTGGAAAATGTTACAGCACTAGTAGAACATCGTGTGCACCCATCCGATGCAAGCGGGACGGGTCTGGGTTGGTCCGAGGCTTGCCTTCGACTAGAGGAAAACAGATATTCCATCATACCCACCCAGCAGCTAGCGTGACTTGCCTGGGCACGAGCGTGAAGTTAACCAGTAGCAGCTAGCGTGACATGCCTGTGCACGAGCGTGAAGTTGACCAGCAGCAGCTAGCGTGTCTTGCCTGGGCACGAGCGTGAAGTTAACCAGTAGCAGCTAGCGGGACTTGCCTGGGCACGAGCGTCAAGTTGACCAGTAGCAGCTAGCGGGACTTGCCTGGGCACGAGCGTCAAGTTGACCAGCAGCAGCTAGCGGGACTTGCCTGGGCACGAGCGTGAAGTTAACCAGTAGCAGCTAGCGGGACTTGCCTGGGCACGAGCGTCAAGTTGACCAGCAGCAGCTAGCGGGACTTGCCTGGGCACGAGCGTGAAGTTGACCAGCAGCAGCTAGCGTGTCTTGCCTGGGCACGAGCGTGAAGTTAACCAGTAGCAGCTAGCGGGACTTGCCTGGGCACGAGCGTGAAGTTGACCAGCAGCAGCTAGCGGGACTTGCCTGGGCACGAGCGTCAAGTTGACCAGCAGCAGCTAGCGGGACTTGCCTGGGCACGAGCGTCAAGTTGACCAGCAGCAGCTAGCGGGACTTGCCTGGGCACGAGCGTGAAGTTGACCAGCAGCACCTTGATGGCCACCTCGGGCGTGTAGTGCGGATTGGGCAGCTTGGTGGTGATAAACAGCTGGAAGTCGTCGCTGTACGGCACGACGGCGTCGCCGAGCTTGAGCACCAGCTGTCCGCCCTGGCGGTAGACGAGACGCTGCAGCACGGGGTCCAGTGCCGGGTCCAGCTCGGTGCCGACGTTCTCGATGAGACACGGCTTGCCGAAGCGCACGCACGACTCGATCGTGCGCAGAAGGTCGCGGTCGGACAGCTTGGCCACGGCCAGACCCATCTCCTTGCCCTGCGACACGCAACACTGCACCCTCCGCAGCAGTCGCCGTTCCAGCCAGACGCGCCTAGAGCTGCTTATTTGGCTGAGAGCGGCCAATGAATGGCATGGACGCCATTTTTTTGTCCAAACTCCTAGCCGTCGCCTGGAAACTATAGGCAAAATTTGACCAAATACATACTTAATATATAGACTAAAAAGGGCAAAATTGAAGCTTTGATAGCTGTTTTCTTGTGTCGAGTTGTTTAATCGCCATGAAATATGAATTAATTTCAGTTGGACTATTAATGGCGTCCAAAACGGTTTCAAGCTTGGCCGCTCTCTGCTAGATAAGACGCGATCTAGACGCTTGATGGCGCTAGCAGCCGACTGCACTCACCATGTTGCGCACCCAGCGATTGGCCTGTCCCTGCGGGTCGATGAACAGCGGCCAGCGCCGCGAGTTCTGCACGAGAACTGCGTTCTCGGTGGAGAGCGCGTCGCGCGGCAACCCCTCTAGCTGCCACTTGCGCACTTGCACGGGCTCGGCGAGCGTGCTGACCGGCGAGCAGCCGGCCGTGTGCGGCACGCCCTGCTCGACCAGTCGCTGCAACCACGCCGTCAGCAGGCGGCGCCGGTACTTGTCGGTGAACGGCGTCAGGTACGCCACGGCCGCTGCTCGGCGCACGGACGCGGGACAACAAGGCTGCTGTTACTTACAGAGTTACAGAGGTCAGTCTGCAATCACGGGCACGGGTCAACTGAGCCAGGAATTGACCTTGCGGTTGTGTACGTGCAGTTTGCATTCTTGAATTGCCTGTCATCACGGGCATGGGTCGTAAGAATCAGTAATGGGCATTGGCCGTGCTGGCTTTTGCCTCATTGGAACGGCCAGCGTGTTTTCAATCTGTTGGAATGGCCGTTGTAAATGCCACGAGTTGCACGAGCTGTGAAGGTATTATACAGTAAATTTTCGTCAAAGACCAGGCCGCTGTACGGGAAGGGCCAACGGAAGCCAAAACGATGCCCACATTTTGTGTTCAGTGCGAAGAGGTAATTTTATGGTCCGCGCGGACAGCAGATCGCGCCATGCCCCGATCGTCCGAAAGCATCAAGAGGTAATTGAGCTCAGTGGCGGAATCAGGTGATTCATGTGGCACCAGGTGATTTAATACGAAGGGTACAGACCACAGAACCAGGCGCACAGTTTATGAACGTATGCTAAATCGGTGTCAACGAGCCGAGCTCCCGGTGTGGGAGCAAGCAAGGGTTGGAGCTCGGCGTCGGTGCCTGCCTCGTCCAAGCCTGGCGAGAGGCGCCCGGGAGGTCCGTCAACTTGGCCCCCCCCCCCCCCCCCAATTTAGAAATCATTATATTTTTTTCTCGGAAACGGGGTGAGCTCAAAACGTTTTGAAAACAGCACAATTCAGCACAAAACGAGCTCAAAACGAAGCGCAAAAAAAGTTACGGTTTCAAAAGTTGGGGGGGGGGGGGTATGCGTCAACTTTCCCCCCATTTTTAAAACTCGTTTTTCTCGGAAACGGGATGAGCTCAAATCGTTTTGAAAACAGCACAATTCAGCACAAAACGAGCTCAAAACGATGCGCAAAAAAATCACGATTTCAAAAGTGTGTGTGTGGGGGGGGGGGGGGGGGCAAGTTGACGGACCTGCGCCCGGGCAGGATTCGCTCCACTCCCGCGCTATCGCGTGCCTTCTGTGCTGCTTTGCGCTTCGGGTCGCGTGTTTCAGAAAGCTATGTCACGAATAAGCTGATCGGACTTCAAGCGGTTCTGTTTGCCGTGCTACTCGAGTTTCGTCCAACTTCTTGCTCGTTGCAAATTAATATGAAACATTCCTTGAATGCGGTCGGCGATTTTTCGTGTTAAAGTTTGTGACGTCTCAAACGTCATTTGTACCCGGCCTCCATCATGGCTTAGTGGGCCGGAAGCATTTGACCCGGAACAAATTGCAAGAGTTTTGATTTTTAGTGTACCTTGTTCAGAAAAATTCGCTGATTACGCTCAAGAAAGTCGAGAAAAAAACTGCGATGGGAAATTGCCTAAAAATAGGCTTTAATCCAAATTATGCAAATTTTTATTTATTTATTTGAAATTTTTTGATTCACCAATAGAATCACCAATAAGTACCAAAATTCGGTGTACAATTACGCAAGCAATTTTTACATATAAAGATATCAGGAGAATTTTGATTACTTTTCGATTAAATCGACTTTAATTAATTATGCATACGTCCAATCAAACGCTCCCAGCTCCGAAACTATACAAGATAGAGATGTCAACTTTTTTCGAGGGCGTTGGTAATGAATCAAGGTATTTTACACGATAGTATGAACGAAAGTCTATGGCTCGTTTATTAATTGATAAGCGTAGCGAGCGAAGCGAGCGGAGCGAAATCTTCAATTTCACTAGCCCCAAAAAAAACACTTATGTGTGTTTTTTTGTTTTTTTGTTTGTTTGTTTGTTTGTGTGTGTGTTTGTTCGCGATCTGCTGTCCAAACGGCTGATCCGATTTTGACAAAATTTGCAGAGGTATTTCGCTAGGTTATAACTTAGACCCTGTGCTCTTTTCAGCATAATCTACCAAATAGTTTTTAAACTATTCAAAATCCAAAAAAGAGTTCATAATTTCCGAAAAATTTGTCCAAGCTATACAGCCGAAATTTCTCGATATTTTTTCACAAAACTTTACAATGTTATGAAACGTGATAAAACCAAGCATTTCGTAAGTTTTTAGGCATTTAGGACTTTCCGTTCTCTTTTTATTAATACATTTCTAACATTTTTTTAGTACATTTTTGCGATGTTCAAGCAAATTTTATTAAAAATTGTCTAAAAAAAGATTTCCTCTACTCTTTATAGTCCAACGCATTTATTTATTTATTATTTATTTATTTATTATATTTATTTATTATTTATTATATTTTTATTATATTATTATTATTATATATTATATTATATTATATATTATTATTATTATTATATTTATTTATTATGTTTATTATTTTATTTATACAATTTATTTATTTATTTATTTATTTTCAAGACAGGGATGATTGTGATTGCTAGCACATGGTGTTATCAGCTTGGGTCGACTTATAAAAATATACTCAATAATTACTTTCTGCGTTTTCCATGCTAAAATTAAATGCACTTACAATTGTCTTGAATGAAGACGTATTTCTAAACTAAATTTGGAGTATTTTTTCCCAAGCAAAACCATTTTATTCACTATACAAACTGCTATATACGCTCATCTTCAACGCAACACTGCGTTATACCCTAGTTACATGCAATCAAACTTTTTAATTAGCATTGATTTTTTGAACAAAGTACTTTTCATTAAAATATTGGTATTACACGCACAATTGATGCTAAGTAGGAATTAGTTAGCATGCCCACAGCTGTAGTAAGATATACCCTTTGTAATTGCGTTTGTTAATTGAATTTGCAAATGTCGCCAATCAAACTACATGTATACAAAGTAACGATGTCAACATTTTTCGAGGGTAATGGACCAAGATACCAATGAACCAAGGTATTTTACTCGAAAGTATAAAAAATAGTCTACGACAGATTGATTAATTGCAACCTATTAAGCTTTTCTATTTTCCTTTCATAAACTTTAACCACACTTGTTTGAAGTAGGTACATCGTTATAACTATAAATTAGAAAAAAATACTGAAGTTCGTAGTAAAGTTCGATGGTTGTAAAATATTTCTTCCCTTAACATGTCAATGTCAAACATATGACACGCTATTAGAACGGAGCGCAAAAATAGTTGAGGCCCACTTTCGATCTGGTTGCCGCTAATCGTAAATTGACATCCGGTCCACACGTCGTTATACTCATTTTACATGTCGACACGTCTGGTCTTACCCGAGGACAATGTGCGGCTTCTAAGCAATTTTACCCAAAACTTTTAATTTTATCTTTGAGAGTAGCAGATGGAGCCGGCGGTAATTTTTTGTTAGGTCGGCGTTACTTTATTTCGGCTTACTTCAAGTGAATTCTTAAATACAAATGCGGGGATACTGGGAATGCTTAACAAACAATACCATTGCCTACAGTTGCATATTCGCATACAATCACCAGTGCTCGTATTAGGGTAGGTGGAAGTTGGGAATACTAATTTTCACCATATATTTCACCATATATGTATATGCATATTATGTGCGAGCAATGTGAAAAGGATATACTTATATAAATTCGTGCGGCCGGATTCTGGCTGCAGACAACGCGTCATCGAAGTTATGTGTGCATCGATTCTATTAACTTGTACCATTCCGTGTATGATATCGATCTTCTATTTGCTTCGGTAAAATTAATCCATGTAATCGAACCAAACTTGTAAGAACTTGGATAACTTCGTCGTCCTCTGCAACTTACAAAAATCCGTCACTCGGTCAAAAAGAAGCAAACAGTGTCAATCAGGCAGCAAACATCTAGGTGGTAATCCTTCCAATCTTTGCCAGATATTATAATTCTTTCGCCAAAATGTTCCAGAAGTATTCCAGATCTCTCCTACAATCATTTAAATAAGAAAACAATTGTCACGCTGGTGGAAACAGCGCATGCCATTTTGCAGGATTTCCATCACTCCAAAATACGACAACGATGACGATGAGAAATTCCGAGTACTGAGAAAAGCTTATTATAACATACATGTAAGCGTGAAACCGTGAAACCGTAAATTTAATCGTAGTCCCAGTACGTAATTCATATGGATTCAATGTATTTAATTTAATCGTTATACCATTTACAGTATGGTTGAGACAAGTCAATATATTTTACTCACAACTATATAATTTGAGAATTCTTTTATATTAAAAAAATTCTTGTACTGAATAAAAAGCATGCGTAATTTATTTTTTTACCTTTGTTTAAAAAGCGTTCTTGTTCATAAAACTATATAAGTCAGACGAGATGTCAGATAATACTCATGAGATGACTGAGATGTGTCTAAAAGTCACACACCAATTATTTCCTCGATGTTTGATGCCTGATTGACACATATACTTGCTCCTTTTTGGCCGAAGGTGTATGTTTTTTTTTATGAATTGCAAGGGACAATATTATTAAATTCACAAATCTTACAAATTTGGTTCGATTACATGGATAATTTTACCCACTGAAGCAAATATAAGGTCAATTGCGTTAGATATAATCTATTCCGGACTCATTCCACGGAATGACACGGATTAACTATACATCGATGTACACACACCTTCGTCGACGCGCAGGCTTCAGCCAGACTCCGGTCGCACGAATTTATAAGTATCCTTCACACATTTCTCGAACAGATGTACATAAATCGATGTAAATACGTACCTAGTGACAATGATTATCCACAAGTCACAACTTCAACCAATATCAACGTTACAGCAACCTACCCTTATACGAGCACTGAGCAGTTTATGACCGGCAAATTTCTAAAGTTTCATTGGTTGTAATTTATCAACCTCTAATAGACTATAGTTCATACTTTCATGTAAAATATCTTGGTTCATTCCCATCACACTCGAAAAAATTAGACATCGCTATCTTGTATAGTTTCGGAGCTGGGAGCGTTTTGATTAGACGTATGCAAATTCAATTAAAATCGCTTCAATTGTCACTTTATCAAAATAAAAAAACGCAATTACAAAGGGTATATCTTACTACAGCTGTGGGCATGCTAACTAATTCCTACTTAGCATCAATTGTGCGTATAATACCAATGTTTTAATGAAAAGTACTTTGTTCAAAAAATCAATGCTTATTAAAATGTTTAATTGCATGTAATTAATAAACGAGCCATAGACTTTCGTTCATACTATCGTGTAAAATACCTTGATTCATTACCAACGCCCTCGTAAAAAGTTGACATCTCTATCTTGTATAGTTTCGGAGCTGGGAGCGTTTGATTGGACGTATGCATAATTAATTAAAGTCGATTTAATCGAAAAGTAATCAAAATTTTCCTGATATCTTTATATGTAAAAGTAGCTTGCGTAATTGTACACCGAATTTTGGTACTTAACGATTCTATTGGTGAATCAAAAAATTTCAAATAAATAAATAAAAATTTGCATAATTTGGATTAAAGCCTATTTTTAGGCAATTTCCCATCGCAGTTTTTTTCTCGACTTTCTTGAGCGTAATCAGCGAATTTTTCTGAACAAGGTACACTAAAAATCAAAACTCTTGCAATTTGTTCCGGGTTAGGGGTCTTCTTGAGCTTCCTTGCCTGGAGTAATAGGGCAGTTGTCCACGGAGGCTCGAGAGGAGAGACACGTACGCGAGATCTCGCTCATGTATCTGCTTCTTTCAGTGTTTGCGTTTGCTTTCGCGCGTCCTTGTGTTTTGAGTTATTAAATCTCATAACTGTGCTTTGAACCTTGGTCCGCGTCTGTGCTTGTGTGCCCGTCTCCTCCCGATCACCGCAAGCAGTTCCTTCTCCCCGAAAGGAATCCCAAAATTGTTTCAGAGATGAATAAGCCTCGTATATATTGCAGTTCTAAAATGGACTGCCAAGATAAAACATCGTAGGCTCACGAGTGTTTGGACACGCGTAGCAGAAGTGAAGTGATTGCTCACGAGGAGTCGACGTCAAAAGTTGGTCCGACAGGAAGTGAGAGGTGCCGTGGTCCTGGAACCCAATCGTCTGACGAGACAACAATGACTCATCGAAATTAGTGACCCGTCGTGCAAATGTGCATAGGCACCGGGTTGTTACGAAGCCTCGCAATGATGCAAGGCCCGAAGTGAGCATACACATCTATGCTGCCCAGGGCTGGCGCTATGTTGAACAGCAATTAGAGTGCGCCGATCAAACACAGATGCAAAACCACGTCACCAATACCGAAAGTATTTTCGGAAGTCAAAAGAAACTCTCGTAATGCTTCCTCGATATTGCTCAGTCACGACGCCAAGCAGGGAGCCTACGACATGGTGTGTTCGCTCCATCGCACTTGATTACGATCCGTACATGCAATGAAATCAACAATGAATTTCACTACGCATCACATGGCATGACTACCCTCTGCATGAACAATTATTTCGCGAATTTACGCCAGAGATCCATCCCGATCCGGATACGCCCTATAACATGTTATGAAAGCCACGCCTATGTTCAGTTCTGTTCGGTATAATGTAAATTCAGCTGTGCAGACTAGACAGAGGCACTGACCGGAGCTGATGAGGATGTCGCCGACGACATTGTGCAGCGAGACCTCGCTGTCTGCGACGGTGTGGATCCAGCGTTCGCGCTCGTCGGCGAGTCCCGTAACCAGCCGCACGGCGCGCCCCATGCGGTCCTCGCACACCTTGGCCTTGGCCTCGAGGTCCGCCTTGTGCGCCTCCGTCTCCCGCAGCTCTTCCTCGAGCACGGCCAACCCGTCCATCACCTGGCACCCGGCAACAGCTCGCGGGTCAACTCTAGCGCGCCAAACAGTCGTCTTGCATCACATAACTTCTCACTGTACCTACTATTGAGTAGTCTCACTAATGTTGGCGATCTAATGTTTCAGTCTTCTTACCCAAAAATTCGATTAGCTTCGTGACATTTCGTACAACTCATTGCCGACTACAGCAACAACAAGCTGAACCATGTGTGAACTTTGAACCAAGTTAGCACGATGTTGCTGAAATTGGGCATGTGGAGAGATGGCTCAGTGGAGAGTTTTAGAGATGGCTTAGTGGAGAGATGGAGAGATGGCTTAGTGGAGAGATGGAGAGATGGCTCAGTGGAGAGTGGGAGAGATGGCTTAGTGGAGAGATGGAGAGATGGCTTAGTGGAGAGATGGAGCGATGGCTCAGTGGAAAGTTGGAGAGATGGCTCAGTGGAGAGATGGAGAGATGGCTCAGTGGAAAGTTGGAGAGATGGCTCAGTGGAGAGTTGGAGAGATGGCTTAGTGGAGAGATGGAGAGATGGCTCAGTGGAGAGTGGGATAGATGGCTTAGTGGAGAGTTTTAGAGATGGCTTAGTGGAGAGATGGAGCGATGGCTCAGTGGAGAGTTGGAGAGATGGCTCAGTGGAGAGTTGGAGAGATGGCTCAGTGGAGAGATGGAGAGATGGCTCAGTGGAGAGTGGGATAGATGGCTTAGTGGAGAGTTTTAGAGATGGCTTAGTGGAGAGATGGAGCGATGGCTCAGTGGAGAGTTGGAGAGATGGCTCAGTGGAGAGTTGGAGAGATGGCTCAGTGGAGAGTTGGAGAGATGGCTTAGTGGAGAGATGGAGAGATGGCTCAGTGGAGAGTTGGAGAGATGGCTTCTGTCAGTGTACAACTGACTGAACTCTTGTACGTTTCACTAATGGTGCCTGCGCCCTGGCCCATGTCCACTCACCGCCTTCATGCGCGCCCTGGCGACAGCCAGCTGAGCCTCGGTGACGGCCAGCGACGCCTCCGCCTGAGCGAGCGCCGCCTTCTTCGGCGCCACCGCCTTGTTGACGAAGTAGTACTTGTACATGGCGTGCACCCACATGCACAGCGAGGTGCACGCTTTGGAAACCTGCAAACACACTGCCTTGTTG
Organism: Nemoura dubitans; assembly: GCA_921293005.1. Taxonomy (NCBI): domain Eukaryota; kingdom Metazoa; phylum Arthropoda; class Insecta; order Plecoptera; family Nemouridae; genus Nemoura; species Nemoura dubitans. Next base: position 49,801,171 of record OV121074.1, on the reverse strand, counting down.
ACAAAGTAGTAATTGCTAGTGGACCCTCCTTTGACGGCAAATGTCAAAAGGCATGCTCGGGTACTCCCGCAAGGCTGGGACGGTCCCTTGCTAGCCCGTGTGCCAAAGCTGCACTGCAAGCACGGAAGCTGCCAGCCCTCGTCTGCAAGTGCCAGGCCTGGCGAATGGTGGGACGGTCCCTTGCTAGCCCGTGTGCCAAAGCTGCACCGCAAGCACGGAAGCTGCCAGCCCTCGTCTGCAAGTGCCAGGCCTGGCGAATGGCCGGCAAAATTACCCTGCCGCATATTTCCATAGTGTGCGAAAGCGCACTAGTTTGCGAGTCGACCAGTACTTTTAATGTAAAAACTTTTTTATCTGAAATTTATTCACCCCCATTTCAAGGCGTTGTTTTTCACTCAGCTGTTTAAAGTTAAAACTGAATCGTTTCGCCCTGCACGTGCAAGGGAAGTGAATGCCTTTCCAGGTGGTAAGTTCTCGAATAGGTCACCGGGTCGCGGTCGCCGTCGCGGTCGAAGCGTTCTGAGCGCGCTTTGTTCGCACGCCCGCATGGCCGGCGTGCTCGCTCACCCTCAAGGGAAACACCCTTTGTGTGCTAATTGCGACTGCAGCGTCGGACTGCAGACTCCACAGTCCACCACCGTTTCCTGGGTTCAACTTGCACACATGGCATGGCTTTTAGACGACGCACTTGTCTACAGGATACACATTTTTTACACCTTTTACTGAAACATTTTCTTTCTGACGTGATTTTTAACTAAACACTAATCACTACGCCAACTATCCGATATTAATACTATTAAATACAAATAGGTAGTGTTTTGGATACTTTTTGAGAATTGGGCTGTCGTCACTCGTCACAAAAGCGCCCCACAAATCTAAATTTTCTGAGAAGCATGGCGGAAATGGGAGAAAACGTGTGGCCTGGATGACAATACGATTTGTTGATTTTGATACATTCCTTGAATCCTTCTAATATTAAAAACGCTGTGTTTGAACAAAAGATCAGTACGTCGTAAAGCTGGACGAATGACGACTTTTGCGACGTGTTTCTGACAATATCTTTGTCACGCGAAAAAGTACAATCAACAGGAACGGAAACCATACAAAGTAGACATTTTGTAAGAAAATCTGTGCTCAAGCAAACAATCCCAGGACACACAGTTTGTCATCATTGCTGGCTTCTTGAAATTGAACCTGTTCTCAGTCAACAGTCAGTTTGGTACATGGCAAGCGGCAAGCACACTCACGGTGATGATTTTGGCGGGCTGGAAGAGTGGGTTGTCGACGTACTCCTTGAGCTTGGTGATGATCGCCTCCGAGATACTGTCCTTGTCGAAGTGCATGAGCGACTGCAGGAAGTGGTCGGGATTGGTGAGCAGGCCTCGGCCCGGCTCCCAGTAGTCGTTGACCTTCTCGCCGGGCTTCTTGCCGGGCACCTGAGGGCAGACGGGGGCAAAGTGGGCACAGGAAGTTCTTGTCGGGCACCTGAGGGCACAGCACAGTTGTTAAAGGTTACACCGCGTATTTTGTTATTTGTGTACATAATATATATATATATATATATATATATATTTGTTATATAATATATTTGTTCTGGGAAAGAAGAACAAAACAAAAAGATTAATGCACTATCTGTGTTGCTCAGACAAGCGTTGAAGCATTCCGGCACGCAGCTACAGAGGAAGTAAAAGAAAATCAAGCGTTGTATTAAAAATGTCGAGGTAATAACCAGCCGGAGCAATGAACTACTCCTGGCTACGGAACGCGACTTCGGTTAGCACTAATTGGCAGTTAATAGTAATACTTAGCTAGAAATTTTACAAGGCTGGAGTAGAAATTGTTGAGTTGATTTTCAGAAATACTTATATGGTTCGCCCAGAGTAGCTCATGTGAGAAATCGTATCAGAAATAATCACAAATAAGCAAATAACAATTGAACCTGGGGGAAAATGTACATATATTTCATGGTAAATGTTTTTATCAGAGGGAAAATATATGTAGATACATTTTTTTGATTTTTTTAGAGTAGCAAAGAGTCATTCTTAGATTGTCCTATAAATAGGACGCTGGTACCAAGTGGGTAATTCAAATTGATGTGTGGTGAAAGTGCCGAGTTTGCTCTGCGGGCTGCGTTCAGGGGCCACGTTAGCAAAGTTGTCAAGCCAGCAGTTTTGATACTGGTTAAAGTTAAAGTAAAGGGAAGAATAAATTTACCCTGCAAGTTTCGGGCAGGCATTTTTTTTTTTAAATAATTCACTTATATCCGCGATTTTGTAAACCGTGACGGCCGTCCGAATACGTGTGTTTTCTGGCTCCGGTGTTCCACCCGTTCGGTTCCCAAGCTTGCAGCTCAGCGGAACGAGGTCTGCTTTTATAAGTTTTTCCCCATTATTCGGTTGGTTTCTGATTTATTAACGAAATTTTGAACGTGAACAACCATAACTTAATAATTTTTAGCAACTGAATTGGTTTTCAAACTCTAGAGTGAGCCCACCTTAACATATTAATTGGATGCACGAAACGCTTCAAATATATGCGACTTGGCACTCACTGGAAGCACTCACTGGTTGAAATCACGTGCGACAGCTACTTTAGATTCTAACACAATTAGCACAACACTAAGTAGACTCATGTCTACTCAAGCCTGTTCATTGAGCTGTGAACTCGGGCCGCTGCCTTTACCTAGTACCGGATACACTTTACAGGCCACACCTTTGGTTGGTTCACGACCAAACCTATATTTTCGGAATCTTCACACTTCTGGCAACCAATTGAATTAATAGAATTTTCAAAACTTCACTTGTCAATTACTTCTAAGAGTTTTTAAATAACCCTGTTTTGCCGGTACATTGAGAGATGTATATAAAGGGGCCATTCCAGCTAAGAATTTACCTCTTACGGGATACACTTTCCAGGCCTCACCCGTTATCTTACAGCGAAGAAAAAAATGTCTACGGAATCCTCACACTTTTAACAACCAATCGAATATCTCGGAACCTCGAAATATCTCCTGGAAATCCAAGAAAAGTTTGATTCAATTTACCTCACAACCATCAATGAAAGGGAGTAGTATTTCAACTTCACTTATCGTTCAATACCCAGTTTTGTTTCAAATGTACTTAGTTCACCAAAGTTTGCATTTCATATGCAGCCCCAGAACGCGCGTGCAAAGACTGGAAACGACAGCGCCACTAACCAAAGTGAAAAGTTCAACATATAAAAGGCTAGACAGCGAAATGAAAGTGGTGTAGCACAAGAATAGACTGTGGTTTATCCAGAGGCGAACCGAGAACGTGTCATAAAATTATGTATGAGGGGTTGTATGTTGTGAGAGCTCCATGCACCATCCATTGCTCTCCCGGATGTCCGCAGGCTCATTCCGCGAGCTCCCTCGGGGTTAGCACCACTCTTCTCTCTCATTGTGTACGACTAGTCGGTACCGGGTGTGGCGCGGTTAAATCTCACGATCTAACGAAACAATTCTAATTGATGAGCGAAGCGAGCGAAGCGAAATCATCAATTTCACTACTGCTAAAAAAAATCACTTGTGTGTGTGTGTGTGTGTGTGTGTGTGTGTGTGTGTGTGTGTGTGTGTGTGTGTGTGTGTGTGTTTGTATGTGTGTTTGTGCGCGCTCTACAGGCCAAACGCCTGCCCCGATTGCGATGAAATTTTCAGGGTGTCTACCTTTGTTCTTAACTTAGACCCCCTGCGTTTTTCAAGAAAATCCTCCATATCTCTTCCCTCAAAGCAGAAAAAATAGCAATATTCAGCAATTGAGAAAGTTTGAAATAGTACGGAAATGTATTTAAAAGTGCGTATTGTTTTCAAATTTTCCCTATCTCGATTGTTGTCTTTAGAAACCATCGATACCAAATCGAAACATCACACCAGATTTTTTGACTTGAAGTTGACTTCAAGATTTGACAGATATTAGAAATTTTGTCAATTTCGTGCATGCAAGTTTCTGAAAGTAAGTCCACAACAGAAATATATCTCCAACCTAAGAAAAACCCTTGAGCATGAGTTACATATATTTGATGAGCGTAGCGAGCGAAGCGAGCGAAGCGAAATCATCAATTTCACTACTGCTAAAAAAAATAATTGTGTGTGATTGTTTGTTTGTTTGTTTGTTTTTTTGTATGTGTTTGCGCGCGCTCTACAGGCCAAACGCCTGCTTCGATTGAGATGGAATTTTCAGGATGTCTATTTTTGTTCTCAACTTAGACCCCCTGCGTTTTTCAAGAAAATCCTCCATACCCTTCACTTTCAAAGCAGAAAAAAGAGCAATATTCGACAAAATTGGGCAAGTTTGGAAAAGTACGGAAATTTATTTAAAAGTGCGTATTTTTTTCAAATTTTCCCAATTTTGATTGTTGACCTTAGACACCATCGAAACATCACACCAGATTTTTTTACTTTAGAGTGTGACTTCAAGATTTGACAGATATTATCAATTTTGAGAGGAAATTGTTACTGGTTTAAGCAGTTACCAGTATGCAATTGATGGAAGGGAGGCGAAGCTGGAAAAATGTGCACCCGAACCGGGATACGAACCCGGCACCTCCTGCTTGCCGGGCAGGTGCTCTACCAACTGAGCTATTCGGTCACACATTCTCCCTGCTTCGCCGGGTGGGACAAGGGGGGATCTCCAGGGAGGGTAGAGCACCTGCCCGGCAAGCAGGAGGTCCCGGGTTCGTATCCCGGTTCGGGTGCACATTTTTCAGCTTCGCCTCCCTTCCATTATCAATTTTGTCAACTTCGTGCATGCAAGTTTTTGAAATTAAGTCCGCGGCAGAAATATATCTCCAACCTAACAAAAAACCTTGGGCATAAGTTACATCTATGTATTACTATGTATGTCTATGTACATGCACATTGCACAATGACCTCAAAGTGAGCATTTTTCTACTACCCGACAGCTCGGACAGAAACAAAGAAAGGCCAGAATCGTTTACAATTTCAAGTGATCAGAATTTTCGAAAAAGCAATGGTCCGGCTTGCTGCTCCATGATTTAGGTTTTTTGCCTCAATCTTTTTATGTGCTATATACAAACCGCTACGCTCATCTTCAACGCAACACAAATTGCGTTCCCGAAACCCTAGTATATGTATACATGCACATTGCTTAATGACCTCAAAATGAGCATATTTCCGCTACCCTACAGCTCGGACAAAAACAAAGAAAGGCCAGAATCGTTTACAATTTCAAGTGGTCAGAATTTTCGAAAAAACAAAGGTCCGCCTTGCTGCTCCATGATTTTCATATGCTTTCTGCATCAATCTTTTTATGCACTATATACAAACCGCTACGCTCATCTTCAACGCAACACAAATTGCGTTCGCGAAGCCCTAATAATTGATGAGCGTAGCGAGCGAAGCGAGCGAAGCGAAATCATCAATTTCACTACTGCTGAAAAAAACACTTGTGTGTGTTTGTTTGTTTTTTTTTTTTGTATGTGTGTTTGCCCGCGCTCTACAGGCCAAACGCCTGCTTCGATTGGGATGGAATTTTGAGGGTGTCTACTTATGTTCTCAACTGCGTTTCTCAACAAACTGCGTTTATCAAGAAAATCCTCCATACCCTTCACTTTCAAAGCATAAAAAGGAGCAATATTCTAAATTTGGGAAAGCTTTGAAAATTACGGAAATTTATTTTAAAAAGCGTATTTTTTCCAAATTTTCCCAATTTCGAATATTGCACTTCGAAACCATCAAAACCACATCGAAACATCACACACACGCTTTGTTTACTTCAAGTTTGTCAGAAAGTTTGTCAATTTCGTGCCTGCAAGTTTTTGAACGTAAATCCCCGAAAGAAATTAATCTCCAAGGGTTTTTGATGTGCGTAGCGAGCGAAGCGAGCGAAGAGAAATCTTCAATATCACTTCTGGTAAAAAAAAAAAAACACTTGTGTTTGTTTGCGCGCGCTCTACAGGCCAAACGCGGGCTTCGATTGCGATTACATTTTCAGTGTTTACTTTTGTACCGCTGCCGCTGCGCCCATACGCTCATCTTCAACGCGATCACATTGGCAGCGTTTCCGAGTATATACTTAAATCTGTTCATGGAGCTGTGAACTCGGGCCGTTGCCTTTACCTCGTACGGTATACACCGAAATCTATATTTTCGGGATCTCAATCACTCCTAGCAACAAATTGACACCCTTTGCATGTCGAAAGATTTCACCCATCAATGACTTCCAAACGTTTTCAATTTTAAAATAACCCTGAATTTACCTTTTACTGTAAAGACACTTTCCAGGCCACACCCGTTATCCAATCGCAACGAAACAAGTTTATACGGAATCCTCACACTTTTCACAACTAAACCTCGAAAACCTCGAGAACCTCGAAATATCTCCTGGAAATCCAAGAAAAGTAAAATTCAATTGACGTCAACAACCATCAATGCATGGCCTTAGAATCGTTTCGATTTTAAGATTTAATCATATATGATCATATATTTAATCATATATTTAATCGTTTCGATTTTAATCATATATGATTTACGGTATTTACGGTACTTTTAGCAGTGATTTCTGGCAAACTGATTGTCTGTGTCGAAAACACTCAAGCCAATAGTTAAAACGAGGCGCCACTTTTTTGCAAACCCATTTAACTGGAGCTGCAGCTGAGAGACATGTCCGTGCGCTGACCTTGTTCGGCTTGACGTCCTTGACGATGCAGAGCGCCTCCATGACGTACTTCACGCCGACCGGGGGACTCTTGAGCACTCGCACCTCGGTGATGTCGTTCTTGTTGAGCTCCTTGAGGCTGTTCTCGGCCGCCAGCAGCATTGGCATCGCCTCGTCTGCAGTGAAGGGGGCGTGACCAAGAGGTCAGCAATGTGTATCAGCAAGCCGAAGGGTGCGAACACCAAGGGGTCAGCAATGTGTATGAGCTAGCCGAAGGGTGCGTGACCAAGGGGTAGCAATGTGTATGAGCTAGCCGAAGGGTGCGGGACAAAGGGGTAGCAATGTATATGAGCTAGCCGAAGGGTGCGGGACCAAGGGGTAGCAATGTGTATAAGCTAGCCGAAGGGTGCGGGACCAAGAGGTAGCAATGTGTATGAGCTAGCCAAAAGGGTACGGGACCAAGGGGTAGCAATTGGTATGAGCTAGCCAAAGGGTGCGGGACCAAGGGGTAGCAATATGTATGAGCTAGTCGAAGGGTGCGGGACCAAGGGGTAGCAATGTATATGAGCTAGCCGAAGGGTGCGGGAACAAGGGGTAGCAATGTGTATAAGCTAGCCGAAGGGTGCGGGACCAAGAGGTAGCAATGTGTATGAGCAGGCCAAAAGGGTACGGGACCAAGGGGTAGCAATTGGTATGAGCTAGCCAAAGGGTGCGGGACCAAGGGGTAGCAATGTGTATGAGCTAGCCGAAGGGTGCGAACAACAAGAAGTAGCAATGTGTATGAGCTAGCCGAAGAGTGCGGGACCAAGGGGTCAGTAATGTGTATGAGCTAGCCGAAGGGTGCGGGACCAAGGGGTAGCAATGTGTATGAGCTAGCCGAAGGGTGTGGGAACAAGGGGTAGCAATGTGTATGAGCTAGCCGAAGGGTGCGGGACCAAGGGGTAGCAATGTGTATGAGCTAGCCGAAGGGTGCAGGACCAAGGGGTAGCAATGTGTATGAGCTAGCCGAAGGGTGCAGGACCAAGGGGTAGCAATGTGTATGAGCTAGCCGAAGGGTGCGGGACCAAGGGGTAGCAATGTGTATGAGCTAGCCGAAGGGTGCGGGACCAAGGGGTAGCAATGTGAATGAGCTAGCCGAAGGGTGCAGGACCAAGGGGTAGCAATGTGTATGAGCTAGCCAAAGGGTGCGGGACCACGGGGTAGCAATGTGTATGAGCTAGCCGAAGGGTGCGGGACCATGGGGTAGCAATGTGTATGAGCTAGCCGAAGGGTGCGGGACCAAGGGGTAGCAATGTGTATGAGCTAGCCAAAGGGTGCGGGACCAAGGGATAGCAATGTGTATGAGCTAGACGTAAGGTGGGGGACCTAGGGGTAGCAATGTGTATGAGCTAGCCGAAGGGTGCGGGACCAAGGGGTAGCAATGTGTATGAGCTAGCCAAAGGGTGCGGGACCAAGGGGTAGCAATGTGTATGAGCCAGCCGAAGGGTGTGGGACCAAGGGGTAGCAATGTGTATGAGCCAGCCAAAGGGTGCGGGACCATGGGGTAGCAATGTGTATGAGCTAGCCGAAGGGTGCGGGACCATGGGGTAGCAATGTGTATGAGCTAGCCAAAGGGTGCGGGACCAAGGGATAGCAATGTGTATGAGCTAGCCAAAGGGTGCGGGACCAAGGGATAGCAATGTGTATGAGCTCGCCGAAGGGTGCGGGACCAAGGGGTAGCAATGTGTATGACATAGCCGAAGGGTGCGGGACCAAGGGGTAGCAACGATAATGAGCTAGCCGAAGGGTGCGGGACCACGGGGAAGAAATGTGTATGAGCTAGCCGAAGGGTGCAAGACCAAGGGGTAGCAATGTGTTTGAGCTAGCCGAAGGGTGCAAGACCAAGGGGTAGCAATGTGTATGAGCTAGTTGAATGGTGCGGGACCAAAGGGTAGCTAAGTGTATGAGCTGGCCAAAGGGTGCGTGACCAAGGGGTAGCAATGTGTATGAGCTAGCCGAAGGGTGCGGGACCAAGGGGTAGCAATGTGTATGAGCTAGCCGAAGGGTGCGGGACCAAGGGGTAGCAATGTGTATGAGCTAGCCGGAGGGTGCAAGACCAAGGGGTAGAAATGTGTATGAGCTAGCCGAAGGGTGCGGGACCAAGGGGTAGAAATGTGTATGAGCTAGCCGAAGGGTGCAAGACCAAGGGGTAGCAATGTGTATGAGCTAGCCGAATGGTGCGGGACCAAGGGGTAGCCATGTGTATGAGCTAGCCGAAGGGTGCGGGACCAAGGGGTAGCAATGTGTATGAGTTAGCCGAAGGGTGCGAGACCAAGGGGCAGCAATGTATATGAGCTAGCCGAAGGGTGCGGGACCAAAGGGTCAGCAATGTGTATGAGCTAGCCGAAGAGAGCGGGACCAAGGGGTAGCAATGTGTATGAGCTAGCCGAAGGGTGCGGGACCATGGGGTAGCAATGTGTATGAGCAAGCCGAAGGGTGCGGGACCAAAGGGTCAGCAATGTGTATGAGCTAGCCGAAGAGTGCGGGACCAAGGGGTAGCAATGTGTATGAGCAAGCCGAAGGGTGCGAACATAAAGGGGTAGCAACGTGTATGAGCTAGCCGAATGGTGCGGGACCAAGGGGTTGCAATGTGTATGAGCTAGCCGAAGGGTGCGGGACCAAGGGGTAGCAATGTGTATGAGCTGGCCGAAGGGTGCGTGACCAAGGGGTAGCAATGTGTATGAACCACCCGAAGGGTGCGGGACCAAGGGGTAGCAATGTGTATGAGCTAGCCGAAGGGTGCGGGACCAAGGGGTAGCAATGTGTATGAGCTAGCCGGAGGGTGCAAGACCAAGGGGTAGAAATGTGTATGAGCTAGCCGAAGGGTGCGGGACCGAGGGGTAGCAATGTGTATGAGCTAGCCGAAGGGTGCAAGACCAAGGGGTAGCAATGTGTATGAGCTAGCCGAAAGGTGCGGGACCAAGGGGTAGCCATGTGTATGAGCTAGCCGAAGGGTGCGGGACCAAGGGGTCAGCTATGAGTATGAGCTAGCCGAAGGGTGCGGGACCAAGGGGTAGCAATGTGTATGAGCTAGCCAAAGGGTGCGGGACCAAGGGATAGCAATGTGTATGAGCCAGCCGAAGGGTGTGGGACCAAGGGGTAGCAATGTGTATGAGCCAGCCAAAGGGTGCGGGACCAAGGGGTAGCAACTTTAATGAGCTAGCCGAAGGGTGCGGGACCACGGGGAAGCAATGTGTATGAGCTAGCGGAAGGGTGCAAGACCAAGGGGTAGCAATGTGTTTGAGCCAGCCGAAGGGTGCAAGACCAAGGGGTAGCAATGTGTATGAGCTAGCCGAATGGTGCGGGACCAAGGGGTAGCTATGTGTATGAGCTAGCCGAAGGGTGTGGGACCAAGGGGTAGCAATGTGTGTGAGCAAGCCGAAGGGTGCGGGACCAAAGGGTCAGCAATGTGTATGAGCTAGCCGAAGAGTGCGGGGACCAAGGGGTAGCAATGTGTATGACATAGCCGAAGGGTGCGAGACCAAGGGGTAGCAATGTGTATGAGCTAGCCGAAGGGTGCGGGACCAAGGGGTCAGCAATGTGTATGAGCTAGCCGAAGGGTGCGGGACCAAGGGGTAGCAATGTGTATGAGCTATTCGAAGAGTACGGGACCAAGGGGTAGCAATGTGTATGAGCTAGCCGAAGAGTGCGGGACCAAGGGGTAGCATTGTGTATGAGCTAGCCGAATGGTGCGGGACCAAGGGGTAGCAATGTGTTTGAGCTAGCCGAAGGGTGCGGGACCAAGGGGTAGCAATGTGTATGAGCTAGCCGAAGGGTGCGGGACCAAGGGGTTGCAATGTGTATGACCTACACGAAGCGTGCGGGACCAAGGGGTAGCAATGTGTATGAGCTAGCCGAAGGGTGCAAGACTATGGGGTAGCAATGTGTATGAGCTAGCCGAAGCGTGCGGGACCAAGGGGTAGCAATGTGTATGAGCTAGCCGAAGCGTGCGGGACCAAGGGGTAGCAATGTGTATGAGCTAGCCGAAGGGTGCGGGACCAAGGGGTAGCAATGTGTATGACCTACACGAAGCGTGCGGGACCAAGGGGTAGCAATGTGTATGAGCTAGCCGAAGGGTGCAAGACCATGGGGTAGCAATGTGTATGAGCTAGCCGAAGTGTGCGGGACCTAGGGGTAGCAATGTGTATTAGCTAGCCGAAGGGTGCGGGACCAAGGGGTCAGCAATGTGTATGAGTTAGCTGAAGGGTGCGGGACCAAGGGGTAGCAATGTTTATGAGCTAGCCGAAGAGTACGGGACCAAGGGGTAGCAATGTGTATGAGCTAGCCGAAGGGTGCGGGACCAAGGGGTAGCATTGTGTATGAGCTAGCCGAATGGTGCGGGACCAAGGGGTAGCAATATGTTTGAGCTAGCCGAAGGGTGCGGGACCAAGGGGTCAGCAATGTGTATGAGCTAGCCGAAGGGTGCGGGACCAAGGGGTAGCAATGTGTATGAGCTAGCCGAAGGGTGCGGGACCAAGGGGTAGCAATGTGTATGACCTACACGAAGCGTGCGGGACCAAGGGGTAGCAATGTGTATGAGCTAGCCGAAGGGTGCAAGACCATGGGGTAGCAATGTGTATGAGCTAGCCGAAGTGTGCGGGACCTAGGGGTAGCAATGTGTATTAGCTAGCCGAAGGGTGCGGGACCAAGGGGTCAGCAATGTGTATGAGCTAGCCGAAGGGTGCGGGACCAAGGGGTAGCAATGTTTATGAGCTAGCCGAAGGGTACGGGACCAAGGGGTAGCAATGTGTATGAGCTAGCCGAAGGGTGCGGGACCAAAGGGTCAGCAATGTGTAGGAGCTAGCCGAAGAGTGCGGGACCAAGGGGTTGCAATGTGTATGAGCTAGCCGAAGGGTGCGGGACCAAGGGGTAGCAATGTGTATGAGCAAGCCGAAGGGTGCGGGACCAAAGGGTCAGCAATGTGTATGAGCTAGCCGATGAGTGCGGGACCAAGGGGTAGCAATGTGTATGAGCTAGCCGAAGGGTGCGGGACCAAGGGGTAGCATTGTGTATGAGCTAGCCGAATGGTGCGGGACCAAGGGGTAGCAATGTGTTTGAGCTAGCCGAAGGGTGCGGGACCAAGGGGTAGCAATGTGTATGAGCTAGCCGAAGGGTGCGGGACCAAGGGGTTGCAATGTGTATGACCTACACGAAGCGTGCGGGACCAAGGGGTAGCAATGTGTATGAGCTAGCCGAAGGGTGCAAGACTATGGGGTAGCAATGTGTATGAGCTAGCCGAAGCGTGCGGGACCAAGGGGTAGCAATGTGTATGAGCTAGCCGAAGCGTGCGGGACCAAGGGGTAGCAATGTGTATGAGCTAGCCGAAGGGTGCGGGACCAAGGGGTAGCAATGTGTATGACCTACACGAAGCGTGCGGGACCAAGGGGTAGCAATGTGTATGAGCTAGCCGAAGGGTGCAAGACCATGGGGTAGCAATGTGTATGAGCTAGCCGAAGTGTGCGGGACCTAGGGGTAGCAATGTGTATTAGCTAGCCGAAGGGTGCGGGACCAAGGGGTCAGCAATGTGTATGAGCTAGCTGAAGGGTGCGGGACCAAGGGGTAGCAATGTTTATGAGCTAGCCGAAGAGTACGGGACCAAGGGGTAGCAATGTGTATGAGCTAGCCGAAGGGTGCGGGACCAAGGGGTAGCATTGTGTATGAGCTAGCCGAATGGTGCGGGACCAAGGGGTAGCAATATGTTTGAGCTAGCCGAAGGGTGCGGGACCAAGGGGTCAGCAATGTGTATGAGCTAGCCGAAGGGTGCGGGACCAAGGGGTAGCAATGTGTATGAGCTAGCCGAAGGGTGCGGGACCAAGGGGTAGCAATGTGTATGACCTACACGAAGCGTGCGGGACCAAGGGGTAGCAATGTGTATGAGCTAGCCGAAGGGTGCAAGACCATGGGGTAGCAATGTGTATGAGCTAGCCGAAGTGTGCGGGACCTAGGGGTAGCAATGTGTATTAGCTAGCCGAAGGGTGCGGGACCAAGGGGTCAGCAATGTGTATGAGCTAGCCGAAGGGTGCGGGACCAAGGGGTAGCAATGTTTATGAGCTAGCCGAAGGGTACGGGACCAAGGGGTAGCAATGTGTATGAGCTAGCCGAAGGGTGCGGGACCAAAGGGTCAGCAATGTGTAGGAGCTAGCCGAAGAGTGCGGGACCAAGGGGTCAATGTGTATGAGCTAGCCGAAGGGTGCTGGACCAAGGGGTAGCAATGTGTATGAGCAAGCCGAAGGGTGCGGGACCAAAGGGTCAGCAATGTGTATGAGCTAGCCGATGAGTGCGGGACCAAGGGGTAGCAATGTGTATGAGCTAGCCGAAGGGTGCGGGACCAAGGGGTCAGCAATGTGTATGAGCTAGATGAAGGGTGCGGGACCAAGGGGTCAGCAATGTGTATGAGCTAGCCGAAGGGTGCGGGACCAAGGGGTCAGCAATGTGAATGAGCTTGCCGAAGGGTGCGGGACCAAGGGGTAGCAATGTGTATGAGCTAGCCGAATGGTGCGGTACCAAGGGGTAGCAATTTTTGGCAGTTACGTAGCAGCTTGCAGGCGACTGGGGGGCCAAGGCGAGCCGGGAGCAATGCGAACGGGAGTAGTAAGAGTTACAGTCGGGTCTCCGCTTCCCGCTTTCCGCTTTTCACTTTCCGTTGCAGCCCAAGCAGTCACTTGTGCATGCCTTTTGCCTTGCATCCTCATATGACTTCTAGGGTTGGCTGCTAGTGATGACTGCTATAAGTTGACGGCTTGGGCTGACTGCTAGTGTTGACTGATTGGTTGACTGCTAGGGTTGTAACGTTGTATGTGCTTTTATGGGACAATTGTACCTAATTTTAATACGTTTATTTTTAAGGCTTCAAGGTTAAAACAAATACAAACAAGCTACTATTAATTATAGTTAAAATATATTGATAAACTAATGCTTTTGTTACTGTGAGCTGTGGAATGTCAGAAGTCAGAACAACCACGAATCTTGATATAATGAACTTATTAGCAAATCTAATTTGTTTCAAAACAATTTGGGATAGCATGGGAGTATTTAACCTTCACCCTGTGGGTGGTTTTGTCATGAATATTCCTCGAGACGTCAATGGCGCAGCAATTCCGCCTGGGCCCAGGGGCTTTTGCCTGGCAAGGGGGAGGGGGGGTGCCTCGGGCCTACGAGGAGGGCCCCTGTGCTCGCCGAGACTTTTCCAGGGTCCTGCTACAAGCCTGAAGCTAGGCCTCTGTACTCGACGCTGTGCGTTCGCGGCTCTGTGTCCGAGATGCGAGCGATACACCTAGTCGGTGTTTACCCAGCGTGCTAGAGCACACAGCGCCGCCCCAGACCGGCTGGCAAAACTTTACGACGGGCGACGACGACGACGAGAAACAGAGGAACGCAGAGCGTCCTGGTCAGCTAATTTAAAAACACCAGATCAAGTCCACAACTTCGGCACTCAACACACATTCACGCAGATGTGTCCACAAGCTGGATGTTTCATTTATCGAACTCGCAAACATTCGACAAACTTAATAACGATCCCTTGGTTTCAAAAGTAGCGTAGTCAGCAACAGGTAAAATGTGAGCGAGGTATATTGTCTAAGGCATTACCTTAGAGCATAGAAATATATACCGAGATCCCTAGCTCTGTATTATTTCCCCGCTTAAAACTGAAGACTAAAACATGGCGGACTTTCGTCATATGGCATGATCAGACAGCAGATCTGGCGGCCATATTCTATATTTACTCCGCGCAGTAATGGCTGCCCTGTCAAAGTTGCGTATTTTTGCCTTAGTTCTGATTCAATAAAAGTGTTTGTAAAGCGTGTGCTGGTGTTGTATCAGTGATTAAAAAGATGTTGTTCAAACGTGGCAGACGAGTGAGGGCAGCTAAACAGTGGAAAATACGACGTAACTGCTGCAATGGCACATGCAATTCCAACACCGTGGATTGTGATATTAATGTAAAATTGTTGCCGTTCCCAAAGCCTTGCTCGATATATTTTAGTACTATAATAAACACGGATCCTAATTATTAATGAAATTATGGGATTTTTGGTGTTCCGGGATGCAGCTGTCATTTGAGTGACATGTGTTTTAATACGACATTCAAATGTGGTGCCAATGTAGAATATCGAATATGGACGCCGCCGTGGTCACGCCCCCACAACGCACTATTTTTCAGTCGCGCCACCTAACTTAGATACCTCGGTACATATATGGTCTATGCTTAGAGTAAGTAATGGCATTATTTAATCTAAGGTATTACCATAGATGAATCATCTATGCCCTATGATATTCACTATTCTTATCATACCAAATACCCACTTGGACGATGCCTATATTACTGCTATGTAATCAACTGGGAAATATTATATCGAAAATGAAAGGAAATAAAAAAATCCTTTTGTCATCTTGCCTCGCTGTACGACTGTAAGACGAATCAACAAACCCGAACATTCCGCAGATGTCCGTGTACGAATTCGGATTGTCGGTGCGGTGCGGTGCCTACGTGTGGGTGACGCACGAAGCGAAGTTGTCAGTTGTTGGCGCACGTTTTGGCGTGCGCTTGCGCTTGAGAGTGACACGAATGCGGAGTGTGGCTGTTGGGGCTCGAGAGCGCCCGCCCGCGACTTTACAATCGCTGCTGAGCTCAGACAATGTTAAAATGTCAAGCAATTTTATTGGTCCGGATATCTGCAAGGGATATGGTACCTTATACACTTGTCATCCTGTCGCACATATTCACATCAAATTTGTATTTTTTGCCAAAGATGAGAAGCCTTCGCGTATTACTCTGTACCTCTTGCATTCACCACTTTGTCAACGTTATTTACGAAACTGGAGTATGAGAGAGAGGTCTAGCCTGACGCCAGATGAAGCTTATGGGTAAGGTTATCTGCTTTTGGGTAAGCAACAAAAACACTTTGGATTATCGACAAGAGTCGGCAAAAGGATTATTAGCTGTAAGAATATAACTTGTTGGCAATGATACTGCTCAGAAGTCAAAACAATGAAAGTCAATAAATACTCTTTTCACAGAGTCGTATAATACACAACAATGGAACACTCTAAATTAATTAATACCGCAAGACCAAATAGCACCTGCTGTCTGGCGACAATTTACTTTTTTATTGGTAATTAAAATACGAAGCCCCTCCATTCGCAGAAGAGACATGCACTTGCAACGAATTCCTATAATTGCACTGTAGGTAAACACGACAAACTGCTTGATTCTCTGCTGTTAATCGGCCAATGGACTATTGAATTACTTTAGAGTGAGCGATAAAGTCATGTCTATCTTCGTAACAATTTAATTAGGTATCAATTCCAGCTAATGTCAAAGCGGAAAATTTTAACATAGTCTGAGCGCAACAGCGATTGTAAAGTCGGCGCCCGCCCGGCCAGTTTCGCCTTGCCTCACCGCGCCGCACCGAGTTGGTGTGCGGCAAAAAGGGATTCATAAAGCAACGGCCAGCGCTCGAAACATTTCGTGCCTCCACGATGTGAACGCTACAGAAGGCAAAGGAATTCCTGGAATACGAAGACGCGCCATGATCCAAGATTTTACGAACAAAAGGACGACTTTTTGTGGCTGGTTTGGAAGAGGTAGGTTCTCCAGACTGATGATTGTGGGAAGGCAAAGGTCGCCCGTGCCTTGGCTTGGTAGTCATGTGGATGGGGAGAGAAGGCGGGGCGAGGGACCTTTGTGCCTCATTGTTTAGGAATTGCGGGACTGGGGACACCGTTTTGTTTGAGCAAAAAACAAAGCATCAAATATTTGGTGCAAAGGTATTTTATATATATATATATATATATATATATATATATATATATATATATATATATATATATATATATATATATATATATATATATATATATATATATATATATATATATATATATATATATATATATATATATATATATATATATATATATATATATATATATATATATATTTTTTTTTTTTTTTTTTTTTTTTTTTTTTATTGTGCCGTGTCTATTATAAGAGCTAAGTGGAACAAAGCATTAAGTTTGTTTTAAAATTATAAGCACTATTGGAATGAAAATTGAGAAATTGCGAATTTTTAATAATCAAGCTGGGATGTCGTTGTATTGTGAACCGATTGCTCCCACTCTGAAATATGTACGTAATCATACATCTTGTAGGAAAATCTTTAAAGGGCAACACAACACAAAAGACAAACGCAACAGCAAAATCCATTCGCTATCTCATTTTCCTGGAGATGGCTGAGCCTATTTTGAAACCAAGGTCACTTCATTACTATTTCCCTGAATCTTTGCGAATTCTATCAATACAATAAAAGAAATATTCGGCTTGTACATTAGCGTGAATTTTCGAAGAGGTTCGCGCTTTACATATAAATAAATCATTTCCGGAAAACACTCTCCTTTGCGTAATTCATGGTAAAGTCCCCCCCCCCCCATTCAGAAAGCGTGGTGGTGCCGCGGATACGGCAGCGGCGTGCGGTACTCACCCAGATCACCTTTCTGAACCCACTCACTCACCCAGATCGCGTTGCGCGTCCTCCTTGATGGCCGCCGTCGCCATCGACTGCTTGGCCGCCTCGAACTCCTCGGCTTCCACCACTGCCCGCGTCTCCTCGGCCACCACCTGTCGCAGAAGAGACGGCCAGTGGCGTACACGAGCGGTCGGTAGGGGCCAGCACAAGGGTACTTGCTATTCTACATTATGTGCATCTTCCTCGAGGACCCACTGCTGCTGCTAGACACTAGCAAGAGTTCCAATTCTGATATTATGCTCAAGACATGGCTTGTGAGTTTTGAAACTCTTAGCTCGTGTCTGGCATCTGTGGGTCCTCGAGGGAGATGCAATTCCACTCTCCTTCTTAACGTGAAATGGAGTTAAGTCCGTAGCAAGCCCAATATAGGTTAACAAATCCATTGGTCACGACGTCAACGTCAGTCGAGATATAGCTGTAGCCCCACTAGCCCTTGGTCAGCATGACGGCCATCGTCTCAATTGGCGGCAATCTTGGTCAGCATGACGGCCATCGTCTCACCTGGCGGCCATCTTGGTCAGCATGACGGCCATCGTCTCACCTGGCGGCCATCCTGGTCAGCATGACGGCCATCGTCTCACCTGGCGGCCATCTTGGTCAGCATGACGGCCATCGTCTCACCTGGCGGCCATCTTGGTCAGCATGACGGCCATCGTCTCACCTGGCGGCAATCTTGGTCAGCATGACGGCCATCGTCTCACCTGGCGGCCATCTTGGACAGCATGACGGCCATCGTCTCACCTGGCGGCCATCTTGGTCAGCATGACGGCCATCTTGGTCAGCATGACGGCCATCGTCTCACCTGGCGGCAATCTTGGTCAGCATGACGGCCATCGTCTCACCTGGCGGCCATCTTGGTCAGCATGACGGCCATCGTCTCACCTGGCGGCCATCTTGGTCAGCATGACGGCCATCGTCTCACCTGGCGGCCATCTTGGTCAGCATGACGGCCATCGTCTCACCTGGCGGCAATCTTGGTCAGCATGACGGCCATCGTCTCACCTGGCGGCCATCTTGGTCAGCATGACGGCCATCGTCTCACCTGGCGGCCATCTTGGTCAGCATGACGGCCATCGTCTCACCTGGCGGCCATCTTGGTCAGCATGACGGCCATCGTCTCACCTGGCGGCCATCTTGGTCAGCATGACGGCCTTTTTGGTCAGCATGACGGCCTTTTTGGTCAGCATGACGGCCATCGTCTCACCTGGCGGCCATCGTCTCACCTGGCGGCCATCTTGGTCAGCATGACGGCCATCGTCTCACCTGGCGGCCATCGTCTCACCTGGCGGCCATCTTGGTCAGCATGACGGCCATCGTCTCACCTGGCGGCCATCTTGGTCAGCATGACGGCCATCGTCTCACCTGGCGGCCATCTTGGTCAGCATGACGGCCATCGTCTCACCTGATCGGCAGCAATCTTGGTCAGCATGACCGCGGCGTCCTCTGCTGCGGCCATCAGCGCCGGCCGCATCGCCGCCAGCTCCACCTGTAGAAGCTTCACCTCCTCGCCGGTGCTCAGCAATTTGTCCAGCCCTGCACACAGAAAAGCCCACTGTTGTCCAGCCCAGTCTAGCGATTTTGTTACATTTACAAAACTTTATGCCGTTATCGGTTCTGATGGACAAAATCCCTATTGTTGTTCATGTAAATTTTTTAACTTCGTAACCGAGAACGGCGAAATCAGAGTTAGGTAATCGCTTCGGTCCAATCTGTCCAGCCCAACACGGGGCGACCACGTGACTCTGATCTTGCCGTTCTTGGTTTCGAAGCAAAATAATTAACATTGAAAACAATATAGGGATTTAATCCATCAGAACCGATAACGACATAACATAATCGGTGTAACGCTGAGCCAAGCGTTGACCAGCTCACGCACAAGTGCTTAAGCAACCGACGCTGTCAGCTGCGCGTGCACTGCAGTTCTCGGCTTGCAACGGATCACCAAGAGATCACTAATCACCACCCGAGCGTCAGCTTGTCCCTGGACGCACTTGATTGTTTTCTCCTCAAATCGAGTCCCATGACAAAACAATGCTTTGCTTTGATCCATTGCGCTGTGACTCGCACGCAGTTATTGTTCAAGATACTTTCCAAAAGTACCTTTGTATATAGCTACAGATACCTACATGATAAATTTCGTACCTAGATACAGATACTAGATTCTTAAAAAAAAAGTGTCTGATCTCAGATACAGATACACACAAAAAGGATCTAAAATTCACAGCTATACACAACACTTTATTTTTGCAAGATAATTTTTTTAATAATCTGATAGTGTTACTTTACATTGATATTGCCTATGGTATGGGGTTTAAACGACATTACCATTTTTGTCCTTGTCCTTACTTATTACAATTTATTCGTTACAACAAGAAGCGATTCGAATATGGCGTTACCACAGATGTTACAAAGCCTATTTCTGCGAGGAGTCAAAAATTTTCCCCCGGTACTGAATGCCCTCTCTATCGGTGCTGAACTGGGCTAAATGGTAATATATTTGATGAGCGTAGCGAGAGCGAAATCTTCAATTTCACTACCCCCAAAAAAAAAGTCACTTGTGTATGTTTTTTTTTTTTTTTTTTTTTGTGTTTGTGCGCGCTCTACGAACCAAAATTTCTGAGTACCTACCTTTGTCCTCAACTTAGACCCCCTGCGTTTTTGGAAAAGATTTGTTCAGAATAATTTTAAGAAATCAATTTTTACGAAATTTTTCAATTTTTTCAAAATTTTGAATCTCTGTAAATTTAAAAGTTCTTTACATAACTTCACCAAAACTTCTAAACATGTTGACCTTATAAATATTTATCATGCCTGCAAATCTTAGGTCGGTAGGTCTTTCCAATTGGTGTTTATTAGCATTTTTGTAGTGTTTTTTTGTGCTTTTCGGTACTTTTTCACACCTGAATCAATTTCCTTCGTCACCTTGGTGACCAAGCTTTGTTGACTTGAAGTTTGTCCAAGGCAATGATTTGACAGGTATATCAGAAATAAGTAAATCACATTTATGGAAGTAATTGAAGTGAATTCGCACTAGATATATATCTCTAATATAATAAGAATCCACGGCGTAATTCACATTCATGTATATATGTTCAAATTACTCAATTAGCTCAAAATAAGCACATTTTGGCTATCTGACAGGTTTAGAGAGAAACAAAGGAATGTCATAATCTTCTAAAATTTCGAGTTATCAGAGTTTTCGAGAGGGCAATGGTGTGGCTTGGTGCTCCATGGTTTTCATAGGCCTTCGGTCTCCACCTTTTTATCAGCTGTATACAAACCGCTACCTACGCTCATCATCAACACACACAAATTGCGTTCGCGAAGCCCTAGTGTAGCAAAATTTTTGTAATTTGAGGGTACTTGTCCAAAGACGTAACTTCTTAGCTTTTATCCTGCAAGAATGTCAGTACTTGCATCTGGGCCTCAGTGGTGCTGGCCGGGACCCTTACCAGGATTGGAAGCAAGACGACCCCCAGTGCCTGGCACCACTGCTTGTTGGCGTTACAGGGTGGGGCTGGGGAGGGAGATTTGAAAAGTTTGTTTCCAGGAAGTGCAGACCGCCAAAATCTAGTTTCAACGCAGCGAACACTTTCCAAGGAAAAATCTATCTTGTACCTGAAATTCCCAGATACGTGCTAAAAAAAGAATCTAGGTACGGATCAGGGACTGAAACCGTTTTTTTTGGTTTTTGGTTTTTTTCTCGAATTTTAGGTTTTCCGGTTTCGGTATTGATTTTGTTTTTTTCCAGAAAATAACGGTTTGGAAACCGGTTAATTTCGATTTAAAAAAATACGTTGTGGCTGCGTGGAGTTTCCTTCTGACATGACTGTGATAATCATTTGCAATAATAATCCAAAAATATTTGGATATTATATTATATTATTATTATGTACTATTAAGAGTGCTGCTCTCGGTTAATTCTTTCACCCCCACCCCCACAGAAAAGTTGAATGCAGAGGTCCACGGGGGAGGAGAAATGAACCCCTAAAAATAATCCAATCTTTAATTTTAAAATATCAGTAGATGAAGGAAGAGTATATCTTTGAGCCTTGGTATTTCTTAATTTGATTTTTACAAAAATTTATATGGTACACATTTTCAAAAAGAGCCTAAATGAGCTCTTAACATCGATTGTAAATCAATATGTATTCATTCGTTCTGTATTGGAAAAGCGCGTAGCAAGGCTCAAGCGCGCACACTTTCGCTATGCACAGTTTTTTTTCCAGAATTTTTGGAGCAAATTTAGACCCTTTTTATTATTATGTACACAAATTAGCCTCCCAAAAATGTTGCCCATTCCGGGATTTGAACCCGGGTCCCCAACTTTCGCGGCTGGTGCTCTAACCAGCTAAGCTAAACGGGCCATGAAATTTGGGAGAAGTAATTTGCATACAGGGTGAGAATTGAATGTCCCCAGGGGGGTATGGTCCAGAGTCTACGAATACTCATAGTGGCTCTGGTACCGCGTGATGCTATACTGCAACCACATTTACATTCAACCTCGAGTAACTCCAATTTAACGTTGGATGCGTTGAATTCTCTTTTAATCTTATTTAAATTACGAATTCTCACCCTGTATGCAAATTACTTCTCCCAAATTTCATGGCCCGTTTAGCTTAGCTGGTTAGAGCACCAGCCGCGAAAGTTGGGGACCCGGGTTCAAATCCCGGAATGGGCAACATTTTTGGGAGGCTAATTTGTGTACATAATAATAAAATGAATAGCCAATTACGAGCTTTCGTAATTTAAATAAGATTAAAAGAAAATTTAGACCCTCTTTTTTCAAGCCCCGTAAGGGTCTGCACCAGTAAATATTAGTGATCACCCTCTACCGGAATGTCAACAAGAGTCATTTTGTTGCATGTTTTGACTTGTGTTGATTTGCGGATGTGGAGGATTATAGCCGAGCCAGAAGCAGCGCAAATGTTTATGATCACTCAAGATTATTGTTTATGACCCAAGTTTTTTTATATTTCTCTAACCAATAGAAATTTTACAGTCTCTATTGGTCATTATCATTTTTCGTAAGGAACCTCTGTCTCTTGAAATCGAACCAATAGAGTAATTCATGTTAGACAGCACTGATGTACGAAACAATATTTATAATGTGTTCGAAAAATTGGGAATGAAATTAATTTTATTGTGTAACTTGGATTTCTGGAAGAGGGATGAATCATGGTAGGTACATTAAATATAATATTATAATATTGTCTGTGGTTTATTAGAGAAATGGTCGGAACGTTTCATTTCGATGGATTATTCTCGCACGACAGAAATATTTACTATCGCTTCATCGGATATAGCAAAGCAGCACGTGTTTGCAATTAGCATCCTTTCACAGCAGAAAAATGTTGCAGGTAACGTTGCCATGCTTGGGACTTTAGGTTGTTGCACATAATTGAAGGGTTGTCTGGCAGTAAAAATATGGAATGTTTGGAAACATCAAGCGCCACCTCCATGCTAACGTGATCTTTTGGTGGTTGTGAGTTTTGCGAAACCACGAAAAAAGAAGTGAACATTCAGTCGACAGAGTGACATCTACTTGACAGGTGCACTGGTCGTGTTGCATCCTATTCCAACACACAGTGTGTTACCGAGTGTGATATTCAGTGTTTAATCGCCAATTCGCCGACGAAAAGCGACGCGAAAGAAATAGCCGGAGCCAATCCGTCATCTCGCATTTTGTTCGTCGCGACATTCGAGTACATTTCCGTTGTTTTATGATGAAGTTTTTGTTTATTTTCACTCTTTTAAATTTTAATGACTGTGATTGTTTTTCAATTGTAACCAATACGCAAGGTGTCTAAATACTTCCGTGGCAAGCGACACATACCGACTTTAGGTATATCTACTATCTAGTATAATAGATGGTCTATGAATAGATCACGTCCAAACAAACTAAAATTCACCCCAGAAAATAGTTAAAAAAAGCGATCGATGGTGCTTTTTACAAAGACTCCGATGGTAGCAATGAAACTATACGCTTACAGAAATCGATCGATTTCTTTCATCGACATGTACTTATCTGATAATTTTAGTTCTTAGTATTCATCACGAAGTGCTGTTTACAATCAACGTAAAATAAGATTAGACCAGATTAAAAAACTGTGCGGGAAGTTTTGCTGTGGTCTAAATGACCCACAGAATCGCCATTTGGCGTGCGAAAACTTTGATTCAACATCGATTATAATCAGCTATCAAAATCGAGCCCTATCGTGTCAATTCTAACTCAATATACAAGAATTTATCGTTTTTTTACGTCTAAATTTCTAATGGTACGTGTTTATGCTTATCACGATTCACGGAATATTTTAATTGCATTAATCTCGGAGATGTTGATTCTTTCTGTGCTCGCACTTGCAAAGATTGTGCTTGTTCTTATCATAAACTGTGATAAGCGGATTATATTAGACGAGGACTCTTAATCTGGAGAAAATTCTTTAAATTATTATTCTGAAAAAATTTTGCTTAGTTTATTCGTTTCATTGAAAGTTGATAGATTTTCAACACACTAGCATGTAGACCAGTATGAGACTCAGCTCACGGTTACCACCGAGCTTTGATAGCCAGAAGCGGGCGGCGTGGGGTCAGTGTCAAAGGAAGGTGCTGGTATTCGAGTCTGCAACACAATGAAAACGCGCAGCGAAGTATATGTCAGCGAAATTCCCCAGCGCCAAACAAAGAATCGAATCGGGATGCAGTGTAATAGCCAATTTTTTTTACGAGATAGGTAAAAGAGGCCATCAATTCTACTTGATGTGCCTGTGTTTGCGAAAGTTTCTTTTATGGTCTCAGGTGCCCCACACTCCCAGTTCCTTAATAATCATGAATCATGAATGATGATTGTACACATAAGTATAGAACGCAGCAGAAAAATTCTAACTGATCAATGTTTTTAATTTTTATTAATATTTGTGTTAAGTAGGTAAATCAAACAGCTTACAAACACATTACCTACTGAAGTGTTTATTATAGTTATTTTATTACGCAGTGTAGATTAAATTGGCATAGTATTATCTTTCATGGTGCCAAACACTTTCACAGTTTGGCTGGCAATGAATAAGCAAAGAATTTAATTAGCTTAGATACAAAATCGCATGTAGCATAGATAAACACCGATACCCACTTACTTTGATTTGTAGCACCAAATTTTCTGTTAAGGACGGATTTTTCGAAGACATGTTTATTTTGACAAGTAATAGCGAATAACTTTTTGGTGTCTAGGAGCCTGGAAAAAAATCGAAAAAAACCGAAAAAACCCGTTCAGTAAATAACGGGTTGTTCTTGGTTTCGTTCTTTTCCAAATAACAGGTTCGGTTTCGGTTTCGGTTTCGGCTTTCGAAAAATATCGGTTTTTATCGGTTTTCGGTTTCGGTTTCGGTTTCAGTCTCTTCGGTACAAATACAGTACAAGATATATAAAAAGTACCTAGACACAGATACAGATACCAAATAAAGTAGGTACCTAGATACTGAACAACAATGCTCGCACGTGCGCCTTTTTGCACTCGCTTTCACGTGAGTGGAACGGACTTGTTTCGGAACCGAATTGCTATTCACTGTGCCGAGTCGCTCAATTGCCAGCTCAGTACAACATTAACATTATGACCTCATTCCATTAGTGAAATGGTTCGACCCAGGGTTGTTTGATTAGCTTAGAGTTCATTCTTGCTCCAAGCATACACTGTTTTTTGCGTTTGATACAAATTTGAAAATTGCTGTTATCATGGTTATTAGGTACAACCAGGGGCGAAGCGTGGGTATTTTCACGGGGGAGACACACATAATATTACGTACATTTGGCAGTGGCACGTGCGTAGGGGTACCATTATCTCTCTGTAGCACGGTAAATGAATTTTTAATCAGTCTTAGTGCCTTTAAAAAATTTGTATAGCAGTTCGATCATATACGGTCATGTTCATTGAGTTCATGCTGGCTGGAAATATGAACCTTATCGTTACTATATTACCTTTTAGTTAGGGCGAAATAAGCTTGCATTACGTGCTGTTGTTTACGTTGAGCAGGAATGCAATGTTTCTCGCTTTCAACGCTGGGTAAGCGCTACTATTAATCCTGAAAAATATCCCGCGCCACGGAGCGCGGTTGTGCTGCGGAGACGCGGTTCCCGAAGCTGATATTTTCATTACGGTATATAGCTGCGGATCAAGACACTGACTACTCTGGCAGCAGTTTCGTTGCAGGGGGGTTGGGGAAATCAAGCATCGGGCGGCGGGGGCCAGTGTATAACACCCTCTGCGTGGAGACAATCTCCATTATGTATCTCGCTCGGAGCTTGAATGTTATATCGCTCGTAGCTCTTCGGTTGCGCTCGCGTTACAGCCGAGCTTGGCGCGCGAATGTGAATGCATTTGCATCTCGCGCCGAGCTCGTTCAAACCACTCGCTAAATAAACTTAAAAGGTCAGTAAAAAAATCTTCATCACGTAATTTTTAGGGCAAACACTGTCTCATTGTCTCACAGGACGCTTCACCCCTGGGTTCTACCTGACCGCGCGTAAATATTGGTAAATACATTCACTGGAAGTGACCGTCCGAAGGATGGGGAATAAAAATTGCGTAAAAGCTGCGAGTACGGTACGAGACACTCACCCGTCTTGAGTCGCTTGACGCCCGCCGTGAGGTCGCCCTTCTTCTTGTCCATCATCCGCGAGTAGCTGGACAGCAGCTCTAAGTACGAGGTGGGCGTCACGTAGTTGTGTCGAGACAGCTCCTGCAACGGGGACATGACGAACCAATGCAACGCCGGCACTCGACTGCCTGTCAGTGGCGAGTTCCTCCACTGACTCCATCCAAATTAGGTGCAGACAAGTGATAAAAAACGATTACATTTCTTAGACCCAGTTTTTCAGTGGCACGTTAAATACCTAATGGTCTGTTAACTTGTTATTTTCTTAGCAACGCCCAATCAGAGCCCTTAATTTTCTAGCTAATGGACCGTTAAATCTTAACGGGCCACTGAAAAACCGGCACTTAGACTCGTTCGTAACCTGGCATAAAAAGAACAACATTTTAGGGCCAAGAAACTCATCCAAACAGAGCATAACCGTTAAACACTTCACACCATCATCATGCGGCTCTGAAAACCTCCGTCAAACCATTCTTGAAAAAGAGACAAATGCGTTAAAATAAAATATATGCCAAAGAGTAAGACTGTTCAGGAAGAATAACATTTGAGCTACTGTTTGGGGAGGAAAATGGAAAATTTCGTACAGATCGTTTTATTAGAAACGCTGCAGATGAAACGTTTAGCAAATGCTGCGTTTGTTGGGTGATTCGAAGGTGTCATGCAAAATCAATCCACAACAGCGCAAGCGTTTGGTCTGCAGGCAGCGAACAAACACACAGAAATAGAGCAAAAAGAACAACCCTGCTGAAAATTCTCACCAAGATCTTGCAAGATCTTATAAGATCTTGTTTAATTTGCCCCGATCTTGCAAGATCTTGAGACAAGATCTAAGGTGCAACTTAAGTTAAGATTTTGCACGATCTTGACTCAAAATCTTGTCTCAAGATCTTGTAATATATTGCAAGATCGTGGCCTGATCATACAAGATCGTGGCCCGATCTTACAAGATCCTGCAGAATCTTGTGAAAAGATCTTGAAAGATCTTGAGATAGTATCTTAGGTGCAACTTGAGTCCAGATTTTGCACCATCTTGAGTCAAAATATAATCTCAAGATCTTGTAATATATTGCAAGATCGTGGCATGACCTTGCAAGATCTTGCAAAAATTTGAGACATGATCTTAGGTGCAACTTAAGTCAAGATTTTGCACGATCTTGAGTCAAAATCTTGTCTCAAGATCTTGTAATATATTGCAAGTTCGTGGCAAGGTCGTACAAGATCTTGGCAAGATCTTACAAGACCTTGCAGAATCTTGAGACAAGATTTTGCAAGATTTTGAGCCAAGTCCTTTTATAATCTTGCAATATCTTGTGAAAAGATCTTGCAAGATCTTGATTTTGTTGTGAAAAGATCTCAAGTAAGGTTTTGGTAAGATATTGGTAAGAATTATGAGCAGGAAAGAACAGAGATCTAATTGCAATCCTCATTCAACCATCAAATGCCGATGTTTCACAGGGGGGAAAGGTTTATTTATTTATTTATTTTTTATTTAAGTCTTAGGAATCCCATTGTTGAATACATGTTCAACGGAACGTACAGACTATAAACTAAATTTAATCATTTATAGTTTATGGTAATAATAATTAATAATATGATGAAACATAATAAAAAGATGAACATAATAAAGGACAAAACATATTGTGAAAGCTTAAACTATGTATAAAGGTAATATGTAGATTTGACTAACATCATAAAAAACAACAACCTACAAATCTAAGTTAGGATTTCTAAGTGCTAGTTGGAATTCATCTAAATTATAAAATACATTCTTAACAAGGAACTTTTTTAGCCTAGATTTAAATTCTTTTATATCTAATTGTTTTATGTGGTATGGAAGAAGATTAAATAATAGCAAGCCCATTGGTTTTACTTGTTTTTTTATTATAGTCAGTTTATCTCTATTAAGTTTAAAGTCATTTTTATTTCTAGTCGTGTGATTATGATTATGAGTAGGGAAAGAGCTCTTATTCGTTTTTATAAATGATAAGAGCTTATAAATGTATAAGTTAGGCATAGTCATTATTTTTAAAAGTTCAAAATGTTTACGACACGATTTTCTAGGTTTTGAGTTAAGCATGATGCAGATTGCATTTTTTTTAGCGTAAATATTTTTTTATAGTTTTGTGAATTACCCCAGAATATTAAGCCATAGCACATAGTGGATTCAAATAGGCCGTGGTAAGTGATTTTTAAAGTTTGTTTAGGTACAATGTTTTTAATTACACTTAATGCATATAATTGTTTAGAAAGTTTAGATTGCAATGATTTAATTTGATGTTTCCAGTTTAATAGTTCATCAACTGTAATGCCTAGAAATGGTACCTGGTCGGTTAATTCAAGTTTATCACCATTTGCCATTACTACGGGCCTAGGTTGGGCGATATTGGTTTTAGTTTTAAATTGTATTATTTGAGTTTTTTTTAGAGTTTAAAGTTAGTTGATTAGATTTCAACCATTCACATAACTCATCCATTGCTTTATTAGCTATTTCTTCAGCATTTGTTAGTAAATAATCAGTGATTAAAAGGCTGGTATCATCAGCGAATATAGTTAATTTAGCATTTTTAATATTTATAGGTAAATCATTAATATAGATAAGAAAAAGTAGTGGACCCAGTGTACTCCCTTGTGGGATACCTTGTAATATAGTTTGTTCATTAGAGTAAAAGTTTTTATTTGTGTTATTTAAGTCTACGCTATTAGTTATTACTGACTGTTTTCTATTAGTAAGATACGATTTAAACCAATTATTAGCAGTGCCTATTCCTCTAACTCCGTAATGATACAATTTTAATAAAAGTGAATCATGATTAACACAGTCGAAAGCTTTGCTTAAATCACATAAGATACCAATAGCTTGTTTTTTAGAACTGAGAGCTGAAGTGACATCTTCCATAAAATTAAAAATCGCAGATTCAGTGGACCTGTTCTTTAGAAACCCATGTTGCTCTTCAGTTAGTAAATTGAATTTATTCAGGAATTCCATAAGACGGTTAGACATAAGTTTTTCGATTATTTTAGAGAACGGGTTTAATAATGAAATTGGACGGTAGTTACTAGGGTCTTTTTTTTTACCTTTTTTATGAAGACGGAGAACTTTAGCAATTTTATAGTTATCAGGGAAAATACCTGTAGCTAGTGAGGCATTACAAATTTGGAAGATTGGTTCTAAAAGGTAGGGGGAGCAATTTTTTATAATTTGAGTAGGTACATCATCTACACCCGACGTGTTTTTAATTCAGTTATAATTTTTCTTATTTCATTGTAGTTAGCGGGAAACAAGAACATTGAGTGATTATTAACCGGATAATTATCGAGTTTAGAAAGCGCTTGTTTAGGATCGAATTTAGGTAGGGAGTTATCAGGCCTAGCACAGTTTATGAAATAATTATTAAATCCATTAGCTATATCAATAGGTTTGTTTAGAGTTTTACCATTAATTATTAATTCTGTAATACTATTATTATAAGATTTTTTATTCCTACCTATTTCTTTATTGACTAAATTCCACGAAGTTTTCATTATATTTTTAGAGCTTTTTATTCGCTTATAAATTTGATGGCGCTTCGCTAATTTAGTGGTTATCCTTAAGATAGAAGAGTATTTTTTAATATGCCGATTCCAAATAGGATTATTTATTTCTTTTCCTATAATTAAAAGACTACATTTGTGTTTACTGGACTTTTTGATGCCATTCGTAATCCACGATTTTCTAAAATGAAAGTTTGCATTACATTTTTTAAGAGGATAAGCTTTATTAAAATGATTGTTTAAGACTACCTGTTCCCTGACATCGGATGACAGCTGTATCATCCGGTCCGTCGCGGCTGGGCCCACACCTCGGATTCTCGCGCTTTGTCGCGGATGGTATGCGGGGATGGTGGTGTCGTATGGACACTGCTTTGCTGGATCAGGTAGTTCATATTGGCCATGATAATCGCTAGACTTGGTGACGACACTCCCGATGCTTTGAAGTTGCTCAGGCTGCGGCTGTTGCTGTTGTCGAAGATGTTGTTTAAGATGCGAAGACTGTCCCTGGTTGGCCCGCTAGGTGTTGGCGTTCATTTGGGAACGTTGTGGCTGTTGATGCTGCAGTTGTTGTTTTTGCAGCGGCGGCCAATGCTGCGGCGCAAGCGGCGGCAGCGGCGTCCGAGCCGTCTGTTGTGTCTCCTGATGTTGCGGTGGAGGCTGCAGGTGTGGTTGATGCCCTAGTTGATGTTGATGTTGGTGGTTTTGCTGGTATTGAGGCTGACCTAGCTGCAACTGTGACTGTTGGTGCTGAGATTTCTGTTGCAGCTTCTGATTATGTTGCACTGGTTGATCATGCGGTTGATCAGTATTATCATCGTACGCTGGAACGATCTGACGAGAGATCTCGTCTAGAGATGGGGGAAAAAGTCCGAACGGTCCGAAAGTCCGGCCCGGCCCGAGTCCGGTCCGACTTTCGGGCCGGGCCGGACAGTTTTTTTCTGCAATTGTCGGGCCTCGGACCGGGCCGGGCCTCGGATCTGCGATGTCGGGCCGGGCCGGGCCGGACACGACCCGGACTTCGGGCCGTCGGACTCTCGGACCGAGTCGGACTGTGTCGGACTCTCGGACCGAGTCGGACTGTGTCGGACTCTCGGACCGAGTCGGACTCTCGGACCGTGTCGGACTCTCGGACCAAGTCGGACTCTCGGACCGTGTCGGACTCTCGGACTGTGTCGGACTGTCGGACCGATTCGGACTGTCGGGCCTGGTCGGACTTTCGACTTATAGCTTTCTGATCTATGACATAGTCATTCCATAGTGCTCCGAGTACCGACGACGTCGAGCCGCTACCCTTTGTCGGTCAGCGCCGACAAAACTATGCGACAGTATTGAACAA
Organism: Nemoura dubitans; assembly: GCA_921293005.1. Classification (NCBI taxonomy): domain Eukaryota; kingdom Metazoa; phylum Arthropoda; class Insecta; order Plecoptera; family Nemouridae; genus Nemoura; species Nemoura dubitans. The sequence goes on along the minus strand of OV121074.1, from coordinate 49,770,456 downwards.
AGACTTCTATGTAATGAGAGGATTGTTTCCAGTTACTGAATAAGATATTAGAGGCAAATGTAGAACATTTATGATTTTTCACTGGGCACGCTGAAGGGGAACTAAGGGGCATCGGATCTGAGATGTCAGGCCGGGCCGGGCTTCGGGCCGTCGGACTCTCGGACCGAGTCGGACTCTCGGACCGTGTCGGACTCTCGGACGAAGTCGGACTCTCGGACCGTGTCGGACTCTCGGACCGTGTCGGACTTTCGGACAGTCTCGGACAGATGTTACGTTTGGACAAATACTTCGGGCCGGGCCGGACTGAAAAATGTAAGCCCCGTCGGGCCTCGGGCCGGGCCGGACTCACGACCGGTCGGGCCGGTGTCGGGCCGGGCCAACGGAAAACAAGCAAATCCCATCTCTAAATTCTCGTCTACTCGGTAAACTTTCCCGTTAATATTTAGTTTATCAAACGTAACTATAGCGTCTCTTCCGTCAGCTCTTGCCCTGATCATTTCAGGGATAAGCACACGTCTGTCTCCAAGTACTCGTTGTGAAAAGTCTTCGTTGATCGTAATATTTTTTCCTTTTAATTGTTTTTTGTTTCTTGACACTTCTTCTCGTTTTTTAAAACTTAAAAACTTCACAACTATTGCACGTGGAAATTTACCTCCGGCTATACGGTGAGCCCTTTCAATGTCATTAGGCTGAATCGGCACACCTAACACATTGCGAATGACATCCAAGATGAGTTCTTCACAGTCACGCCACGACTCGTATCCACCTTCCTTTTCTCGGAGCCCACGAAACACTAGGTTGTTCCTCCTGCTCTGGTTTTCTAAGTAATCCTCTTTTCTTTTTATTATTATGTACACAAATTAGCCTCCCAAAAGTGTTGTCCATTCCGGGATTTGAACCCGGGTCCCCAACTTTCGCGGCTGGTGCTCTAACCGCTGAGCTAAATGGCCATTAAATTTGGGAGAAGTAATTTGCATACAGGGTGAGAATTGAATGTCCCCAGGGGGGTATGGTCCAGAGTCTACGAATACTCATAGTGGCTCTGGTACCGCGTGATGCTATACTGCAACCACATTTTACATTCAACCTCGAGTAACTCCAAATTAACGTTGGATGCGTTGAATTCTCTTTTAATCTTATTTAAATTACGAAAGCTCGTAATTGGCTATTCATTTTATTATTATGTACACAAATTAGCACTTAATGGCTATTCAAATTACACACTTTTGGGAGGCTAATTTGTGTACATAATAATAAAATGAATAGCCAATTACGAGCTTTCGTAATTTAAATAAGATTAAAAGAGAATCCTCTTTTCTCGCCATTTCTCTTAACTTAAACATTAGTTCTGAGTTAGCTGTTGATAAAAATTTGATTGTTCCTTCCATATCACTGATCTTTGATTCAAGAAAATTCACTTTAGATTCGACACACGTCAATTGAGACTTGATTGCTAGCACATTTTCTTCGACAGAGTCAAGTTTTTCGACTTTAGCCATTATGGCATCGAGCTTCTCGTCGGTGGTCGTTGTCGGTCCCGGGTTTAATTCTACGCCCCCAATTATTAACAATATCGCGATTACAATTCCGCACAACACACTGTTCACAGTACTCACACTTGCTCCGTCGCTAGCTAACGTTGCCCGGCGAGCCACATGCACTTTGCCAGCCCACGCGCCGATCCTCGCCCGCCAGCTTACGACGTCAATCATTGTTAGATTTTAGAAACCGCTCGTACCTGGACAACCACCCTCGACCGCACTCAGACTCAGACTTGCCTCGTGAGTTGCCGGAACGGTCACAACATAGTACCTAGGTATCTGTGAACCAGTCTGTGTGGAGTGTGATTCCAATTCAAGGGGCTGCAACTATATTTAGTGCGGAATTCACAGGAAGCCCTCGAGAAACGCTTGCGCTGCCAAGACTCACACACTCCCAATTTGCAACTTCGACCCCCAAGAAACCTCCCTCCCTCCCTTGCCAAGTTCCCAACTCCCAAAAACCACCCAAAGAAATGAACCCAACTCACCAAAAGAAAAACAAGTTACATCGGGGATAGCAGAACATGAAAAATATCCTTGTTATCGAAAAAAGACGACACTTTTCATCATCTTTCGCCTCCAAATTTGGTCTGAATCACGGTCTGAACGTATTCCCGAGTGTTCATACTTTGGCACCAGCCCCTGAACGCAGCCCGCAGAGCACAAGACCCGGTACCAGCCCCTGAACGCAACCCGCGGAGCACAAGATTCGGCACCAGCCCCTGAACGCAGCCCGCAGAGCACAAGATTCGGCACCAGCCCCTGAACGCAGCCCGCAGAGCACAAGATTCGGCACCAGCCCCTGAACGCAACTCGCAGAGCACAAGATTCCGCACCAGCCCCTGAACGCAACCCGCAGAGCACAAGATTCGGCACCACCCCCTGAACGCAACCCGCAGAGCACAAGATTCGGCACCAGCCCCTCAACGCAGCCCGCAGAGCACAAGATTCAGCACCAGCCCCTGAACGCAGCCCGCAGAGCACAAGATTCGGCACCAGCCCCTGAACGCAGCCCGCAGAGCACAAGATTCGGCACCAGCCCCTGAACGCAACTCGCAGAGCACAAGATTCCGCACCAGCCCCTGAACGCAACCCGCAGAGCACAAGATTCGGCACCAGCCCCTGAACGCAGCCCGCAGAGCACAAGATTCGGCACCAGCCCCTGAACGCAACTCGCAGAGCACAAGATTCCGCACTAGCCCCTGAACGCAACCCGTAGAGCACAAGATTCGGCACCAGCCCCTGAACGCAACTCGCAGAGCACAAGATTTCGCACCAGCCCCTGAACGCAACCCGCAGAGCACAAGATTCGGCACCAGCCCCTGAACGCAGCCCGCAGAGCACAAGATTCGGCACCAGCCCCTGAACGCAGCCCGCAGAGCACAAGATTCGGCACCAGCCCCTGAACGCAGCCCGCAGAGCACAAGATTCAGCACCAGCCCCTGAACGCAACCCGCAAAGCACAAGATTCGGCACCAGCCCCTGAACGCAACCCGCAGAGCACAAGATTCGGCACCAGCCCCTGAACGCAGCCCGCAGAGCACAAGATTCGGCACCAGCCCCTGAACGCAGCCCGCAGAGCACAAGATTCTGCACCAGCCCCTGAACGCAACCCGCAGAGCACAAGATTCGGCACCAGCCCCTGAACGCAGCCCGCAGAGCACAAGATTCCGCACCAGCCCCTGAACGCAACCCGCAGAGCACAAGATTCGGCACCAGCCCCTGAACGCAACCTGCAGAGCACAAGATTCGGCACCAGCCCCTGAACGCAGCCCGCAGAGCACAAGATTCGGCACCAGCCCCTGAACGCAACCCGCAGAGCACATGACCCGGCACCTCCGCCCAAATGAGACGCGATGTGTTCAATGTTGTGTCGATGTAATCGCCGCCCCTGCGCTCTCACCGAATTCACTTTTTTGCAACGTCCGCTCACGAGTGAAATGGACAAATTAGATTCTCCTTGAACGAGCAGATTCACAGAATCTAACTGAATAATGATTTAAATTTTGACTTCGGATTCAATGAAAAAATTATCCACCAAACTTTCTCACTGAAGATATTATGCAAAAGTGATGTACAGCAACAACATTTACAATTTATACGTTTGAAAAGTTGCCCCAAGAGACGTGCTATGAATTATTTGAGCAAACTCATATCAGACGTGAACACAAACTCAATCGATTGACTGTGCCTGAGCCAGCCGAAATCTCAGCTCCGGGCGCGTTATTTGTTGCAGAGCACAAAGATCTAGGGTCCATCCCAATCCCAACGTGGTAACACATGACTCGCCTCCCCCCCCCCCCCCCCCCAATCTTCCGGCACCCGAATCAAATCCCTCGAATTGCCAGCTGCTCGGGAAGCGAGAGAGTACCGCGGGCTGTCAACGGGCGCTGGAAACAAACTGAGCAACTCGTTATATATTTTCACTACAGGAATATCTAAATTAAATACACACAGATTCTTAACACCGTATAGAATACCTACCTACCTGCAAGATTTCAATTTTACACTACATTTCACATCATTTGCAGTGCAATTCAATTTGTCATGCATCAATTACAAATCAATTGTAACATAATAAAAACACGGTTTTCATTTTAAATCTTACAATTGTTGTGTAGGTACGGGGCCCAGAATCTTTGCGCAGCGACAGCGAGCATATTTTAATTTACATGCACCTTGACCTCTAGCGCCAAAGTATCAAACATTCTCATGTGCAGGAGCCTGCGCTCGCCTAGTCCATCGCCTAGGGACTTTACATTTGATATGCCAAGTTTAATCCGAGACATTAGCAGTTTTCAAAGATTACATTGTCTTGTTGAGAGCATTTCGAAGTCTATTTATGCGTTTTCTAAATAATTTCCAGGGTTGCTCAGCTTCCTACGCTTGAGTCGACTGTGAACCTGAGTCCCTGGTGGCTGGGTAGGGACTAGGGACTAGGGAGGCGCCATTCTTAGGAGCCCATCATCTCATTATCTCAACATCGAGGTGCCAGTTTGGAGAGCGAAGCGTATGTTCTCTTCGACAAGCAGATACAATGCTCTTTCTTTATAAATAGCATAACGATATTGGAAGGCGGAGAGAGGCGATGTCTGTTCACATTACGTTAACAAGGCTGGTTAGTAGGATGTAGGAAGAACAGGCCAAGAGGAATTCACTAGCAGCCTAAACTCCATTTCACGTTACGAAGGAGAGTGGATTTACACCCTCCTTGAGGACACACCGCTGTTTGACGCGAGCTAGAGTTCCAAAACTGATTATATAGGCTATGTCATGCTCAAGACATGGCTTGTAAGTTTTTAAACTTATAGCTGGTGTCTAGCAGCAGTGGGTACTCGAGGAAGATGGAAATCTACTTTTATTCTTAACATGAAATGGAGTTTAGTGTATGACTAGTGTTCAATCGAAGGGTAATTGTGTATATCTCGTGTATAAAAGGTGCGTACCTGCAGATAGAGCTCGCTGGCCTCGACTACGCTCTGGTGCATGAACTGGCAGGTGTTGACGATGCCTCTGAGCACCTGTACACCCACCTCCAGGTTGGGGATGTCGTCGAGGAACTGGAACGCCACCGACTGCAAGGCAAGCACGCGAGTCAGCAGGTCGTCCGGCATTCGTGAACTACAGGACCACTTTGGGGAGAGACTGCATTTTATTGTATTGTATTTTATTGTATTGAATTGTATTGTGTATAACAGGAATAGTTTTAGAATGGCAAAGTGGTACAGAGCCGACACCAGGTGGTGGAAAAATGGTGAGTAAGTACTCTGTTCTGTCGCGATTGACACACAATCGCCAAGAGTGAAACCTCAACGCATACCACCAGGGATAGTTTGGTATCATGCCTTTATTTCCATGTTATAAATGTTCACGTTTAAACATTATTTACACTTACAGTCGGTCATGATGGTACCATATTTTAAAATTAAAAATTTAGTTTACTCTTTAAATATAGTATACAACAGATAACTGCACAAAAAATGTCACCACATTCAAATCTAAAAAAGTAAGTTGGAGAGTGTTTTGCAATTTCATATGTAGTACATTGCTTTGCAACCACGTTATTTATTTCGGAACTTTCTTGGTTAGTAGTACTGGTAACGCAAAAATCCACGGATCACGGTACTTCGCGACCCTTGCGAACCCTAATAACGACCACTTGCTACTCCCTTGAAAGTTGAAACACGAAAAAGAAAATGCCCCATAACGTTCGACTTCGATTTGCAAAATCCGTCGACCTTTTCGAACTTGTAACTACAGCAAGGAGTTTGATATTGAATTAAGATCTTGTGTTTGAAATCACACGTCGGTTTATAGGTTGTAGCGTGTTTCCACAAAAGACTCGCCTCTTTAACAGTAATGTTCGCAATTCGTTCACGCGAGGGTGCGACGTCGTCTACGGCAGACGCCGAGAGTTTGTTGAGACGTGTAAAACGTCCTCCGTTACGCACATGACGACAGCAAAACAGGATAATTAAGCGAGCAATAACGAGCAGGATGTTCGATGCGGAAGGTACTTGATCCCTGGCCCGCTTGGCTGGCTGGGACCGATCGCTGCTGGAGTAAGCCGACCAACACACGGTTCACGCTCGCTGTCAGCACACAGAGAAACCCTCGGAACGAAGAAACCGACTTAAATAATGAATCGGAAACGGTCGAACGCGGCGGATAATGTCAATAATCTGATGCTCCTCCGATATCAGTAAATACGAGGACGGAAATGGCAAGAACGATACCGTTTTGACTCCGAGCTGAGCGCCGAGCGCTAGTGGATGCCTCCAGGCCGGACTTTCGGACACTTTCAGCTGGGACCCGCATCTAGCGATACGGCTCGAGGAAAGTTTGACTTTGAGAGTTCCGTCAACTTTGATGGGTGATCGAAAGGTCCCACCGAACGTTGTATTCACATACATTGGTTTGTCGAATGTCACGCTTCTTGTTGGATTGAGATGGCAATTCATTCATAGTTATTCATTTCTATAAGTTTCATTGTGATTTTTAAACACACTGGAACAATAATAGCATCCGAAAATAGTTAAATTTTTATTAAAATTTTTTTTGTCCTCTTTATTCGCACTTTTCCTACAATTTCAGTTGACAATTTGATGCTCTCCTACGATTTCACAAACTTGAATTGAAATGGATACAGTGATAATGATACAGTGGATACAGTGGATACAAGATAATGACACAAAATTTTGCAAGATCTCGTAAGATCTTGCAAGATCGTGACACAAGATCTTGTGTCAAGATCTTATAAGATCTTGCAAGGTCTTGACACAAGATCTTGTGTCAAGATCTTATAAGTTCTTGCAAGATCTTGTCAAGATTATTCACAATCTTGAGGCAAGATCTTGCAAGTTCTTGTCTCAAGATCTTGTCTCAAGATCTTGCAAGATCTTGACTCAAGATCTTGTGAAAAATCTTGTAATATTTTCCAAAATCGTGGCAAGATCTTATAAGATCTTGCAAGATCTTGCAAGATCTTTCAAGATCTTATAAGATCTTTCAAGATCTTATAAGATCTTGCAAGATCTTTCAAGATCTTGTAAGATCTTATAAGATCTTGAGACATGATCTTGCAAGGTCTTGGCAAGATCTTATAAGATCTTGCAAGATCTTGGTAAGAATTTTCAGCAGGGCTGTTCGTAGTAGTGCAACTGAGCTTGATTTGCGTAGCCCTGACAGCACAGGGAAGAAATGTCACTCGAAAATACCTTGTTATAAAGCTTGCTACACATTTAAACAGCTACTCCAGAATCGGTATTCTCAGACCATTTTCTTTGATCTCATGGCCCAGGTATTCGTAAAACCTGCTGTCCCAGGGTTTTCTTGAACCAAGAACGCCGATGTAGATCTTTTTGAAGCAAGTCAAACCGAAATAAAGTTTTTTTATTTTCTGTGTTTCAAATGTCGCTGCAAATTGTTAACTTCCTATTGTCATATAGGTATAAGGTTGGTTTAAACGTGGATTGCATAAATTTCAGAGGCGGACACAGGAGATTGTTTCATGGTTCACCTTTAATACCATGCAGTCAGATGGGGTTCTTTTCTGTTACATTGTTTACTCTGCCTGGCAGGGAATGCTCAAGGAAGTTATGAATGCGTAATTTAGCACACCGACTTTCGGGGCATAAAAGGGCTGCATAACGAAATGGAGAAAGAAGTGAAGAGAAGAATCCCAGAGAAAATACACTGGGATTCGTTAGGTCGAAAGCAAACTTGCAAGGAAACGCAGAGCGCAATAATTAACCAACGTCTGCATTAAAAAGAAACCCCGTTTCCCGCGACGCCGCCAATTTTCCAGCTCGAAGCGCCAGCAGCAGCTCGCGCCTCGCCGCGTTATTTCCCGCCTAAAGAGACTGGATTTATTATGTGTCCGCGAACGATGGGGCACCTGAGACCACGCGGGCGGCGGGCTCCGGTAAATTATTGACCCCCGGGTCCCGGGTCCCGGTCCCGGGCAGCTTCTGAGTGGGACCGGGACCCCAGAGACTCGCTGCGTGAAGCACTGCCTCCCACCCCGAAAGGAAGAGCGTTTCCGAATACCTATAGGAATATCGCGCGAAATCAATTTATACAGTACACTACGCAAAACATGGGCAAATTGGGAATATCGGGAAGAGCCTGAAAGTTGTCCCTTACGCTGGACATTTGTGTGCTAGTCCATTCCCCGTGTAGGGTCGCATGGGGTCGCATAGGGTCGCATAGGGTCGCATGGGGTCGCATAGGGTCGCATAGGGTCGCATAGGGTCGCATAGGGTCGCACAGGGTCACATAGGGTCACATAGGGTCGCATAGGGTCGCATAGGGTCGCATAGGGTCGCATAGGGTCGCATAGGGTTGCATAGGGTCACATAGGGTCGCATAGGGTCACATAGGGTCGCATAGGGTCACATATGGTCGCATAGGGTCACATAGGGTCGCATAGGGTCGCATAGGGTCGCATAGGGTCACATAGGGTCGCATACTGTCGCATAGGGTCGCATAGGGTCGCACAGGGTCACATAGGGTCACATAGGGTCGCATAGGGTCGCATAGGGTCGCATAGGATCACATAGGGTCGCATAGGGTCGCATAGGGTCGCATAGGGTCACATAGGGTCACATAGGGTCGCATAGGGTCGCATAGCGTCACATAGGGTCACATAGGGTCGCATAGGGTCGCATAGGGTCGCATAGGGTCACATAGGGTCGCATAGGGTCACATATGATCGCATAGGGTCACATAGGGTCGCATAGGGTTGCGTCAGCGAAGTGTTGTTACTTAATGCCGGTTTCTCAGTGGCCCGTTAATGATACTAACGGACCATTAGCAAGAAAATAATAGGATCTAATTGGACGTTGCTAAGCAAACAACAAGTTAACAGACCATTATATATTTAACGTGTCTTGAAAAACCGGGTCTTAGGGCCGGTTTACAATGTTCAGAAAAGTGATATATAGTCCAATTTCTGAATTCCTGGTCAAATCCACTTCAGGGCTTCGGACAATTCCATTGTTAAAACAGACATGTATCTTGACATCCGTCAAGAATTCGAACCCTTTCTCAGCCCTATGTTGCTAATTTTCGGGGAAACCCCTTTATTCCCAATCTTCAGGTAGGTAAGCACACAAGAGGGACGAAAGTGACAACGCAGCTATTTGCAAGGAGATTTGTCAGTTGTCACTTTCAAAGAGAACACAATAGAGCTTAGAACAGCTTAAAAGGGTCGGCATCGCGTCTTTCTACACTAAAATCTCAAGTGGTTTTGACCAGTAATTCGCGAATGTTCTTTAACTGCCAGCTAAGTTTGTTATCTTCAAGGTCACAGCAAATCAAATACATATATTTTCATTTTAACTGACAGTTTACACTTTAACTGGACTTTGTAAAGCCGGGCCTTAGTGAAGCTACATACAGTGTTATACGTGGATTCTGCCCATGACATTGCTTGAAATAATATCATTTATCAGCATTCTTCTTAAATCTTCAGTCTACATCAAAGTCATTCGTATATAATAGATGTAATGTGGCAGTCAACCTTCATTGATTTTTGTTTCTGGAATACCAGCTCAAAGAAACTGAATTCGCTTACTCCGGCGTACCAGGGAAAATTCTCTGCGGCGATAAGGACTGGGGATGCAATCCGGGGTGACAGCTCCCCACAGACATTCGCTGGGAAATCTACAGTGACGGGTCTCGTCTGGAGGTTTCACTACAAACTCGTGCTGTCGAGTAGGCACCACCCGATTTGACAACCAACACTCATTACACAGTTATATTGCCGGTATATTATAAAGTGGTTTTGAAAAGTGAGACTACAGTTCTACCATTGATTTTAGACCTTACACCACGTTAATAATTTACGAAGAAATACCCTTAAAAAATCCCCAGAGAAACGATTTTTTCTTTTCTTTTTTAAAGTCGGTGAATATTGCAGATCCAATGCTTGCTCCAAACATTCCTGTTATCCCGTGGTGCATTCCAAATTGGGAGCATGTCTCGTCTTGCATCTACAGACTGTTACAGTTCTGAATCTTGTATGTAAAGATTGCTTTAAAAGGGCTTTTGACCCAACGCAAGACTGACTCCATTCCGCGTCATTTTGCGGCGAACAGCTACCTGTCATTGTCGGCTGTCATTCAGGCTGTGTAACCCTAGCCCACATTGCCGGCTGTCTCTCAAGATGCGTAACCCTAGCCCACATTGCCGGCTGTCTCTCAAGATGCGTAACCCTAGCCCACATTGTCGGCTGTTTCTCAGGCTGTGTAACCCTAGCCCACATTGTCGGCTGTCTCTCAAGATGCGTAACCCTAGCCCACATTGTCGGCTGCCTCTCAGGCTGTGTAACCCTAGCCCACATTGCCGGCTGTCCCTCGCCTACTACACGCCAGTTGTTGTGGTATATGCTTGCAAGGCGCGTCTGATGGGAAACGACCGAGCCGGTTATTGGGTCGGGGAAATGCTTTTCGCGGTCAGGATTGCTTATTACACGTGCAGAAGTCTCAACTTAGAAGGGGCTCATGGTTTTGACACGAGTAGAGAAGCAATTAATTACTGTTGCGAGTGGAGAGGCTTCCAGGAGCCTTGATTGCAAATTCCTCGCTGTCGTCAATCACGAGTTCACTCTTATATGGGTCGGACTTCCTACTCCAACGCACAGCTGATGCATGCGTTCCTAGCACACTCACTATACCATAATGTCACATAATGTGACGCGAGACTGACTGGAAGAAGCCCCACCGCTGCGAACTCGCCGCTAATTATTGAATAGAGTTTTGCAGCATGGGAAATGCACACTGAACGGCTAAAAGATTGACTTTGCGCAATTTATGTAAGTTAGTGCTCGGCTCGGGCTCAAATTACTTCCGTTATGAATGAACCGCAGACATGTTATCAAGCCTGTAATTGCAATCATACCGGCTCTTGCTTCCATCTGTAATATATTATGCTTTAAATTAATCTGCACCGCTCTCGCTGTCAGCACTACACCGCATGTTGAGAGTGCATGACGAGAACACCGTGTTCAATCTGGATCCTAACGAGTTCTTATAAGCAAACCGCAGCGTCTAATAACCTTCCAAGCTGCAACGCAACACATGACAGTCGGAGCTGGCTCCCGTGTTATTTCAACAGTGGCGTACCTTCAAATCGGAGGCCCCTTGCCCTAACCTACCCCGTGCTCACCTGCAAGGCCGAGTCCGGCCAGGCGCTGAACCAGTCGATGGTGCAGCAGTTGACGAGTGCCGGGAACTGCCGCAGTCGCGCGCGGAACACCTCGCCGATCGGGCTGAGGACACACGACGCACTGCGTGACAGTCTGGCGTGACAGTCTGGCGTGACAGTCTGACGTTGCAGTCTATCGTGACAGTCTGACATGACAGTCTGACGTGACAGTCTGGCGTGACAGTCTGGCGTGACAGTCTATCGTGACAGTCTATCGTGGAACTCTATCGTGACAGTCTAGCGTGATAGTCTGACATGACAGTCTAGCGTGGCAGTCTATCGTGACAGTCTGACATGACAGTCTAGCGTGACAGTCTGGCGTGACATGGACGTCACCTCGATGGCGGTGTGGGTCCTTTCAATTCGCACACTGGACCATGGCTGGACAGCGCAGACGCAACGCGAGTCCGTATATCGCAACGAACGACGCTCGACCGCGACGCAGCTGACTCTGTTTCCCTCGCGGCGCAGTGAGTTGGGTTGACATTGACTTGGGCTCTGACTGCGCCCCACGGTCCCGGGGAGTCTCGGCGCGTGGAGATGAAACCGGTCCACCCCAGAGCGAACCGAGTGAACCGAGCGAATAACCGAGCGAACCGAGCGAACCGAGTCCGTTAGCTGCGTTTACAGCGATGCAAAGCGACGGCGTCGCCGACCGTGTCGTTTCGCAACCAAAAAGATGAACATATCTCACTCGTCTACGACGCCCTCGCTTCGCAGCCAAAAAGATGAACATATCTCACTCGTCTACGACGCCCTCGCTTCGCAACCAAAAAGATGAACATATCTCACTCGTCTACGACGCACTCGCTTCGCAGCCAAAAAGATAAACATATCTCACTCGTCTACGACGCCCTCGCTTCGCAACGCTGTAAACGCAGCGCTTGCAGCGACGCCTTTTGATGCGAGACTCTGTCGGTGTCACGATTAGCGGGGGTTGTTCAAGCGTGCTCATCTCATGTAATGTACCTAATATTATTATTAATAAGAAAAGTATAAATAGATTTTCGCAAGCAACCGTTTGATGTCACGCTCCGGCAGGCGCTGTTTCTTGTCATATACCTACAGACCGAGAAGATTATTTTTCAATTTTCTGATATTAATCGAAGAAAGCTCCAACGCTTTTTGACTACAAGTATAGATACTTTATAAATTGGTTCAACCAGAATTTTATAATGACAAAAACAGCAGTAAAAAGCCGAAAAAATCATACATTGCAATATAAAATTTAATGCGATGTCTAACAAATTATAGCTATTATATTCAGGAGATGTTTTATAAGTCTTTTCAAGTGCTTCTAAGTTCTGCTGACACACAAGCTTTTTACCTCGTGGATTTTTACCTTTTGTATCTAGGCATTATCGAGGTGGTAATTTATTTTCCAAGCTCTTTCCAAACGTTCCCAACTTTATATATTGCATCTGTCTCTATAAATATGGCAAAACATTGAAATATTCTGAAACACATTCGAGCTCAGTGAATATTTTGAGTCAAATTCAATTACTTAAATTTAATTTTCTGCTGAAATTCATTAAATGATGAAATTGAATAGAGCACATAACTCAATGTTGAATTAGCCTAGGAATCTGTAAACGAAGCCGCGCCATCCGCTTGGTGAGTAAAACAGTTTTGGAAACTGCTGGCTTCACAGCTTCGACAAATTTTCGAAAAATATTTTAACTTTCGTAAATTTTTATCGGTTCAAAATCGAGAAGAAATTTAGATGCTCTGCAAATTTCAAAGCGACCCTTGACATTCACGGCGTGCCATTTCTTTGGCTAAATGTGAAAACAGCGACCTCGATAGGGGATGAGTGTTGCCGCGGAGGTGGATGGGGGGGAGGGGGGTCCGCGAATCAATCAACACGATGCAAGAGTGCTTAGAACTCCACGACACCACTTTCCATTACTTTCGCGCCGTGGGCGAAGCGTTGTTTGCGGTTGCCCGGGCGGCGCCTTTCCGTTCCCAGCATTAGCCTAGCAGACCTCGCCAAATAGCCGTTTTCACTGGCTGCACATTCAAACTGTAGTGACGTCACTCCCCCACGAGAAGAGCCCACGTGCTCGGCGACAGACTTATCTCGTCTCCATGCGCCATAATGCTATAAACCTAATTTCGCCGATACAATTCTGACTTCCGTGGCAGAACGTGTCTCGTTTGCTGACTTGCAAGCTATGTCCGAATTTCAGCGAAGCTTGCGAATGATTGAATTATTTGCGCGGTTATGACAATCACATACCTGCTGGCTATAATGAACCTTTCTCTTACACTGCACTACGTACGCCGCACTAAGTTCTATTTTAAAGCGTAGCATATGAGTTTCATATAATGTTACTAATCAAATGTAGTTAATAATCAAACAAAGTGATTATTTTGTTATTATTCATGCTTAACAGTTGTATCTATTGTGTCAATAAAATCTTGAAAACGGTGAGAGCCTATAATGCAATTTATTGACAGCTTAGTGAGGTTATATTCACTTCACCTATCAGAGAACTTCGGATATTGCTCGGAGTAAACTTATTCATTCACTTATTAATGCATTTTTAGTGTTAAACGGAAACTAAATGAATAGTCTAGTTCTGGTGTGCTGATTGTAATTGTGAAATGATGCTTCGACAAGACTTGAACATGACATCTCAGCCCCGACATCGAACAAGTGAACTTCAAGTGTCACTGTCAAATCTGGAATTGCGCGAGTGGCGCGAACACTTTGACAGCAGCGAAGTTTTTCAAACGCCTACTATATATTCTGTTTTAACAACTTGTTATCAACGTAGCGATCTTCTGAGTCCACCAGCGCGGAGAATTATCGTTTCACTCGTTTCGCGGAATACGGCGCAGATCTTTCTTGACACGGAGCTTTTGGCGCGGGCGTATGACGTCACGTCATTTTGAATTTTTAACCAATCAAAACGAATGATTTGGCGAAGTCTGCTGGGCTCATGCTGGGAACGGAATGGCGCGCCCGGGCCTTTGACAGTCAAACATTGTGTCCGAGTTCGGCGACCGCTGGGTGCATCTAGTTTGTTTGCCAGGGTTTCCAAACTGAGGACAGCATTGTGCTGGTCTGCTTGCTGCACAGTGCTCGCGGACCCACCCCTAGTATCGACCAAGCGGCATCAAGCTGCAGCCCAGACCCGTCTCGCTCTCTGTTGTCGGTCGCGCCGCACCGCGCCGCTGCCGTTTGCTTTCCAAGCCAACGTATTACAAGCAGTTAATAAAGCAGCGACTTTCCCGCGTTCGGGACGCGCATCCTACGGGGTTACTTTCCCGGCGAGGCAGTCGAGATGCAAATCCATTCGCGCGCATTCGGGAGCCTGGGCAGGTTGATCTCAGGTATGAGTACGGAAACGCTGGGTCACAAACTTGGAGCGACACATCGAGTTTCTAAGCTTTCGGAAAACGAACGTAGCTGGCTTCAAACGGCATTCCACTGAAAGTGTTTCCAATTTTGTTCCGAGTCACCACCCGACGCGTTAGCACCAAACTCGGCTGCAAGATGGCGGCGGCAGTCAAACACAGAGAAGAAAGCGTGGGTTTCTCAGCTCACCTCATCGCGATGACTACGTGGAGGTTCGTCCGGACGACCTTGAGATACGCGCCGAAGAGATTGGACTTGGTCGCCAGCAGCCCCTGCTCCTGCACCTGTAAACCAAGCACGCAACGGCGTCAACCAGTGGCGTGCCACACGCCTTGAGAACCCCTCCCCCCCCTCTACCCCCCTTCCGACAGCAGCACAGTGTTCCGAAAATAGCATGCTTTTAGCCAGTATTCAAACTATAAAAATACCAAAACAAAGAAAATGAATTCTTTATTAATTGAATTCATTCAAGTATATTATGAGAGTAATACAAGGCGACACTCTCAAAGCGCTTGATTATTACTTCTCTGTACTGTGGACACAAACAAATAAGTGTAACTTGTTTGTTTTTTCTCTCTTGCATTGGTAGTCGCTTGTTTCATTCCCCTTGACCGCAGATCCACAAAGCAGGGATTTTCAAAGCCCGGGCTAATTTCGTAATCTATGTGGCATCAACCAATGGGGTCCACTGCACACTCAACCTCATGCGTCGCACACAACCCCCCCCCCCCCCCCCCCCCCCCAAGATGGGCTTTGTGGATGTGGGCCCAGATGACATCCATATCCAACAACAGCGAGAAGTTCATCTTACAATTTGAGCCGTCCTGTCTATCCATAAGTCGCACCATCAGCTGTCAGTCAAGCGGTTGCCACTTGGCGCTCAGCTGATCGGTTAGCGCAAGACAGCGCAGCAAAATCTAGCGATCTCATTGCTTGCTGCAATCGTTTGGCGGGACTCCAGTGGACGTCAAAGTCAGCTGATCGGTTAGCGCAAGACAGCGCAGCAAAATCTAGTGATCTCATTGCTTGCTGCAATCGTTTGGCGGGACTCCAGTGGACGTCAAAGTCAGCTGATCGGTTAGCGCAAGACAGCGCAGCAAAATCTAGTGATCTCATTGCTTGCTGCAATCGTTTGGCGGGACTCCAGTGGACGTCAAAGTCTGCTGATCGGTTAGCGCAAGACAGCGCAGCAAAATCTAGTGATCTCATTGCTTGCTGCAATCGTTTGGCGGGACTCCAGTGGACGTCAAAGTCAGCTGATCGGTTAGCGCAAGACAGCGCAGCAAAATATAGCGATCTCATTGCTTGCTGCAATCGTTTGGCGGGACTCCAGTGGACGTCAAAGTCAGCTGATCGGTTAGCGCAAGACAGCGCAGCAAAATCTAGTGATCTCATTGCTTGCTGCAATCGTTTGGCGGGACTCCAGTGGACGTCAAAGTCAGCTGATCGGTTAGCGCAAGACAGCGCAGCAAAATCTAGTGATCTCATTGCTTGCTGCAATCGTTTGGCGGGACTCCAGTGGACGTCAAAGTCAGCTGATCGGTTAGCGCAAGACAGCGCAGCAAAATCTAGTGATCTCATTGCTTGCTGCAATCGTTTGGCGGGACTCCAGTGGACGTCAAAGTCAGCTGATCGGTTAGCGCAAGACAGCGCAGCAAAATATAGCGATCTCATTGCTTGCTGCAATCGTTTGGCCGGACTCCAGTGGACGTCAGTCACAGTCATGGCGTGCGCAGGGTCTCAGATTAGGTGGGTCCAAAAAGTAACGGTTGGGGGGGGGGGGGGGGGATAATGTTCACACCACAGGCTTGAGGGGTTCTGTAAAATATATTTTTCGAAGAAAACTTGCAATTCGAAACTTGGAACATGGCGTTTTCATTTCGTTTCAACATTTTCATTCAGGGGAGGTGCATGGCTTAACTTTAACCGGAACCGTGGGGGGGGGGGCTGATCTGGGGGTTCAGGGCTTTTAACATGATTGAGGGTCAGGGAGCACAGTCCCCGGGAAAATTGTTAATAGCCAATGTTATTTTCACGCTAATCTACGCGTTTCAGAAAATACATTAGGTGGAGCCCAGGCCAACGCTCGCCCCCCCCCCCCTGCGCATGCCTATGGTCACAGTGAAGACCGGTTTCCCCGAGAGTCAGCTGCACTTCATGTCTCACCGCCAGGTACGCCAGTGGCCAAGTCTCCTCGTCCCATTGACGGGACGCCACTGGCAGGACCTCGAGCTCGTTATCTGAGTCCTCGCACCCCGCGATTGCGTCTTGTCTGCGTTGATTGCATCCCGCATTGTTTAGGGGCGACACTCGATCTCGTCAGGGACTGCGGCTCGGGTGGAATCAGGTGGGATCGGGTGGGACGGTAACGAGATTGCCCCGTGGGGTGCGGGCCGGGCGCAAAGCACACGGCGCGCTCCGTTATTCTAGGTAAACAATTACCTGCGGGGGAAATACGTGCGTATTTCTTGATACGTGTATATACCGGGAATCTCCTTTCCCGGTTGACTAAATTTGAATTCTCAACAACGTTTCGCACTCGTTGGAAAGTTTATCTTAGGTTTCTGAAATTGAATTGCATAAAGTAAGCTCCAGCCAGTGAAGAACAACGATCAGTTACCGCTAACAGGTTGTGTGGGCAAAGGATATATCCGATTGCATTATTCTCGCCAGCTAGTTGTCTTTCTCAAGCAGGTCTCGAATCCCCACCGAGCACTTGGGAGATGCTACACAATGCAAGCCGGGTGGGCTTGTTCTTCTCTGGCTGCACAGAACTGCTGGCTAAAGTCCGTGACATCCGTTCTTAGGCAAATCTAAACCGAACAACTCTTCCGTGGACGACCGTGCGGACACGACTTATTTGAAGCGTGATTGCGTGAACGCCGAAATGATTTCTATTTCGGTTGATTTTATGTTTTGTTAAATTTAATACTTCTTAGCAAAATACAATAGTACCTACCTTAATGTGATATTTTCACTTTCGAGATAGAATAAAACACTTTTCACAAATGCTTTTGACTTGTGTCTTCATCCATCTTCAATACATTCAATCCCCTCCTCTAAAATAAAAAAAACTTTGATCTTCTCTTTCCAATCGTCGCATGTTGCAGTCATTATAAATAATTTTGCCCTAATTTAGAAGTCTGTATTTCTAATATTGCACATTTCGTCTATCTTTGTTGGGCATACTTCTCATGTGCTTCCACACTGTTTTCTCAAAACATATTATCTTTGCTATAATACCGTTTATTTAATTTGTTCTGCCAATCTCCCAACCTCATGCGCCACACCATATTCTCAGAAGTCCACCACGTTATTAGTTCTAGATGCGAAAACTCAAAATGATTCGCGCCGTTTCTCTCGGCAGAATTAACGCCGCTAGCATCCCTTTGGTAGCGCTAGCGAGAAGTGCGTCAGCGTTTGGTCTGATTGCTCATTAGAGACGCAGCTGACAATCAGAAGGCAAGCCTAGCCCAAGCCACTGTCTCTTACGCGAACTAGGTACATACTGCAGCTCTAGACGTGGAGGCCTTACTTTAAACTTAGTTTCCTCGACTTCGGCCTCGAAACTTCCACCACGCAAGTGCGGAGGGAAAGGCCAATTCACGTAAAAAACTAGCAGTAAACTAAGCAGTTTGTCTTATGGCTTAACGCATAATCGTTCACAGTGCTCCGTAACAGTACCCACAATGTTAAAGCAGCCGCAAATTTTGCAAACACCAAAATTAAGGAGACAGATCAGTTCACCAGTAAGTGGCTTTCAGACCAAAAGTTGCCGACGTCCCAGGGCAACATCGTTGACGTTCTCATTCCAATATATCAGTATGTTGTAGACAAAATACGTAAATAAGGGCGACATAGCCTTTTTTCCGAAAATTTTCGCCTGGAATGCTAGAAATTTTCTAATATTTACCCTTTTTAGAGCCATTGTATACGAAAGTGCAAAGAAAATTTTGGAAAAAATGACCATATTCACCCTTATTTACTTATTTTGTCTACAACATACTGATATATTGAAATGATACATTTAATGGTGTGGCCGCGAGACGTCGGAAACTTTTGGTCTGTTTCGAGAAAAAAAGTGCTAATGGTGCGATTTTGGCCACACTGAATGTGTATCATGAATGGCTACATGTGTATCTTGCACGTGATGTGTCTCATGCCGATAGGAGGCGATTTACTGAAACTGGTATCTGGAAGTGATCTTTCTGCTTAACGTTGATGTTGACGCCGACCTTGAGATCCAATCAGATTCGCCTGATATTTGGCGCGCTTTGAATGGCAACTGACCTACTTTGATTTCGACTTCCTGTTGAAATTCTAGTTTTGGGATCGTTTTAACTTGGTATCAAAAAACCTATTAACCACTCACAACCTACCTGTTGAAATTCTATAGTTCGTCTCAGGTTCTTTGGCAGCAACGAACCGGTTTTCTACAATGTTATAGTATAGGCCCAGTGCCCCGAGGCGCTGCCAAAAATCGGGAGACGTACTATAGTTTTGGGTTCGTTTCAACTTGGAATCAAAGAACCTTATAACCACTCAAAAAAGGCTGGAATCAGCTATCCAAGGTGGCCGCCATTCAAGCCGAAATGCGACTTTCCCATTGGGCAGTGTCTTACTGCTAAACTTGATTGTGAACAGCCAGATCTCAAGTTTGTGTGAAAGTTACAGTTGAGTTACTGCTAAGTTTGATGTGAACGGAGCTTAAAACTTGGATTGTTTTCGAGGCAGGAATTCCACTGTACCAAGAAATCTACCTACGCAACACGCTCGGAGTTTGCAACTAACTAGCTCTAACAACTCGATACAAGCAAGAATGCCAACCATGTGCGCGCAAAGTACAGACCTGCAGAAGTTAGCATAATTAGTTACAAAATCTGTCTGAATTAGCAGCCCCGGGCGCGACTTTACAATCGCTGCTGAGCTCAGACAATGTTAAAATTCCCAGCCATTTTATTGGTTCGGAATCGTGCAAGGTAACATGGCACCGTTCACCTGTAATTCTGTCGCACACGTTCTTTTAATCCGATCGTCGATAAAATTTAATTTCACAAATTCGTGCTTCGTATAAACAGTGGAATATTCGAAATCAAATAAGACAGACAGCTCAAATCGCAGCACCTGCTGTGTGGGGACAGTTGACATTTTAATTAGGTTAAAATACAAACACCATACGCGGCAGATTCATCACTTGCAACGTTACCATCATTGCGCTGTAACCACGTCAAATTGATTTACCACAACTATTATCTGCTGCCAATCGGTTAATTGATCATTGAAAAAACTTAAAAGATTGAGCGATAAAGTCAAGTCTATTTTCATACCAACTCAATTTGGTAACTATTCCAGCCAATGGCGAAGAGGGAAATTGTAACATTGTCTGTGCGCAGTAGCGACTGTAAATTCGCGCCCGGCGAGTTTCAGTGGTAGCGTGAAATTATCACAAAGGGTAGATTCAGGGGGGGGGGGAGGGAAAGGGGAGCCAGGAAACGATAAGCTGATACATATCTCTATAACACACGTATTAGAAATAAAAAAATTAATTAGGGAAATTAAACGAAAACGCATGTGGTTTGTTGAAGTGCGTAGGTCCGTCAAACAAGTGATTACAGAGTAAACAGCGCGTCGTGCGGTGTTTACTTGCCGGCCCATCTCATTGCCTGGAACTCTTTGATTTGCTTCATGTATGTGATCTAATTCGTTTCCGTTGTTCAGTGTACAGCACTCTTGATACACGTCTGAACATATAAAGAGCATGACAGCATGGCATGATTGTGAAAATAAACTATAGTTAGCATTGAGAGGAAATTGTCACTGGCTTAAGCAGATACCAGTATGCAATGATGGAAGGAAGGCGAAGCAGAAAAAATGTACACCCAAACCGGGTTCGTTTCCCGGTTCGAGTGCACATTTTTCCAGCTTCGCCTTCCTTCCATAGTTAGCATTGATCTACATCTACGAGATCTACTTGATTTATTAAATAAATGATCCACTTTGCACTCATGTATAGGGGAGGGAATAGAGTGCGAGAAAAGAGTCCGACTTCCGACGTCTGTTCCACGTCCGTCGGTGCTCATCTAACGGGGCCAACGGACCCACTGACGCTTGACAGAGCCAGGTAACGACACCTGGAGAAACAATTACACTTCACATAGCATCCAATTGTCAGTGTGTAGTTTTGCCACTTTGTAGCTACTGACCAGGTTTCACTTCACATAACATCCAATGCACAGTGTGGAACATTGTTTTGGAGCTACTGACCAGGTTTCACTTCACATAACATCCAATTCCCAGTGCGGAACATTGTTTTGGAGCTACTGACCAGGTTTCACTTCACATAACATCCAATGCCCAGTGTGGAACATTGTTTTGGAGCTACTGACCAGGTTTCACTTCACATAACATCCAATGCCCAGTGTGGAACATTGTTTTGGAGCTACTGACCAGGTTTCACTTCACATAACATCCAATGCCCAGTGCGGAACATTGTTTTGGAGCTACTGACCAGGTTTCACTTCACATTACATCCAATGCCCAGTGTGGAACATTGTTTTGGAAGCTACTAATCAGGTATAAGAAAAAAGTAGATAGGTCTCAAAATGTAATAAAATCAGTATTTTGTTTTGTTAATGCTCGGTTTTACTAAGTTTCTTAACTATTACTTGGGATTCCAATTTCGAGTTGCAACTGAATTCGCTGCACAATCGATTGGCTAAATTCACTTTTAACTCCTGGTTGGGATCTCAACTAGGAGTCAGAAACTTTGTAAAAACGTGCACAATTGAGCTGGTCGCCCTTTTGTAATTAGCTCAGCTCGGCTCGGCTCGGCTCGGCTCGGCTCGGCTCGGCTCGGCTCGGCTCGGCTCGGATCGGCTCGGCTCGACTGGGGTACGTACCGTGCCCCGCATAGCGAGGTAGATGCGGTCGAGTTCGTCCGCCTGGTAGATGTTGGGCACGTCGCCGCTGTTGAGGATGTTGTTGAGGTCCTCGAGGAACGCCTCGTTCTTGATCTGCGTGTCGGAGAAGAGGAAGACTGTCTCGCGACGCTGCAGTCCGGCGCGCAGCATGAGGTTCTTGACGTCGTCGCGCCACTCGCTCATGCCGTAGTTCTTGCTCAGCTCGATCGAGAAGCACACGAACTCGTTCATGAACGTCGCCAGCCGGGTCAGGCTCTGTCTCCCTGCAGCATCACGAACCAAAGCACGCGAGGGTCAGGATCACAGCCTCCGATAAAACTTCCGATAACAGCCTTGATGAGTTGATAATAATAATATTATGCTGATGCTGATTACGAAATTGCAAGAATTTCCCTAAAAGCCATTTTAAATACTTAAAGTAATGCACATCCGAGGATAGCATAATATATATATATATCATTGTTTATTTCGATATGTCCTGCTTTTAAACTTATATCTCGATCAATCACCAACAATAACGTATAAATTCGCGAGCTGATATCGCGAGGAGGCATCTTATTAGCAAGCCAGCAAAAAAAAACAGCTAATAAAACCAATTCGTTTAAATAATATTCGGATAGTAGGCTGAGCAGCCGCCCAATGCTGGCTGCTCGTTGAAGGAGCTGCAGCTCAGCGATGAAATGATAAGGTGAAACGCTGCACCCCGTCGTGTTCCAATTAATGGCCGGCCGGCGTGGACCCGGGGGTGCACGCATCGGCGATTGATTGGTTGGTGGCGTCACCGCGACGAAAGGCCCTCACTGCGCAGCGTGAGTTGTAACGCGGTGCAATCATTGCTCCGCTTTAACGGCGCCCACCGACACACCGGGTCGCGCTCCATTAAACGCGCCATCTACACGACCCGTAATTGGCCTCTCGTGTTATCGGCTCGGAAACGACACGCGCTTCATCAGGTTCCCCGGGCAGTCATCACTTCTGGAAGTTTAGGCTGCTCTGCGGGCTGCAATTCAGGGGCACGCAGTTCGAAAACAACGCCTAGCGAAAGAATCTATCGTAGACATGAAATTCGAGGGCTCCTGATCACTTACAATTCAGAATAAATTAATTCTAATTGCGAATGTGTGAATTCTGTTCTGCGCCAAAAGTGGTTGCGTGTGGCCCATGAGCGTCGATGCAAATTAAAGAAACAGCTGGACCCATTCCCACACTGTCTCCAGTGTTTTCTACACAAAGAGTGTAGAACCTTCTTGCTAAATAACACAAAGCTGCCGTATAGTTGTTTCCAAAGGGGGCAAGGTGAGGGACTCCTTCACTCTAAACTATGAATAGGCTCGCCCAGCAATCAAGTCTCTGTTCGCGAGTACCGCAGCGCTGTTTCCAAAGGGGGCAAGGTGAGGGACTCCTTCACTCCAAACTATGAATAGGCTCGCCCAGCCATCAAGTCTCTGTTCGCGAGTACCGCAGCGCTGTTTCCAAAGGGGGCAAGGTGAGGGGCTCCTTCACTCCAAACTATGAATAGGGTCGCCCAGCAATCAAGTCTCTGTTCGCGAGTACCGCAGCGCTGTTTCCAAAGGGGGCAAGGTGAGGGGCTCCTTCACTCCAAACTATGAATAGGGTCGCCCAGCAATCAAGTCTCTGTTCGCGAGTACCGCAGCGCTGTTCTTAGAGTCGGTGCATACATTGAGTTGGTGGAGGAGCCAGGTTTGTTCTGCGGGCTGCGTTCAGGGGCTACATGGGTTGTGCATCTGGCAAGTCCTGCTAAGGTCCTTGGTAAGACCAGAGTGTGAGAGGGTGAGCTCACCCGAGCCGCCCATGCCGAGCAGGAGCGCGTTGCCCAAGGGCTGTCGGATGATCCGCGCGATGCGGCACACGTGGCAGATGGCGTCCAGGAAGAGCACCAATCTCATGGGCGCCGTCGTCTGCCCGTTGTACTCCTCGAGGTAGTCGCTCAGCACGCTCTGCAGCTGTGGACGACAAGAGTCGGTGTCAGGGGTGGCCGTTGAACTCCTCGAGGTTGTCGCTAAGCTTCCTACTTTCAAGTTTCGTGTTCACCAGATAATTTATTACCGTGTTCAACTAAAAAGAGTATCTTATTGAAGAATCTTTTATTCTGTGAACGAGATATGTGACTTGTTGTAATTTAATTTAATTTAATTAACGACAATTTTGTGTAATGTTTTAAAACCTGGCAATGTCAAATATCAATGTAGTGATCAAACGACATATAAATGATATTATTATTATTTATGAACATACTCAGACAAATGAGCCATTTTATGGTAGTTAAATTAATTTAAATCAAATCAAAATTTTAAATTTTAAATGTATTTACATACAGGGGCGAGCGGTGGATTTTTGGGAGGGTTTGCTATGCACAAATTTTCCCATGTACCTACATACACCTACCCATATTTCCACCATGTAAATCGGCATTTTGTTTTCCATCAGACTATTCAATCACAGTTCCCATACCAAAGGTCCCGTACGTCATTGCTAAACTTGCTTACATACAGCAACAGAATTTTCTTCGACTGCAGGTCAGAACCTTTTTCTTTACTTTAAAAAAAATGTATGGTTCAGTTGCTAATCATTCAGCAATAATATAATGATATCCAGATTTTCAAGTATTTCTATATATAAAACTTATTAAAAATGCATATTATTATCATGCTAGTATCAAAACATATTATTTCCCCCCAAATTCCATTGACAAAAATAAATATATATTCTTGGCTGCCCATGTGGCCTGTGGTTGCTTGTGTTTAACACCCGCTCCGCTAGCACTAGTGCTTCGCGCAGTGCCTGCCGAGCCGAGCCGAGCCGAGCCGAGCCGAGCCGAGCGACATCCGTGCTGGTCCTAGCGATGCTGGAGTTGGCTCGAGGCCCAAAGCATGGCTTACGACGCGAAGCTATAATAGAGCGAGTATTATAGAGCGAGTATCTGAGAGCGTGGATTTCAGTCCCCTCCCCACCCAAGAATCAACGCGTTACGCGCTGTACGACCGCCTGACTCGATGGCGCGCACGGCCGAGTCACGTTATAGACTTCCTCCCGGCTCCCAAACATAAAATTAACCCAATTGGTGAATTGACCACGGCATGCGGAGCATGCTCCGCTCTCCCATACCCTGACCCAGGGTTGGATTGGGGGGGAAAAATCGGCCCGAAAAAAAAGTCACCTGAAATTTGTTCTAAGGCAATCCATAAAAAAAAAAAACGTCACCCGAATTTTTCCCAGGCCAATCCCTGGGTCCGAGATCTTCCGAGTTTGTGTCTCGGACCACGAGGCCGGCCCCCAGCCGGTCTACCGACCCCAAAACCTACCGGCCCTCCGGGCATTTATTTGTCCGGTCGCCTAGTGGGTCTATCCAACCCTGCCCTGACCGAACGCCCCTGTGTACATATTATATATAATGAATGTGCCCGCTAATTAAAGGCGCCTGATGAGGCGATCGGTCGTAAATAACCAGGTTGTCAGGGCGACCGTATTTTTTATGGCGCTCGATCTGGCTCTGTCATACGCAGTTCGAAAGGGCATTAAATATGCCTTGGTTTCTGCTATACAGAGATGAGTTATAGTCTTGAGACTCTCAGGGTTAGATACAGCAATCCGCTTCCAAATGTTTATTTGATGTATGGGTTTGATTTTTTTAGTGGATTTTCTACGAATATTTTAATTAAAATTTTGTGTGTGTTAAATTACACTACTTTCCCAGGCTGCCTCGACCGGGCATTTTCATTGTTACAGATTTTTAGGGTTCGGTGAGTGACGTCAGAGTACCCATACGGCCCGAGGATAATGAGTTTTCCGGTTGTAATGACCGTACAAGAAGCAGCTGCTCTGAATTTTGAATAAATGACACTTTGGGGACATACGAAAAATGTTAAATAGGTAGGATGGAAGAGATTATAGCTTTGAGAGAATGATTAGATGGTTTTCTCAAATACAATGGTTTAATTCCAAAGATGGTGCTTACTCACAGGTCGATCACATTTCAAAACTCTTGTGATCTTGGTATTTTCCTTATGAGAGAGGAACCAACATAATAACCGATTGGACTGAAGGTAAAAGTATGGCTGGTTATATTTTAAAAGTAATAAATTTATGATTAACTTTGGAGTAAAAGTGTTATCCGACATCTACCTTCACAAAGCAATATTTTAAATGTATGCTCGGCTTGACAGGATAAATCAAAAGTAAAGAGCAGTCTGGCCAAACAAATTCCAATCTCACTCCTGAAGGAATTTGAGGAACCAGAACTGGAAGAGCATATGGATGATGCCTTCGAGCTGACCAAAGAAGACAGTACGAGTGACGTTGAAACGAGTCGGGACTACATAGAATCATCAGCTTGGCATATCGTCTACAGTATAAGCTACGCTGTTCCTGTTCTATCCTTCAACCACAGGCAATAATCAGGGAAACTTTTGAATCTAGAGCAAGCTTGGAAAAACGCAAATCCTAACCGTCAAGCCAGTCTGGAGACTGGACGTTGGCAAACCCTAACTCAGGCAGAACACCCTGTGGAAAGAAGTCCATATTTTATGTTACATCCTTGCGGTACGACGCAACTAACTTCCCAC
Source organism: Nemoura dubitans (assembly GCA_921293005.1). Taxonomy (NCBI): domain Eukaryota; kingdom Metazoa; phylum Arthropoda; class Insecta; order Plecoptera; family Nemouridae; genus Nemoura; species Nemoura dubitans. Next base: position 49,744,340 of record OV121074.1, on the reverse strand, counting down.
ATATCCAAGAACCCTTTAGTCACATGGCTCAGCAGTATTTGCTCTGCTGCTGGACTTGCTTTGGCTCCAGAATATGGATCTCTGGTGTGAGAAATATCAGAGATTACTGAAGACATGAAATTCAACATGTACCTACATCACACCAAAGTGTAATGAAACTAAAGTCTGAAAATGTCAATAAATGCAAGAAACTACAGTTCAACCCATCAATAGATCGATGAATCCTTCGATATTGGTACAAGGAAGTTAATTAATATATTGGTTTATTGTAAGATATTATCGTTCTAGACCAAATCGATATGAAATCAACACAAACAAATGAAAAAATGACAGGAACATTAAAAAAATGTGATCGTGTACGCAAGTGCATGGAGATATAGTCTAGGTAGGATTAAACCCATTTTTTGAAAACTTAATTTCCCCAAGGTTAATGCGCAGTAGCTAGCCAAACTTAAGCTCGTTTCTGTACCACGGTGCGCTTTCCTTCACGTTTTAGCTTGTAGTTAACGAACCGTTAAAGCTAAATATATTAAATAGGTACAATTTGAAAGCTGGTAAAATTTCTAGTCGTTAAAAATAAGAAAACCACCCTTAAGCGTATCATCCCCCTAAAGTTAAAAAAAATACAATTGCTCATGTTTTAATTTTTGCGAAAATTTTACTAGACGAAGTCAACAGTACGGGTAAGCTTTCCTGAACGTTTTGTGATGGCTTTTGCAGCCGTTCTTGAGATAAAAAATATTTTGTCTCATTTACGCATTTTTTTAAAGCGATTGCGTGGTATCTTACAGACGTTTCTGACAGATCGGTCCGATTCTGACGGGTTGCTGTGCTCGGATTTCAAAACGGTTTTACAGAAATTTGTTAGACATCTGTACAAAGCTCTCCTGAAAGTTTCAAATTGGCTTTGTTTTTAATGTGGAATTTCCATGGTTTTTTGTTAAGAGGTGTGTGCGGGAAATGAATTGTTGGTGTGGCTTTGACCTAACGAGATTTTCGTCACAGACACCCATCCACCCACCAACTTACCTGTCTATTTAAATACAAGTATAAATACACATTATTGACAACATATCCTGAAATTTGCCCAACGACTCCAACAAAAGACTCCAAGAAACGACTCCAACCTTCCCCGCAAAAAATTAAATCCAGGTGCCCCAAAATTAGGACAATAGGTACAAACAAATGGGTCTCGATGCCTAGCCTTATCGCTTCACAACCCTCTAGAAGGAAATCGGCTCTCGCAACAAAGCCGTGTATTTTATTAATTGAAAATCGCATCGTAACCATTGACTTTAGTGTTCCTCTCACGCTTACTAGTTTCAGAATCTCAGCACCTGCATATTGTGATTTGATGCTCGGTGAAATCTCTAGCCGTGTTGCTACTCTCTATGGACGCAGATGTTGAGCATCATTCGCTCTGTCCAGGGTATACACCTTCGTGAGAAAATTTAGGCTTGGTGCTGATCATGCGGATTAACCAGAACATTATTCGGCAGTGAATCACGCAGTTCAAAGTTTGAACTAATGCGTTCGTTAGTTGTGGTTCGTTAGCTAGGGTGACCAGACGTCCCGGTTTTCCCAGGACAGTCCTGGTTTTCAGTTCCCTGTCCCGGTGTCCCGAGAGACACCACCCGACACCAGGCGTCCCGCCTTAATTTCCCGGGTTTCCAGTCATTCCACTTGATTAATTGTATCTTTTTTAATTCAAACAATTCAAATTATCTACGCACGATATTTGTTATTTTTGTGTAGTGCCTTTTTCAAGCAATTGGTTAGTTAATGACAATAAGCGCCCCACACCTGCATCAAACCCCTTCTGAATCCTTACGTTTAGACTTTTGTTGCTTTAATCTGCCATTATTGTGTATTGTAGGGGTCATAAAATGGGAGTGGGAGCTGCAAAATTCGGTAAACTCGGTAAATTCGAATATCATAAATTAGAGGGGGGGGGGGGGCATTGCGTTATTTTCAGCAAGGTGCAGTTTCAGCACGTTACGGCCCTCAGTGTATGGGTAATTGACTCCCTCCCCCCACTCGTACGAAAATATCCCGGTTTTTGAGTTCGAAAATGTGGTCATCCTATCGATAGCCTACCTTGGCCATGTTCGTGATGACGTCGTAGAGCCGCACGTCGACGTTGGGGTCAAGGAAGTCGCCGAACAAGATGGCGTCGTGGCCGAGCACGACGTCTGCGTCGCTCAGAAAGGTGGTCTCGATGCGGTGACGCAGCAGGGCGTCGAACCAGGCGCGGTCCTTGTCGTTGACCAGACGGTCCTGGAAGACTCGGCAGCACTCGTGGTACCAGAGCACCACCACCTGCTCCTTCGTCTGCACCAAGGAGGTTGTATAAAGACCATAAAAATTGAAAAATTAAAATGAAAAATGAAAAAAAATGAAAAATGAAAGAGTAACATTTGTGGTAGTTCGATATTTCTGGCAGGCGGCAGACGAGGTAGTAATGAAGTGCACGCTAGTGAGTCGGACCAAGTGCAGGGCGACTGTGTTACTTTGTTCATGACTCGGTCCGAACTAAAACGAAGGAAGTAAAGTGGTTCACAATGAATCGTTCAGAAATCATGACACTAAAGGCCCGTTGACTATCACCATAGCCGTTAACATAATGTAATGCTAATGTAAACATAATCCTTACGTTGCGTAATCTGTCTATAAAGACAACTTTAATTCCTTACGGCAAGCCGATCAGGTCGTGACAAAATCAACAATGCCTTGCCTAACTTTTTGATGAGCCAAACGAGCGAAGCTAGCTAAGCGAAATCTTCCATTTCACTACCCCCCCCCCCCCCCCCAAATGTCACATAAAGTGTAGTTTTTTGTTTGTTTTGTGTGTGTGTGTGTTTGCGCGCGCTCTACAGACCAAACACCTGAACCGATTTAGATGGAAAGTTCAGAGGATCTACCATTGTTCTCAACTTAGACCCTTTACGTTTTTGGAAAAGATCGGTTCAAAACTTTTTTTTAAATCAATTTTTACGAAATCTTTCGATTTTTTCAAAATTTTGAATCTCTGTAAATGTCAAAGTTATTGACATTTATTCGCCAAAACTTATAACATGTCGACCTTATACATATTTATTATGCCAGAAAATCTGAGGTCGGTAGGTTTTAATCGGTTTTTATTCGCATTTTTGGAGAGCTGTTTCGTCATTTGACACCTGATTCAATAAGAGTCCAGTTTAATTCGATTCCTAGGTAACCAGCTTTGTTGGCTTCAAGTTTGGCCACGACATAGATTTGACCGCTATCAGAAGTACAGTTGATTTCGTTTATGGAAGTAATTGAAAGTAAATCGGCGTCAGAAATTTATCTGCAATCTAATAAGCACCCTCGGACTTTAAGTTCTCTTATGTATTTACGTTATCATTACTCATTGAGTCCATAATTTGCATCATGCCCTGGAAGACCTTGCTGAGGTCAAGGGGGGGAGACACTGACCGTGATTGTCTCCGGCTCGACCATGAGCATGCCCTGGAAGACCTTGCTGAGGTCGCGCAGGTTGAATGTGTAGTGCGTCTTGGCGGGGGTGGGCAGCAGCTCGGTCAGGATGGTCGCGTACACGGACAGTGTGGCGCCCACCACGGCGTCTAGCAGGGGTGCCAAGTCAGGGGTGCGCGACAGCCACGAGCTCAGGATCGTGTCGAAGATGCAGCGCTGAGGGGCAACGGGGCAAAGGTGGATATATACTTGATGGGTGACACTGGTGAGAGAACATGCCACAGTGAGGGCCGCCTTATGAAAGATGCAAGGCAAAGGCATGCAAAAGTGACTGCTAGCGCTGCTGCGGATGTCCTTCAGCGCGCTCGAGCGAACTTCCTTCACAAAAAATAATAAAGAAGTGAAACTTCAGATGGTTTTTTTCACATGCGCACGTTTAGTGTTCTCAGCTTTTGAATATATTTTCAGTTCAAATTCTCACTTTTCTTTTCGAATGTAATTGGCAGATTAGTTAGAAAGCATCGTTCCGAGTGAAATTTCCGTTCATGCTCTGACAGCTCCGATGAGAAAACTAATTCCTTGACAGAATTGACAAAATTATGAAATTGCTGGCATTGTCAGGATATTTTCTACCTTTATCGTACCTAATTTAAGAAAGTCAAACATTACGAGCCGATTTATAAATAGACTAAAAGGAGAAATGTTAATTACATGGGCTATAAGTGGCGTAAGTGGCGCGCTCAGAAACACCCTCGGTGGGGGGGGGGGGGGGGGGGATATTCCTTGGTAAGCAGGAGCGCTTTAATCCCCCCCCCTACACCCAGGTTTCTGGAAAGGTTTACGTTCACGCCGATTCGCTCGCTTTGCGCGTGTCGCTACATTGCTACGTTGTACATTTTACGCTGCGGAGAAACAAATCTGCAATTACTTAAGCGTAACAAATACGACCGAGGTTGTATTTTTATTTGACTGAGACTTGATAAGCAATTGTCAGTAGCCGACCTAAAATAAAGGGCAATGTGTATCCGAATCAAATGAGGTTATTGATTGAGCGAATTTTCCCATAAAAGAATGCCGGAGTGTTTTACGTCATCTGTAAATGGACCATTGTAAATGGCTGCTACTGCGAGTTGTGAATGCTTTTTCAGACGACTGTTGACCTGGCGATTCCCAGCCAGTCCCTGTAGTTTGTAGAGCCCATGCCACGAGAGATCCAGCCAATAGCAGCTAGTCCGAATAGAGCCCATGCTACGAGAGATCCAGCCAATAGCAGCTAGTCCGAATAGAGCCCATGCTACGAGAGATCCAGCCAATAGCAGCCAGTCCAAATAGAGCCCATGCTACGAGAGATCCAGCCAATAGCTGCCAGTCGCAGCAGAGTCCATTCCACGAGAGATCCAGCCAATAGCAGCCAGTACTAATTGAGACCATGGTACAGGAGATCCAGCCAATAGCAGCCAGTCCCAATAGAGCCCATACCACGAGAGACCCAGCCAATAGCTGCCAGTCGCAGCAGAGTCCATGCTACGAGAGATCCAGCCAATAGCAGCCAGTACTAATTGAGACCATGGTACAGGAGATTCAGCCAATAGCAGCCAGTCCCAATAGAGCCCATACCACGAGAGATCCAGCCAATAGCTGCCAGTACTAATTGAGCCCATGGCACGGGAGATCCAGCCAATAGCTGCCAGTCGCAGCAGAGTCCATGCCACGAGAGATCCAGCCAATAGCAGCCAGTACTAATTGAGCCCATGGCACGGGAGATCCAGCCAATAGCAGCCAGTCGCAGCAGAGTCCATGCCACGAGAGATCCAGCCAATAGCTGCCAGTCGCAGCAGAGTCCATGCCACGAGAGATCCAGCCAATAGCAGCCAGTACTAATTGAGACCATGGTACAGGAGATTCAGCCAATAGCAGCCAGTCCCAATAGAGCCCATACCACGAGAGATCCAGCCAATAGCTGCCAGTACTAATTGAGCCCATGGCACGGGAGATCCAGCCAATAGCTGCCAGTCGCAGCAGAGTCCATGCCACGAGAGATCCAGCCAATAGCAGCCAGTACTAATTGAGCCCATGGCACGGGAGATCCAGCCAATAGCAGCCAGTCGCAGCAGAGTCCATGCCACGAGAGATCCAGCCAATAGCTGCCAGTCGCAGCAGAGTCCATGCCACGAGAGATCCAGCCAATAGCAGCCAGTACTAATTGAGACCATGGTACAGGAGATTCAGCCAATAGCAGCCAGTCCCAATAGAGCCCATACCACGAGAGATCCAGCCAATAGCTGCCAGTACTAATTGAGCCCATGGCACGGGAGATCCAGCCAATAGCTGCCAGTCGCAGCAGAGTCCATGCCACGAGAGATCCAGCCAATAGCAGCCAGTACTAATTGAGCCCATGGCACGGGAGATCCAGCCAATAGCAGCCAGTCGCAGCAGAGTCCATGCCACGAGAGATCCAGCCAGGTTTGGCCGATAGCGCCAACCCCAGCCAAGAATGCAAACTCTAGTCATTGTGTCTAAAATTCTAAAGTGATAGCACACTTGTTTCACTGTCCGAACTGACCTTGCTCGCGTCCTCCAGCTCGGTGAAGGCGATGTAGTGGAAGTGTCTGAGCAGGCGCAGAGTGACGGGGTTCCTGCCGCCGCCGGGCGGGCCCATCGCGCCCACGAAGGTCACGTCGATGATCTGCCGCCACTCGCCGATGGCTCGACGGTCGTACCAGCCTGGGACAGAGATACTCACATTGGGCCGTCGCACGTGGCACAAGGCACAAGGCACAGGCACATGGCACAAGGCGCAGGCACAAGGCTCAACGCACAGGCACAAGGCACGTGGCACAAGGCACAACGCACAAGGCGTAAGGCACGAGGCACAAGGAGCTAGGCACAAGGCACAAGGCACAAGGCACAAGGCATACCAAGAGCGTCCTACTGCGCCTTAATACAATAGGGGACTTGGTGTATGCTGGGAAAGAGATCGGCTCGCTCTCTCTCGCAGCAGTTTGTTAAAATATGCAACAAGCAATAAAGACTAGTGCCCAGAGGGCACAAGGTTGAACTCGATGTTTGGTTCCCAAAAACTGAACTGAGGGTGAGGAAATGAGAAAAATTTCTTGCAAATTGAAGTTTCATTTCAGACCCTTTTTATAAGCCTACCTTTCAAACGTCGATTCTGTAAGTTATATGTATACCTAAGTTTAATAAATAGATCAGTTCCAAGAGTCATAAGTCAGCGTCTTGGCATCGCTCAGACAAGAGATTAAGTTGAGTCCTGGAGTTGATGAGAACTGGAGGAAGCGTGCGTCGTTGATACTAATTATAACACTAGGGTAACTTGTTGATCTTCTCGCAGGAACCAATATCGTGGATCACATCTGGCGCACCCTCATCCGCCCACCCACCGATTTAACTGCCGAAACGCGATCCCTCGGCTGCACCTGCTATCATCTGCTACGATGTCTTCTCCGAAATGCACGGATCACAGCGCATCATCTGATAATAGTCTAAAGGAAACGCCAGGACATGGTTTCGAGATTTAAATCTCATTTGAGTACTGTCACGTGACGGCGACAGCGTTAGAGGAAATGGAACGTGACTGCTGACTGAGACCATCGACAGCTGTTGCGCCTCGGCTAGAGAACTGGAGGGTGAATTGTGAATGCATTGCCGATCGCACCGAGATGGTCGACCGACACGTATACTATCCTGTCTCCCTTCGTGAGGAACAAGCGTTTGCTGATTGTGCAGGCGTCGTGGGGACGGGGAACGACCCCGCTCCGAACGCCAGCTAACCGAGTGCTCAGTGCCGGGCTCTCGGCAGACACCACGGAGCCGTGTCCAGCGTGTCGCCTCAGCACGGCACTCGGAGCGACCGCGTTGGACCGGCTGTCGAACAAGTCTCTCTCTTGTTGGACCTATCGAACAGGCCAAAGTCCGACGGAATCGGGACACATTCACCGCTCACAGCTCCGCGCTTTCATGTCTCCCCTCATGTTCCTCATTGTGTCAGCGAGAAATCGAACAAGTTTTCACGAGTGGAAAACAAGATAAAGATGCGAGCTGCGAGTTGCGAACGATGTTAGCTCTTGAATGTTTTACTTGATTTTCTTCACGAAAATAATTGTCTTAGAATTTTCCGTTACAAATTGAACTTGTAAATAAGCTATGAATAACCATGCAAATTGGATATAAAAACGTGAGTTTTATTCAAATAAAGTTTCAGAATCGTGCCCAGGCAAAATGCGTTAATAAAATTGAAGTCAACGAGGTTTTTGTGAACAAGAATTTTCGCGTTCATAATCAATCTCGTTCTAAAGATGGCGATCCGAAATCACCTACCGATCAACAAAATCACAGCATAGCAACACGCGGTGATCCTCACTTGACAGATTGCAAACAGCTTTATGCTACAGGCTGCACAGTCCACATCCAACTCCAAACATGAAAAGGCGGCATCTCATCACCATCCAGCATGATCGTTTATCTAGCTGAGTTATGTTGGTTGCATGACAAGACAAGAACGTGATAGATCCGATTTGTTTCGTGGAAGATCAAATCGTAGAGTCTGACTGTATGTAGGCGTCGAATTGTTCCAAGTTCGGGTGAGAAAAAAAAGGGTAAGACCCGTTTTGCCCAAAACGGAGGCACCGAACGGCGATGCCGACCGGGCGTTCCAGGACCAGCTTGCCCGTCCTAGAGGGCTGCCGGTGGAAGAAGGGTGGAGGCAGGGGTGTTTCTGTTAGGGGGGGTAGTGGTGGTGTGGAGTGGGTTGTATTATCTGATAGTTAAACTTAATTATTAGTTAGTCATTTATGCAAAACCATCAAGAGCTTATAGTTATTTATTATTATTATATATATTTTTTCTCTTTCGTCGGGTACAACTACAAAAGAAAGGTACCTAACATAATTCCTCACAGTTTTGAAAGTTGTCATGTATAGTAAAAACATATGTTCTTAAAAACCTTTTATATATATGCCAAAAGCAGCTTAAAATTGATTGCTTAGTTAAATTTCCCTGCTGTATATTCTTTCAGGCTATAGAAGTCATGTCATTAAAAAATATTTAACATAAGTTTTAAAAAGCTTCCTTTTCACAGTCTAGATTTTTCAGTGTTTTTGGTAGTTTGTTGTAACATATATAGCACCTTTTACTATTGGATCCTATCCTTGTCATTGATCTTAAGCCTTTTTTTTGGAATTAACAGGTTTTGACTGTTTCTTGTATTGCATGCATGTACCTTTGCTCTGATTTTATAATTTTCATGGTTATCTTTGACAAAAGTAAAATGTTTAGAATGTATAAGCTGTATCATTGTAAGTATATTACATTTTTTGAACAACTTTTTACAGGAGCACCTTTCCCTACAATTCCCGATTATGCGTAGCGCTCTCTTTTGTTACTTGGAGATCATCCCTGCCTTTGTGGATCCTCCCCATAATATTAATCCATGCGAGATGATGCTGTGGATTGTGGCGAAGTAACCCGGTTTTGTGATGCTTCTGCTTGTGTGTTTGCTAACCAGCCGAAGTGCAAAACAAGCTGAGTCTTGTCGTTTTCCTAGCAGTCTCGTGGGTGGCTTCCATCTGAGAAGGTGGTCCATTTGGAAGTCCAGGAACTTGCAGTCGACTTGCTCGTGGTCCTTCGTCTCGCTGCCCTTTGTCCGATAGATCATGAACACAGTCTTGCCCTCGTTTGATTTTAGTTTGTTTGTTCTAAAATAGCTGTCAAGTGCTGTAAAGGCCATATTCCACTGACCACTAGGGTTGCAACCTGCTGATCCTAGGCCTTCTTACCGCAAATTTACTATCACCACCAATGGAACAAAACCATTTAGAGGGCCATGGATCGGCAGGTTGCAATCCTGGTGGAATATGGCCTTAACTGTTTGTGAGACGTTCTCTTCCAGCTCCTCTGTGGTGTTGTCAAATACCACAATGCTGGTGTCATCTGCAAATTGCGTTGCGTTGCACGTTTTAGGTATATTTGCAGCGATTCCGCCTTGCGGGACCGGGCGCCGTGATGAATCTCTACCTATCTTGAGGTACTCGTTTATTTTGTTTAAGAAGATACCTTTTCGCTGGGAGCGCTAGTAGTCACTGTAGCAAGGTTAGGTTAGATTAGGTTCGGACTAAACCGAAATCCTGTCATCATTTTTAGTCAGCCATACTGGTTTCTAATATTTCCAATTCTTATGTTTTTATCTCTCAACTATTCATTCTTGGTATTTTTATTCATTATTATAAAATAGATTAATATATATATATATATTTTTTTAAATTTGCAACCGAAGTAATTTTTTCCCGCCATTTATAATTTAAATTCATGAGTTTGTAGTTCAAAAAGGGGCAGACCTTGCTGTGGTGTATTCTCTCGTGGGCTATACTGTTAGTTCATATGATTACCTATACACATTTAACTAATAGATTTTTCATTTTAATTTTAATTTTAAATTCATTTTCCAGTTGATTACGTAGCAGTAATATAGGCATCCCATCATCAAAGAAGGTTACTGCGAAAATTAATTAAGAGCAAACGAAGGGTCAAACAAGACTGTACGTACCATCAGCTGTACGTTGATATACTGTAACCGACTCCTTTCCACGAATGGTTCCGTTGGCTGTCCGAGATTGTGTATAGGCGTAGATCAACGATTAAAATATTAAGCATCTGTAATGATTTATCGTTATATAGCGAGAGATCGTTTAATCAACTCTTTTGTATTAACCTTGAAGAGTCTGTACTTACGCATCAATTAAATTTTATACTTTCGTTTTTTAATCAGTCTTCATTTTCTTTAACAAATATTCGCAATAAAACAACAGAGTTGTTAATTGTTGGCTAATTACATAGGTACGATTTATAATATGGTCTTACTCTACGCCTATATCGGGGTCACGTAGTTTGGTCTTCGTTTGACGTTTATCCATGGCAACGCCATTATCGGAAAAATTATCTGAGTAAAACATTTTGTGAAGAGTAAAAACAAGCAGGAGACGAGACTCAAATTTTTTCTTGGGCCGAGAGTGTTCAACAGAGATTCATCTAACATCTTCATGTTTAGATGACAAATTAACATTTTAGAGCTTTCGTAGTTTACGTTTAATCCACCCATGCTAAATTTCAAGTTTCCAAACCATGATATTATTATCTTCACCGTAAACCGTAAAAATAACCATGACAACCATGCTGAAAGATGGCTGCATCCCTTTTCAAGGCACTTCCTCGAGCAAACGCCTCGCCAGTCATAACGACAATTTTATAATCGAAATAACACCGGGACCGAATCATTTGTAGCGTGCAAAACCACTTACTTGTGTTCAAGCATGCGAAAGTTCGTTCGTATCAAACAGAGTTTCATTGCCAAGTGTAGGGAGGTGGTCATGGTGGCACTTTAATTATATCGACGCTCAAAATAAAAGGGTTTGATGCCTTTGAGTTGTCGAGTTTCTCCTTTACTTTATGTGTAAGTACTTCACGCAACATATAATATAGTAAATGCACGTCATCATTAAAATGTTTGCTCTTTAAATCATTTCGATATTTGCACTTTAGAGATGAGAAGTGTGATGAAAACAAAATCAATGCTGGCGAGCAAGGAAACACGCAAACATCAAGGCAAACACGAGCTCTAGGCAAGTGCCGCTTGGACTTAAAACTTCTGATTTGCGCAAAGTAAACTCTCCGAAGCAGCTGCGAGGCGACAGTCCAATTGCCAAGGGAAGGGCTCTGATTTTGAAATGTATTTCAGTAGGTTTGGGCTGGTTTGAACTAAGTGTGGATCGAAGGGTCACGCACCGGCCAGCATACTTACGGAAAACCCTCGAGAAAACCACTGAAAGGTGGGTGGATAGAGTGATTATCTCATTTTCTACGGCAGGCCCCCGCAAGTGTCTCAAATATCTTCAGGTGTGGTAGGGGTGGGGGAAGAATATTCTGGAAAGCCGACCGTTAAGTCCACCCAGCTGGGTTTGGCTGCAGATTTCACTGATTTTACACACATTTAGCCTGATTTGGGAGTCTGAAACTCTAATTGGTTGTGTACAAGCTCGATCTCTCGCTCCTTCGATATTTTCTCTCGGTCCTTCGCTCGATCTCTTAAAATGCCTCCTACTCCAACCCTCTCCTGAATGTATCTTCACCATATTTTCACCTTTTCATTAAAGTAGGTCGGGTGAAACTCGAAGTAAATGAGAAATTGTGTTAAAGAACAAATTAATAACTCGAAATCTAACATGGACAGCATAGGAAATGGTATGAAATAACAAGACCACATATTACTTTTACTTAAATTTTTAATATAATGTAGTCTGTACCTCACAGCTAGGAATTTCTATGACTGAAAAATAAATAAATAAATAAACCACGACATTAGAGCTGACGAACAACGGGGGCCACCGAACTTACTTTCGAGACAATGACATTGACACAGGTATTATTGACATCGCAGTGCGTGGGGGACATCTTACTATATTTTTTTCGACGTAAGTAAAGTTGTACAAACGGAAAAGGAATTTGATGGTGTTAAAAGATTCTTTCATAATCAGAAACACTATTTTACACATGATTACTTTCCGCACTCGACGAGACCTATATTTGAAATGAAGGCAAAACGCACGAACCACTTCCCTAACTCACCGCTGAATGACTGGGGAGTGAGGGGACTGGGGAGTGAGGGGACGGGGGACCATGGGGAGGACAATTCCGACCAGATAGCACTAGCAGCCCAACATCTCCATGAAGCGCGTGAAAGGGAGGCTGACAAGATACGAGTGTAGGGGCAAGCCGTGCAAGCTGGCTTCATATCTCGTGACTCGTGTTTGCGTTTGGGTGGGCGCCCATGTCACACATCGTGTTATTATTTCACTTTGAAATAACTGGAGTGCTCAGCACCTTCATAACGAACATTGCGGGCGACGGTGAGGGGGAGAGGGGAGAGGGGGGAGGGTAAATCCGACATCACATGTGTTCATTCAAAATGTGTCATATCCCCGAAATTGGCATGGTGTCCAGACATACGCGAATGATATAACACGTAAGATGGATAAGACAGAAAGATGATCTTATAATCAACGAAGTATGTAGCCATGTGTATCTAGTATCGACACGAGTATATGCTTGAATAGGGCAGACACCGTAATGCCTTTGGTCCGTGTAGATAGAAGAAGCACGAGTTGTGTGATGTGTGTTGCGACTTCCGAGTCCGAATGGCACCCTGTGGTCCCCCACCCTGTGGTGAACCAGGGGCGATATTATTTCGGTGAGACGTAGGTTATTCCGCTGAAATGAGAGTGCCAATGCCACGCAAACAATGTCGATCTAAACCACAATGGGAATTTCGAAACTCTTCGAACCACGTCAGCAGCAGAGGTGTTCGTCAAACGACATGACATGATGCTGGTCCTTTCAGCGTCGCCCAGCTTCCTTTCAGTCCCGTCACTTCCACGCGACCTCCCGTCCCCGAACGAAGCCAGCACATCAAGTCTTACAATATCCACCCACGCCTAGCGAGTAAGGAACTTTCGATCCCTACAACACTTTGATCACTACTTGAGAGAACTTTGCAGGATTTACCAAAATTCGAATTCGAATTCAAATTTGATGATCCGAATCTCAATGTTCCCAAAATCTAAAGGAGGCCTGCAACCCGCAAAAGGCCTTGGGGATTCTGCTTCTTCGCTATTGTGATCGGATGGTAACATCAAGGCAAATAACCATAAAGGAGGACTGGATGTTATTTCACTTGCATCTTACTAATGGCAATTGGAAATCTCCGCTTTTCAATAGCGATATCAGGCACCTTTTGCCTCGGACCTGTAAAGTGGCACCACTGACGATGAGTCTGAAGGGCCTACCTTTGAAGTCGCACCACTGGCGGATGAGCTCGATGGGCCTACCTTTGAAGTCGCACCACTGGCGGATGAGCTCGATGGGCCTACCTTTGAAGTCGCACCACTGGCGGATGAGCTCGATGGGCCTACCTTTGAAGTCGCACCACTGGCGGATGAGCTCGATGGGCGGCTGCGCCCCGTACGTCTCCAGCGCGGGCATGTTGAGGTCGTCGATGAAGAAAACTTGCTTCTTGAGGATGGGCGGCCCGAACACGCCCTTACGCCGCTTGTCCAGCTTCGAGTCGATCAGGTCCTGTGCAACACGTCCAAACGGACAGCAGTGGCGTTAGTGGCAGTGGCGCACACTCCATGGTCCGGATCCACAAAGCAGGGTCAGCTGTTATTTATTACCCCCAAAAATCTGCAAGCTCCATCCTTTTTTTTTTACCCCGAGCGAGGGTTAAATGCCGGGGTAGGTACTGGCTAATAGCCAGTACGTGATCATGATCAACTATCGCCCCCCCCCCCCCCCCCGTGTGAACGACGACAACGTGTTGCTCGCTTCGAGGGTTCCGCGTGGGAACCGTCGGGAAGCTCACGCCAAATGAGCGGAAAATTCGGATAGAAAGTGAATCAAATCAGTAAAGGCTCGTAAAGCTTCAAGCTTTAGGCTAGATTTGTGTTCGTATAATATGTTTTACACACTTGAACATTTTCGTGCGAACCACTGCAAACGGTATGTTAGTAGTGGTTTTTCGGTTTGTGCTCTCTTGTGATTGGATTGCGGTCCTGAAAAGGACCTGTTAATCCAACGTTTCGGCAGAGGTCGCACTGCCATCTTCTGGGTGAAGAGCCATGATCAAATATATCTTGGCACGAACACGTAATTTTGAAAGATAATTTTGAAAGATCACTGAATATCACTTGTCTCTATATCTAACTCAACCACAACCACAACTGCGCTGCATTTGAGCTTCTTTCCACCAAGTTTACAGTGACGATTAGTTATGCATACATTTCCGACACTTCAATTTGAGGAACATCTCCGGGAATATTCCCCAAAATGGAAATTTGGAGGAACATTTTATTTAAGTATAGACATGGCAAACAAACTGATGAAAAATATCTGTTATCGGCACAGTACATTTATAGTATAGAAATGACCAAAAAATTAATTTCTACAGCTCGTGGCAACACATTACATGCAAATGTATCACGCTATAAAGGATTAATTTCAATTTACCATTCCCAGCCTTCTCACTGGAGCTGTCAGCCATTGGCTCTTACTGCCATTGCAATGCTGTAATTAATTAAAAATAAACTTCCGATTTCGGGAATATTCCCGGGAATATTCCCGGGCTCCCATCACTAGTGATGATACAGCTGGTTTTTTCAAGTTGGTCTCGTCAATGGTCTTTGAATTTCATATCATAGTACCTAAATCTGAATAATGCAGTAGAGATAGAGGGGGCAAAGATCCACCTCATCTTGTGGCTTTCATCCACTTTTTTATTTTCTTATTATTCTTTTGAACATTGTACATTACATGTTATGGAAATTTACAATTGTGCTAGGGCGCAGATGCACAAAACACACTTTGAAAAATCTACCTCTTTCCATGACAGATTTTGAGCACTTGTATAAGTATTAGCACTCATGGGTAGAGATCTGCCAAAAGGCCTGTGACGTCAGCAGTCTTTAACGATCATCATCAGCCATCAGCGGTTCGCCATCAGCTGAAGATGGAAATGGATACGAAGTGAAAACAGAAATCTTTATACTCGATTGGTCGCGCAAATGCGAATGCGTTCGGCAAAGTAAACCTCGTGGGGTTTTTTGCTAATTATGAGAAAATATAAACCATTGAAATCTTTGAAATGTTCTAGCTCGACGATGGCGAAATATATAAATACTTTGTGCCGCCATCAAGAATAGTTTGGCGCATTGTTATTTTTTAAACTACGGCGAACGCAATTTGTGTTGCGTTGAAGATGAGCGTAGCGATTTGTATTTAGCGCATAAAAAGATTGAGGCAAGAAGCCTAAATCATGGAGTAGCAAGCCGGACCATTGCTTTTTCAAAAATTCTTATCACTTGAAATTGTAAACGATTCTGGCCTTTCTTTGCTTCTGTCCGAGCTGTAGGGTAGCGGAAATATAATCATTTTGAGGTCATAAAGCAATGTGCATGTTAATACATAGATGTAACTCATGCCCAAGGGTTTTTATTGGGTTTTATTGGGTTGGTTTTTATTGGAAAAAATCTGGTGTGATGTTTCGATTTGGTTTCGATGGTTTCTAAAGGCAAATCGAAATTGGGAACATTTGAAAAAAACACGCACTTTTAAATAAATTTCCGTACTTTTCCAAACATGCCCAATTGTCGGATTTTGCCCTTTTTTCTGCTTTGAAAGTGAAGGGTGTGGAGGATTTTCTTGAAAAACGCAGGGGGTCTAAGTTGAGAACAAAAGTAGACACCCTGAAAATTTCATCCCACTCGAAGCAGGCGTTTGGCCTGTAGAGCGCGCGCAAACACACATACAAAAAAACAAACACACACCAAGTGTTTTTTTTAGCAGTAGTGAAATTGATGATTTCGCTTCGCTCGCTTCGCTCGCTTCGCTCGCTACGCTCATCAATTATGGTTAGTACTAAACTAGGGCGAACGCAATTTGTGTTGCGTTGAAGATGAGCGTAGCGATTTGTATTTAGCGCATAAAAAGATTGAGGCCAAAAGCCTAAATCATAGAGCAGCAAGCCGGACCATTGCTTTTTAGAAAATTCTGATCACTTGAAATTGTAAACGATTCTGGCCTTTCTTTGTTTCTGTCCGAGATGTAGAGTAGCGGATATATGCTCATTTCGAGGTCATAAAGCAATGTGCATGTTAATACATAGATGTATCTCATTCTCATGCCCAAGGGTTTTTATTGGGTTTTATTGGGTTGGTTTTTATTGGAAAAAATCTGGTGTGATGTTTCGATTTGGTTTCGATGGTTTCTAAAGGCAAATCGAAATTGGGAACATTTGAAAAAAATACGCACTTTTAAATAAATTTCCGTACTTTTCCAAACATGCCCAATTGTCGAATTTGGCTCTTTTTTCTGCTTTGAAAGTGAAGGGTGTGGAGGATTTTCTTAAAAAACGCAGGGGGTCTAAGTTGAGATCAAACGTAGACACCCTGAAAATTTCATCCCACTCGAAGCAGGCGTTTGGCCTGTAGAGCGCGCGCAAACACACATACAAACAAACACACACCAAGTGTTTTTTTTAGCAGTAGTGAAATTGATGATTTCGCTTCGCTCGCTTCGCTCGCTACGCTCATCAATTAGTTTTTGCTCAAATTTTCTCGAGAAATCAAGACGATGTAAGAAAACTTGGCTCCGGTTCGTGAGTGTTGATTTGCGGGTATTCATCCCAGCGTGCGGGTAATTTCAGCACTCGTAAGGAAAGCCGAGGGAACGAAGCCAGACCAACGAACGCTGGGTATTATTGTTACAAGCAGAAAGTTTTCGACGCTTCATTCGCATCGCTGGCAACAAAGCATCGAATTCCTAGAATAAGGACGGTGCGGGCAAGAAAATAAACGCGGGGCACTCAAGTTCCAGACAGAAAAGACCGGGAGCGTAACAACTAGAATGCTGCGGAGACAAACAACAGGCCTGCTGCTTTCATGGTCATTTCATTGCGAGTTTTCATGAGTTTTCATGGCTGAAAGGGTTCAAGGCCTGCGTTCCGACGCGTGAGCCTGTGAGTGTGACGTACCTGCGTCTGATTGGCCGAGGTGCGCGCCGAGAAGGTGAGGAAGTCGTAGACGAACTTCTTGTGCAGCCCGCGACTGAGCTTGGCCACCACAGTCACCGTCTTGCCGGTGCCGGTAGGGCCGACGCAGAGGGCCGGCCGCTCGTTGTGCACCACCATACCCAGCACCTCGGCGCAGCGCACGTTGTCGATGGTCGGCACCTCGATGTCTGCGTCGGCAACACACAAGCACCTGCACAACGTCTCCCTCACTCAGCGGTTCGGCTAGGGTGCTGTCCCTTTCTTTTGGCACATCAACACGCTTTGGATCTCAATTTCATTCGACCGCTAGCGGAACGCGAGAAACAAATCTGCAATAACTTAAGCACAGGAAATTAGACTCGGGTTTGCATTTTTAACCGAGACTGGCTGCGAAACTGTCAGCACTGAACCAAAAATGATGAGCAAGAAGCATCACAGTCTAAAAAATACATTTAGTGAGTAAATATAGTCTCATAAGAATGCCGGAGTGTTTGCACTTTTAATGGAAATTGTAGATGGCTAAAATGGCTAGCAGTGAATATGTTTTTAGGAAGCCTTTGGTCATAACGAATTATGTGACACCCAATCAGTCTCAATAGAGCCCATTCCATGTGCGATCCAGCCAATATAGCATCCAGTCACAGACAAGAATGTAAACCCGATTAGTTTTGTCTATACTTAAGTTATTGCAGATTTGTTTCTCGCATACCGGAACCGGAACCAGAATCACAGGACGGTCCATTCCAATTTTTTATCATTCAGCCAAGTAGATTAAAATACAATCAAGGGATGCCGAAACTATACTGTGATAATTAAATATGTGCCATAACTTTAGCGTGCACGGTGACTGCTAGGAGATGTCACGTCGCGGAGCGCTATGGTTTTGCGCTTCCACGGGTTTCAGGTCAACTCCATTGCCTTCAGCTTAAAGTGAAAATCCCTGTTCTTTTATATATTTATGTTGAAATACACTGTTATAATAACAGTGCTACAGGCAGCGCTTGCACATTTTACGGCCTAGTAATCCACAGCATTGTGGTCATTGCAGTTGAGCTATAACTCGAAATATATAACTACGATTTCTCTGCCCACAAGAACGACCGCATGGACAGAATTTCCCACTTTCGTCCCCCCCCCCCCCCCCCCCGCAAGTGTAGGACTTCGTGTAGGATCTCGAATAAAATTTCACAAAATATTTGTATTTTAAGTTTTAACGAATCATTTTACGATATAATGTTTCAGTCCAAACGCTCATAAAGATGAGACATAAATAAAGTAGTACCAGAGAAACGCAAACCTGGCGCCTCCACCTGAGTAAAGACGCAGCCCGCAACGCAAACCTGGCGCCTCCACCTGAGTAAAGACCTGGTCGTGTTTACAGGGTGCTTTTGGCGGTGGGTGGGGGGGGGGGATCTATGTAAAACTTCCATTTTTAGTTTCCAGCCGAATGCAAGTATCCAAAAGATAACTCTTTTTAAACTGTTAAGTGAATGCAAAGTGAATTGTTTCCATGCCCACCCCCCCCCCACACTACCCCCACCTACCGTTTTGTTACGCCATATGATAGTTTTTTCCTCTAGTAGTAAACTTTGAAGCGCCGAACAGCAGATGGTTTACCAAAACGCTTCAACGGCACAAATGGGTCCGAAGCAGTATGCCTACAATATTATATTATATTATATTATATCAGCCATCGCCAACAGGGCGTTTGGGCATCGGGTTTCAGTTTCTTTGACCAAATCTCGGCCTGTTGGTTGCGTGCTGGGACCGAGATGTTTGAGCCGGGAACAAAGGCGGGACAATGGTATCCTCAGACTGGGTTCCATTCGCATGCCAGTCCTGGAATCAGCACCGAACCCTCGGACTTTTGGCTGCGTGCTGGGACCGAAATGTTTGAGAGTCAAGCCTTTAGTTGCGTGTTGAGACCGAGAAGTTATAGGGCAAGCCTTTTGCTGCGTGGTGGGACCGAGATGTTTGAGAGACAAGCTTTTTGGCTGCGTGTTGGGACCGAGATGTTTGAGAGTCAAGCCTTTAGTTGCGTGTTGGGACCGAGAAGTTTGAGGGCAAGCCTTTGCTGCGTGGTGGGACCGAGATGTTTGAGAGACAAGCTTTTTGGCTGCGTGTTGGGACCGAGATGTTTGAGAGAAAAGCTTTTTGGCTGCGTGCTGGGACCGATAAGTTTAAGAGGCAAGCCTTTTGCTGCGTGGTGGGACCGAGATAATTGAGAGGCAAGCCTTTTGCTGCGTGGTGGGACCGAGATGTTTGAGAGGCTACCCTTTTGCTGCGTACTGGGACCGAGAAGATTGAGAGGCAAGTCAGGCTAAGTTCTCCTCTGTTTGGTCCAAGACTTGAGATGCCGCGTGCCAGTAGGTGGGTACGTACCCGAGTACTTCATCTCGGGAGTAATGACGTAGGCGTCGATGCTCTCCATCCAGTGGTGCCAGGTGGGCGGCGCCGGCTCGCCATCGTCCGTAGGGTCGTTGAACCCGCCGTCGTGCAGCCTGCAGGCAAGGAAAGCGACAGCGTGTCACGACTCACTGGGTAAGTGGCTTAGTGTGATCACTGGCGACTTCACCTTAACCTCCATTTCGTGGGCAGAAGGAGAGTGAATTTGCATCTTCCTCGAGGACCCCCCGCTTCTAGATACGAGCTATAAGTTTCAAAACTGCCCGTAGAGCCTTTTGTCCGGTTCAAGACATGGCTTGTGAGTTTTGGAACTCTTGGCTCGTGTCTAGCAGCAGTGGGTCCTCGAGGAGCAAGCAAATCCACACTCCTTCTTAACTTGAAATCAGGGATTGGAACCGGAACCGGAACCGGAACCCAGAACCCAGAACCGTTTGGAACCGTTTGAAATCTGGAACCTTAACCGGAACCGGAACCCTTACACAGAAAATAGTAAGAACCAAAACCGGAACCGGAACCGAAATAAATAGTTACGGTTCTGTTTCGGTTCCAAAAGGTTCTTTTCGGTTCCAAACTTGGCCGACTTTTTCATTTTTATACCACACTAAATTTATTCTTTGAAGATTTGATGCGATAATTATTTTAAAACTTCAAAATTTCTGTTGGTTTCATATGAAAAAAAAGTATTTGCAAATGTTCTTCAGGCTTAGAGTGAGTCGCCGGCTGTTCATCTCTCCCAAGCTTATATAACGCGTGATTTCAGCTGATACCAGCAACACATTTGAGCGACATATTTAGTATTTACGTTCATATAATTTGCTTTTCATTTAGAAGTTAGAATAAGACGGTATTTCTTGATAGCCAGAAATATCTGGATTTCTGTGTCTACTGGCAATCTGAATTCAGAGATATGGAGAAGGGATTAGCTGCTATGCAATGTCGTGTGAAAAAGTATATTCCGAATAATTAATATTTGAAAACATTAGCGAGAGAGAGTGAGAAACGTATAGCAAAGCGACGCACCACAAATAATTTTGCAAAGCTTGTGGATTTCGTATAAATAGTGAAGATGCATGACTCCCAACGTTTTGATAATAATAATTACCCAAAATCGGTTTTAGTTAATTACTCATACCAATCTCTCTGATCACTCTAACACACGGCCGAAACAGCATGTTCAAAGAGAGTCATTGCTTTAAAAATGGTTGGTCCTAGAGTAATATAATAGATCAGTATTTTGTGCTTGACCAACAATGCATTGTGAAAATAGTAATTCTGATGAATGATGAATGTACCTACCAAACATGTCAAGAACACAGCAATATTGCATTGTACTACCTTATCTTAATCCCAATCACTGTGAAATTGATCTTGAAGTGACAAAATAGTGTCAAAAAAGCACTCTCTGAACCAAAGAAAGTATGTAGGGTTTTTTTTTTTTTTTTTTAGAGTGACAAATTTGGAACCGTTTGGAACCTTTTGGAACCGTTTGAAGTTTCGGTTCCGCAGGAACCGAAACGACTCAGAAACCGGAACCGGAACCCGAACCCTTTGAAATCAAATTTGTCGGACCGGAATCGGAACCGGAACCGTAATGAGTTAAGGTTCCAATCCCTGCTTGAAATGGACTTAAGTATACGAGACTTGTAATCCCCTCGGCGGGGGAGGGTCCTAGCGAGCGTGTGCTAATGTGCGGGGCACTGACTAGCGTGTGCTAATGTGCGGGGCACTGACTAGCGTGTGCTAATGTGCGAGGCACTGACTAGCGTGTGCTAATGTGCGGGGCACTAACTCGTGTGCTAATGTGCGGGGCACTGACTAGCGTGTGCTAATGTGCGGGGCACTGACTAGCGTGTGCTAATGTGCGGGGCACTGACTAGCGTGTGCTAATGTGCGGGGCACTGACTAGCGTGTGCTAATGTGCGGGGCACTGACTAGCGTGTGCTAATGTGCGAGGCACTGACTAGCGTGTGCTAATGTGCGGGGCACTGACTAGCGTGTGCTAATGTGCGAGGCACTGACTAGCGTGTGCTAATGTGCGGGGCACTAACTCGTGTGCTAATGTGCGGGGCACTGACTAGCGTGTGCTAATGTGCGGGGCACTGACTAGCGTGTGCTAATGTGCGGGGCACTGACTAGCGTGTGCTAATGTGCGGGGCACTGACTAGCGTGTGCTAATGTGCGGGGCACTGACTAGCGTGTGCTAATGTGCGGGGCACTGACTAGCGTGTGCTAATGTGCGGGGCACTAACTCGTGTGCTAATGTGCGAGGCACTGACTAGCGTGTGCTAATGTGCGGGGCACTGACTAGCGTGTGCTAATGTGCGAGGCACTGACTAGCGTGTGCTAATGTGCGGGGCACTAACTCGTGTGCTAATGTGCGAGGCACTGACTAGCGTGTGCTAATGTGCGGGGCACTGACTAGCGTGTGCTAATGTGCGGGGCACTAACTCGTGTGCTAATGTGCGAGGCACTGACTAGCGTGTGCTAATGTGCGGGGCACTAACTCGTGTGCTAATGTGCGAGGCACTGACTAGCGTGTGCTAATGTGCGGGGCACTGACTAGCGTGTGCTAATGTGCGGGGCACTGACTAGCGTGTGCTAATGTGCGGGGTCCTAGCGAGCGTGTGCTAATGTGCGGGGCACTGACTAGCGTGTGCTAATGTGCGGGGCACTGACTAGCGTGTGCTAATGTGCGGGGCACTGACTAGCGTGTGCTAATGTGCGAGGCACTGACTAGCGTGTGCTAATGTGCGGGGCACTGACTAGCGTGTGCTAATGTGCGAGGCACTGACTAGCGTGTGCTAATGTGCGGGGCACTGACTAGCGTGTGCTAATGTGCGAGGCACTGACTAGCGTGTGCTAATGTGCGGGGCACTAACTCGTGTGCTAATGTGCGAGGCACTGACTAGCGTGTGCTAATGTGCGGGGCACTGACTAGCGTGTGCTAATGTGCGGGGCACTGACTAGCGTGTGCTAATGTGCGGGGCACTAACTCGTGTGCTAATGTGCGAGGCACTGACTAGCGTGTGCTAATGTGCGGGGCACTGACTAGCGTGTGCTAATGTGCGGGGCACTGACTAGCGTGTGCTAATGTGCGAGGCACTGACTAGCGTGTGCTAATGTGCGGGGCACTGACTAGCGTGTGCTAATGTGCGAGGCACTGACTAGCGTGTGCTAATGTGCGGGGCACTAACTCGTGTGCTAATGTGCGAGGCACTGACTAGCGTGTGCTAATGTGCGGGGCACTAACTCGTGTGCTAATGTGCGAGGCACTGACTAGCGTGTGCTAATGTGCGGGGCACTGACTAGCGTGTGCTAATGTGCGGGGCACTGACTAGCGTGTGCTAATGTGCGGGGCACTGACTAGCGTGTGCTAATGTGCGGGGCACTGACTAGCGTGTGCTAATGTGCGGGGCACTGACTAGCGTGTGCTAATGTGCGGGGCACTGACTAGCGTGTGCTAATGTGCGAGGCACTGACTAGCGTGTGCTAATGTGCGGGGCACTAACTCGTGTGCTAATGTGCGAGGCACTGACTAGCGTGTGCTAATGTGCGGGGCACTGACTAGCGTGTGCTAATGTGCGGGGCACTAACTCGTGTGCTAATGTGCGAGGCACTGACTAGCGTGTGCTAATGTGCGGGGCACTAACTCGTGTGCTAATGTGCGAGGCACTGACTAGCGTGTGCTAATGTGCGGGGCACTGACTAGCGTGTGCTAATGTGCGGGGCACTGACTAGCGTGTGCTAATGTGCGGGGTCCTAGCGAGCGTGTGCTAATGTGCGGGGCACTGACTAGCGTGTGCTAATGTGCGGGGCACTGACTAGCGTGTGCTAATGTGCGGGGCACTGACTAGCGTGTGCTAATGTGCGAGGCACTGACTAGCGTGTGCTAATGTGCGGGGCACTGACTAGCGTGTGCTAATGTGCGAGGCACTGACTAGCGTGTGCTAATGTGCGGGGCACTGACTAGCGTGTGCTAATGTGCGAGGCACTGACTAGCGTGTGCTAATGTGCGGGGCACTAACTCGTGTGCTAATGTGCGAGGGACTGACTAGCGTGTGCTAATGTGCGGGGCACTGACTAGCGTGTGCTAATGTGCGGGGCACTGACTAGCGTGTGCTAATGTGCGGGGCACTGACTAGCGTGTGCTAATGTGCGGGGCACTGACTAGCGTGTGCTAATGTGCGGGGCACTAACTCGTGTGCTAATGTGCGAGGCACTGACTAGCGTGTGCTAATGTGCGGGGCACTGACTAGCGTGTGCTAATGTGCGGGGCACTAACTCGTGTGCTAATGTGCGAGGCACTGACTAGCGTGTGCTAATGTGCGGGGCACTGACTAGCGTGTGCTAATGTGCGAGGCACTGACTAGCGTGTGCTAATGTGCGGGGCACTAACTCGTGTGCTAATGTGCGGGGCACTGACTAGCGTGTGCTAATGTGCGGGGCACTAACTCGTGTGCTAATGTGCGGGGCACTGACTAGCGTGTGCTAATGTGCGGGGCACTGACTAGCGTGTGCTAATGTGCGGGGCACTGACTAGCGTGTGCTAATGTGCGGGGCACTGACTAGCGTGTGCTAATGTGCGGGGCACCGACTTGTAGTCGTAGACCAGGCCCTCGGCGGGGAAGAGCGGCTCGTGGCGGTGCCGTGTCATCGTGCTACGCAGCCACGTGGAGAAGACGACACGTGAATCGTGGTCGCACGTGGCCCCCACGGTCCAGATCACCGCGAAGATCACCCACGGCGCCAGCAGGTCAGCTGTGGGACACGGGGACAGAGCGGATACACAACGGGGGACAAGCCCAGGGACAGAACTGGGTCAGAAACCAGGTACAAAACCTTGGACAACACGGGTACAAAGTCTGGCATAAGACGAAAGACAACTCCGGTCCCGAAGCCCACTCCAGATCACCTTACAGAATAGGAATCGAAAAGGAATGCCCATCCCGGGGACATGACGTACACAAAGTATTTTCCATCATCTTCTCCGCTAATGGAATCGAGTTTACTTGTGAGCGCTGCGAGCGCCGTGATCGCTTGTGTTGTGTGTGCCGAGATCATTCTGGACCCATTTGAGACGAGTGGTTTATGGGGACGTCCGTCTGTCGCCGAGCCAACGCGGCATGGCGGCGAGTTTATCGGCGCCCACTGTTGCCATTTGCCAAGCCAGTTTGCCATTTGCCATTTCGTGGAAAGCGTCCATAATTCGGCAGGGGAAAAACACCACTTTAGCAAGTTTCTGCGTCGGTCGGCGGTCGGCGGTCGGTGCTGGCTGTTTGCACTTTTCAGATGGGACCGAGTGTCCGAACGGTTGGCGCTGACTAATGGTATACGATCGAAGCCGAACCTATCATTAATCAGAGTATCGAGCTGCTCTTCGCTAGTGGAGGGGGGGGGGGGGGGGGATCACTGCCCCTCAGGAGGCGCCAACGGCGCTTATTTCAGCCCCTATTTTGGGGGCAATAAGCACCCTATTGGCTCTACAAGAATGGACTTGCTCGAAGTCGATCATGTAATGGCAGCTCTACTAACAAAGCACATATTGCTTTGTAAATAATACTTTTCAAGATGATGGATGACTGCACTCGATCTTCAAACTGAAGCATATGACCCTGTTTTAGCACACAATAAACCACCCATGCATATTGGAAATTCTTAAACGGGTCACCAGTGTTACTTGCTGTTCGGTGCTAAGAGTTTGCTGGTCTCTGAAGTCTGCGAGTTTGGAGTCGAGAGCGTATTTGTGAATGCACTTGCTAGTCCACCTTTTTTGTTTTTTATTACTTTTGAAAGTACATATAGAGTATTTGATCTCGAAGTTCAAACTATTTGGCCTGCAGTATTGAGCCAGGATTATTGACGCTAGGTATTTGTAATGTGACCCCCAGTAAACACAAAACGGCTGGCCGACGTCGTGCCAATGTCGGCAGAAAGTATTTTCCAGCATCGGCCCAGCGTTGGCCAATAGCAAATGTCCAGCATCGCGCCAGTAAAAATGTGTCACACCTGCCTTCATCGGCCCGGTGCTGGCTGGCCAGCATGTCGGCTCGGTGAAGGACTGGCTGCACAGAGCCAGTAAGATGCCGACACCAGGCCAGCAGCAAGCCTTTACCGTGCCGCCGCGGTTGTCCTACATCTTGCCATTACTTTGCCTGCACTATGCCGTTGCCATACAAACAGTGACCATAGGCCACGGACAAAATTATGATTCGGGAAAATGAAAATAATAGTACGGGGTAGGTTTTTCATTTAGACCAATTAGCGCTGTACGGGGTGGAAGGAAATTAATCACTCTAATTCATCACCGTTGCGAAAATCGAACACATTAATTGGTGCTGGCCGGATTTGAACTGGGTACCCCTCGATCCGTAGGCTGAAGACTTGTCGATTGCGCTGCTGACACCTTTGATGTTGGAGTGCGATTTTAATGCATACCATCCCCCCAGTTATGTTTTGAATTTGAGGTTCACGCGTAGGATGAAACCATCAAAAGTTTGTCTTAAAAATGAATATAATGCCAGTACTCGTATAATTCGATATTAATACACCATTTTACATGTCCATCCTGGACCTGATTCGCTCGAAATATATCGGTAGGGAATAGCAGGCTGACAGTGCCGCGAAAACTGTATGCCGCCGATACGATGCCTGCACCGATGACGACACGTAAATTAACGTCGGCCGTGTGCAGGCCAGCCAATGTCGGGTCGGTATTGGCAAAGTGGTGGCTCTAGTGGCCTCGAGTATGCTGGCCAAGCTACGTACAAGCGGCATTGGGCCAGCACACACTGGCCTACACCTCGCCGACGCGCTGGCCAGCCAACACTTTGCCAATGCCTTGCCGGCGCCGTTGGCAATGTGTTGGCCTGCCACTGTTGGGCCAGCACTGGAATAGCAGTGGCAGGCCAACGGACGAGGGACGTCGGCAGGCTTTCATGCCGCCAGCATTGACCCGACACTAAGGGACGATAGGTTGCCGCCGGGCAGCACTTCGCCAACAGTGGATGCGTCAAGCCAGAATAATGCCATCATGTTGCCGACAGTTTGTGTTTACTGGGACCGACACTGGACAGTGGACACACCATGTTCATTGTACCTCCCTACAATGAAGTCAATCAAGGCGTCCGCGTCTACCAATCAAGTTTACGAGTGATGTTACACGCCTCTCGCTTTACCGCGCGCTCTCTCTCTCCCTGTCACATTTCCTCTCGCACGCTTTCCAGCCCCCCCCCCCTCCCCCCATCCAACACCAGGGTCTGGGAATGGTCCCAAGGCTTGCGGCAGGGAAGGGCTTCTTCCTGGAAGACAACTACCATGTTGTTTGTTTTCGAACGCCATGGAATTCCTGTTTCGGTCCAAAGCCTCGCGGCTTCTGTGTCCTTCGAACGGGGCACGGTCGCAGGACGCCGGCATTCGGGGGGAGCCAGCCATAGCCGCTTCTGGAGTCGGCTTCTAGAGACATTGTTCCCCACGCTAGTATAATGGTATCGGCGTCAAGAATTCCTTTCATTACCACCACTTAAACGTATGCAGCTTGGACATTCTTGAGTTCTTGAACAAACATATTATTGTCTGTCATAACTGCGGTCAAAGCAACGAATTTCCCCGAAGAATTGCAAGTGTTTCCATCCAAACAGGCCAAATAACTCGATATCCGCTTTTACAATTCACTGTCACTTTCAATAGCCGATTTGCCGTCGGTTGACACGTAACGGAGCTTATTGGTTACAAACATCTGTGGTATAGCTTGAAATTTACTTCATTAATATCTTAATATGGACGATCCTCACCAAGTTCTAGCTTGAAGTCAGGAAACATGTACAATTATTAATTGACAAATCGATGACTATAGGTATACAATATTGAACTCGATTCTGAGCGAGTAAGCTTTTGACTCGCTGAGAGCACCGCAAATTGCGGTCCGCATTCGTAGCCATGGTCTGAGAATCCAAATGTTAACTATGTATATCAACATTGAAACAGTGTCAGTCGTGCTGCTGTGCGCCTCCAGGGATTCCTCGCGGATCGGTGATCACTCGCGGCGGGAGGAAGCAGCTCGTTGAGTCGCCAATTCTTGGAAATCCAGCGGCGTGCAATCATTTGTGTCGAATTGCATGTCCGCGTACCCAACACCACTCTTTGCAAAACGCATCACTGGTTCGCGCCCGCTGTTTGTCCTGCTCTGGCACTTCGGCGTCGGTTTCCTACCCCTCGTTAGCGTCGTTGACGGCCCATAATCGAGTCACTGGAATCCAGTCGGCCGATTAAAGGCATGTATGTGACTGTATATTATTACACTGGCGAATTTATAATGTTTGAAGAATCGAAGTATTATGATTGCTCATAAACCTCCTATTAATTATCTATTTCTCCTATTTTCCTATTGACAATATTATGTCAATCCTAGTAACAACAACAACAACAACAAAAACAAAAACAACAAAAACAACGACAACAACGACAACAACGACAACGACAACGACAACGACAACGACAACGACAACGAGAAAAACAACAATAATAATAACGAGAAAAACAACGACAGCAACAAGAAAGACAACATCAACGACATCATGATTGTACTTACTCAAGGGCGTGTGTCTGTGTGCAATTAAATGTATCACAAATAAATAAACATGGAAACAGTAAATCGAACATCTGATCGGAGGCTAAGCGTTTGAAAACACGGCTCCGTTAGTCCCGGCTACCCAGCTATCCCACTACAATCTGACCAGTCCACATGTACGGCTTCACGGTAGCTAGGGCAATGGGGTTCACCAGGTAACTGGTTTTGCGGACGTAACTTGCGTATCGGATGAGCGTGTCTGTTTGTAGCGGATATCAGAGTGAAAGCAGGCAGATAGTCGTATAAACTGAGCTAAGTATATGTAAAAGAGCCACATTCCCCTCTCACGCAAAAGACCGAAAAAACAGCAGAGTAACAACGAACTGTTTCAATCAGGCTACAAGCGTGCCGTGTGCAGGTGGAGATGCACGAATGGTGTGCGAGGTGCTACCCCGCACCAGTCGGTCCTGCCACCAAACAACTCGTGCAATAAGCACGGATAAAGAGTGCCAAATGCACGTGTAGATACACGAATGGTGCGCGAGGTGCTAGCTTGCACCAGTCGGTCCTGCCACCAAACAACTCGTGCAATTAGCACGGATTAAGAGTGCCAAATGCACGTGTAGATACTCGAATGGTGCGCGAGGTGCTAGCTTGCACCAGTCGGTCCTGCCACCAAACAACTCGTGCAATTAGCACGGATTATGAGTGCCGAGTGCAGGTGTAGATACACGAATGGTGCGCGAGGTGCCACCCCGCACCAGTCGGTCCTGCCACCAAACAACTCGTGCAATTAGCACGGATTATGAGTGCCGAGTGCAAGTGTAGATACTCGAATGGTGCGCGAGGTGCCAGCCTGCACCAGTCGGTCCTGCCACCAAACAACTCGTGCAATTAGCACGGATAATGAGTGCCGAGTGCAGGTGTAGATACACGAATGGTGCGCGAGGTGCCACCCCGCACCAGTCGGTCCTGCCACCAAACAACTCGTGCAATTAGCACGGATTATGAGTGCCGAGTGCAAGTGTAGATACTCGAATGGTGCGCGAGGTGCCAGCCTGCACCAGTCGGTCCTGCCACCAAACAACTCGTGCAATTAGCACGGATAATGAGTGCCGAGTGCACGTGTAGATACTCGAATGGTGCGCGAGGTGCTAGCTTGCACCAGTTGGTCCTGCCACCAAACAACTCGTGCAATTAGCACGGATTATGAGTGCCGAGTGCAGGTGTAGATGCACGAATGGTGCGCGGGGTGCTAGCTTGCACCAGTCGGTCCTGCCACCAAACAACTCGTGCAATTAGCACGGATTATGAGTGCCGAGTGCAGGTGTAGATACACGAATGGTGCGCGAGGTGCTAGCTTGCACCAGTCGGTCCTGCCACCAAACAACTCGTGCAATTAGCACGGATAATGAGTGCCGAGTGCAGGTGTAGATACACGAATGGTGCGCGAGGTGCCACCCCGCACCAGTCGGTCCTGCCACCAAACAACTCGTGCAATTAGCACGGATTATGAGTGCCGAGTGCAAGTGTAGATACTCGAATGGTGCGCGAGGTGCCAGCCTGCACCAGTCGGTCCTGCCACCAAACAACTCGTGCAATTAGCACGGATAATGAGTGCCGAGTGCACGTGTAGATACTCGAATGGTGCGCGAGGTGCTAGCTTGCACCAGTCGGTCCTGCCACCAAACAACTCGTGCAATTAGCACGGATTATGAGTGCCGAGTGCAGGTGTAGATGCACGAATGGTGCGCGGGGTGCTAGCTTGCACCAGTCGGTCCTGCCACCAAACAACTCGTGCAATTAGCACGGATTATGAGTGCCGAGTGCAGGTGTAGATACTCGAATGGTGCGCGAGGTGCTAGCTTGCACCAGTCGGTCCTGCCACCAAACAACTCGTGCAATTAGCACGGATTATGAGTGCCGAGTGCACGTGTAGATACTCGAATGGTGCGCGAGGTGCCAGCCTCAAAACAACTCGTGCAATTAGTACGGATTATGAGTCCCGAGTGCAGGTGTAGATACACGAATGGTGCGCGAGGTGCCAGCTTGCACCAGTCGGTCCTGCCACCAAACAACTCGTGCAATTAGCACGGATTATGAGTGCCGAGTGCAGGTGTAGATACACGAATGGTGCGCGAGGTGCTAGCTTGCTCCATTCGGTCCTGCTACCAAACAACTCGTGCAATTAGCACGGATTATGAGTGGCGAGTGCACGTGTAGATACACGAATGGTGCGCGAGGTGCTAGCTTGCACCAGCAACTCGTGCAATTAGCACGGATAATGAGTGCCGAGTGCACGTGTAGATACTCGAATGGTGCGCGAGGTGCTAGCTTGCACCAGTCGGTCCTGCCACCAAACAACTCGTGCAATTAGCACGGATTATGAGTGCCGAGTGCCCGCGTGCAGTCCACGATTAATTGATGGCATTCATGACTCCGTTATCACCCAAGAGACGTGGGGCATGTTGTTGTGTGTAGATGCGCGCGGGGAAGGGGCTTGGAAAACACATTGCAATAGACGAACTGAAAACGAAATGTGAATATCTGATGACATTTTAACTCCCATCGGTGCGATCGATCGATTTAAAGCCAAACCTCTGCAGTATACAAGAGTGCCGAAATGTCGAGCGCACGCTCTGGCAGAGAAGCACCGCACGGGGCACCGAATTTTCATGTGTCCGCAAGGTGCCGAAAACAATTTTAATTAATTTATGTAGGGTGGGGGGGGGGGGGGGGGGGGCAGCCAAAAAATATTAAGTTCGAGGTCATATAATTTTGATGCAAATATGTGCGTTGCAGCCAATTTGTGGCACCACAGGTGGCCGAAAGATGAGACCTAAAATAAAAAAGATTCAATTTGGGAGCAATCAAGGCGTTTCATGCAGTTAATCCCCTCTCAAATAATTCTTTCCAGCACGCAGCCAAAAGGCAGAAGTTTCGGTGGTGATTCGATAAGTGATCTGTGATGATTAGTACTATAGACTATGTTCCACTGGCTCTGTCACTGGCTCTATGCCACTGGCTCAGGTCTTTCTTGTGTGCAGTTTACAGTGCACACAAATAAGAGGTATTTATAACTAGGGCTTCGCGAACGCAATTTGTGTTGCGTTGCAGATGAGCGTAGGTAGCGGTTTGTGTATAGCGGATTAAAAGGTGCAGGCAGCAGTCACAAGAAAACCAAACCTGACCATTGCCTGCTCGAAAATTCTTATCACTTGAAAATGTATGCGGATTCTGACGTTCCTTTGTTTCTCTTCGAGGTCAACAAAGCTGGTAATCAAGGAAACAAAGGAAACCGGACTCGTATTGAATCAGCCGTCAAATCACGAAAAAAACACTACAAAAATGCTAATTAAAACCAATTGGAAAAACCTACCGAACTAAGATTTGCAGGCATGATAAATATGTATAAGGTCAACATGTTTAGAAGTTTTGGTGAAGTTATGTCTAGAACTTTGAAAGTTACAGGGGTTCAAAATTCTGAAAAAATCGAAAAATTTCGTAAAAATTGATTTATAAAACATTTACTGAACCGATCTTGTTCAAAAACGCAGGGGGTCTAAGTTGAGAACAGAGGTAGATACTCAGCAATTTTCATCCATGTCGTTTCAGGCGTTTGGTCTGTAGAGCGCGCACAAACACAAAAAAAAAAAAAAAAAACATACACAAGTGACTTTTTTCTGGGGTAAGTGAAATTGAAGATTTCGCTCCGCTCGCTTCGCTCGCTACGCTCATCAATAAAGTTGTTTATTTCAGTAGGTATTTCATTAGCACACAGTACTACAGCCATAAAAATTAAAACCCTTGTTTGTGGTTATACTTATCCTATCCCTGCAATGCATTTTATATCCCCCAAGATGGCGGCCGGTATGGTTGCCATGGTAATGCATTCCAAATTTGACGTCAATACTGGTGAACAAAGGCCTCACCATAGTCTTGTAACAACCTCCTTGATCTCGCACAGAGTTCAGGGAACTCTCCTCTTTTCTAAAAACACATTTTTTGCATTCTATGTTGAATTTTATTAGACATGTATTTTTATTTTCTTCAAAATGATGTATTTTACGGTATTTTTTGTCATTTTAAAATTCCTATCAAATTGGCCGCTCGAAAAAGGCAGGTCTCCATCTTTGACGACTGGTGACGTCATGATCCTGTTGAACGATCTTCGCCAACGTACTAATACATGTGCTCAAAACTGGCAATGCACGAGAGAAAGATTTTTCAAAGTGTGTTTTGTGCATATGTGGCCTGGCACAAGTGTTAAAAGTTCTGAAAAGGTTTTATCAATATCCCAAAGATGATAAGATAAGAAAGAAGTGGATGAAAGACGCAAGAAGAGGTAGAGTAACGTTGCCCTCTACCTTTACTCTTAGGCGTGCGCAGGGTCCCAGATTAGGTGGGGCCGAACAGTAATGGTTTGTGTAGGGGGGAGGGGTGCAATAATATTCAATCCACAGAAGTTAGGGGTTCAAATTATTTTTCGAGGGAAAC
Organism: Nemoura dubitans; assembly: GCA_921293005.1. Lineage (NCBI taxonomy): Eukaryota > Metazoa > Arthropoda > Insecta > Plecoptera > Nemouridae > Nemoura > Nemoura dubitans. Next base: position 49,711,803 of record OV121074.1, on the reverse strand, counting down.
TTCCAATTCGAACTTGGGAGATGGCGGTTTCATTATCAATCGTATATGCAGGCGCTTAGTAACTTTTCTCATTCAAGGGAGGTGCTGGCTTTACTTGACCCGAAACCGGGGGGCAGGTCTTTGGCATGGGGTCCTCAAGAGGAACGGGGTTCGGGAGCACAGCCCCGGGAAAATTTTTAACAATCAAGGTAGCTTTCAAGCAAGTCTATGCGTTTCAGAAAATGAATTATGTGGGGCCCAGGCCTACACTCACCCTCCCCCCCCCCGCTCTGCGCACGCCTATGCTTTACATGCATTATACAGCTGTATTGCGACATGGCAGGTATTCAGGCAATGTCACATTGACCCGGCGAACTTGACAGCAACCAACAGCATAGTCACCGTTCGATTCTCGACCAGCAGCTCAATTGCCTCAGTTGCCGTTTGAGTAAAAGTATGTCATTAAAGAGGTTAGTGATGTGCAGTGATCAGTCTAAATAATCTTTGTAAGTTACGTGTTTGTGCCAAGATCATGGTAGGTACACCACTTACCTACAAGTTTACACACATTTCAGTGGGTCCCTGCAAATTTTCGATTGTCGTGAGAAAATTTAACAACATTTATGTATTCACGCGAGGTAGATTGCCGAAATTCCTATTAAAAAATCATGGTGCCATTTAGTCAAAATGCCAATGGTTTTAAATGTACAACGGACCTCACCCGCTTTTAAATTGTATTTGTATTTGTATTTATTATCGTCCATGGTTGATCAATACATTGGTATATGGAGCGTCAAGTGACAGTTTGACACTTTCAAAAATGAGACAATATACTTGGATGTGCCGTTTGGAACAAATGGGTTTTAAGTTTTAACACAAATTTAAAACACGAATTTCACACGAAACCAAGAGACGCCAAGATTGGCTGAAACGCGGATCTTTGACAAAACCACGTGATAAGCTTCCAATATAGTAAACCACCTGAGAACTAACGATCATGACTTCACAGAGCTGAAAACCAATCACTGGCGTATTCAATCTCGAAAAAATATTTGAAATTTTGCCAATTTTTAAACGGTTTTTACATTACAAGGGAAGAAATGTAGAAAGATAAAAGAAAACAAAAATGGAACGCGTTCAACAACACAGGAAAATTCTATGTTGCTTCTGGCTAATAGACATCTACATAATAAGTTTTCAAAACTCGCCTTTTAACCCATTTACAGTTACCATTCCAGTTTATATGAAACACGCTGCCGTTCCAAAATGGCAAAATCCATAAATGTAACCAATGTCCCTGTGCTCTGATTCTGATGACCCGTCCCCGTCATTTTGAGGTGGCTATTGGCTCTTTTCAAAGTAGTCTCGGCTGCTTATCTAAATAACAAAGGCAGGTTTGTTTCACGCCAGCGCACTAGGGACACCAAAGACTCACACATCAGGCGGAGGAATTGCACACTAGGGACACCAAAGACTCACGCAACAGGCGGAGGGATTGCACACTAGGGACACCAAAGACTCACGCATCAGGCAGAGGGATTGCACACTAGAGACACCAAAGACTCACGCATCAGGCGGAGGAATTGCACACTAGGGACACCAAAGACTCACGCATCAGGCGGAGGGACTGCACACTAGGGACACCAAAGACTCACGCATCAGGCGGAGGAACTGCACTCTAGGGACACCAAAGACTCACGCATCAGGCGGAGGAATTGCACACTAGGGACACCAAAGACTCACGCATCAGGCGGAGGGACTGCACACTAGGGACACCAAAGACTCACGCATCAGGCGGAGGAACTGCACTCTAGGGACACCAAAGACTCACACATCAGGCGGAGGGACTGCACACTAGGGACACCAAAGACTCACGCATCAGGCGGGGGAACTGCACTCTAGGGACACCAAAGACTCACGCATCAGGCGGAGGGATTGCACACTAGGGACACCAAAGACTCACACATCAGGCGGAGGGACTGCGCACTAGGGACATTAAAGACTCACGCATCAGGCGGAGGGACTGCATACTAGAAAAATATGAAACACGCTGCCGTTCAAAAATGGCAAAATCCATAAACGTAGCCATTGTCCCTGTGCTCTGATTCTGATGACCCGTCCCCGTCATTTCAGGTTGGCTATTGGCTCTTTTTAAGGTAGCTGCGGCTGCTTATCTAAATAACAAAGGGAGGTTTGTTTCACGCCAGCGCACTAGGGACACCAAAGACTCACGCATCAGGCGGAGGGACTGCATACTAGGGATATGAAACACGCTGCCGTTCAAAAATGGCAAAATCCATAAACGTAGCCATTGTCCCTGTGCTCTGATTCTGATGACCCGTCCCCGTCATTTCAGGTTGGCTATTGGCTCTTTTTAAAGTAGCTGCGGCTGCTTATCTAAATAACAAAGGGAGGTTTGTTTCACGCCAGCACACTAGGGACACCAAAGACTCACGCATCAGGCGGTGGGATTGCACACTAGGGACACCAAAGACTCACGCAACAGGCGGAGGGACTGCATACTAGGGATATGAAACACGCTGCCGTTCAAAAATGGCAAAATCCATAAACGTAGCCATTGTCCCTGTGCTCTGATTCTGATGACCCGTCCCCGTCATTTCAGGTTGGCTATTGGCTCTTTTTAAAGTAGCTGCGGCTGCTTATCTAAATAACAAAGGGAGGTTTGTTTCACGCCAGCACACTAGGGACACCAAAGACTCACGCTTTATGCGGAGGGATTGCACAATAGGGACACCAAAGACTCACGCATCAGGCGGTGGGATTGCACACTAGGGACACCAAAGACTCACGCTTCAGGCGGAGGGATTGCACACTAGGGACATCAAAGACTCACGCATCAGGCGGAGGGATTGCACACTAGGGACACCAAAGACTCACGCATCAGGCGGAGGAACTGCACTCTAGGGACACCAAAGACTCACGCATCAGGCGGAGGGATTGCACACTAGGGACACCAAAGACTCACGCATCAGGCGGAGGGATTGTACACTAGGGACACCAAAGACTCACGCATCAGGCGGAGGAACTGCACTCTAGGGACACCAAAGACTCACGCATCAGGCGGAGGGACTGCACACTAGGGACACCAAAGACTCACGCATCAGGCGGAGGGACTGCGCACTAGGGACACCAAAGACTCACGCATCAGGAGGAGGGATTGCACACTAGGGACACCAAAGACTCACGCATCAGGCGGAGGGACTGCGCACTAGGGACACCAAAGACTCACGCATCAGGCGGAGGGACTGCGCACTAGGGACACCAAAGACTCACGCATCAGGAGGAGGGGTTGCACACTAGGGACACCAAAGTCTCACACATCAGGCGGAGGGATTGCACACTAGGGACACCAAAGACCCAAAGTCTCACACATCAGGCGGAGGGATTGCACACTAGGGACACCAAAGACCCAAAGACTCAAGCATCAGGCGGAGGGATTGCACAATAGGGACACCAAAGACTCACGCATCAGGCGGAGGGACTGCACACTAGGGACACCAAAGACTCACACATCAGGCGGAGGGATTGCACACTAGGGACACCAAAGACTCACGCATCAGGCGGAGGGATTGCACACTAGGGACACCAAAGACTCACGCAACAGGCGGAGGGACTGCATACTAGGGACACCAAAGACTCACACATCAGACGGAGGGACTGCATACTAGGGATATGAAACACGCTGCCGTTCAAAAATGGCAAAATCCATAAACGTAGCCATTGTCCCTGTGCTCTGATTCTGATGACCCGTTCCCGTCATTTCAGGTTGGCTATTGGCTCTTTTTAAAGTAGCAGCGGCTGCTTATTTAAATAACAAAGGCATGTTTGTTTCACGCCCGCGCACTAGGGACACCAAAGACTCACGCACCAGGCGGAGGGATTGCACACTAGGGACATTAAAGACTCACGCGGAGGGATTGCACACTAGGGACACCAAAGACTCACGCATCAGGCGGAGGAACTGCGCACTAGGGACACCAAAGACTTACGCATCAGGCGGAGGAACTGCGCACTAGGGACACCAAAGACTCACGCATCAGGCGGAGGAACTGCACACTAGGGACACCAAAGACTCACGCATCAGGCGGAGGAACTGCGCGGGCGGCGGCGGCTTGCCGTCGGGGTTGGCCAGCGGACGCAGTCGGATATCCATCATGTGCAGGCACGTGATGACGAGCGCCGAGTCCACCGAGCCGACCAGCTCCTTCATGTGCGCGCGCAGCAGCTCGACGCCGGGCAGCAGATAGATGGCGAACAGCTCTTGCAGCTCTTCGACGTATGGCTCGGCGAGCTGCAGTTCGAGGGGGACCGGTCGGGTTATCGGTCAGCACTCAGCATTGCAGCAGCAGAGGCTGGCGAGGTCGCTGTGAGCCCTGGGCTGGCAGGCAGAACCCAGCAAGGCTCCGAACCACGCGTTGTGCAAAGCTCGGTGCAAAGTTTGAGCCCTGGAAGCTATTCGGGAAACGTTCGAGAATATCATAACAAAGAGATGCCGCCGAGAGTGTGCGTACCCACCTTGGGCACCAGCTTGAGCCAGCAGTTGAGGAAGGGCTGAAGGCCCAACACGCTGGGCTCCAGGTAGACCATGCCGCAGCGCGAGACGGTGGCCGGCGAGGCGACGGCGAGGTCGGCCACCTCGAACATCATGGTCTGCGCGTCGGTCAGCTTGATGATCTCGCCGGAGCTGAGACACAGCTTCTTGTTGTCGTCGAGCACGGTGTTCATGTTCTCGATCCAGACGGCGTCGACCGGCCCGTCGAACACATACCACCGCTTGTCGAGGTCCGAGGTGAGCGAGCCGTGCCTGACCAGCGACGCCAGGATGCCGTCAGTCCTGCGGCACAGGTGACAGTGACGACGACGTACAGGAGGCGACAAGCAATGCTCTGCGATAGCTTGCGGATAGGAAATACGTGACCCGGATTTGCAAAATTGGCTTAGGGCAATCAGTATCAGGATAGAAGATATACTGGCTGGCTGCATTTTGCCATGTTAGAGCACTTGCGTCCAACCATCCATGCCACGAGAGATCCAGCCAATAGCAGCCTGTCACGGTCAATCATGCAAGTTCGTGATAATTTTGTCTATTGCTTAATTTATTGCAGATTTTATTATCGCGTGCAAGTGGGTCGAAGCGCTCTGGAACGATGGTTGCCAAACGTTTTGATGAAACTTGAAGCGGTTGGCGGATTCAAACAAGACACAAAGGCATTCACAAAGGAATCAGTCACGCTTAATTATTCACTAGGAAACGCTGCCAAATATTCGCGTTGAAGATGAGCGTATAGCCGATAGTAGCAAATAAGTTCAATGCAAAACGTCGTTAATAGCCGATGTGTTAATTAGTATTTCCATGTTTGGTTTAACACAAAGTCACACATATTTTTTTGGGGGAAATTTGGAACAAAATACGCACTTTTAGATGAATTTCCGTTTTTTCCTCATTTTCCCTATTTCGAATATTGCTATTTTTCTGATTGGAAGGGGAGGGGTACGGAGGATTTTCTCGAAAAACGCAGGGGTCTTAGTTCTCAGTAGCCGGGGTCGCAGTAGTTGAACGGCTGAACGGATTGGAAAATTTTTTTGAAATTATAACTTTTTTTTTTAACTTTGAATAGTTTAAAAACTATTTGGTCGATTTTACTGAAAATAGCACAGGGTCTAAGTTAGAATCTAGCGAAGGACCCCTGCAAATGTGATCAAAATCTGTTAAGCCGTTAGGTCAGCAGTCCGCGAAGAAACACACAAACAAACAAACAAACGAACAAACAAAAACACATGTGCTCTTTTTCCGGGGCAAGTGAAATTGAAGATTTCGCTCCGCTCGCTGCGCTCGCTACGCTCATCGAACATGTTTGGGGGTCCTTGGATTTCGACATCTCTTTCAACTTTTGAGTCTTGGGGAATTGGGCACTCCATAGTTAGGTTAGGTTACAGGAAACAATATCGTTTGATTGATAAGCGTAGCGAGCAAAGAAAAATCTTCAATTTCATTACTGGTAAAAAAACACTTGGGTGTTTGTTTGTATGTTGTTTTTCAAGAAACCCCTCCATTCCCCTCAGTGGCGTAGCGGAGACCCAAGCCGCCCCCACAAGGCTTGGGGCCCCCCGATAGGGGGCCCCAAGCCCAAACAGAATGTTTGATTTTAAAATGCAAAATAATTTCAAGAATGACTTCAGGCTCCTCCTTGACTTGGTTAAAACAAAATGTTGTTGTGAACCGCGACATCAAATTTTGCAGAAATGAGTTATACTGTTTTACTGTACGACCACCTGTACGACCACCACCACTGCACGGGCCTTCAGTTTCGAAGACTTTGAGAGCACACGAGTACAAGAATAGGTACACAGTATAAGACTTGAGGTGGAGTTCTTGGCTTCGAAAGAAACATACATTTTTGTGAAACATCACTGCTCGATGAAATAGAAAATTTTCCATAACTCAGTCAGTTCATAAGCTACAACCCTCGGGCCTCGGAAGTGGTACTTTGACGAAGGAAATATACTTCTTGTGATGTCACGTGACATATACAATAAAAATAATAGATTTTCAGAGAAAAGGGACCATATTTTAGACTTAAAAAAACAATTTCCCTCATTCACATTTTACTTGGTTCGGTGGGGGGGGGGGGGGGGGGGGGGGGGGTCACTTTTTTTTTGGCCTCGGGTCTCCGCGATTTTGCGCTACGCCACTGATACCCCTCCCCTTCCAATCAGAAAAAGAGCAATACTCGAAATTTGAAAATTTGAAAAAATACGGAAATGTATCTTTAAGTTCGTATTTTATTCCAAATGTTCCCAGAAATGTATTGTGACTTTTTGTACGACACCAAACTTGTAATACTAAATAACACATCGGCTGTTTACGACATTCTGCATTAAACTTATCTGCTACAAACAGATACGCCAATCTTCAACGCGAAGACTTTGGCAGCGTTTCCTAGTACCTACCTACATAGGTATTAACAGAGGTGCAAAGTGTACCTAACTATTTTAAAACTTTTAAATATATCAACACTAACACACGAGTCCATATAAAACACATCCGGATACATGGGTCAAAACTGGCTTGCGCTATAATAATATGTAAGGCTTTCTTTTGTAAATTTTACTCAACCCCGACTTGATTTAACAAGATGTTACCAAGACAATGGATTGGGTCGCCCCACTTCAACATGAATTGCAGTTACACGTTTGTAGCTATGCATCTTTCCGAGAACATTAGCACTTTACTGCAAATGATCAGTTAGCCACTTGTTGACATAGCAGGACATCAACAATCAACGAAAGGACGTAAAACATTGAGCGGGAAGCTTTGGGAAAAAGAGGTTTGCGGTCCCTGTTCTTGAGTCTTGACATCATCTACTAACTGGGTCGTTGTGTCATTTCCCGCGGGTTCCATTCTTTCCTTGATCACGTTGCATTGGAATTCAAATAAATAATCTCGCAGGATTTCTTGGATTCGCCAACTCATTTTACTTCCAATATTTAATCCGGGATGTGATTGAATGCTCCCGCCCTTTGCATTAGGATGTGATGCATGAAGGACTGACGTCACTGACAATATTTGGCGGAAAGCGGATGCCCCAGAAGGCGCTCGAAGTGCATTGAAGTGGGCGAAAGAATAAAGTGCCAGCACGTGGACCAGGACTCGCTCGCCAATATCGAATACGGCCGGAGGTTCGCGAATTGCAGCGATTCTGTCTTCGTTTCGACGAGACTCGATCGAGAGTGAAATCGAAGCTCGCGTGCATCGTCTTCCGATCCAGCCTCGAGCATCGTCTTCCGATCCAGCCTCGAGCATCGTCTTCCGATCCAGCCTCGAGCATCGTCTTCCGATCCAGCCTCGTGCATCGTCTTCCGATCCAGCCTCGTGCATCGTCTTCCGATCCAGCCTCGAGCATCGTCTTCCGATCCAGCCTCGTGCATCGTCTTCCGATCCAGCCTCATGCATCGTCTTCCGATCCAGCCTCGAGCATCGTCTTCCGATCCAGCCTCGAGCATCGTCTTCCGATCCAGCCTCGAGCATCGTCTTCCGATACAGCCTCGAGCATCGTCTTCCGATCCAGCCTCGTGCATCGTCTTCCGATCCAGCCTCGTGCATCGTCTTCCGATAAAGGGGGGGGGAGGGCAATACATCAACGTTTTTAGACAGGGGGGGGGGGGGCTGAGATTTTTGCTACGCCACTGACTGCACCATAACAAACATAGAAAAAGTAATTGTTTTTCTAGAATGAATCAACCACTTGGGTTTTCCCTATAGTGCCGTCTCAAGGTACTCTTCCCGTGCCCACACCTTGTTGCTTAATCGCCATATTTAATGCTAATGTGCATCATTTGTGTGGTCTATAAAGTCGTGTTGGTACCCCTGTGGGCCGACCCCTAATATATGTGGTGGCTGGTCATTGTAATCAGTCGTGTACTGTGTACAGGTACAATGGTCAACGGAATAAACCCGTCTGTCAACTGCCACGTCACTGCCACGTCGCTGCCCGTCAGTCGAGTCCCTGTGCCGGTCCATATCCTTCAATTTGTTGCAACTATCCCATGATATTGTTGTCGCCGCGAGTTCGGCAAGCATTCCTGTCTCTGCATTGACATTGGCGTGGCGTACCTGCTTATACATTCAACTCGACGTAGCCTTTTGATTCGCTCGGAAGCTCGGAAGCTCGGAAACTCTCATCTCTAATTGGAATTCCAAAACAGCGCCGCAGATTGTAACGAAACTGAGCACGAAAATACTTGAGAGAGAAATACTAGACGTTCTATATAATTAAAGTGCAATGCACCCTCTAACAGTACCTCCCTACATCAAAATATTCTGCTTACATAAGTTTACGTTTATACCTACACTAACACACCTGACGAATTCAAAACGATTTTGATTAAATTTCGTATGAAAGCCGCAAAATGTTACACAAAAGAGGCAATAACGCAAATAAAAATGAACGAAAAATCGTACAGACATTTAAATTGCAGCGCTGTCTTATTTTAATATGCCTCGCATACTCTGCAAAGATTTGTGCCAAGAAATTTTTCAGAAATGTTTCGTAAAATTGGATGGGTTCAATATTTTTCGAGTCTTTTTATCCGGAAACCTAAGGGGTCTAGGTTGGGTACAAAAGTTGATCCTCAGCCAATATCATCAAAGTCGGAGCAAGTATTTAGGCTGTAGATCAGGCACAAACGCACACAAACATAGGTGACTTTCTTTTGGGGTTGGTATACATGGTTCAATTGAAGATTTTTCTTGCTCTCTTCCTTGCTACGCTCATCAATTAAAAGGAGATGAACCAATATCAGTCCGTAATTATACACAACGTACGGACTTTGATATGAAAGGTCTAGTTCAATAAGGAAGCAGGATGCTTTCAAAAGCTTACAATAGCTTTCAAAAGATCTATTTCAAACTGGGTTGTGAATGCCAAACAAAAATCTCCTTGATTTGAAGCTGGTCTTTATTTGCATCCTTTTGAAAAAAGTCTCATTGAAACTAGTGCTGAAGATGTGACAAGCAGAAAATATGAGTCTCAAAAATCTAATAGCCTCTATAGCTTTAATAAGCTCTCCAATTGAACTTGCCCTCAGCACCTTGCCGCTTCTTTGTATCGAGAGAATATTTGAGAAATATCTGCGAGTACAGACAAGTTATTCCGCTAGAAATATATTGTAAAACTGAAAGCTCCTTCCGAACGCCGAACAGACTCAGGTTATTATGATATATACTTATTTCGTAGTTGTATTTGTGAAAATAGGCTAGTAGACAAACTCCTCCCTAGCGAGATGACAAAAAGGAGCGTGAATTCGAGCAGTGGAATGTTATTGCTTGTTGTGCGCCACTTTAAATGTGGTTTCGTGACACACATGTCAAGTGCGTGGTAGGTCCCCGTTACTTTAAGTGCTAGATGATAGGCCGCCTTTTGCTCACAATTTTCAAGTAGCCCCAATGGTGTTTAAAGTGGTAAAGCTGCTCCAGAACCCAAGGAAAACACACAGGTCTTCTTCTTATGGACTAACCCCGAGAAAAGTGGGATTAGTTTTGAGAAGCACCTACCTGTGAAAGAATAAAGCCTTGTGTAGATAATGTAAACGGAACAAGGCAAGTAGCTGTTTTAAGAAGGTAAGTAGGTCACAATGAGAAGCGTATTAAATAATGCTAACATGCTTTCATAATAAAAATATCCCTAAAACCATACAGACTGTACTTCAGATTTTGTTGATCTATTATGATCTCGCAAGCCTTAAAAGCTAGCTTTTTCAGAATTGCACAATCTCCTAGACGCAGCCCGAAGAGCACGCTCCTCCACCTCGTTCCCCTGAACGCAGCCCGCAGAGCACACTCGGCTCCTCCACCTCGTGCCCCTGAACGCAGCCCGCAGAGCACACTCGGCTCCTCCACCTCGTGCCCCTGAACGCAGCCCGAAGAGCAGACTCGGCTCCTCCACCTCGTTCTCCAAGACTCATTTTTCAGAGCAGAATGAGATGCCTCCCCTCCAATACATGCACTTCGATAAGTATGTTTTCAAACTGATTTTTTCACATTTGAATTTATTTTCCATTAAAAGTACATAAACACATAAATTCGTTCAGAAATTAAAATCTGCTTTTAAAAACATTTTTTTTAAATAATATTTTGCCCTTGTTGGCGAGTTCATCTGTTGATTTCAAATGGCTAGAATAAACACGAAAGAAGGAAGCAAGAATAAAATCGGGAAAACTTGAATGCAAAAACGGTGTCTGCCTATTTATCTCAATGCACTATTTTTGTTTGCTCGTGGAAAATATAAAACGTTTTTTTGCATTCTGATAATTGCCATAAAATCTTCTACGCCCCGGTAAGCGCTATACGCTAGTTGAGATCTCAATTGTTGACTCGCCGCTGGTAGAAACTTCAAAAGAAATGTCACGTTACACACAGCAGCAGATGTAATTACACTGCAAGCCTCGCCGCTAGGGGCTCTTGGAAGAGCGAGCGAAGTCGAAAACGTGAGGCGCATAACAAGCCGTTTGGTATGCGACCAGTAGCACTGTGTCGCGCGGCGAAAAAAGGCTGGCTTACAATCGACTACAGGCTGGCTTACAATCGACTACAGGCTGGCTTACAATCGACTTTAGGCTGGCTTACAATCGACTACAGGCTGGCTTACAATTGACTTCAGACGGCTTCTTATCGACTAAAGGCTGGCTTACAATTGACTACAGGCTGGCTTACAATCGACTACAGGCTGGCTTACAATCGACTTTAGGCTGGCTTACAATCGACTACAGGCTGGCTTACAATCGACTTCAGACTGGCTTCTTATCGACTACAGGCTGGCTTACAATTGACTACAGACTGGCTT